>CM019151.1:96165556-96878056 GCA_009733165.1 Naja naja
ACCCATTGATAAGAGTATTCTTCTGTATCAAATATTCCCTTTATTATGTATCCCTTGAGAAAATTATATACATTACTGTTAGCCATTTATGTTTATATTTTTTATTATAAAAAGCAACAAAGGTATTTTCAGGCAGAATATACAGTTATATTTATTCCCTACTCTAAATATGGCCCACCTGATATAATTATTTTTGAAATCTACATCAACCTTAGCTTTGTTACACCATAGATATCCATGCCATCCATATCTCACATTATGGCCTAGTTCCAATAGCCTTCATAAGGCATCCGCTATTTTATCCAAGCTAAACAATAGACAGAAATATAATTTTAAATCCAGAAGATTCAATTCTTCTCTTTCCTATGTATCTTACAGTATCTTATATTTAGTTTTTCTCATGCCATACAAATTTAGATATATTTTTTGCCGTTGTTTCAATGTTACATCACTTGTCAAAACAGGAATATGCAATTCAAAAATTTCTCTGCATCTAAAAATATGAATTCAACTTGCTTTCATTATGTTGTTCGAAATATTCCAAAATATCTATTCCTCAGAGGCCTCGAGGGAGAATGAGAGCATTCTTGCTATGTCTGGTATTGCTGACCCTGAGCTGCTGGCAGAATATGCCTGGCTGAGGAGAGTTTGCAGGCCAATGGGGAGGAGGGGAGGAGCTGCCAGCCTTGGTGTATGCTAGAGCATGGACAAAGAGACAGAGATCTCCAGATTGATGGGGAAAAGGCCCTGCCCGAGAGATTATTTAGCACAATGTGTGGAAGCAATGTGTGTGGGTTGTGGCCAGATGGTTGTATCTCGGGACACTGCAGCTTGTGGATATATGTCAGCATTGCCTCATTCAAAACCCAATAAAGAAATCCTTCAACTCCACTGATGTAGAGAAAAAGTACTTTTACCGAGTTTGAAGTGATAGCAGCAAAACAAAGCAAGATCTGAAGCAAATGGAGCAAAAATTACATATTGAAAGTTATCCCAAGTTCCCTCCCCCAAGACTCCAGAATGGTCATCCAATCTGAGGTGTTTATAATGTCATGTGGAGTACATCTTCAAGTGGTTTCTCACTCATCTGGTATGCCAAGACAGTTGACCTTGGCCTAGTAGAGATAGGTCTATGCAGTTATGCGGTAAGCAGGAAAACATCCCTCCTTTTTAATTCACACAGAAAATGTCTTCACTGTCCAGCAACCTTCCCCTCCCAAATACCAAAATTACCCTCCCCGTTTCTATGGCAGCCAACAGGAAATAAGCAGCAAAGAATGTCAAGAAAACTTTATGAGGCTGACATCTCTCCTCCTGCAAAAGAGGCAGGCAAAGAAGTATCCCAAGTAAAAGCAATTAATATATATATAATATTACATCAAGGCTTATCCAGGTATTTAGAGCAAAATAATTGTATGAGTTTAGGGGCCCTGATGTTCATTAACCCATTCCAACTGAAGGAGGAAATGTTTGAAGCAACCAAATACTGAATTCTTCCCCTATTTTTCCTGGAGTCCAGAATTTTAATTTCAAAATGCTGTTCACCTTCAATTAGGAGAGAACGGGAGGGTAGGCTTGTCAGGTTGAAGAGAGGAGATATGTTCAGGTTTCAGTAAACTAACATGAAATACAGGGTGGATTCTCCTAAGAGTTTTGGCAGTTCTAACTACTGTCACAGGATTCACAACCCGTACAATTGGGAAAGGTCCAACATACTTAGGCCCCAATTTCTTAGATTTCTTTGTGGTTTGTAAGTACTTAGTGGACAAGAAGACCTTATCTCCCACTTGGTAGTTTCTCTGTAGAACTCCTATCTGCCTGTTTCTCATGGGCTTGATGAGCATCATCTCATGCTTTCTGGGTAACAGGCCAGGTAAGCTGGAGTTAGATTATCCATTCCACCAGTGATGGGATTTGGGGTTTCTCCAAGGGAGCTCTAGAATGGGTACAAAATCCTGACCAGTAGCTACTTTAAATGGGTTGAACCCAGTGCTACTATGGATGGAGTTGTTATAAGCAACTTCTGCAAAAGGCAATAAATAAGTCCAGTCTCTGCATCGGTTTCTGACCAGATCATCTCACATTGGCTGCCAACACATACCAGCTGAACATCTCGAGGAGCCCTGTGGAGATACTGTTTTGGTAGATGTCCCATTCAGCCCATCTTTGTAAGATTCCATCAGGGCCTCTTGGGACCAACCTCGCATGTGGCATGCCAACTCCCGAAATTCCTGGGTATATTCGCCCCTGATTTAGGTTTTCATCCTAATTCTTGCCTTGCGTTCAGCAAGGGGATCTTCAAGCAAGGGCCTTGGTGGCTCAGGCTGTCAAATGCCTGCACTTAAGTTCCAGCTGCCTACAATTACTGTAGGCTCAAATCCCACCAGGCTCAAGGTTGACTCAGCCTTCCATCCTCTCAGGGTAGGTAAATTGAGGACCCAAGATTGTTGGGGGCAATAAGCTGACTTGTAAAATGTCATTAGTAATAAGCAGGCATATACAATGGAATGAAGGCTATTGCTGAGCACACTGGGTTGTATCCCAAAAATGAGCTGCCCTGAGTTCGAGAAGGGTGGCTCAGGCTGTAAATGCCTGCTCTTGATCCAGCTGTCACAATTACTGTAGGCTCGGCAATCCCACCAGGCTCAAGGTTGACTCAGCCTTCCATCCTCGGGTAGGTAAATTGAGGACCCAAGATTGTTGGGGGCAATTAGCTGACCTTGTAAAAATGCCGCTTAGTAATAAGCAGGCATATACAATGGAATGAAGGCTATTGCTGACACACTGGGTTGTATCCAAATTGTAAGCCCTGAGTCTCGGAGAAGGGCTATAAATAATAAATAAAAAAAATAAAATAAAATAAAAAATATAAATGGAATAAAAAAAAAAACAACTGAGCACGTGGGGCCACCATAACATGTCATAATCCTCTCAGCTGAGGGGCATCATTATGAAGGGAGACCATCCATTGGGCTGCAGTCCTTCTAGGGCTTTGGTGACACACCTCACTTTAGCTGCTTCTGAGGCATAATCTTCTCCATATTCCTCCATATGATTCTAAACTTGGGCTAAGAAGAAACCCAACTCCTTGAAATCCCTCTGTATTTACTTCCAGCAGAGGAACTTGGAATTCAGCACCTCCAAGGTGCTGTGACCCCCAACGGGGGGCCTGGGCTATGGCAGCCACTAGAATTCCTGCAGACTGCACTGGCCCCGCTGGTCTATGGGAAGCACTTCTGGGGTTGCAGAGGCTTCTGCCCCCTATTGCTTCACCAGTCTCTTTGTGCGCAGGCATGCATACCTTTCTCTAGCTCTCTGGTTCTCTAGAGCTTCGTGAAATAATTGCAAAGCTTGGGTCAGCAGGAGGTCTTCTTTGTCTTCCTCCTGCCAGGCAGCTTCTCCCTGCTGGCGTCTGGCAGCTGTTGCCCTGGGGGAGTTCTCTGGCATTTCCATCCATCCTACTCCCAAAGACCATTTGGGACGAACCAGTGGCTTCTCAATCTGCAACACAGACAGCAGCTCAGCTCCCCTTGACTGCAAAGGAACTGTGAAGGGGTAGATCCAACAGCTCCCAAATCTTCTTGATTGCTGCCTTGGTTAGACATTATTTTTTTCCTCAACCCCCATGGTAGAGTTTATCTCTGGGTGGGCTGGTAAAGAGAGATCTTGCTTAATGTCAGCATTGCCTCATTCAAAACCCAAGAAAGAAATCCTTCAACTCCATTGATGTAGAGAAAAGTACTTTTACCGAGTTTGAAGTGATAGCAACAAAAGAAAGCTAGATCTGAAGCAAATAGGTGCAAATATTACATATTGAAAGTTATCCCAAGTTCCCTCCCCAAGACTCCAGACTGGTCATCCAATCTGAGGTGTTTACAATGTCATGTGGGATAAATCTTCAGGTAGTTTCTCACTCCTCTAGTATACCAATACAGGTTGACCTTGGCTAAGTAGAGTTACTACTAAGCAGGAAAGCATCCCCCCTTTTAGTTCAAACAGAAAATGTCTTCACTCTCCAGCAACCTTCCCTCCCAAATACCAAAAACTCCCCTCCCCTGTTTCTATGGCAGCCAACAGGAAGCAAGCAGCAAAAGATATCAAGAAAACTTTGCAGAGGCTGACAATATAATTTAGTTGTGGGGAGTGTTTATGTTCATGTTTGGAGCAGCCGGTTATCTGTTGGCTGGACTAATTGGCCATTGCCTGGAAGGTTAGTCTGAAGCTTGTTCATGGCTGGCTTCACTGAAAATGACTCCCTGAACTTTTGGCTTGGATAATTCCTGTGACTTCTTGCAAGCCCTGAAACCAGACCACCGGACTTGTTAACAAAACTCAGTGGATGCCCCAGATCTCAGGGGTTTGTGCTGTTTATTTTGGAACCGACCCAGGCAAAACCTTTATTTCTAAGACTGTTTTAGTTTGGCTGTAAGTTTGTTTTGCTTTTGGTTATCAACTTGGTTGCGAGCCAATTACTGTGCTAAGCTTGCAGCTGGGAGCTAACTGAAAACCTGAAATAGAACTGTGGGGGAACAGATTGAACAAAGCTCTCTACACCAACCCTGACACCACAACAGTTTAGATGAGGGGATTTGTGGATGACACCAAGCAGGGTGGAATAGCCAACACTTCAGAAGATAGGCTCAAGATACAGAAGGATCTCAACAGACTTGAACACTGGGCCCTATTCAGCAAAATGCAATTCAGTGGTGAAAAAAGTAAGTTAGGCAAATAAAACTAAATGCATAGGGATATAATATGTGATACCTGGCTCAACAGCAGTAACAGAGAGATCTAGGCATCATAGTAGACAGTCACTTAAATATGAGCCAGCAGTGTATCATAGCTGCCAAAAAGGCCAATGCATTCCTGAGCTGCATCAATAGAGGGATAGTATCAAGGTCACAAGCAGTATTAGTACCACTTTACACCATACTGGTAATCCTACACTTGGAATACAGATAGTCCTCGACTTTATAACAGTTCATTTAGTGACCATTCAAAGTTACAACGGAACTGAAAAAAGGGACTTATGACAGTTTCTCACAGTTATGACCTTTGCTGCATCCCCATGATCATGTGATCAAACTTCAGACACTTGGCAAATGACTTACGACAGTTCCAGTGTCCTGGGGTCATGTGATGACCTTTTGTGACCTTCTGACAAGCAAAGTCAAAGGGGAAAATACTTAACAACTGGGTGTCAAGCTTCCAAAGCTGCATTTTGCTTTTGCAATTATTATCACTTCTCAGCTTGCCAACAAACTATTGGAGGAGGAAAGGGGGTGATAGAACTTAGCTTTCAGACATCAAGATGCCAGAGGTGAAAACCAAGGACATTTTGGCAGGTGTTTATCAGAGCCAGAAAGACTTTCTCACAACAATACCGGAGACTCAATTGGACAATGTGACCTGCTCTAATTGGAGGGAAGTAGAACCTGAATTTTGACTATATGGGGTTTGTGCGGGAAGTAGCCGGATCTAGTTTTGCCCTCATCTGTGCAACAGTGATGTAGTCAATAAAAGTTTTCCATTAAGAGATTGGATCTTCTTGGCTGTGCTTACTTTGGTTGGGTTCGTCAGCTGGAACTTTGACATTGGGTCACTAACTTATCAACTTCAGAGATTCACTTAATTGTGGCAAGAAAGGTCATAAAATGAAGCAAAACTCACTTAACAAATGTTTCATTTAACAACAGAAATCTTGGGCTCCATTGTGGCTGTTAGCCGAGGACTACCTGTACTGCATCCAGGCTGTTCACCATGATACAAAAAAAGATGTTGAGAAGTGTCCTCTACCTGAGGGCAGGACACTTTGGAGCCCACAACTAGTCTTAGAGTTATTAAAATTTACAGTATGTTGAATTCTATCTTTAGATAATTTGGGCTCTTAAAAGTTTCTTGCAACCTACAGTGTAATCAATAAAAATTGATTTTTGGTATCTCTTGAATTGTCTGTGGAAATTCTCTGTTTTCCAGGTAATAGTTATCTCAAAGGTGCTTTTCAAAAGGCAGTTGGACTGTTTGTTCCTTGAGGAGAACAAAACCAAGCCACTTCTCACCCAAGTTTCATCAGTTGTGATGGCAGGGTGGGTGGGGAGGGAATGGAAGGATAGGTACTGACAGTTGAGACTGGATGTTGGGGGTTGGAAGATAGAGAAAGAAGTACAGTCCTCATCATCCGGTCAGAACCTATCTTTTCATCCGCCCCTCCATCCAGTCTCAACTGTCAGTACCTATCCTTCCATTTGCCTACCCCCACCAAATCACAATTGATGGAGCCTCTTGAGTGAGAAGTGAAATGTTTTGGTCCTCAAGGAAAAGAAGAGCCTTGGTGGTGCAGGCTGTTAAATGCCTAGCACTTGTTCCAGCTGCCTGCAGTTACTGTGCAGGCTCGAATCCCACCAGGCTCAAGGTTGACTCAGCCTTCCATCCTCTGGGGTAGGTAAATTGAGGACCCAAGATGGTTGGGGCAATAAGCTGACTTTGTAAAATGCCGCTTAGTAATAAGCAGGCATATACAATGGAATGAAGGCTAATGCTGAGCGATTGGGTTGTATCCCAATTGTAAGTCACCTGAGTCTCTGAGAGAAGGGTGGCATATAAATGTAATTAAAAAATAATAGTCCAGTTGCCTTTTGAAAAGCACCTTTGATATCCCTGAATTGTAGATTTTTAAAAGAAAATGTGGTTGAAATAAATCTTAAGAGCAATTGAAGAAGAAAAGATTTTGCATTGTTGGGGCATACTATGTGACAACAGTTGCCTAAAAATGAGATAATTGTAAAGAATGATAATGAAGGGGAATATGTGGACAAAAGGCTTAACATTTATATTAAATTATAATTTAAAAGAAAACTTTTATAAGATGATGCATTGTTAGTATTTAACACCAGATAAGTTGTCTAGAATGTATAAAGGTATTTCAAATGAATGTTGGAAATTTAGAAGTAAAGAAGGGACCTTTATCACTTATGGTGGTCATGTGAAAGAAATATTAGAGTAGGATTCACATCCTAATACGGAAGATTCTCAACATGAATATAAAGATAAAACCAGAAACTTTTCTTTTGGGTTTAATGGAATAAGACTTGGAAGAAATTGGAACTTTAATGCTATATAAGTTGACGGCAGCAAGATGACTCTATGCACAAAAATGGAAGGACACTTTGATTCCCACAATGGATGGATGGCTGCAAAAGTAGATGGAGTTAGGAGAGATGGCTAAATTGACTGCCTTGATTGAAGAAAAAAAACAATTACTTTTGTTTCTACTTGAAAACCGCCTGGACTTTGTGCTTGAGGTGGAAAAAAATGAAACTTTGATTTAGGGTTTTATCGATTAGATAAGTTTGTTATAGAAATGGCTAGTTTATACTATTGAAAAAATAAAAGTTGAAGTTTGATGTTATTATCTTATTTACTCAAAGGGAGTCAGAACGCCTTTTCTCCCTTTTCCTACATTTTCCCTTCCCTTTTCCCTATATTTGATACTACTTTTGTATTTTTGTATTTTATACTATAAAGCCCTTCATGGCATTGGACCAGGATATATGCGGAGACCCTGCTGCCGATAACAGCTTCCCCTGCATCCCGCGGCGCTTCCATCGACAGGGCCTTCTCGGGTGCCCTCACCCAGCAATGTTGGCTGGCGGTTCCCAGGGGTAGGGCCTTCTGTGGGGAGCACCCACCCTATGGAACCAGCTTCCTTGGAGCTCGGTGGCCCCTGACCTCGCCTCCTTCTGCTGTGACCTAAAACTTGGCTGTTCCAACTAGCCTACCTGGACTGATGGGGGTGGGGGAGGGTTTTTAAATGTATTTTAATTAGCATATTTATGAAACCTTTGGTTTAATCTTTTTAATATTTGTATATTTGTATTGGATTGTTTTATTTGTGTAAGTCACTCTGAGTCCTTCGGGAGATAGGGCGGTACATAAGTCTGATAGATAGATAGATAGATAGATAGATAGATAGATAGATAGATAGATAGATAGATAGAATAACAACAGAAAACAGTGCCAAAAATCAATCCCATTGTAATTGGAAGAGTTGGACTTCCAGTTGTGGTCAGCCTACCATTTTTAAGTGTAAGTGTATTTTCATGAAATGCATTTCATTTCTATCCCAAGCCTTGTATGACTTAATTTATCATTGATAAAGTCTGGAAAATACTTGTTTCATTTTTTATTTTGTTCTATTTTTCTAAAGTTCACAGTCTTTTATTTATTTAACAATACCTTGACATAGTTTGGTAATGGTGAGATTATTTTGGTTTATTCCTTTTTGTTACATTGTTACACTAGAGTGCAAAAGGCATATAAGTATAAGATATAATGGTTTGTTTTCTTGCCTACAAATAGGTTGGATCTCATATCCCTAAAGCTGCATTCTGTGTCTTGTTAGAGACACAAAAAGCAGCAGCAGCCTTGCATAACTGCTCTGACTGGTTATCTGACAAGGAGCTGCTTCCTGTGATTGCTCAAAACCATCAGTTGCAACAGATTGAATTGAATGGCTGCATACAGCTGAGCCACATGCTTTGGTGGCCATCTCTTTGGCTGCCCCAATTTACGGCAACTTTCTTTGGCCCATTGTGAATGGGTGGATGGACTTTCCTGCGGAGCCTTGCTGATCACTGTAAAGAGCTTGAATCTCTGGATTCTACTGCCGGGCAGCTGAAAGATGAAGCCATTTCCTATCTGGCTCAAAGATGCAACAAATTAAAATCACTTCGCTGGCTGTTAATGCAAATGTTGGTGATATGGCTGTAGAAGAAATTGCCAAAGCCTGTTCTGATCTGGAGCACTTGGACCTCACGGGCTGCCTGCGAGTTAAGAACAACTCAATTAGGTAATTTGTGCATAAGTAGCGTAAGAACATTTTTTTTTTTTGCAGTACATTTATGTTTCATCTTTTCTTACTCAGGATGGCAGGCAAGATTTGTCCTCTCAACAGTGTAATGAGGTAGGTAGGCTGGAAGATTGTTATGGTATCCTAGGTGAATGAAGAAGGAGACTTGATCTTTTAGTTTTAGGCTGTGATAAGTGGCCACTACAAGGAAGCAGTCTTGAATATTTTGCAGTGACAGAACTTATCCTGATTTTGTGGCCAGAATTGGGTTCTGGTGCTAATTTTTGGTATTAGAACACCCCAAATTGACATATGTTCAGTTATTTTAAGAGTAATGTTAATGGTTTAAACTGTGAAACATACTTAAACCAATGTTATATTTGTTACATTATCTAACAATTAAGTTAATGTTTTAACTCTCAGACCAGACTAAAACCTATTTTGAATGCTTAACCAAGAGAGAGAGAAAAACGAACAGGGAAATTTATTCTCCTTTTGACAGGAAGATAGCATCTAGAAAATAAGTAGACCCATTTTTTAGCAAACCAAATTCCACTACAATGACCTGATCATTAAATGAAATGGTTGCTAAGTGAACATGAGAGAGACTGTGAAGTTCAAAGGTTCCTGCCATTCATTCAGATAAAGTTATCATACAACTATGCCACTATTAACTCCTGCATTCATTGCAAATTTGGTTGTAAATGCATATTGGTCAGAAAATGAATTGTTATTACTGCCATGTTTGCAAATGGTTGTTAAAAGTAGTCCTTAAACATGGTGTAATACTAGAAAGGATTTTTATCATTTTTGATTAATTACATGAAAGGATTACTTTCTGGAAAAGAAGCTTTTGAGAAGGAATGTGATACTCTGATGTAAGATTGGTTGGCTGTAGTCATAGTTGGGGAGGGCTCATAATTTTAAAGTAAGGAATGGAATTTTATGGACCATGGGCTATGTGAATGTTTGTGTGGTATACTATGGACTGCACTGTAGAAAATTAGCAAGGCGGAAAAACATTTACATTTAAAAATCTCAGTGTAAATATTATGTTCATTACTTTGTGTAATGAATTGCTTAATTGTATAATTAAGTGATTTTGCTCTTCTTCCCACCACACATAGGCCTATTTGTTTATTATATATGCTGTTCAAGGAAACTCCCCTCCCATAACTTTCTAACAAACATCTTGTAGATTTCTAGTTTTTTGCAACTACTAAGCAGGGATTTGCAAGTATATTCACCAAGGAAGCCCAAGCTTGGTGGAAGCCTCTTTGATCAGCAGTCTGTACTTTCTTCTGATTATGATGATATTGTAAAAATAATTATCTGCATTTTCCAAATTTGGAATTGTTGGAATTCCTGCATTCCTCCTCTTTCTCTTTGCCTCTTGCCAGCAAGAACCAGTTTGATATGGAAGGCTGGAAATGGCAGACCTTGAGTTCTAATCTCGCTTTAGTCACAAAATCAATTTAGGTAATCTTAGTCACTCATACTCAGCCATAAGAAGCAGACAAGGGCAAACCACTTCTGAAATCTTGCCAAGAAAACTACAGGGACTTGTTCAGGCAGGTGCCAGGAGTCTACACTGACTTAAAGATACAAAAATAAAATAAAATTAGCCGGCTACAGAAGAATTAGTCCGTTTACAGGTATACAAAGATCCACTTTATAAATCAAAGAAATATTACATCTCTTTCCCCTGAAACTTATTCTTGTTTAAGAAACCTATAAGGGCTGGTAGGTATTACAATCTTCCATGCACATCACATAGATATAAAGAAAGGAATGTTATTAAAATGAATATCGAAATCCAGAGTCAACAATAACACCAATAATAAAGTATTTTTCAGTAGTTTATATACATGGTACGTATATTGCACTCCCTGAAGATCCTTATTTAAGAAAAGAGTTTTGAACAAATGAGTCTATGGTCCTGCATGGTTGTTTTCAGTGATGGAATATTAAATATTTCAAGTGCAACAGCATAGGAACTGAAATTCTTGAATTTATATTTTGGTGTTTAGTGTTTGGTTCCAGTTCCAGTAGCAGAAATTTCTGCTGAATGATGATGTGTCAGTTCCTCTCTGATTACATTGGTTTCCTACTTTATTTTAAACTGATTATATAAAAAGTATATATTAAAATAAAACACAGTTGGAGCTTGGAAAGTTTAGGCACAGGTAGTCATGGTGAAAAACAGCCTAGGCTTTATCATTTGCTGAATGGAATATAACACAGTTTGTCCTAAAATATTTTTCTACATTAGAAGTTTGCACTCATTTTAACCAAACTTAAGGAATATGCCTTATTTCTATATCAAACTTATACCTAAAGGATATTTGCATACTGGAGAAAATACTCTTAATTATTAACAAAAATCAGATCAATGATAAGCAATTCACAAAAGTCTACTTTATAATAAGAATTAAATTAATAAAAATTAAAATCAAGGTTTCTATCAAATAAAAACATCTATACATGTAGATATGGCAGTTAAGACCTATTTTTAAAATCCTACATTAAGAATAGTCCAAACTTTAGATGTGATAACTATCCAGAATTAATATCCATAAATTATTTAAATTATGTGTCAGACTTGTTTTTCCAGTATGAAGTTATTTTTGATATTGAGGCATATTCCCTCAAAGTGGTCTGCCCTTCTAAAAAATGGATTATGTATGATTTTCAGAAAAAAAGCATAAAATATCTTGGTAGCTATTGTATATAGTGCAACTCCATATACTTTGTAGGAATATAAGGCTTGGGAATGTTTAAGCAGCTAAAAAGCTGTGAGGAAAGGGAATCCAGACTTAATTTTTCCTTCTGTAATAAATCACCTTTGAAAATTGTTTAGCTTCATAACATTGCTACTAAGTATATTACAGACAAATGATTCAACCTCAAAGCGAATACTATTCACTTTCAAATAGGTAAATAGTTCCTGGTAGATGACTGTGATCTTGATGTTTTGTGTGTTCTCTTTTGATAGGACCTTGGCAGAGTACTGCCCTAAGCTTGTGCCTTGAAGGTGAAGCATTGTCATGATGTTGCGGAATCCAGCCTGAGCATATTTGCGTGAAGTCGCGGAGTGGAGTTGGATGTTGAACCTCCATTTCAACGCGTCCTAGTTCTCTTACAGGATGTAGTGGGCTTTGCCCCATTTATTAATCTTCAGATCTAATGTAAAGAGGATGCTGGAAATAGTCTCTGTAATCGCACAAAGTTTAAAAGTCTTAAGATTTCACCTTTTCATTATGAACTGGGCCTGTTTGAGCTATTAATTCCTCATGTGGAAATTTGTGTTGAAAAAACAAACAGTATGCATTCGCATGAAAAGTGATTTCTAGCTTCCATTATTGCTTCTCATTAATTGCTTTACCTGTCTATTATTTAAGATATTCTAGAGATTGATTTGAACTGTAGTAGCTCCAAGCTATGGCATTGTTGAATCTGTTATCCAGTGACTTTTTCATATGGAACTTGACAAATCAGTGTGGAAATACTGTGGGAGATTAAAAAGCTCCTTGGAGGCCAAGAGATGGACAACACTATAATCTTTCTGTTGTTTTGAACTGAATGCTTGAGAAATACTGCATCTATTTAGAATTGCTATTATTTTTTAGTTTTGTAGTTTTTAGGGTTAAAGGAAGGACACTTTTAAATCAAGCTTGATGTCTTGGTGATTGTGTGGACACAGCCATGCAGTTTTAGTACATAAGTGTTGAGGTGGATTGCCATTGTCTTTTGGGACATTTTTGACTTTCTACCATGTTTCTCCAACATATGCTCACCACAGTAGGAAGGCCCAGCATGATTTCTAGGCATGAGGTGAAATTAAGCCCCACCCCAAAATTTAAGCTTTTTAATCCATCGTTTCCCCACCATTTCTCACATCGTTAAAACTACACGAGGTGAAGAGAAATGGGGGAAGGGGGAGAAAACTTGCCCTTAGAGCACCCTGCAGGTAGCCTAGCTAGAATACTCCAATCTACTACCGATAGAACATCGGCCGATGAAGCTCCCAAGGCAGAGTCACCAGCCGCTTCTATCGGCCGGTAGAAGCTGCCCGAGTGAGTTCATACTCTCCTCACCATGAAGCCATTTCTATTGGCCTGGAAGCTCCCCAAAGGAAGATCAGCTGCTTTGGGGCAAGGCATGGCTGCCCGTGGAGGCTCCTCACAGGAGTGCCCAGCACCTCCCCTCACCACGCATTTCTATCAGCCAATGGAAGCTCCCCAAGGCAGAGTCACCAGCTGCTTCTATCTGGTAGAAGCTGCCTCGTGGCTGAGGGGAGGTGGCGTGGGGCATCGCCTGAGGCCGCTTCTACCGCCAATAGGCTGCCAGGACTCTGCCTTTGGGGAGCTTCCATCAGCCAATAGAAACAGCTTTGTGGCGAGGGGATGGCCTGGGGGGCTCCCTGTTAGGAACAGCCTCAGCTGCAGGAGCAGCCAGCTGTCCCCCTTGGTGGCTCTTCCTGGGGATCTTCCAGAACCGATGTTTTGTGGGGAGGGAGTGTTGGGATCTTGCCCCACTCTACCAGCTGATAGAAGTGGCTGGTGACTCTTCCTGGAGAGCTTCCATCGCCGATAGAAACGGCTTCTGCGGGCGAGGGGAGGTATGGGGCGCTCCCAAGGCTGCTTCTACCAGCGATAGAAGCGACTGATGACTCTGCCTTTGGGAGCTTCCATCAGCAGATAGAAATGGCTTCGTGGTGAGGGGAGTGCATGGGCAGCAGGCAGCTTCTACCGGCTGATAGAATTCTCCCCACGCGCACCCCCCCCCAGGAGCTTCCCCATGATTCACCTTCTCCAGGCCGCTTCTACCAGTCGATAGAAGTGGCTGGTGACTCTGCCTTTGGGGAGTCCATCGCGTCGATAGAAATGGCTTCATGGTGAGGGGAGGCGATGGGCTGGCTCCTGTCAGGAGCGCCCCACGCAGCCATGCTCGCCTCCAAAGCGGCTGGTGACTCTGCCTCGCTTCCATCAGCCAATAGAAATGGTGAGGGAGTGCCTGGGTGCTCTCCCTGAGGCCACTTCTACTGGCTGATAGATTTCCTCACCACGTGCACCCCACCTAGAGTGCCCCATTTGCACTCACCTCTCCATGAGACTTAATTTCTCTCCACATCGCTCCTCGAGCCCCAGCACTCACCTCTTTCACGAGGCCACTTCTACCGCTGATAGAAGTGGCTGGTGACTGCCTTCTGGGAACTTCCATTGGCCGATAGAAGCGGCCTCGCGGGAGAGGGAAATGCATGGGTGTGCTCTAGGTTGGGGACGTGGTGGGAGAGAAATTAAGTCACCCCAGAAAAGATGTCCTAGCTGTTTTTTCAAAAAAAAAAAAAGACCCAGCCTTATTTTATGAAAAACATGGTAGTCATATCTATAGTCCTAATATTCCCTGGTGATCCAAATATTGATCAGACTCATTTGTATAGTAGAACTGTGCTAATTGAACTGTTCTCATTCACAACATGTTGTTCCAACCTTGTCTTGAATGAGAAATACCTAATCTGAGTAATTTGGAAGTGTTTCAAGCTCAAAACAATTATTCCATGGATGAGTCTGTTGTGTCAAGACAGTTCAGTTCAAAATGTTCTGTATATCCTTGCTAATTTCTGGGCCTAAACATGATCAGAATTACAAAACAGATGGATTATAATACTGACATCCATAAAATTGTCTCCTTTGAAAGACAAAGATGATAATTATGTGTATAAAAGAAATTACTATAACAGGGGTGGGATTCTACCTGTTCGGACCAGTTCGGTAGAACCAGTTGTTATGATTCCCAGTATTTTGGAGAACCAGTAATATGGGCCCCTGGCTGGCCCCGCCTCTCCACCCACTTCTCCACTCCTGCCCAGTCAGTCCTTATCGCGTGCATGCATGCGACATTGCGCCATGCATGACAAGCTGACTGCATTCTAACCCACACCCTGCCCCCTCCTTATCTTAGCCATGCACCATTGCTGCCTGCAGTCTGCCTTTGCCGCCTGCCAGCCATTGCTGTCTGCCTTCCACCATGATCTCCCTAGGTAAGTGAGGCTTTGCAAGCCCTGGTCGCCTACATGCTGCTCCTGCATGTTGAGTCCTGAACTCCTGGGCCAGCCTAGCTGCCACCACCACACTGCCACCTCCCTTGCTGCACTCCTTTCACCACAAGCCCTGGTTGAGTCCCGACTCCTGGGCTGGCTTAGACCGCCACCTCACTGTGCGCCGCCCCTCAGCCGTGGTCTAGTTTATCTACCCCCATCCCTGTCTGGCTTGCTTAGCCACCCATGCCCCCATGCGACACACTTGCAGCCTAGCAAGGTTTTCCCCCTCACCCCACTTGCCTGGTGGCTTGCTTGCTGCAGCGCCACTCATGCTGCACTTATAAGCTCCAGCAAGCTTTCCCACAACCGTCCCCAGCCTCCAGCTTACCTGGCTTGCTGGTGGCAGAGAGGAAAGGGAGCTAGGGCTGACCCATCACCGCCGGTCCCCACCAGCCTGCATTTGCCCCCCTGATTCTCCACAGCTGCTTGGCCTTGCCTGCTGGGCAACCAGGGAGCAATGCTATGCCACCTGAACTCCTATCACCCCTTTGCCTGATGCCCCTTCCTCTGTCACCCGCCAGCCTGCGTGCTTTGGCTGAATGCAGGCTGCATTCTGTGAGAATGGGCAAGTCAAGCCTCATGATCTCTCGTGAGGCTTGACTCACCCCCTCAAGACTGCTAAAAGCGCTCAAGCAGGCAAGGGAGGGTGGCAGGCAGAGGGGCAATGCAGGCAGACGCGTGCCTGGTTGCCTCCTGCAACCCCCTGGCAGCTGTGAGCCTCAGCAGCTGTAGAGAATCCCAGTAGCAGCAGGATGATAGGGCTGGCTGGCAGCCAAGAGGCTTGCTCTGCCCTGGCTTGGCTCACCTTTCCCTCTGAGACCACCAGTAGGAAAAGGTAAGTTTGCACTTTGCAGGCGGTCGGGATGCCAGTGGGGTGTGAGCTTGAGGGAGGGGAGGAGAAGGCCCCAGCCTGTGTTGGCCCCGGAAGCCTTGCCTGCCGGCTTTTCCGGGCAACATGGGACTGGGTGCGAACAGACAATTGCACCTGGTCCCTGGGACTCTAGGAGACTGGCCGGGAAAAACGTAAGTTAATGAGCAACATTGGAAGTGTGTGTGTGTATTTCAGGTGGGTCTCCTAGCTTTAGAAGGAGAGAGGGAAGGAGGGAAAGAAGAGACAAGAGTATTTCAGTCTCCTAGAGAAGGAGAGAGGGAAGGAGGAAGGGAAGGGACAGAGAGAGAGAGAGAGAGAGAAAGGGGGGAAAGAGGAGAGAAAGAGAGAGGAAGAGACAAGAAAGAAAAGAAAAGGGAAAGAGAAAAAGGGAGAGAGAAAGGAAGAAAAGGGATAGCAGGAAGGGGATGGAAGGAAGGGACAGAAAGAAAAAGAAAGAAAGAAAGAAAGAAAAGAAAGAAAGAAAGAAAGAAAGAAAGAAAGAAAGAGGGAGAGGAGAAAGTGAATGAGATATATGGATGGATTGATAAATACATGGAAGGAGAGGGAGGGAGAGAGAAAAAAAAGGAGAGGAAGGAAGGACACAAACCCTGGCTTCAGAAGACTGAAGCAACACAGCAATCTAGGGCCAGCCTGCAAGGGATCTCGGAGGTCATCTAGTCCAATCCCCTGCTCCAGCAGGAGATCCTTACAGAATCATAGAATAGCAGGTTTAGAAGGGTGTATGTGTGTATGGCTGTCAAAACTCCCAAAAGAGGTCAAGTAGCTCTGGGGAGATCAATCATAAATTAGAACACTTGCTAAGCAACAAGCCATTAAGTGAGGACCACTTGTATTTGGTTTGCCAGTCACATGGCCACCTGGCCATATCCACCCAGTCACATGGCCACCAAGCCATGCCCACCTGGTCACATGACCACCAAGCCATGCCCACCCAGTCACATGACCGCCAAGCCACGCCCATAAATTAAGCCACATCCACAGAACTGGTTGTTACAAAATTTGAATCCCACCCCTGACTATAACTAATATTCAAATGACTGGAAAACCATTGGAAAGTTCCTGTCTGAAAGAAAGCATATTTCATAGTAATTTACATGAATATGGTTAAATTATACACAAACCCTTGTAGATCAGCAAAAGTACTCTGTTAGCAATTGTAGGTCTTCTGTATGCAGACGATAAGTTTTAAAGATTGTACATGTAAACTAAGGAAATCCTAATATCTTAGATAAGTAAGGAGTTTAATGTCTTACTTCTTGGACAATAACTAGTAAATCAAGTACTTGAGAAAACACAGGGCTAAGTCAAATAATGCCGTGTAGCTTGTTTTTCTTGTCTGGCTTAATACTGATCTATGTTACATCCCTCTTTTTATTTTTAACATTCTCCTTTTAAGTTAACCTGTTTCTCAGTAAAATATCACCAATTTTTGGACTGTAACCATAAGGGGTTCATTATAATAAGTCTCAAAGTATGTATATACTCAATGTTAAGATGGCTGTGTTATCCCTATATTATTCTTGGGAAATTCAGAAGTCAGAATATATATATATATATATTAGTAAGAGTGACTGAACCTGTCAGTTAAAAGCAAATTTTATTTCTCTCTCCTTAGCAAGAGGCATAGTCAGTACTGTGGAATACTGTATTATAAAAGTTCTACTATAAAAGTAGAACTATAAAAGGAGAACTGCACACTCTTTCTTTAGAGAAGGATACACTACACTATAAAGAAGGATTTTTTGTCAGATAGTTGCCGCTTGTTAAATTACACACCTTGCTAAATGTTACCTTTTTTGCTGTTATGAGGTTGGTGATCATGGATACAATTTATGAAAGTGAAATTTGACAAGTTGGAGTATGTTAGATTAGATTATTTTTTTGGAGATACTAAAGACTTCTATTTTTCCCACTCTATCAATGATATTTTAAAGACTGAGTTGAAATTTGTGAAATTTAAGACATTATTAGAAAACAAACTTTTATTTAAATCAAATTTAAATATGGTACTGATTCATCTTGTTAGGAGGAGAATTCATTATGAAATAGAAAGTATCTCTTGGAAATTAAAAAAAAGTCTAATGAAGTTGTGTTGTTGTGTTGTGTTGAACAGTTCCAGTAAAATGCAATGCTATTACGGATCCTCTGCTGGCAGAGCCAGAGCTACAATTATAATTTATTCCATTATACTTGCCTAATAAATCTGATTTAGTGTATTTTGTGTAAATTTAAGGTTTTGCTAGGATTTTTTCCCCAAGTTTTTATTTATTTTTATTTTTACAAACATATCAGTGTGAACAGTGTGGCACCTGAGTGTAATACATTTTGATACAAATAAAATAGTATTGATCATATTTGTTTCACTTAACATGCTTATATAATTGTAGTAATAATACACATACTAAATTATAATCTTTTATTATTTAGTCATTCAGTATTTCAATGTGTTATTTTTATGCCAATCACCCTATTCTAAGTATCATAACTTTTAATACAAATAAAATTTTGTTAATCATATTTATTACATTTAGCAAGCTTATATAATTCTAATAATAATACATTTATGTTAAATTCAAATCTTCCATTTGCTTATTCAATTTATAATCCTTCATTATTTGATTATTCAGTATTTCAGTATGTTATTTTTATGTCAATCACCATATTCTGCATTTCATACACATTTTGATACAAATAAGATATTTTAATCATATTTGTTTCATTTAACAAACATACACATTCATATTGAATTATAATCTTTCATTATTTGTTTAATCAGTAGTTCTATATATTATTTTTATGCCAGTCACCATATTATTTAAGTATACTTAGTAATACTGTCATTCAAATTCTGAGTTCCCTTTTACTATTATTCTCCTTATTATATAAAATGTGCATTTTATTAATCCCCTTTAGTTTCTGTCCTTATTCTAGCTTTGATTGTGCCACTACTGTATTTAAACATATTCCCTTTCCATCATCTCTTATCCGCTTTAAAGCTGTAATTGTTTGTTTCTTAGCTTGCCTCTCATATTCCTCTCTTGATCTTTATTTCTATCTGCTTCCACATCTTGACTACTCATTTTAAACATTTTTCCCTTCTCTGCCCTTTTTCATTGTCTAGTTTTCAAAATATTGTTCTTGCTCCTATCTTCCAGAAAAATCTTCCTGGTTCTCTGGTTCATTTTTTAAGTTTCTTAGAGTACTCTCCCCTTGACTTATGCCATCAATCCTTATTATTTTAGTTATTATCTCTTTCTTATCATCTTGTTTCATTTGTTTTGTCTGTTCCCTTTTTCATCTACTCTTTCAGTTGGCTCCTCTTCCTGGGCGTCTTGATCACTCGTTGTCCCTTGTGTTATATATCCCAGCTTTCCATTTATGCTCTCTATTCAGTTCATAATTTCCTTGCTATAGTTGTTGTTGTTATTATTATTAAATTTATTTTCCATCTTGAGACAGGGCTACTCTTGGGAACTTATAACAATAACAAATGAAGAAATAAAAAGTAAGTTTAAACAACACTAAAGTAAAATAATAGAACAATAAAATAAAATAATGGAACCATAAAACAAACCAAGAAGAAGCAAACCAAGAAAATACATCAATATGGCTAGTTAAAAGTACATGGGCAGGTGGGGAGCAGAGTTGGGGATGGAGGAGAAGTGAAATCTGTCAATCTAAATAACCACCTCTAGAGTAGAACTTTCCCATAGGGTCCTCAGGCCAGCTTGCAGAGCCAGGTCTTTAGGTTCTTATTGAAGGATAGGATGTTGGGGGCAGATCTTACCCTGGAAGGCAGGATGATCCAAAGAGTGGTGTTGTGGTTCACTGGCAGCCAGTGTAGATGGCAGCGAAATTGGACTGTGTGGTAGAACGGGGACCAGTCAGGGAGCTTGGAGAGGACTCGGACGAGGGTCCTGTGTCCAATGCAGAGATAGGGCCAGGATCATCTGGGAGTGGGTGCTACCTTCGGAGCCTTGGGAGTCTGGCAGCAGCGAGGCAGAGGACCCAGGGGAGCCTGTTCCTAGTGCATGTGTGCACAGAGTTGCTAGAAGATGAGCAGCTGAAACAAAAGGGGTGACTTGGGAGTAAGGCTGGGAGGTGATTGCCCCTCCCATAAGATATAAAGTTCAGGCCAAAATGACAAAACCTTTGCAGGAAGCAAAGTAGTTCTATTGGTTTAGAGTAATTCTTGAAGCTCCTTGTATTTTAGTTGTTTTTTTGTACTTTGGTTTCTTTTCTAGTTCATTTGATACTTCTGTTTTTGGTAGCACTTCACAGAACTTAAAGGTGTGTGCTTATCTTGGGGGACTGTTTGAGATTAATTGTGGACTTTGGCAGGGCATTTGACAAAGTAGATCACAACCTGCTTCTTGGTAGGATAGACAATATGGGATAGACAGTACCGCCATCAGATTGATTCGCAATTGGCTGGTCAACGGTACTCAGTGGGTGATCCTGAGTACATCAGTGGAGGATCACTCAGTGGGTGATCCTCCATGTACATCTACATGGAGGGAATCATGCAGTGAGGTACCACAAGGTTTGGTCTCAGGCCCAATATTCTTCAACATCTTCAAAAATCATCTAGATGAGAGGATAGAATAGATAGAATATTCTACTTAACTAGTAGCAGTTGAGTTACTACTGACTCAACTGTAGTAACTGTAAGAGGGATTTTGGAGTACTAGTGCACAATCACTTAAATATGAGCCAACAGTGTGCTTCATCTGCCAAAAAAAAGCCAATGCAAACCTATGCTGCATCAACAGGGTATCAAGGTCACATAAGATATTAGTACTGCTTTATACTGCTTTAGTAAGACCACTTTTGGAATACAGCATCAAAGTTTGGCCACTATGATACAAAAACTGTGTTGAAACTCTAGAGTGCAGAGATGAGCAACAAAGATTATTAGGTGGCTGGAGGTTAAACATACAGTGAATAGTTGCAGGAACTGGGTATAACTAGTCTAACAAAGAGAAGGACTAGGGGTGACATAACAGCATTCTTCCAATATTTGAGGGGCTGTCATAGAGAAGAGGGTATCGACCTATTCTCCAAAGCACCCGAGGGCAGCACAAGAAATAAGAGAAATTTGTCAATAGCACTTATATACTGTTTTACAGTGCTTTACAGCTCTCTCTTAAGAAGTTTACAGAGTCAGCATATTGCCCCCAATAATTTAGCTCCTCATTTTACCCACCTCGGAAGGATGGAAGGCTGAGTCAACCCTGAGTCTGGTGAGATTTGAACTGCCAAACTGCAAGCAGCTGGCAGTCAGCAGATGTAGCCTGCATTACTGCACTCTAACCACTGCACCACAGTAGCTCATAAGGTGTCAAGAAGGAATCCAACTTAGAACTAAGGAATTTCCTGACAATGAGAACAAATAATCAGTGAAACAGCTTTTCCTCCCAAAATTGCAGGTGCACCATCACTGGAGGTTTTTAAGAAAAAAGGCACTGTTGGTGAACCTTTTCGGCACTGAGTGCCGAAATGGGAGTGCACACACTCTGGAACACTGGAAGAGTAACTCGCTGATGTGTGCAGGAGCACTGGAAACCAGAAGAGCAGCTGAGCTTCCGGTTTCAGGCGAACGTATATGCACCAGCCCCCTGGTCTTCTGGTTTCATGCGTGCCCAAACCCAGAAGAGCAATGGCTGATGGCTGGCATGCCCGGAGAGATGGCTCTGCATGCCACTTCCAGCACACATGCCATAGGTTCGCCATCACAGGTATAGGGTCTCTTGCTGGAGCAAGTAGTTGGACTAGAAGATGCCAAAGTCCCTTCCAATTCTGTTATTCTGTTATTAAAGCAGACTGAGTCTGAATCTAAGGGGAGATACTCTAATGAGAAAGGCTTGTTGAGCAGTAAAACAGCCAAACTAGAACAAAAGAAAACAGTATCTTGCAGGAATGCTTTAACGCCATGATTCTTTGTTGGGACACACACACACACACACCCTAGAATGTTCATTTCATTGCCTACTGTCTTCTGGTCTAACTTTGACTGCTTTTGCACCTTTTATAGATTGTGTGAACAAATGCTAATATCAATTGTATTGTATATGTGTATATCTGAGAGTGAGGCAAATGGGGAATGTGACTAAAAAGTTCATTTAATATGAATAATACCCTTTTGCATTGTAGTATTGTTGTCTGCAACTAATAAGTTCCAAGGACGGACACTGCTGTTTTTGAACACTGGATGTCTCCATAGGCCATGTAGTTAGTAGCAAAGCCCATTTAGTCTATCAGTCAGCCATGGGATCAATTCAAAAGAATTCCTATATGCAGAGACATTATTCCCTTGAACAAGCAGGGGATGAAAGTTTTGGATTCGTTTTTAATTTGAGCTCAGTAGCATTTTCAAAACTCCTCAGTTCTGGTTTAAAATGAAGGGGACCTCTAGTATAACTATTTTAAAATACAGCACAGAAAGTCATTTTAACAAGTTTTCAGTGAAAAGAAACAAAGATGGTTAAAAGCAAGTTCATCATCATCATAGTATAACAGAGTTGAAAGTGACTTTGGAAGTCTTCTAGACCAACGCTCTGCTCAAATGGGAGACACATTACGATTCTTCATAAATAGTTGTCCAATTTGTTCTTGAAAACCTCCAGTGGTGGAGCACCCATAATTTCTGAAGGCAAGCAGGGCCTTGGTGGCTCAGGCTGTTAAATGCCTGCATTTAAGTTCCAGCTGCCTACAATTACTGTAGGCTCGAATCCCACCAGGCTCAAGGTTGTCTCAGCCTTCCATCCTCTCGGGGTAGGTAAATTGAGGACCCAAGATTGTTGGGGGCAATAAGCTGACTTTGTAAAAATGCCGCTTAGTAATAAGCAGGCATATACAATGGAATGAAGGCTATTGCTGAGCACACTGGGTTGTATCCAAATTGTAAGCCCTGAGTCTTCGGAGAAGGGCGGCATATAAATCTAATTAAAAATTTTAAAAAAATAAGCTGTTCCACAGATTAATTGTTCTCACCATCAGGAAATTTCTCATAATAATCCTTTTATTTTGATATATGTTATGGGTTCACACTTATTTATTAATGAGTTCACTCAGATGTAGATAATTCAAAAAATATTGCCACTATTAGTTTTCACTGTGAGTCATGGCTGATTGACAACTGCTGTGTAAGAATGAAAGACCAGCAGTCAGACTTTGAAGCTCTCTAGAGGAGAGATTGGGAAATTGTCCATAAGTGCTCTGAATGGCAGCTGTTTGCAAGCAGACTATATAACAATGGACCCTTGTATATTTGAATGTCAGGAGCTGAGGGAGACATATTTGCTATTAGCAACTGCGCAGTGGTGGAGTTCAAATTTTTTTTACTACCAGTTCTGTGGGCATGGCTTGGTGGACATGGCGTGGCTTGGTGGATGTGGGCTGGTGGCAGGGGAAGGATACTGCAAAATCTCCATTCCCTACCCACCCCTGGGGGAAGGTTACTGCAATATCCCCATTCCCTCCCCACCCCACTAACCTCCTTTCCAGCTCTGTTCCCCTGTGCAGGGCAACAAAAGAAGACCCAGCCAATCAGCTGGGATTTGGGAGGTAGAGAATAGATGGGGGCGGGGCTAGTCAGAGGCGGTATTTGCCGGTTCTCTGAACTACTCAAAATTTCCGCTACTGGTTCTCCAGAAATGGTTAGAATCTGCTGAATACCACCTCTGAACTGCGGACCTAGTAAGGGTTCACTTTCTAATTGTACTCAGAAATGTTTAATTTAATCCCTTTGTGGATATTAGGGACCTTTAAAACAGCAAGCTTGACAGCCACAGAATTTTACTTTCCTTGGATTTCAGGAAGTTTAGACAATATAATATACAAAATAATATATTATATACAATATAAGCCTATATTAGGAACTGAGGCTTGTTGAAAGTTACAAATGGACACATAGAGGGAACTAATGAATTATGCAGAAAAGAGTTAAAATGGCTAAGCTTTTTCTTAAGGAGTTTTTTTAATAATTAGACTGGCATATCAATAACCAGAATCTCAGAAGGTATACAAATTTCGATAGATAAAATTTTAAAGATGATGAAAAAAATGTAAAATACACATTGCAGGTATTACAGATTACAGGTATTTCTCAAGTTATGACAGTTCAATTAACGACCGTTCAAAATTGTGAGTGGAGGTTATTTCTTTTGTTTCATTGGGGTGAACTTTGATTGGCTGCCATGCCCCAATCCCTGTAGCTGCTCATTCAAACCAGACAGACAGCAGCAAGTAGGAGGCTGCTGGCATTGTTCAGGTTGGGCCCAAATGATAATTTTCCTTATTCAGCTTTGTTTGGAAGGAAAAAGGTTAATCTCTGTTCCTGAAAAGAAACTGGGTTGAAAAATCTGGCTAGTTCCTGTGTCTATTTGTTCTGGTAATTGGTTTAACAAGCAACAGCTATTGTTGTGATTTAATTATTTGTATAGTGTTTGAAGTTTTTCCTGCCTCATGGTTTCTTTTTCTAGCTGGAGAGGGGGTCTTCCTTCACTGCTTTAGTGATTCCTGGCACTGTCCTTTTGGGGTGTACTTCCAAGAGGCAGCATGCAAGCTTGGCAATGATTTTTTTACTGCCTTTCTGCGGGGCATGTGATCTCTCCTTAAATCTGGATGATTTCCTTAGGATATCTTGTGAAGTGAGTGAGACCAGCTGGTGTCTTTAAGTGGTTCAAATGGATCTAAGGATTGCTTCTCCTGGGTGTGCTGTTTCTGGAGAGCTCAAATGACCTCCCTGCTAAAGAGTTTCACTTTATGAGCAAGAGTTGGCTGCTGATAGTTATCATTGCATTTTAACTACTTTAATTCCTCAAGGTGCTCTGGCACCCTGCCTGATTTGTAACTCCAGCTTGCAGGTGTTTTTAATCTAATGATTAAAAATGATTTAGGGCAGCTTTTTGCAAGCAAAGAATCTTTTTGTATTTTTGTACAGGTAATTCTTGACTTACAACAATTCATTTAGTGACCATTCAAAGTTACAATGGCACTGAAAAAAGTGACTTGACCGTTTTTCACACTTACAACCATTGCAGCATTCCCATGATCACGAGAGGCCAGGCAAGGAGAAGCGACCCTCGATGTGAGTGATGTTGAGTTGGTCACGCCCACCCAGTCACATGACCACGTAGCCATGCCCACCCAGTCACATGATCACCAAGCCACACCCACCAAGCCATGCTCACAGAACTGGTTGTTAAAAAAATTTGAATCCCACCCCTGGAGAGGGACCTTGAAGTCCTAGTGGATGATTACTTAAAGCTGAGCCAGCAGTGTGCGGCAGCAGTCAAAAAATCTTAATATAATCCTAACTTGTATAGACAGTCATAGAAGCAAAATCATGTGAAGTATTAGTACCGCTTTATAAAACCCTAGTAAGTCCACACCTGGAATACTGAAACCAATTTTGGTCATCGCATTATATGCTTTTGGAAATGTATTAAGATGTTGAGACTTTGGAAAAAGTGCAGAGAAGAACAACTAGGATGATTACTGTAAAGGCCTGGAGACTAAAATATATGCAGGGTTTGGGTTTGGCTAGTCTAGAGAAAAGAAGGACTGGTGGGGGGCATGACAGCATTATTCCAGTATTTGAGAGGCTGCTACAAAGAGGATGGAGTCAATTTATTTTCCAGAGGACCAGAGGGCAAGACAAGAAATAATGGGTAGAAACTCATCAAAGAGAGAAGCAACCTGGAATTAAGGAGAAATTTCCTAATAGTGAGAACCATTAACAAGTGGAACAGCTTGCCTTCAGAAGTTGTGGGTGCTTTATCACTGGTGGTTTTTAGAAGACAGTCATTATCTGAAATGGTATGGGGTCTCCTGCTTGAACAGGGGCTTGGACTAGAAGATCTCTAAGGTCCTGATTGATGGATTTATCAAGGCAAAGAGTTATATACATGTTTGCTTGATCCCCAAACCATGTTGATTCTTTCCTGATGGTTCTGTCAAAACTATGGTTGATTTAAGAGACACTGTTCACTATTGCAGGCACCAAGACCTCTTGTCCCATACACACTCCATTCAAATAAACAGCTCTTTGTCTCCTTTGAGCACTTAAGAACTCTTGCTTCTAAAAGGAGAATCTCTTCAATTGGCCAAGAGCTCTCAAAACACAGCTAAAATCACAATTCTTTTTCATTTACTGAATATAAAAGATTCATGGCACAAGAAATCTTCTTACCAGTCATTTTCTCCATTTCAGATTACTGCTACCCATTTTTTCTCTGTTGTCACTTGCCTCCATTCTTCAGGCCTATATATCAAATACATTTCCAAAAGCATATAATGCTCCAGTCTTTTTCTTGCCTCATGCAATATACCTGCTTATGCTGCATTTTTGTAAATAGCAACCCATATTATTTATTTTAATAGAATTAAATATTTTCTTTAAATGTAAAGAAAGTGAAGATAATACATGGTTCTTCTTTATGGGGTAGGTTAGACTAAGTGTTAGATTTTGGGCACAGATGAGGAAGGAGCTGGACCCAGGAGTGCAAAGAAACTCTTTATTTTAAAGCCGGAATCAAAAAGCAAGGAAACGTGGCAGGTGCCAGCTTTTATAGCCGGTGCTGTCCAACACTTCAGCCACTGACGGGGACTCAATCTTCCCGCCAGCGGCTGAACCAATGAGTTGAGTCTGACATCAGACTCCACTTTGCATATAAACACATGTAAATAAAGCGTCATGCATATTTAACACTAAGTTAGCCAATATAATTCAGTGAATTCTACCAATGAATAGGAATTTAAACTGCTGTTTAAATCTTCATTCTAGCTTGAATGATCTAGTTCTTGATGAAGAACTAGAGCCTTGGTGGTCCAGGTTGTTAAACACCTAGCACTTAGCTCCAGCTGCCTGCAATTAGTGCAGGCTCAAATCCCACCAGGCTCAAGGTTGACTCAGCCTTCCATCCTCTCAGGGTAGGTAAATTGAGGACCCAAGATTGTTGGGGGCAATAAACTGACTTTGTAAAAATGCAGCTTAGTAATAAGCAGGCATATACAATAGAATGAAGGCTATTGCTGAACACATTGGGTTGTGCTCCAATGATTGTAAGCCGCCCTGAATCTCTGGAAATGTGAATTTTTTTTAAAAAAGTTCTCTTTTTTCAAGCATTTTTCCAGATAGCTTTCTCAAGAATTTGCATGATTCTAAAACCATCCCAACATTTTAGTCCAATGTTAATTAGAGTATGTCATAATTTATATACAATTCGATTGAGCATAAAACTCTCAAAGCAGTGGTGGGATTCAAATTTTTTTACTACTGGTTCTGTGGGCGTGACTTGGTAGGCGTGGCAGGGGAAGGTTACTGTAAAATCTCCAGTCAGAGGTGGTATTTGCCGGTTCTCCGAACTACTCAAAATTTCCGCTACCGGTTCTCCAGAACTGGTCAGAACCTGCTGAATACCCACCTCTGTCTCAAAGTGAAGTAACTTTTCATTTGACAAACCTACTTGTTAATGTCATATCTCTTGCTGTGAAAATCTGTTACTAGGACTTAATCCTCAATAAAAAAAAAAACCCAGACCTGACAGATATTTTTCACACCTGGCTGAGAGAGAGGGCAGAGCTCCTTTCCCCCAATTTTGTCTGTTGGGTATTGCAGTCAGGTTAGAATAGCAAAGTAAAATCTAAAGGAATTCCATCTCTGAATTCTGAAATTTTCTTTTTTTTGAAGTCAAGTTTTTAAAATTTATATATAAGTATTTTGAATACAGTGTATTGTCCTGGCATATCATTTTAAAAAAATGGAAAGAAAAAAAAAGATAACATATACTGATAGCAAAAGTAATAATATAACAAAATAATTCTAACTATATTTATAATTATATTTGCTTATTTATGTTCCTATTAAATATGTTGGTATATGTATAATTATAAACAACATTCATATTTTACTTAAACGTAACATTACTCATTCTTCTAATTTCTACCTCTAACCATTTGATAAAACCTATTCCACATTAAATAGTATTCTGTCTCCTTTATCTTTTATTTTCAATGTCAATCTATCCATCTCTGCACAGTCCAATATTTTCCGGATTATATTTTCATCTGGTGGAGTGTTCTCACTTTTCCAATATTGTGCAAATACAATTCTCGCTGCAATCAATACTTGTAACATTAAGTATATAGTCCCTTTATCATAATTTTCTGGTTATACCTAACAAAAATATTTCTGGCTTAAAATCTATGTGTTGCTTAATCATCTTCTCCAACCATGTATGTATTTTTGTCCAATATTTTCTTGCCTTCACATATGTCCACCACATATGATAATAAGTACTTGGAGTCTGATTACATTTCCAACATTTGGCGGACATGTTGTTAAACATTTTTGCTAACCTAGCCAGTGGCAAATGCCACCTATAAAACATTTTGCAAAGATTTTCTTTATATACAGTAGCCATTGTCAGTTTATAGTTTCTATCCCAAAGTTTTTTTGCCATTTGTCTCATTCTATCGTATAGCCAAAGTTTATTGCCCATACTCTCATTGTTTCTTTTACTTGTTCATCTTCCATTTTAAAATTTAGTAAATATTGTATATTTTACTTATCAATTTTTCATCTGTCCCTAATAACATCTTGTCAAGTATTGTTGGTTCTTTATAAAAATCTCATGTTTTCGCATCTTTCTTGTATCTCAATTGTATTTGCAGCTGTAGCCACCAAACTAAATCCACCCCTTGGTTTTGTAATTCCTGTCTAGTTTAAGTTTCCTGTTCTTATTTAAAATGTCTTTATAGGTTACAATTTTTTCCAAATTAACAACATTTGGATGTATCAATGCTTCCATTGTAGAGAGCCAGACTGGTATTTTCATATAATTTTGTGATTTGATTTTTTCCCCCATACTAAAAATAAAGCATTCCTCACATAGTGTCTTTGAAAATATCTTTGTGCCATGCTCCTTCCATACCATAAAAAGGGATGCCATCCTAATTGGAGACCATGTCCCTCCAATAATAGTAATCTATGCCTCAAATTTATCCATTCTTTTACCCATGTAAGTACAGATGCCTGATAATATGGCTCCCAATCCGGTAGCCCAAAGCCCCTGTGTCCTTTAAACTCCTGTAATTTTACTCCTGTAATTTCAATATTATTCTTGCTTTTTTCCCTTGCCAAATATATTTCAAAGTCATTTTATTTAATTCTTCAAAATATTTTTTTCTCTAGTTTTATTGGTATTGTTTGAAATAGGAAAAGTAACTTTGGTAGAATAGAATAGAACAGAACAGAACAGAATCCTTTATGGTCAAGTGTGATTGGACACACAAGGAATTTGTCTTGGTGCAAATGTTCTCAGTGTACTTAAAAGAAAAGATACATACATAGTATGTTCATTTTTATAGTAGCTATTCTCCCTATCATTGAGGGATTCTGAATTTTTCTGAAACTGCTGTTGGGTCTTGTTGCATTTCTATTTAACCATTCACTACTTGAGATTTTGTTTTTTAAGATAACCCAAACATGTGACATGGTAAAGATGTGACATGTGACCAAAAGGTGACATCATAGCCATCTTCCAGTACCTGAAGGGCTGTCACAGGGAAGATGGAGGGTCAATTTATTCCCCAAAGCACCTGAGGGCAGGATAAAAAGTAATGGATGGAAGCTCATTGAGGGAAGATCCAATCTGGAACTAAGGAGAAATTTCCTGAAAGTGAAAACAATTAGTTAATGTAACAGCTGGCTTTTTGGAGTTGTGGGTGCTCCATCACTGGAGGTTTTCAATGAAAAAATTGGACACCCATCAGTCCAGGATTGAATAAGGCCTCCTGCCCTGAGGAGGGGGTTGGACTAAAAGACTCCAGGGTTGATTCTATGTTGTTATTCTGTGGAAGCAATAGAGTTCTTGTGTGAGAATCTTCAGCTCAAGCAATTATTTAAACTATTTTGGAATCATTTAAGAATTCTTCATTTTAATTTGACATGGATTTTGAAAATCCTTAAAAAGTTGGGTTATATTCTACTTGTTGTATTACTTGAGTCATTTGCTGGTAAACTATAGAATCTCCCAATCCATTCTTAGGGATAGTTCTCATATTCTTCCCTGCCCTTCCTTTCACTTTCATCATTTTAGGGATTATACTAGAAACACACAACTCAAACATTTAGTGATTATTTCAATAATTGTTGATGGTGGGGATGGTGGGGATTATTCCTAATTAGCTACAGGACAAAAGAACAAGGAGTGGGACCCAAAAATCCTGTGGTTTGGCTACTGCTGATCATGTGGATATACTACTTCATCAACTCATTCCATGCTGACCCCTCCTATCCTCATATACCAGAGTTCCCCACCCCTGCAACTTCCCACTTTTCTGGCATGTGGATTTTATGAATGAAACTTTCTGACAGTCATGGATTTGGCAGGATCCTATTCATTGAAACAGGGAATGTGTGATCATCAGTGTTCATTAGTGACTTATTCTCCTCATCTGAGAGCTCATTAACCTAAAGTGGCTCTTGTTTTAAAACCTCTGAGATAGTGGTTGGGGGCACAGAGGAGAGGGGAGTTTGAGGGACTATTGTTCCATATGCCACTGCCCCTGTGAGATTAAGTGCCCTTAGAAGCATGTGTTAGAGGCTAAAACAACTTTAATTAGTTATTTTGAAATATTTTTCTTCCCCTTCCCCCTTTGGTACATATTAGAGCGGGCATTCTTTCTGTGGTGGTTTTCTGCATGAAGGCACTTCTTGTTATTAAGCTTAAATCCAAGTCTTTAGCCTTTGTTTCCCATCCCACAATAGAATGAGTTGGTGAAAAGCTGCTTCCTAAACTCCTGGAGATCGGCAGAAAAGGAAAGCCAGGAGGATGAAGAACTGATGCTCTTTGTGGGTGATGTTGAATATGTAGGCCTGTATGTGTGTGTATGTAAGAAGAAGAGGAGAGAGAGGGGGGGAGGGAGGGAGGGAGGGAGAGGGAGAGAGGGAGAGTGGGAGAGAGAGGAGTAAAAACAGGATTATATGTTGGTTTGTGTACTGGTAGCTATGGTAATTAGGGAAACAAGAGAGTAAGATTGCACACAAATAAGGCAGTGAATCTAAAAATGTACTATTAAGAGTACTTAATACTTCAGCTTCAACCATAACAATACAAGAGCACACAATAGATACAAACTCAAGGTAAACCTCACCAAACTTGATTGCAGGAAATACGACTTCAGCAACTGAGTTTTCAATGTCTGGAATACTCTACCTGACTCTGTAGTTTCTTCCCCAAACCCCAAAAACTTTAACCTTACACTGTCTACTATTGACCTCACCCCTTTCCTAAGAGGTCTGTAGGGGGCGTGCATAAGTGCACCAATGTGCCTACCATCCCTGTCCTATTGTTTCTTTTTATTTTTCTTATATGTATCCATTTAATGTATTCATAACTATGTTTATACTTATACCTGTTACCTTATAATCACTTGACTAAATATATACATACATACATACATACATACATACATACATACATAAAGAGGATGTTTTCCCACCTTGGAGCTTGCATGGGAATCCCAAACGATGCTGATGCTAAATTGTCCATCTTTCCTTGCCAGTTGAGTGACCAAAGGATACAATAAAAGTCCTATTCTATACCTGATGTGAACAATTTCAGGACTTGCTATCTTCTACCAAACCAATCCTGATAAATAGGCCAGGTTAGTGTTTTATTGTGTTCTCACAAGATATTCTATCTTGTGAGAACAGGGAAGTAAAGTATCTTAAAGCTGAATAGTCATTTCATGGACAATTTCCATACACTTTTCTTGGCAGCAATATGGAGTTTATTCCAAAATGTAAATTCCCTGCATTATTCAGGGAGTGGATGAGAGGAAAATTCTATAATATATATGATTATCTGAAGAAAAACAACACAGCAGGGAAGTTTACCCACATCAAAATGCATTCATGATCAGTTCAGAGCATATTTCTTTTCTCTTATCCTTTTATTTTTTTAAAACAAGCCTTGAATTTATTTCTGTTATCTTGCTGAAAGTGTTAAGATATCTTGACTGAATAGCAGCAGCAAGGAGAAAAAATGTTAGCTTGCGTCTTGCACTATAAAGCTGCCTTGAAGGACTTGACTTTCTGATAGCAAAAATGGTCCCAGGTTTACATACCAGCAGTTATAAATATGGGTAGAAATGGATAGGTAAAGGACATGAGCTAATTAATTTCCCTGTCTTTATCATTTAGAAAAATATCATATTATAGATATCTAAGGGGAAATTGAGTTGGTTCAGTCAGCAATATATGCAGGAATTTGTAAAACTGTAAATGAATATATTTTATTCCTTTTTGTTTAAAATCTTACATGATGATGCTATTAAATCTCAGAGTGCAATTTGCATGCTTATACTTTTCAGAGGTCCGATATTCTATGTACAATCCTTGTTTTATTGATTGCATGTAATATTTTAATTTTCTGAGATTGTGGATTTGGGGTTTTCATAAGCTGTAAGCCATAATCATCACAATTATGACAAATCACGACTTGAACTATCTTGCTTTGTATGTAATGAGTCTATCTCATATATTAGTTTCACCTTTTAAGTTGCATTACGGAAATAAATGAACTTTTGCACGATATTCTAATTTTTCAAGTTTCACCTGTATTATGTATGTATGTATAAATAAGATAAATGCAAAAAGAAGCAATGGCTGGAAGCTTGTTAAAGAAAGATCTATTTCCTTGAAGAACAGACAGATCAATTTCTTTGATTCATTAGTAATTGAATTTAAATATGCTTGGAATTAACACAAATCCATCATCCAACAAAAATTAAAAATTATATAAAAATATAAAAATAACTATGAAATAATAAATAAATAGAAAACAAACAGGGTAGGGGTTGGACTAGAAAACCTCTGAGGTCTTTTCCAAGCCTATGATTCTATTCTATCAACACCAATGCCAACCTAATGCAATTAAGCAGAAATGAGGTTAAAGTAGGAGCAAGTTTTATCTTCTTGGACTTAATATCCACAGGAATAGTAACTAAGCCAAGAAATAAAGAGATATTTGCCACTTAGAAGGAAGACTGTGATAAATATTAAAGCTCGGAGATAGTACATTGACAACAAAAGTATAAACATGCCATGCCATGGTCCTCCAGTTCCATTGCATGATTGTGAAAGCTTGATCTTTGGATGAATGAACAAAATATGACAACTTTAATCTGTGAAATGAGAAAAGTTATTAAAAATACTTTGAACACTAAGAACAAGAAATAATTCAATATTAGATGAGGCAAAATCAGACTACTCAGGGGAAGAAATAATAAGGTTAAAACTTAGATATTTTAAATATGCTGTATGGAAGCAAAAGATTTTTTGGGAGACTCTAATACAGGGGTGTCAAACTCAAGACCAGCAGGCCAGATCCAGCCAGCGTGATGGTTAGATCTGGCCCACAGGGCCACCCGAGAAATAGCAAAGGATCAGCTCACTGGGCCTTGGCCTTGATCTGGCCAATGCTGACTGGATGTTGATCTGCAACCTGGTGGTGGCTGCCAGGGCTGGATCTCAGCCAGTCTTAGATCTGTGGCAGGCCATGTGGCTCCCCCCTGTGCCTCTGGGTGGCTGCTGCTGGATACCATTCATCTCTTTTTTCTTGCGGTGGGAAAGCAGGTTGCCGCTGGTCATCTCCTCAGCCTCCACATGGGTCTTGGCCTAGGCCCACACATGGAGTGCATTCCCCTCGTGTACCCGATGGACCTGAGCACCACTGTGGGCTGCTGCCACCACCGAGACTGCCAGCAGCCCATGCAGATCCATTAGGCCACTGCCATCACTGCCCGTAGCACCAGGCCTACTCAGCATGAAGAAGGCGATGCAGCTGGGCCTGGGTGCGCTGTACCACCTCTATTTGGTCTTTCTAGCTGGATGCTTTGCTTCCTTTGGGCTGGGTGGGTCTGCTGAGTGGCGGCAGCAGCAACTTGGACTGGGGCTGAGGTGCATTGGGTGCGTGAGGGGAACACGCTCCATGTGTAGGCCAAGGGCAAGACTTGTGAGGGGACCAAGAAAAAGATGACAAGCAGTGACCTGCTCTCCAACCACTAGCAAAAATAGACAGTGGGATGGAGTAAGCACATCCAGCGGTCTGCATCACGTGCCTCCCCCTCCGCCTGCTGCTGATGCTGCCACTGTGCTTGCTCCTTGGATGGCCAGCCTGGTGGTGGCAGTGGGCTCCAGAGTGTGCCGGCTGAAACCGGTCCCCATGCACCGGCAAGGGCAGCAAGCATGCAGTGGATGATCATTTCCAGCAGCAGCTGACCCACCCCATGCCTCACCTCACCTCACCTCATCCCATGGGATGAGCTTCCCACCCACTGCCCCACCCACCAGAGACCCCTGGATTCCTTCCCCAGTCCCATCCAGTCCCCACAGTGAGTGACGTTAAGCTGACCATGACCCCTGGGCCAAGCCCAGTCAGCTGTGACCACCCTGGCCACGCCCTTCCCCCTCCCCCTCCCCCAAGGACAACCACAATGCTGATCCAGCCCTCAATGAAATCTAGTTTGACACCCCTGCTCTAATGAAATACAATAGAAAAAAATATCAGCAGAAGGCAAGATGGCTATGTATAATTACTGATAATCACAAGCAACACTTTACAGAACTCAAAGAGATAGTTACTGACAAAAAACCCTGGGAAATCAAGTCATGTAGAAGCAAATGTGACCAAAAACAACATAGGTAAGAAATTGAAGGAAACTTTTGCCCCAATTGTTTTTTTATTCTTTTTGTTAACTATATTTGATGATATGTTTTGTTATTTGAGATATATATGTAGCTGAGCTTCATTGTTACAATATCATTGTTATATTTACATCCTGTTAAGGATTTTGGAAGTAGTTGAGAAATATTGACATATGCCTCAGAAATGGGCAGCTGGGGAGGGGGGATGAAAGAAAGAAATTGAAGACACATTCAAAAATGAATTAGATTTGAAATGAAAGGGATCCAATTGTTGAAATGCTGAAATGCTTGTAATATCCTTTTTCCTTCTTTTAAAAATTTTTTTGAAGAAAACTTTCGAAGATACTTGCTTTTGGTGAAGAATGTTATGCTAATCTCAACAGTTCTTCAACTCTCCTTAAACGGGTCATATTGTTGAATGAGGTTATGGCAGCTCATCTCTGGGAACATTGTTGGCTGCTGAATAGGTTGCCAATGCCTTGTTTGAAATATCAGAATAATGTTCATGCGTAGGTGAATCAACTGGCTAAAGTCATTGCTCAAATGATGCTGTGTCAAGAATATCAACTAGGCTATTTGGGATTGCTGTGACTGCACCTCATTTATAGTTCACACTGGCAACTAAACTTTGCTTAGCATTCAATTACCATTGAGAACACAAGCAGGAATCGGCCCTGCTTGAAACTAACATTCCCGAAACCAAGCAAATTACTCTTAGAGCATAAGATCTGGGCTGCAAAACTATAGATGGCCACTAGATGGAAGCAATAGCTTAGAATTTTCTGTATAGTATCTACCTGAGGTGATCAAGTCTTCTGGATTTTTGCACCCAGATTTGTTGTGTCTGATCCTTGCATCACCAGTAACACAATAGTGGGAAAGGAAATATTTTACAAGTTCAGCTGCTGAATCTAAGCAACTATCGCTGCTGTTTTGACATGTCCAGCTCTGCCATCACACTTGCCAACCACTTTTTCCTTCCTTTCTATTGGTCTTCCCCTACTTAGTTTATCTTAACTCTCTCTTTGTCTTGCAAATTTGCTATTTTTGTTTTGGAGACCATTTCTCTGTGAGAATTGCATAAACCTGATCCTTCTGTCACAAAATTAGCAGCTTTTCTACCACTATTGAAACCTGAGTTAGTGACATGGATATCCAGGGAATGACAAGTGGCAGAGACACTTTTTGTTTTGCAGTACCCAAGAAAAGATTTTCATGAAGGTAAAGTGGCCAGAAATCCCAGGTGATTCCCTTGTATGTGAAAAACATTATTGATCAGTAGGGAGCACCCTTGTTTTAGTTCAGCACTACTGGCTTCAGCAGGAGAAAGATGAGAATCATGCTGAGTGTGTGTCCAAAATACAGTAAGCCCATCCTGTCCTTGTCTGGCCCCACTAAACTGTACTTCTAAGATGTCAACAACCACACTTACAATCAGTTGATTTAAGATAAAGACAGTTTAAGTTGAGATGGCACATCTAGGAGGAAAAAGTGTTCATTATTTATATAAACTCTCAGAGAATAGTTGATTTATTTGAGAATAATTTGAGAGTAATTGATTTGTTAGTTCTTAAGTTCCAATCATATAAAAATTAATAATTAGTTTAAAATCATAATGTAAGTGCAAGCAAAAAAATAAAAACAGTGTCTTTAAAATAATAAAAGCATATATTTTAGAGTGTTTGTTCTTCCCTGTGCTGGAAGAAAAATCTGGTTCTGTAGGAAGTTAGCACCCACCCCTCTCCTAGAAAATTGAAATATCCTAGGAAATATTAAAAAGGCAAAATATTTCCCCTAAAAAGAGTAGACACTCAGAAGCAGAAGCTCACCTCAGAAGTGGAAGCTCACCCCCACCTTTGTTAATGGTGGGCCATTAAGACCTGGACCAGAATACTTTACATAACAAAGATCTCCAGGTAAAGCTATAGCAATTGCCCAAAAGCCCTTTCAGTGCATCATCATCCAGCAAGGCTCCACCAAGCCTGGAACTCAGGACAGCCTACAGAGTTGCTTCTGCATGGTCCCATGGGAGTCGGACAACCAATCAGAATACAAACTCCAGTTCAAATCCCAACAAAGGTAATAAAACCCAGGCACTCTCAGCATATCAGCTCTTCTTGAACTCTTCCTTCACCTTGAAGCATGTGATCATCCTTCCTTCTTTGGAGCTCCAAACCATGTGATCTCGTCCACCATTAAACCATCTTTCCAAACAGCCTCCATGTTTCCAGTGTCTTTTTCCCCACTTGGAACTGAACCCAGAAGCATAATTCTTACAACAGTTCCAAGCCAGGAGAAAAATGCTGGAAATAAAATGGAGGCTGGCTACAAGGAAAGAAAGTCTCTGTTGATTTGCTTTCCAGACACTTCAGTGATAGCAGCATGTTTCTGGAGTGGCTGACAAAATGACTGAATGAGTGGGTGGATTTTTATAGGGTTCAGGGGTTTGGTGATTGAATGCTGCAGGGGGTGGGGGAATGTAAATTTTTAATCCCATCAGCTCCAACCTGGGGGAGCTGGGCTGAAGGTGCTTTGTTTATGAATAGGCTGGCTCGGATTTCTTAATGGGCACAAAATATCCATCTCTAAAGGCTTCAAGATTCTGCTTGAGGCAACTTGAGTTTTCCTATAACAGGAAGACTGAGGCTGCTTTCTGCCTTTAAGAACATGTTTCTCCATTTTTCCTTTGGGGAAATATAATATTCTGCCTCTTTTCATATCCCCAAAAATATTTCATTTAAGGGGCTTCCCACACTGACAAAGCTTCATATACATTTACTCAGTAATACTTACAAGTACTTACAATACTTACAAGTACTTTGTCCTTGCAAGATAAATCAGCATTACTTAAAATTAAAAAAGGCTAAGTCTGAAAGAAAGTAGGTTTTATGAATTACTTTTTATATTGCCTAATTTTATATTCTCAAGAATAAGTGATCATATATAAACTCACTGCAGTGAAAAGTGATTCTTCAAGAAACATTCCCCAAATATTTCCTCCATAATGCTGTAGAAAGTTAGCACCCATCCCTCTCCTAGAAGAATGAAATATTCTATGAAATATTAAAAAGCCAGAATATTATAGTTCCCTGGATGAGAAAAGGAGAAACATGTTTTTAAAGACAACCCCTCTCCAGCTCCAGGGTGATGTGACTACTTGGGGGCAAGGCTATGCTGCTGTGCTTTCTCCTATAGGACCTTTGTCTAATCCAGCTTGTTGCACCTGCCCAGCCAAGGATGTCATGGCACCAGTCCCCGGATCCGGTCCCAGAAATGACAAGGGTGACTCTACGGACGGCACAGTGTCCAATCCAGTCCCGTCATGCCAGTCATCCAGTGACATGGGGAGTTTAATTTTGCCCATGTTTGGCTACTGCAAGGATGTTTTTTTTACATGTGGTCAAGAAACTTTTAATTATATTCCTGCTAATATTAGTGAAGCGCAGTGCTGTCTCAGCCGGCTGATTCCTGTTTTGCTTTCCAAACAACAAATTCACTCGAATCGTTCTCGACATGGGGTCATGCTAGATAACACCTGTGACTCTGAAACAGCCTTACTTAATAAAGCAGAATACGTAGCGCTAGCTGTGTCTATAGTGGGCATGCCGGCACTTGATGCTCATGCTCACCTTAACATTATCTCTGTTGCATGTAATTTAGCAAAAACAATTAATGCTACTTCTTCAGCTATCTCAGCAATCAACCATGAGATGCAAGCGTTAAGAAAGACTATTTTACAAAATCGTGCTGCGGTTGATTATTTGCTTTTGTGCCAGCATTTGGGTTGTGAAACTTTGGATGGGCTATGTTGTTTTAATTTGTCTGATAAGTCATGATCCAACCGGCACCAGCTTAATATTTTACACAATTTGGCCTCGGATTTGAAAATTTATAATGTAGGATCTTGGTGGGAAAACTTTTGTGCCTGGTTGCCCACAGGCTTAATGGGAAATATTCTATGCTATGTAGTCATTATTTGTGCTATTTTGATTAGTGAGTGCTGCTTTGTTCAGTGTCTTCCTTCCCTTTGCAACATATGTATCACAGCTTTTTGCCCCAAACCCCCTCCACACTGCCTTAGGGTCAGGTATATGCCCTGTATAAACAACTGCAAGGATGCTCCTCTCCTGATTATGATCCTTTTATTAATCCCTCTTATGAGGATGCCTTGTCTAACAAAACAAAAAGAGTGAGATGTAGTAGAAATAGAGGTCTGTAGGGGGCACGAGCAGCACACTGCCGCAAATCCTGCATGCCTTAAACATTATCTCACCCAGTTCACATCACCAGGATGTTGTAGAATACTGTCCCTGGCTGGTACATGATCTCACCTGCTAACATCACCACTTCCTTACTTGTATATTCTTAAGGATTGGCAGTCAGAATTCACCAATACAAATGCTGTTGCTGCTTTACCTTTTTCTGCTTGCAAAAACTGTATAAAAAGCAATAAACGCTGCACAGGCAGTCGGACATCTTGGCACCCTGCAAAATGACTGGTCATTGAACTCCATCATCAGGTCACATCTGTCAGCTCCTTCAGAATCATTGGTTAAGGCAACAAGTAAGAAACCAGGAGACTGTTTGTTGTACTCCCACCTTAGGCTGAAAGCCAGCTGTGTGATCTTGAGATTTCTCAACCATAGGAAGGAGGCAATGGCAAACCACTTCTGAAATCTTGCCAAGAAAATTGCAAGGACTTATTCAGGTAGTTGGCAGGAGTAAAAACTGACTCAAAGGGGCAAAAAAAGTCTTTGCTTAAAGGAATTGCTCATTGAAAAATTACAAAGAAGATATTTCATCTTAGATCTGCAGAAGCAACTTTGTATTGCTACAAATACAGGATTACAGAATTTATTGAGCACATAGATAGAATATAAATATTAGATACAATACATATAGAGACTGTGAAGTTAAAATATACACTTTTTTCTTTTGTTTAATTGGGTCCAATTTTTGGAGATCCCCTTGCCCTGAAAGGTTCCCCCTTTTATGGAGATCTTTTTGATAAACCTGAAGTTAAGTCTAATTGCTCTAGCCAGGGGTGTCAAACTCAAGGCCTGTGGGCCAGATCCAGCCCACAAAATGGTTAGATCTGGCCCATGGGCCACCCAAGAAACAGCGAAGGATTGGCCCCTGACTGGGCAGTGATCTGCAACCTGATGGTGGCCATTTGGGCCAGACCACGGCCAGCCTTAAGATCTGCAGTTGTAAATTTGGAAGAATATCGGCAATCATGGCAAGGTAACTCAATGATCTGGAGCATTATGTAGGAGAAGGGGGTTGAAAAAGGCACCTTTCATAATAATTGTATTGTTTATATCACTTAAGCTAAAGAATATTATTTTCTAATGTTTTTTTTCAAATATACAAATTTATCCATTGAAATTGGTTATGTTAAATGTCAAAATTTGATTTTTTTTATTAAAAAAACAGCAGATGAAATTTATTAGTTCACGATAAATGATGAATATTGAAAGTCACTTATTGTTTTTGTTGCTTTTTTCTGTTGTGTTTACTTTTTTTCTTTTTCTGCACTTTCTGTAGTTTTCTTTTTTCTTCTACTTTAGTTTGCATTAGTTTTTAATATATTTATTAAAACTTCAGTAAAATTATTAACAAACAAAATGTACAGGACCCAAGGAGGAAGATTATGATATCCCATTTGATACCCTATTCCAATTGTATAATGAACTACTCTTTGAAGACTTTTGTTCCAGGATTTTTTCTTCTAATTGTAATGTCATTCTGATTAACTTGCTAAACTTAACATTTATTTGAAACTGTTATATTGTTTTTACAGCATCTGATGAAGGAAGGAAGGAAGGAAGGAAGGAAGGAAGGAAGGAAGGAAGGAAGGAAGGAAGGAAGGAAGGAAGGAAGGAAGGAGGGTGTGTTAGGGAAGAATGAACACATTGTTTGAAGTAGATTGCAGTTCAATCTCTTTATGACCTGCTCTAGAATTTTTCTAGGTATCAATATCAGACAGATGGGAATGAAAATTCTATATCTTCTCCTTCCTCCCCTTTTGAAAATATAGCAATGACATTTGCTCTCCTCCATTCTTCTACAGAAATAATTAAGAATTCAACCAGGACCTTTCCCCCCAGCTAGTTCCTTCATATCCTTGATGTAATTCATTTTGTCCTAGAGAAGTAAGCTTAATCAAAGACAAGAATTATTCTATGTTTATGTTTCTATGTATCATCCAGTTTTCACAGATTGAACCAAAAGAGAGAGAACTCAGTCATGTATTATCATTTTCTACCTTTATGGAGTAGAAATGCTTTTCATTTCCTTTTATTTTAAACATTTCTAAAACTATTCATATAGAAAGTATAAAAAGATTATTGTCAAGGATGGCTGTACTATTGGCCCTATTTCCATTTTCTGCATGTATCCTTTTCTCTTTACAGATCTTCATTAAAATTGGCATAGCTGCATTGATCTATTATCTTCTCCATTTTCTTTTTCTCTCCAAAAAAGATTGCAAATTTGCTTTCAGTGTCATTTTAAGAAACTCTTGAGCATTTCCCCCATCAGCTTCTTTAGCACCTTCAAATTATCTTCTGATTTTATTCAAATTTAGTTAATTCAAAATTTATAGAATCTTAATTTTAAAATAAATTAAAACTCAATGAGTTTTAATTTATTTTAAAATTAAGAATTCCAGAAGTACACAGTCACTTTCCTACAATACAGATACAGATAATCAGAGTTGGAAGGGACCTTATAGGTCATCTAGTCCAACCCTCCGCCCAAGCAAACTGACAAATGGCAGTCCAATCTCTTCTTGAAGGTCTCAAGTGTTGGCATTCCAACAACTTCTGAGGGCAAACTGTTCCATTGGTTGATAGTTCTCACTGTCAGAAAGTTTCTCCTTATTTCCAGGTTAAATCTGTCCTTGTTCAGTTTCCATCCATTATTCCTTGTCTGGCCTACAGGTGCTTTACAAAATAGATTGACCCCTTCCTCTCTGTGGCAGCCCCTCAAATACTGGAAGACTGCTTCATGTCTCCCCTGGTCCTTCTCTTCACTAGACTAGCCAAGCCCAGTTCCTGTAACTGTTCTTCATATGCCTTAGTCTCCAGTCCCCTAATCATCCTGGTTGCTCTTCTCTGCACTTTTTCTAGAGCCTCAACATCTTCTTTATAATGTGGTGACCAAAACTGGATGCAGTACTCTAGGTGTGGTCTTACTAAGGATTTATAGAGTGGTATTAGTACCTCACTTGATCTCAATTGTATCCCTCTGTTGATGTAATTTAGGATTGCATTAGATTTTTTGGCTGCTGCTGCACACTGCTGGCTCATATTTAGCTGGTCGTCTACTAAGACTCCAAGATCCCTCTCACAGTTACTGCTATTGAGCCTGGTTTCACCCAGTCTATATGTATAATCTTGGTTTTTCTTGCCTAAATGTAGGACTTTACTTTTCTCTACATTGAATTTCATTTTGTTAGATATGGCCCAGTGTTCTAGCCTGTCAAAATCCATCTGGATCTTGAGCCTATCTTCTTGGGTGTTAGTTATTCCTGCCAGCTTAGTATCATCTGCAAATTTGGTAAGTTCCCCTTCTATTCCCTCATCTAAGTCATTAATGAAGATATTGAAGATTACTGGGCCTAAGGCAGAACCTTGTGGCACCCCACTGCTTACTTCCCTCCATGTCAACTTAGACCCATTAAGGACTACTTGTTGAGTATGGTTTGTCAGCCAGTTGCAAGTCCATCTAGTGGTGGCGCTATCTATTCCACTTTTTTCTAGCTTACTAAGAAGAAGGTTGTGGTCTACTCTGTCGAATGCCTTGCTGAAATTTAAATATATTATGTCCACAGTATTTTGCTGGTCTACTAATTATTCACTATGTTGAAGAATGAAATAAGATTGGTTTGGCATGATCTGTTCTTAAAAACCCGTGCTGACAATGTTCCTGTCAAATTCACATCCTCAACTTGATCACTATCTAGTCAAAGATCCTTAGGAGATACAATTCACCCCAGAATTCTTTTTACTTGGAATTACAAAAAGGACATATCCGAAAGATACTTTTTACTTAATGATACATATTATTACTGCAGCAAGGATGGCTTTTGCTCAAAACTGGAAAAATATTGAAACTCCAACTGAAGCAGAAACACTAAGAAAAATCATTATGTCGCAGAGATGGACAAATTGACTATGGAAATAAAAAACAGAAGAAACGGACTATTATAAAATATGGAACAATTTTTATGGATGGCTGGACAGAAGAAAGATCCAATAGCTCATCCTAAATCGGACTTGATCTACATTGGACAATAAGTGAGATGAACTTAGCAATACCTGTTCAAATTTAATGTATGCTTTGTGTGTGGTTATATGTTGTTTAAGTTTATGTTTGTTTATGTGTGATTATATAATAAAATAAACTATAAATTAAAAAAAAAAAAGGCAGGAGACCTTATGGCCATCCCGGTGACAAAAAAAAAAAAAGATCCTTCTGTGTCTTTTATTTATTTATTTATTTTGTCAATCACTTAAAAGGATAAACATAGTTGTGAATACATGAAATGAATACACATAAGAAAAATAAAAGAAACAATAGGACAGGGACGGTAGGCACGTTGGTGCACTTATGCACGCCCCCTACAGATCTCTTAGGAAAGGGGTGAGGTCAATAGTAGACAGTCTAAGGTTAAAGTTTTGGGGTTTGGGGAAGAAACCACAGAATCAGGTAGTGTATTCCAGACATTGACCACTCTGTTGCTGAAGTCGTATTTCCTGCAATCAAGTTTGGTGCTGTTAACTTTGAGTTTGTATCTATTGTGTGCTCTTGTATTGTTATGGTTGAAGCTGAAGTATTGATTGACCGGAAGGACATTGCAATGTATGATTTTATATACTATAGTTAGATCAGACCGAAGGCGGCGTAGTTGTAGGTTTTCTAGGTCTAGAATTTCAAGTCTGGTGGCATAAGGTATTCTGCAACAAGTAGAGGAGTGTAGAACTCTTCTTGTGAAATATTTTTGGACTTTCTCAACTGTGTTAATATCAGATACATGATGTGGGTTCCAGATTGATGAGCTGTATTCGAGTATTGGTCTAGCAAATGTTTTGTATGCCCTAGTTAGTAGTGTGATATTACCAGAGAAAAAGCTACGTTGGATTAGGTTAACAACTCTTAATGCCTTTTTGGCTATGTAGTTACAGTGGGCTCTAGCACTTAGATAATTAGAGATGAGTACTCCAAGGTCCTTGACGGAGTTTGGATCATCAAAAGTCTTGACTATTCAGTTTGCATTTTATTTTCTGATTTTTTTTGCCAATATGTAAGACAGAGCATTTATTTGTTGACATTTGAAGTTGCCATTTGTTTGACCATTCTGATACGTAGTCGATGTCTTTTTGAAGGGCAGCGGTATTGTCGGTGGTGTTGAATAGCTTTACATCATCGGCAAAGAGAATGCAGTTGCTCTTAATATGATCACAGAGGTCATTTATGTAGAGTATGAAGAGAGTTGGTCCTAGAACACTGCCTTGGGGGACACCACTATTGACAGGTACAGAATTTGATAGGACGCTCCCAATTTTGATCATTTGTTGTCTGTTTGACAGGAATGCTTCTATCCAGTTATGCAGGTGTCCAGAGATACCATAAGATTTTAGTTTTAGTAGTGGTTTGTCGTGTACCACTGAATCAAAGGCTTTACAGAAGTCTATGTAGATTGCGTCTATTGCTTTGCCCTGATCGAGTTGTGTAGTCCATATAATTTTGCAGTGTAAGAGTTGCAGATTACAGGATAGTTTTTTTCTGAAACCATATTGTTTGTTAGAGAGTAGGTTGTTTGTCTCTAAGTGGAGGATAATGGATTGGTTAATAATTGATTCCATGACTTTACAGGTGATGCAGCATAAAGAGATTGGTCTGTAATTTTCAACTAGACTGGGGTCTCCCTTTTTGAAGATGGGGGTGACTGTGGCTTGTGACCATAGGTTTGGCAAGGAGCTGGTCCTGAAAGATTTTTCAAAGATTATGCTTAGAGGTTCGGCTATGGCAGCAGATAGCTTTTTAAAGAAGTAGGCACATATTCCATCCGGTCCAGTAGATAGAGATGGTTTTAGATTGCGTAGTGCTTTTTCAACATTGTCTTCTGTAAAATTGTTATGTATTAGATCATTGTAGTTGTCTGTGGTTTGACTAGGAAATACTGGGCATGATCCATTGCTGTTTACAAATACTGAGCCAAAGAATGTGTTAAAGAAGTTGGCTTTAATGGTGTCGTCATTGCAGTCTGTACCATTAGGTCCTTTCAGGGGTGGGATGGATCTTGAGTGTTTTATTTTGTTGTTTACAAAATTGTAGAAAGCGCGGGTGGAATTGGTGTGTAGAAGGTTTTCCTCTTGTTTAATGTGACAATTGGTGCATTCAGTCTTTATCTGGTGGCATAAATTTTTGTATTGGCTTTTGAAGTTGGCAGCGTGAACAGATTTGTTTTTCCACCAAAGTGATCTTTTTTTGGATTGAAGTTTCCTTATTGTTATGGGTAATCTGTTTTTTTCTGGTTTTGGGAGTTGTTATTGGTACATATAGTTTGATGACTCTTTGGATTTCAAGTAAAAATATGTTGTAATGGTCTTCAACAGTATTGCATCCAGTGAATAGAGATTGCCAATCAAGGGATGAGAGATCGTTGTCTATAAGATCATAGTTGCCTTTTTTGAAGTTATAATTGGGGATCACATTGTTGTGATGATTTTTGTGTGGACATATGTTGAGAGAAAAGTCAATCATGTTGTGGTCGCTGTTGGAAAAGGGTTAATTTGTATTCTGTAATTGAGTTCAAACTATTGCAGAAGATGAGATCGAGGCAGTTGCTAAGTCTAGTACTGTTGGTTACTAGTTGTTCCAGTCCCAGATTTGTTACAGCATTGTAGAAGGTTGAATGTATGGGTTCAGTATTACATTCGTTTAGGGTCCAGTTAATATGAGGTAGATTGAAATTACCAAGAAAGATAAAAGCATGTGGGCAGGATAATGCCCATGAGTGGATAGTGAATTTAGCTTGTTTACATGTTCTATGTCATAACCAGGGGCTCTGTAACATAGTAAGAATCGAAATGTGATATTTAAGGACAGTTCACAGACGATGGTCCCACGGAAGAGCAAGCTTCTGGGTGACTTGGATGTTTTTTAGATGTAAGGACTTTTTATAGAAGATAGCAACACCACCTCCTCTACGGATTTCACCATCTGATTGGTAAACATGGTAGTCTCTTACCGTGGTAATGGAGTCAGGGAGAGATGCGTTGAGCCATGTTTCACAAACAAAAATGATGTCAAATTTAGCTGTATTTAGTAAGAAGAGGAATTCAGGTATTTCTTTATTTTGAAAGAAAAATATCTGAAAGCCTGAGAACTCAGAAAGATACAGAATGCTTGACAGAATTTGCCTCCCAACAGAGGGTGAAAAAGTTGACACCCCCCCCCGCCGCCGACTGTTACTTTAAGCTTACAACACAGAACATAGAATCATAGGGCTGACAGAGACCTCAGAGGTCTTCAAGTCCAACTTCCTGCTCAAGACAGGAAACTTTATACCATCCCAGTCAAATAGTTGTCCAGTCTATTTTGAAAAACCTTCAGTGATGGAGCACCCACAACTTTGGGAGGCTTTGTTCCAGTGATTAATTATTCTCACTGTCAGAAAAGTTCTCTTTAATTCCAGGGTGGCTCTCACTTTAAAAAAGATTCTTGTCTTTCCCTTTGGTACTTTGGACAATAAGCCAACCCACTCTTCTCTATAATAGCCTCTCAAGTACTGGAAGACAGCCATCATATCCCCCTTTTAAATGATCTGTGGTTTGGTTTTGAAAGGCATCACCTCCACTTTCTTTTGGAGAAATCAATAATATTGCTACTTTTGTTGGTTCTTCCAAATATTTTCACTCTGATGCTTTCTGTAGCTGTTCAAAGACCCCTAGCAACTCCCCCCCCCCATTTTATTTAGGTAGAGTTTTGACACTTAAAATAGTGCAACTCCTAGTTGAACAATTAGTTCAACTATAAAACTATAGTTGAACTCTGAAGCTATCTGCATGCACAAAAGCTGGGAGGGAGGGGCTGCAATCTGTTTGGGGTTGAAGAAGCTGCTATTTTGAAATTCACCTTTCAAATGGACAGTAAGTTATGCCTTTCTCTTCTTAATCACCTTCAATGACTATCAATCTTTTTAAAGTCAGCTTAAAAAGAGGCTATTTCTAGCTACAGCCTACCATACCTTTTTGAAGACTTGTGCCATTCTAGGGATTTCTTTTTGTCTTAAAGAATAAGGTAGAAGGCTGCTAAGGCAAGCCAAATAAGGAAGTCTGGTGAGAAAAAAAGCTGACAGAGAAAGATAAAGATTGAACGCTGTGATTTTAGTTTACTATTGCAGTAGCTAGTAGCTTGACCTTCTTAACTGTGGATGGATAAAGTCTTCTAATTTTGATTAAAAGAAGAAGCAAATATGGTGGAGCAAAGTATTAGAGATATATTTGAAAGGTTTCTAAATAAAATATCCCAATTTGTTGATCAGCTGTTCTCTGATGATAAAAAAATCTTCTCAAATTATTTCTGAGATGTAAACTTGAGGAAAATGTTACAAAATGTAAGGACCAGCCTCTCTGCTCTTCAAAAAATAAGTATAGATTCTTGAAAACTTTGTATTTCAAAAGGAATCTTTTTATTGAAGGGGGCTAAAAGCAAGTCAAAATTCGAAGCAGGATCTGAGGTCCCTCAGAGCATGTGACTAGAATGCAGATACATGGATCTGACATATTGCCCCCTCAAAAAAAAAAAAAAGGAAAATCCACCTGGAAGACATAAAGCATATACTACATTAAGAATTAGGATGGTTTGTGACAGTATTTCAGGTGACATTTCCATAACAATGTAGGGGCTTTTATATGTTTTTTGGCTACCCATTTGTTTTGGGATGAGGATAGGTGTTTCCATGCTACTAAATATTGTGTGTAGCCATGGTGAATGCGTGAGTCAAGGATATCTTTAATTTCAAAATGTTGTTCCCTTTCCACCATAATGGGGGTTGGAGTTGTGGGAAGAGGGGGTCTGATCTTTGAAGTGATTTCTGGTTTGAGTAGGCTGCAGTGAAATACTGGATGAACCTGTCTAAGTGTCTTAGGGAGTAGGACTTCTACAGTGATGGGGTTGATGATTCTGGTGGTGGGAAATGGGCCAATGAATTTTGGTCCCAGTTTCTTAGAAGGTTGTAATGATTGTAGGAACTTTGTAGATAAATATGCATGGTCCCCAACCATGAACGGTTTGGGTTCACTGCATTTTTTGTCAGCTTGAGCTTTAAAAGCTGCTCTAGCCTCTTGTAAGACTATTCTGACAACTGGCGAAGTGGTTTCTAGATTGTTTATCCACTCCTTAAGGGAGGGAATGTCAGGTTCCTTGGTGGGTAGCTCTGGCATGGGGTTGAATTCTTGTTCTGTGGCTATCTGGAATGGGGTGAAACCAGTGCTACTGTGTACTGAGTTGTTGTAAGCTACCTCAGAAAAAGGCAAAAGGTCAGTCCAATTGTCCTGTTGGTAGTTAATAAAACATCTTAAATATTGTTCCAATATTCTATTGGCTCTCTCTATTGCCCCATTCGTCAGGGGGTGATGTGAAGAGCTCAACCCCTGGGCAGAGCCTAACAGATTTTTAAAAGCCTGCCAAAATTTGCAAGTGAATTGTACACTCCTGTCTGAGATAATCTGTTGGGGAGCTCCATGTATACTAAAAACATTTCTGCTAATGCTTTGGCTGTTGGGATCTTCTGGCAGGGTATAAAACAGACCCGTTTTGAAAAAAGGTCCACTACAACCCAAAGGACTGTGTTTCCTGCACTTTCAGGCATCTCCACTATAAAATCCATAGAAATCTCTCTCCAGGGTTTTGAAGGTTCTGCTACAGTCTGTAGAAGTTCTGGGGATTTTCCTTATTGTCTTTTTGCAGCCACGCAGGTGAGGCAGTTAGCAACGTAGCTCTCAATGTCTTTTTAAAGGGATGGACACCAGAATTGTCCAGTTTTGGGCCTAGTGGGGCTCCCTGCACTTACCTGGGAGCCAAAACAGGGCAGTGGGGACTCCTGGAAGGGGCAGGGTGGGCAGGGGGTGGGGCCAGCCAGAAGTTTTCCTACCGATTTGCCCAAACCGGCTAGAACTGGCTGAATCCCTCCACTGATCCTAGTACTTACAATTGTTTCAGTGGCCCAACAGTCATGTAATCAATATTCAGATGCTTGGAGACTGGCCCACATTTACATTTATCACATTGTTTCATAGTCATGTTCTTCTGCATTTGTAATTTTCCTCCACTTCAATTTCATCCCTATCTATCTCCTCCCCCCAGTTTATGCCCTTTCGACTGCCCTATACAACATGGCTAAGATGAAGAGGACATTATATTCTTCTGCTGCTGCTTCTGCCATCACCCCCCAGCTGATTTTTATTGTGTTCTTCTTCCTTCTCGGTGCAGGGGCTCTGTTGGCATGAACTCACTGCCACCTCCCCAGCTAAAATGGAGTGTGAGAAGAATCTTGGAAGATGGGGGCAAAAGATGCTGTCTCAGAAATGATCAGATAAACCATATTGACTCCAGCAGGGAGAAGCGGTTCTTCAGTCTCTGCTGCCTTGCCCACATTCATTGCCCAGAGGGACTTTGGTCCCTGGTATGGGGCATCTGTCACTCCTTCATGGCTGGGGGTGGTTGCTTGGACTTCTCAGGTCTTGGTTTCAAGCACACACTGGTGGCCTTTACTGTGGATCTGGCTTGTGGTAGTTCTGAGTCTTCCCAAGCTGGAATCTCTCCCAGCTTCTTTTTTTCCTTCTGTGTCTTTGGTCATAGCCAACATCTTGAGGTTGACCTCTATTGCTGTGAGAACTGGCTTAATGTCAACCATCCCACTGCATTAAACAGCAAAAGAAACTCCTGAGACATTTTTCTCCAAGAGATAGTTTTACTGAAAAGCCATATGGGTACAGAAGTAGAAAAACCAGTTCTGAAGTTTCTATGTACAAACAGCATAGGAAATTTTTTTCCTCTCCTCCCCCTGGAGCTCCCATTGTCCATTGTCCACCAATCAGTTGCACTTGCTTTATTTTGGAAATGGTCTGAATGCCTTAGACATTCCCAGTTGATAAACTTTGGGTTGAATCTATTTCACGCTTCCAGGTGGCACACTTGCATTCCAGAGTTCCCTCTCAAACCTCCTTTACATTCCTATGCCTCTCATTATTGTTGCCTGGTTGCGAACAGGATTGCATAGTGAGTCAACCATGACACCTTGCTTTTCAAGTAAGTAAAATAATGTCATATTTCTATATCTTCTGATGACTACAATTTTAAAATCCCTTGCAATGGTATTTCAAAAAAGACTTTGGTGGTTGGTTATTTGTTCAGTTGTAACAAGAAAAGTAAGATTTCCAGCTTACTAATATAACAGACACAAAAGAATGCCATTCCATCAATCTCTTTACAAAAAATCAATTTGTGTTTTCCGCATACAGTATTAATTTTGAAATATTTGGTATATAATTCAAGATAATATAATTATCCACAAAATCAATAATTTTCTGGAACAATATATAAAATAATTTCTGTCACAAAATAAGCTACTATGGCACCTGAATCATAAGAACCATTTCTGAGTGTTCCATACAAACAGTTAGCATAACTTACTGTTTTAGGCATCTAGGTTTATCTGTGCCAATCCAAATGGCAAATCACAGAAAGAGTGATAACTTCAGAAACTCAATATAAATAGTGAGTAATACTCTTTAATTCTGAATGGCCCTGACTTGTCTACCTTTCTGAATTAAAACTGGATTTAGACTCAGTCCATTTTGTCTTCCAGGGCATTGCTGAACACTCTCCATTTCTTTGGTCTAGTCATACAGGATATGAAATGCATCCCAGGTCTGTATTCCCTGTGCTCGTTTGGGAGCTGATATTTACCAGCTTTCTTTAAGACAAGCTGTGGGGCTGAGGGACACAATAGGCAAGGATTGAGGACTTGAAATTGTAGACTTTAATAATGCCATTGATAGCAAATAAGGATCTGACATGTGACTTGGATTACCAACGACAAGGGCTGCTTTGTAGTTCCATCTGCATCCTGCCAAGGTCCCATAGAGTAGTTGAAAGAACAGAACGAACTGCAGCTGCCTCCATTAAATACAAGTGTGACATAAAAGGAACCAAAAAGGTCAATTTTGTGTAGGTCTCTTGAAGATGAACCACCTTCCCGCTTCTATTCTCCACTCATTTCAGTATTCTTGCCCTTCTTGGATCCTTTCTTCCTGCTGAGATTATGATACTAATAAAATGTAATAAGCAAATATGTGAGGGGAAAAAAGAGAAAATTTTAAACTTCTTGCAAAGAAGAACAGGAAGCAGAAATTTGGAAAAATAGTAAATGAGGCAAAGGGGTATTTCCATCTTATTGGAAATGTCTTACCCAAATAATCAGCAAGATGTGCAAGTTGAAATTCAGATCAGAGCTTTTGAGGTTTCAAACTATACAGGAAGAAAAAATGAAGGGTGCTGATTGGAAAATGTCTCAGCTCATTCCAAATTACTATTTTTTGTGCTGGTACACATGAAAGAAAGATGCTATTGGAGTGGAATATAATTTTATTGGTAGTAAATTATACTTCTATATATCAATCCAGTATTGATTTATAAACTTGTTCTGTCTCCCCTTCCCTTCCCCAGAAGGTAAGGAACTTGGCAGCAACACTAGCACAGAGAGTCACGCTGGCCTGTCTCCAAAATCCAAGTTATCTCTCCCGATAAGAGTGTTGGCAGTCACCCAGGCTCTCACTGCCAAATTCGGAGCTGACAAGAAATGAAGTACTCACAGAAGGAATGATTTATTCCCAAAGTCCATAAACCACAACACAGACGGAATTCTCAGCTTATTCCACACTTTGTCACGTACAGAGTTTGCAGCGTAGGCACACCCACTTTTATACCTGGTGGGGTGTGGTCCAGCTCAATCTCTGGCCCTCCCACACCTCCTACATTGCTGCTGACGTTTCTCCCTCCGACGTTGCCTGGGATCAAGCCAGGAATCCTCCTCCTCCCTCCCCAGCCGTGGCCATACACTATGCATCTCTCAGGCTGTTCCTCTTGGCTTTCCGAAGAAACCTGAGGCATTGCCAGGGAGGAAGGTCCTGGGGAGGGAGGCCTTGCCAGGGAGGAAGGTCCTGGGGAGGGAGGCCTTGCCAGGGAGGAAGGTCCTGGGGGGGGGGCAGGTCCTGGTGAGGAAGGCATTGCCCGTTCCTCCTCTTCTTCATCATCCAGGTCCTCTTCCTCTGTCAGCACAGGCTCACAAGGCGGGGCCACAACATAAACTTATGCAACCATTTTTGCCTGTCTGCAATGCGGAGCTGCAGTAATTCAAGGACAAATCATATACTGTTGTCTATATCAGCGGTCGCCAACTGGTGGGCCGCGGCCCAATGGTGGTCCACAAGAAGGTTTTGGTGGTCTGCAGAGAAATGTCATCCCCAGAGCATCCTCCCAAAGCAATTAATCCAGGCTGCGCAGGAACACAAGGCTATGCTGCCCACATGGCTTGCGGGAACCCTCCCTGCCCACTCACTCCTTACCTAGCAAACTTGCCTGCTAAGTTGTTATTTTTCCTTTTTCCAACCATCAGCTGTTCAGCTGTGCTGGGAGATTTAGATTAGCTAGAAAGCAGGAAATTGTTGGATTTCTTGCTTTCTAGCTAATCTAAAAGCAGAGCCGAACCTTCCTTAGGACTGAAGCAGTGCAGACTCAGCTAGCCAATGGCAGGAACACAGATCTCTAAGTGAATCTGTGATTCTGTGAGCAACTCAATCTGCCTGCCTGCTCTGCCTGATTTTGGGTAAAAGTTGCTCTTTTTTTAAATAAAAAATTCAATATTTACATACATGCTGTGTTGTGAGTTAATTTTGTGAGTTTTCTTGCTAGCAAATTTTATGGGTTTGCTTGCACGCAAATTTTATGTGATGCTGCCTGACACTGTCTGTGAAACTACCCAACTACCCAGCCAGAAGCTGTCTGTGAAAGTTCCATGAATCTCCGATGGTCTATAGATGTAGGAAAAAGAGACAGCTGGGATGGAAGAGCCAAGGGAGTAACTCTCACTCACTGTAGACATAAACCAGGGTGGAAAATGGAACTGGAAGCCGTTTATGACCAGGAAGAGCTGATCAAGGAGCTGCTGGCAGATAATCAACTAAAACTGTACATAAACTGCCTCATGAGGGAAGCCCTGGAAGACCTCAGCATGCAGGATGAACCAGGTCACCAACGAAGGAGAGTGAGTGAACCAGCAACTGAAGGAACCAAAGCCATCACCCCGATCTAGCTGATTGAGCAACCAACCAAGCTAGAGGACCAGCAGCCATGCCAGGTACCTGGTCTCCTGCCATTCCAGAGCAGGGGATTAATCCTGGACAACCCAGGGACCAACAGCTGCAGAGAAAGATCCCCCCTTGGGGGTGAAATTCAACAAAGACCCCAGAAATTGGGGGGTTTTCTAGCACAACCCTAAGACTGAGTTGAGGGAGCCCCAGCTGAGGGAAAGGGGAGGAAGTAGCAGCATTACTGGATTCAGGGTGCACCCGGTGCCTAATACACCCAACCCTAGTAGGGAAATTGGGAATTCACCTAAGGAGAATGGAAAACCCAATAGCTTTCTGCCAATTAGACAGGACTATAGTGGGGGGGGGTAGCCAACCAGTTTTGCCACAAAACCATTGCAAATAGAACTGGGGGACCATAGCGAGACCCTCACGTTCATTGTAGCCCCAGGAATGGAAGGGCCACTAGTCTCACGTGGCTATGGAAGTGGAACTCTAAAATAAACTGGAAGAGAGGAACCGTACAATTCCAGAAACATGTAACATTTGCAAACATCCCGGGGGTGGGGGGAAGTAAAGGAAAGAGAGCAGAGAAACAGCCATGGCCAGCCGGCCTGACGAACCCATTAACATCCTCAAAGAATACCAGGATTTAGCCGAAGTATATAGCGAGGAGGCATCTGATGAACTCCCACCTCATCGCACTATGGACTGTGCCATTGAGATCCTGCCATGGGCTAAATTTCCAAAACCGAAAATGTACTGCATGTCCCCTAGAGAACTGAATGAACTCAGAGCGTTTATTGACAAAAATCTAAAAAGGGGTTTCATTGAACCCACCTGACTGAAAATAGCAGCCCCAATATTATTCCACAAAAAAGAAAGATGGCACCCTACACCACTGCATGGATTTCTGTAATTTAAACACCATCAGCATGGAAAATATGTACCCACTCCCCCTCATGAAGAACATGTTAGCTCATCTCTCCAAAGGGAAGATTTTTTCAAAGTTAGATCTACAAGAGGGATACTACCACATCAGAATTAGGAAAGGGGTTGAGTAGAAGACTGCTTTTAACACCCCACTGGGGTGCTACCAGTTTAAAGTACTTCATTTCAGAGCCCCTGCTGTATTATGCAACTGATTAACGAGGTGCTCCATGATTATTTGTAGAAAGGGTTAGGGTTAGTTTATCTTGATGACATTTTAATCTACACTGAAACAACTGGACTACCAACAGGACAATTGGACTGACCTTTTGCCTTATGCAGAGGTAGCTTACAATACTTTTTGTGAGTGTTTGTGAAGGTATTTCAGGTGGAATTTCCACCTGCCCTACGGACAGTCATTCATGCACTCGTCACCTCCCGACTCGACTACTGCAATGCCCTCTACATGGGACTTCCCTTGAGGACCACCCAGAGGTTGCAGCTGGTGCAAAATGCAGCCGCGCGGGTTGTGATGGGGGTGTCCCGATACTCCCATGTTACACCCCTCCTGCGTGACCTGCATTGGTTGCTGGTTGCCTTCCAGGTGAGATTCAAGGTGTTGGTGACAACTTATAAAGTCCTACATGGATTGGGTCCAGGGTACTTGCAGGAGCATCTCTTGCCGGCATCATGTTCCGATTGCCCAGTACACTCCCACAGACAGGGCCTCTTTGGGATACCGTCGACCAGACACTGTTGGTTGGCAGTGCCCAGGGGTAGGGCCTTCTCTGTGGGAGCGCCCACCCTTTGGAACCAACTTCCCTTGGGCCTTTTTTTGGCCCCGATCTCCCCTCCTTCCGCTGTGACCTTAAAACCTGGCTCTTTGAACAGGCTGGTCTGGACTAAGGGGGGTGGGTTTGTTTTTAAGGGGTTTAAATTTTGATTGACTTTTAATTGTTTTGGCTTGTAATTAGTTTAATTCTTTTTTATTGTAAATTTGTATGGATTTTATATTGTTAGCCGCCCTGAGTCCTTAGGGAGAGAGGGCGGCATACAAATCTAATAAAATAAACAAATAAATAAATAAATAAATAACAGTATGTGGGCTTTTACATGTTTTTTGGCTACTCATTCATTTTGGAAGGAGGTAGTTGTTTCCATGATACTAAATATTGTGTGGAGCCATGGTGAGTGCATGAATAAAGGATATCTTTAATTTCAAAAGTTTGTTCTCCTTCCACCATAATGGGGGTTGGAGGTATGGGTAAAGGGAGTCTGATCTTTGAAGTGATTTCTGGTTTGAGTAGACTGCAGTGAAATACTGGATGAACCTGTCTAAGTGTTTTAGGGAGTAGGCATTCTATAGTGACAGGATTAATGATTCTGGTGATGGGAAATGGGCCAATGAATTTTAGTCCCAGTTTCTTAGCAGGTTGTGATGATTGTAGGAACTTTGTAGATAAATATACGCAGTCCCCAACCTTGAATGGTTTGGGTTCACTGCGTTTTTTGTCAGCTTGAGTTTTAAAAGCTGCTCTAGCCTCTTGTAAGACTATTCTGACCACTGGCCAAGTGGTTTGTAAATTGTTTATCCACTCCTTAAGGGAGGGAATATCAGGTTCTTTGGTGGGTTTTGTGGTCCACCAGCATCCTGTGGAGCTGGCAGCAGAGTCGGACAGTGGGGAGGAACATGGACCAGTCCTGGAGTCTGAGAAGGGCTTGGATGAGGTATCTGGTCCAACAGAGAGATGGGGCCAGGACCATTTGAGAGTTATGTGCTGACTCCAGAGCCTCCAGAATCTGACATCAGTGAGGCAGAGAAACAGGGAAGCCTGTTCCCAGTGTGTGCTTGTGCAGAGCTGCCAGAAGGCAAGAACAGTTAAGACAAAAGGGGCAACTCGGGAGTAAGGCTTGGAGATGATTGGCCCCTCCATAAGATATAAAGGAGGAAGCAACTTTATTCATGAGCCTTTGCAGGAAGCAACTTTATTCATTCTGGTCGGTTTAAACACCGAAGCTTCATGTTGACATTGTGCTGCATTTGGCCTTGTAGAGTTTATTGGCAATTTAGTCATTGGCAGCATTTTAAGGGAGATAAAGGTGGTGCTTATCAGCCTTATCCCAAAAGACTGTGGCAGACTTCTGTTGGACTCTGTTGGATTGTTTAGGACTCATTTATGGGCTATGAATGCATATAATTCACAGCCGTTGAAATAAAAACAAGGTTTTTGAGAATAGCGTGTGATTGTTATTGTCTCAGGAAGCCTTGGTCAGAACAGTTAGTTCTGGCATGGGGTTGAATTCTTGCCCTGTGGCTACCTGGAATGGGGTGAAAACAGTGCAACTGTGCACAGAGTTATTGTAAGCTACCTCAGCAAAAGGCAAAAGGTCAGTCCAGTTGTGCTGTTGGTAGTTAATAAAACATCTTAAATATTGTTCTAACATCCCGTTGGTTCTCTCAACACTCCCATTCATCCATAGGTGATGTGAAGAGCTCAACCCCTGAGCAGAGCCTAACAGGTTTTAAAAAACCCACCAAAATTTGGAAGTAAATTGTACACCCCTGTCTGAGATAATTCGTTTGTGGGCTCCATGTAGGTGATAAATGTGTACTAAAACATTTTTGCCAGTGCCTTGGCTGTTAGGATCTTCTGGCAGGATATAAAATGGACTTGTTTTGAAAAGAGGTCCATTACAACTCAAATAACTGTGTTTTCCGCACTTTCAGGCAGTTTCACTATAAAATCCATAGAAATCTCTCTCCAGGGTGCTGAAGGTTCTGCTACAGTTTGTAGAAGTCCTGGGGATTTTCCTTGTCGTCTTTTTTCAGCTGTGCAGGTGGGGCAGCTCTCTATGTTTTTTAAGGGATCACCACCAGAATTGTCTTTTGAAGAGGTGCAGACTTTTTACAAATCCTAAATGTCCATCTATTTTGGAGTTGTGGCATCATTTCATGAAGTCCAGTCTTTGGCTGGCAGGGACGTAAAGTTTCTTCTCTACCCAGGCTTAACCGTCCTTATGTAAGCAAATATTTTTGTTAGCCTGGAACCAGTCATCCTTAATAGTGCATCCTTAAATTTGGAAGCCATCACATTGTCAGCAATGTGAGTCCTTGGTGGCTCAGGCTGTTAAATGCCTGCTCTTAAGATCCAGCTGTCTACAATTACTGTAGGCTCGAATCCCACCAGGCTCAAGGTTTACTCAGCCTTCCATCCTCTCAGGGTAGGTAAATTGAGGACCCAAGATTGCTGGGGGTAATAAGCTGACTTTGTAAAAATGCCGCTTAGTAATAAGCAGGCATATACAATGGAATGAAGGCTATTGCTGAGCGCATTGGGTTGTGCTCAATTGTCTGAGCATATAAATGTAATTAAAAAAAAAGTTATTTTTTTCTGTTTGTGCTTGGGTGATTACTTTGGCAGCTAGCTGGGTTGTTTGGCGCATTGGTTTAACAATTTCAGTCTTTCTGGTTTTATTTTGGGGTTTTCTGGACAAGGCATCTGCTAAGAGGTTCCTTCCCTCTGGGAGATACTTGAGAGTGAAATTAAACCATTTAAAGTATTGCGCCCAATGTACTTGTTTGGGGGAAAGTTTCTGTGAAATTTTCAGCACTTCTAAATTTTTATGATCAGTCCAGACTTCAAAGGGGATTTTGTTCCCTTCTAAGAAATGTATCCAGGTGAGCAGATCCCATCGTACGACATATGCCTCTTTCTCCCATATGGCTCATCTTTGCTCAGTTTATGTTAATTTCTTGGAAGTGTACACACATGGTTGCAATTGTCCATGTTTGTTCTTTTGGAGTAGGATTGCTCCTACTGCTATGTCACTTGGATGACAAATGGTTGTTTTGGGTCTGGGTGTTTTAGGATTGGTTTGGCTGCGAATAGTTGTTTAAGTTTTTTGAATGCTGCTTGGCATTCCAAGGTCCAGATAAGGGGTTTCCTTAGTTTCAGTTCCCCCACTTTTGTTTTTAACAAGTTTGTAATGCGGAGGGCGATATTTGCAATAGCCAGAATGAACTGACAGTAAGTTTGCAGAACCCAAGAAACTTTGTAGCTGCAGGTCTGAGGTGGCTCCCAATCGATGATGGCTTTTACTTTTTGTGGATCCATCTCTATTCCCTCGTGGGATATTCTATATCCCAGGTAGTCAATTTTGTCTTGGTGAGAAGTGAAACCAGCCTGCTGAGCCCAGCCTCCTTAGAAGTGAGCCCAGCCTGCTGATACAGATTCCAGTTTTCCTCAAGCACATCCATTTGAATTTTTAAAATTATTCTATGTTGAACTTTACTGTAATTATCATAACTTGATGTTTTACTGAAAAAGTGCAATCAATTCATTTATAGAAAATTAAGTTCAGAATGTTGTAACTAGATAAGTTGGAAAGAATTGTGGAGGGAATAAGTTTATTACCTTAAAAAAAACCTTTTAACTGTACAAGATGCCAAACAATTTCCATTATACCCTTCTGGAATGAGTTATAGGATTTTAAAATATTATATTGGCAAGAAAAAGTCCTTCATAATGTTTATTTATTATTATTTTTCTTTCTTTCATAATTGTTTTTATCTGCTGCTGCTTACTTTCTTCTCCATTTGGCAATATTTATTTCACATTTTAAATACTACCAAACCAATCATTGAATGCAAAATGTTATATGACTTCACAAGGAGGTGGGGTTTATGTTATGTGAATGAAAATAAACTTGATGGCAAAATAGTAGCTCCTTATACTTCTAGGTTGCTTGTCCATTCCATTTTCTGATTCCATTCTTAGTGTTCAGGAATGAATTCCCATTCAGTGACCTACCACTTGGATGCTCTTTTACTTCAATTCTGTCCTACCTAGTTGAGCCATAGAACATTTGCAGAGACGGAAGTGAAGGAGGCCAGGGGTGTAGATCATGAGTCTTGATTGTCCAACAATAGAATCCAATAATTTTTCTTGGAGAAATAAACTTTGGATTTGGAGGAAGCTAATACACTGGAGGAAAATGGTTCCCTACTATCCCATTTGGGATAAGCAGAAAAATCTTTATTACTGTGGATAAAAGGAAGTCTAACCCTGAGGGGCTCTGTAACCGTGTAAAAGTAACTGCAGAAAAATAAATGCTGCCCTCAACAACCCTAATCCACAGCCATTTCCTGATGAAAAGTGACTGCCAAAGAAGAAGCAGCCCACAGCAACTACATGCCTCTGCTCTAAGAGATGGCTAGATCTGTCAATTAAGATAACCCAGAGCAATCTGGACGTGTTGAAAAGGGTTCTTTCAACCTGTTCAGCCATTGAAAGACAGGCTTTTGTCTGCCTGCATGGCTCAAAATACTTACCAGAAAACTGCTGTTATGTGGCAGAACCAGTATATGTCTGTGGGGGCACAAAGGGGTGGGAAAAGAGGTAACAGTGCCTATTGGGGCACTGGCAGAAAAGTGGATGAGAGATACCTGGCATGGTGGTCCCCAGAGGTGGGCTGCTGCTGGTTCACACCAGTTCTGGCAGACTGGTAGTTAATATTAGGTGCAGTTTGGTGAACTGGCAAATCCCACCACTGGCTGGCCCCACCCCCACCCTTTTTTTACCTGGTTTTTGGGCCATTTTTAGTCCATTTTGGGGTCAAAACGGCCTGAAAATGGCCCAGAAAAGGCCCCAAAAATGGCCTGGTTCTTGGGCTGTTCTCAAGTTGTTTTGGGGCATTTTTGGGCTGGTTTCAGGCCATTTTTGAGGCAAAAATGGTCTGAAAATGCCCCCCAAAAGGCCTGAAAACAGCCCAAAAACAGGCCCAAAAATGGGAGAGCGTGGGGCCAGCCAGTGATAGGATTAGCCCCAACTGGCTGAATCCTACCTGTTCCTTTGAGGCGAGTGGCAGGAGGTGGGGCTGGGTGTGATGAGTGACATCATGCACCCAGTCACCAGCCACATCTACCCAGCCAGAGAATTGGTTGTTAAAAAATTTGCAGCCCACCACTAATGGTCCAACATAAAATATGGTGAGCCAAACTCTTGCCAATAGACAGAGTAATTCACCTCATTTGTCGCATCTCAACTGAGTTTATTTATTTATTTATTTGATTTATATTGCTTCCTATATTGCCCATGGTGACTCAAGGCAGCTTACACAATGTAAAATCATATTTAAAAAAAAAATAAAATAAAAACAATAAGAACTAACAAAAAGAATCAAATAAATTAGTAAAGTACAATAGAACAAAATTTGGGAAAACAAAAAACAAAACAAAACAAAAAAAAAGAGTTTCATAATGAGCTGAAGGTTTACAACAGTGTTGAACAGGGAGCCACTTATTTAAAGATGAGTGAAATGGATAATGATATGAGATGATATTATATAAGATTGGTGGAAATGAAAGTATGACTATGTACAAGTGTTATAATCCGGAATCATGTTGCTCACGTGAAGAGATGTGTAAAAATAAAAAAAATAAAAAACTTTTTTGAAAAAAAAAAAAAGAACAGGGAGCCAGATCTTCTGTTATGATCATGGATTAATGTGATGCTGAAAACCTCTTTTAGAGGGAAACTGGAAAGACAACCAGTGTTCTTCACAAATCCACAAGGCTTAAACTGAACCCAAGGCAGGCACAGGCCAGGTGGCAAGAACAGGAGCACAGTAATGTAAAGATCCAGGACATCTTGGGATCTGAGATTTTTGCCTGATGTGGGCAAATATTTTCAATTGTTTTACACTGTCAATTATATTTTGGGAATACTGTATTTTTTTTCCTTCAGGAACTCAAAGAAGTATTTGGAAGGTTATTCTGTAGATTTCATTGCTATGAAATAGAAGGGCTCAGCTGTTGCAGGCAATTGCCCGGCTCCCATTTCCTTCCCTATTTTCCTCTCTGCTTTGCCTATTTTACAGATAATCAGAGTTGGAAGGGACCTTGTAAGCCATCTAGTCCAAACCCCCCACCAAAGCAGGAGAACCTACACCATTTCTGACAAATGGCAGTCCAATCTCTTCTTGAAAGTCTCAAGTAATGATGCTCCCACAACTTCCGAGGGCAAGCTGTTCCATTGGTTGATTGTTCTCACTGTCAGAAAATTTCTCCTTATTTCCAGGTTAAATCTCTCTTTGTTCACTTTCCATCCATTATTCCTTGTCTGGCCTACAAATGCTTTAGAAAATAGCTGGACCCCTTCCTCTCTGTGGCAGCCCCTCAAATATTGGAACACTGCTATCATGTCTCCTCGGGTCCTTCTCTTCACTAGACTAGCCATGTCTGGTTCCTGTAACTGTACTTCATATGCTTTAGTCTCCAGTTCCCTAATCATCCTCATTGCTCTTCTCTGCACTTTTTCTAGAGCCTCAACATCTTTTTTATAGTGTGTTTGACCAAAACTGGATGCAGTACTCTAGGTGTGGTCTTACTAAGGATTTTTAGAGTGGTATTAGTACCTCACTTGATCTTGATTGTATCCCTCTGTTGATGCAACTTAGGATTGCATTAGCTTTTTTTTGCTGCTGCTGCACACTGCTGGCTCATATTTAGCTGGTTGTCCACTAAGACTCCAAGATCCCTCTCACAGTTACTGATATTAAGCCTGGTTTCACCCAGTCTATATGTGTAGTTTTGGTTTTTCTTGCCTAAATGTAGGACTTTACTTTTCTCTACATTGAATTTCATTTTGTTAGATATGGCCCAGTGATTGAGTCTATCAAGATCCATCTGGATCTTGAGCCTATCTTCTTTGAGTGTTAGCTATTTCTGCCAGCTTAGTATCATCTGCAAATTTGGTAAGTTTATTTATTTATTTATTTTATTGGACTTATATGCCGCCCCATCTCCGAAGACTCGGGGCGGCTCACAGGTAAAACATACAATACAATAAATATTTAAAAAAGGATTAAACAATTATAAAGCCCAATAGAACCAAATTAAAATACTTAAAATTATCCCATACCCCTGGTGAGATAGTCACAGCCCGATTTGGTCGAACAACCAGGTCTTTAAATCGCGGCAAAAGGTGCGGAGGTCAGGGGCCAGACGGAGGTCCAGAGGCAGTTCGTTCCATAAGTCGGGGACCGCTACAGAATAGGCTCATCGCTGGGGGACTGCCAGCCGACACTGACTTGCCAACGGGACCCCGAGGAGTCCTTGCCTGTGTGCCCACACAGGGCGGGTGGCACTCGATATCGGCAGGAGCCGCTCCCTTAAATATTGTGGACCCATGTCGTGTAGGACTTTGAATGTTAAAGTCAAAACCTTGAATCTCACCCGGAGTGCAACCGGCAACCAATGCAGCTGCGCAGGAGGGGGGTAATATGGGAGAATCGGGTAACTCCCATCACCACCCGTGCGGCCGCATTCTGCACCAGCTGCAATCTCTGGATGGTATGCAAGGGCAGACCTAAATAGAGGGCGTTGCAGTAGTCGAGTCGCGAGGTAACAAGGGCATGGGTGACTGTACGCAGGGCATCTCGGTCAGGAAATGGGCGAAGCTGGCGAACCAGTCAGACCTGGGCAAAAGCCCCCCTGGCGACGGCCCCCACCTGCTCCTCCAATTGGAGCCGCGCATCCAGGAGGACTCTCAGCTCTCTGAGAGAGAGAAAGAGAGAAAAAGAGATACAGAGAGACACACACAGAGACATAGAGATACACACAGAGAAAGAGAGAGAGATACAGAGAGAGGGGTAGACTGGCTGGTGAACGTGCATCTTTGGCGAGGGCACTCCAGCTTTCTCCGTGTCTGACACCCAGGGTGGGCATTCGAGGTTCAGCAAGGCCATCCCCCTTTTCCCACTGCCTGAGCTTCTTTACTCTTCCAGAGGAACAGTGCCACTGGTGGCTTTCATTGAAAAGCATCCTCCAGGCAGCAAAAGTTCCCTGGGCATGTTTTAAAGCTATGACTCGGTGCTGCAGTATTGAGTTTCGCAGCGATAATTCAGTGCCAGAAAAATGAACACAGATAGCTGATGCTTCATTTAACATCTTTATAAACATAAGTAGATTTTACAAACCAGTTGTAGATTTCTCCAACATGGAGCAAACACAAACAGAAACATGTTGCAAGTTCAGAGCAGAGCTCCTGTCTTCAGCAAGCAAGCAAGCAAGTTTCATCTTCAATAGACAGACTCAGAGCTCAACATAGCTGCAAAGTACAGAGCTTAACACAGAGCCACTTAACATAGAGCAATAGTAGCAATAGGCTACTTTTAGTTTCAGTTTCCAGCCTAGGCTACTTCTAGTTTCAGTTTCCAAACTATCCTCATTGGCTGATTTAGTTCCTATGCCTATTCATTGGCTGACCTTGTTACTAAGCTCTATTCCAGTTCATGAATATACTGACATGCAGACCTATCCCCCTTTTCTGTCATTCCCTCCCCACCAGCCCTCATGTTAGTGAGGATGGCATCAGTCGTGGCCAGGTCGGACCAGTGTCTCAGGACGGAGAGCAGGTTGCACATCACCCCAAGCAACTGAGGCATGCCCAGCACCAACAAAGGTTGGAAGAAGCTCCAGCAAGAGTGAAGTGCCAGAGTGAGGCTCTGGCTGCTTCTCCATCCCTGACCATTGCCCTTACCTTCTCAGGCCAGGTGAGGAGTGACTGGGAGGAGAGGATGAGTGGTGGGGCTAGCCAGTGGTGGGATCACCTGACAGGGAGCCACAGCAGAGGGCCCATGTGGCTACGGAGCCATGAGTTGCTGACACCCGGTCTAGTGGTTAAGGCATCAGGCTAGAAACCAAAGGACAATTAGTTCTAGTCCAGCCTTAGCCATAAAAACCAGCTGGGTGACTTTGGGCCAATTGCTCTGTCACAGCTCATGACATCAAGTTAATTCCTGTTTCAATCTCTGTTTCAACCAACAGATTAGCATTTGTTGAACTGAAAAAAGTGAAAACTGTGGGAATATGCCAAGAAGAAAAAAAAGTTCCATTTTACTATTTGTTGACTGGATTCTTCCATAAGTATTATGTACAGTTTTGGGATGTACACTTTAAGCAGTATTCAGACTATTTAGAACAGTTTCAGAGAAAGCAATGAGGATCATCAGGGACTTGAAAATAAATCATGTGAAGAAAAAGTGAAGGAATTAGGGGTGTTAAGTTTTAAAAAGAGAAAAGTAAGTTTGGAAAATGATAGCATTCTCCAAGTTTCTGAAAATAAGTCAGAAATAGGTGAAGACCTGTTCTTTATCATTCCAGAATGCAGGACATGGAATAATAAATTTAAATTACAGGATGGGAAATTCCAGCTGAATGTCAGAGAAAACTTGCTAACATTAACAACAGCATGACATTCAATGATTCCAAAGAGGTGGCAAACTCATTCAGAAACATCCAGAATAGAATGACTATGCTTCATTAACCTCCCCCACAATTTAATGATTCTTTTCCTGAATTGGTGAGGAAATAATTGTGGTTCTTTGCACATCTTTAGCATTGTACCCTTCACTTCTGATATTCCTTATTCGGTGAAATAACTGAAATCAGTTCAGAACAGATTGTATTTTTAATTTTTTTCCCTGCTTGTTTTCCTTTGTGCAAGAGTCCAATTTCATGAGAGAAGAAAAACAAAGGAAGACAAAAAGAGAAAACGAGATCAAGAGAGGGAAAAAAGAAACAGTAAAACTCATTTTCCTGGTAATTTACTCTTCTTTTTAGTTGTGTCCTTCTGCTCAGAAGCCAATGCCTGTTACAATATTAGATATAAACAAGTGAACTGTGTAATGGATCACATTAGGCAGACCTCGTGTTTTGAGGCAGGATTTAATTTTCATGGCAATTATCTTTTCTTCAGTAGTAGAGATATCTTGGGGCATTGACTACATTAATAGGATCCAGGTTTTTTTAAATCCATTAAGTCAGCTGAGTCGACCAGTCTATGATCTCATTTCAAGTACAGCATGAAAATGTTCACCCCACAAAACTGACAGCAGTGAGGAAGTGGTCTAAAAGTTGCAATATGAGACTGCCTGTTTGTCTCATGACAAGGAGAAGGGGCAGAAATGTATGATTTCAGTAAGAAAAAAATATGCAACCAAACAGAACATGGAACAAAACATGAAACATATGCTTTTACAGGCAACCAGACAATCAGGCAGAAATTGGCTCTAATCACGCCGGCGGAGCACCTGCTAGCTGGAGCGATTGACCATTATCGGCCTTCTTCGGAGAGCCCTTCACAAAAACGTAAACCAGAGCCCCAAAAAACCGCTGAATTCCGGAGACCTGCCCTCCTTCCCCAGAGAAGCAGAGCTCCTTCCCTCAATCCCTATTAACCACACCGGAGGAGCTCACGCTAGCCGTAGCTCTTGAACTGGATCACTTGGAGCCAGCGGAGCGTAAAAACGCACCTTCATTTAAAATCCCCCACACAGCTGATCGCAGTATCTTCCACGCCAGACAACGTGTCTCCATTCAAATCCCCAGTTTCCCGGAGCCACAGCGGATAGCTGGCAGGGAGAAACAACGAGGGAGGAGAGAGAGAGACTAAGACTTGAGGAGAAGCGGATAGAGATAAGAGCCGGGACGAGCTGTGATTTATGAGAGTGTGATTCGGACACTTACAGAGACTGATTCTGAGAGTGAGCCATTCAGTGAGCTGTGACTGGTGGAGAGTGTGATTCTAAACTGCAGAGCGTGTGATTCTGAACGGCTGTGAATTACGGAAAACTGAGGAGACTCACGGAGAATCGATAGATCCTACAGTCTCCATTTAAATCACCCTGCCGATTAGTCAGCCTGCATTTTAAATTCCCACTCATCTGATTGGACAACCTCCATTTAACCCCCACCCAAATCTCATCCATTCCAAACTCCCAAGTAGATGATTGGTGAGTTCATTCAAATCTTCTCCATTCAAATCTATCAAGCAGCAACACTTCCTCTTTAAAAACAAAAACAAAACAAAAACCAAACAACGTGGCTCTAAGGAAAAAAACAAAGGAACTTTTCACTACAAACCTCCAATACTTCACTACCTCCACTATTTCATTACCTCAAGACCAAATATTGATAGATAATGCTTTGTCTAAAATAATTGATTTATCATCTAATATTATAATAATTGTTAAATGAGCACTAATTTACTGATTCATTGAACTGATAGAGATTTAATATTGTATCATTGATTATCTAGTCGATTGATTAATTTTTAGTAATAAGTAACCTTCCTTTTGATTTGTTCTCTAAATTATCAATTAACATTTATTAACTACCAACATTCATTAAGTAACTGTCTACCTATCACATTAATTAGCTATTGTAATTGTTTAGTGTACTATTGCCATTGACCATGCCAGCCAAAAACTCCAAACTCTCCACTACCAAACAACAACAAAAGAATAATATCTCTACCAATGACCTCCCAGACTCCTGCACATGCTTCAGATGTCTTGAAACCATCAATGAAAGCGAAAATAACATCAAATGCCACCTATGTGACAATCAAGCCCACCTTACCTGCTTAAATTTAAACAAAAGCCTAGCTGATCTCCTTAAAAAATCAGATACTTTCCCTTGTCTATGTCCATCATGTTTCCCTAAGCTAAACAAAGTATCCTGCCTGACAGAGTTGAACTCATAGAATCACTCATTCACTCATATATAGTTGCTTTGAAACAACTATACAAGCAAGCCTAATCTCTCTTGAAAAAAAAATACAACACAGATAAGTGATTACCTATCAGCTCAAAATCAAATCCCAACTCAACAACCACTACTACAACTACTACCTCAACTACAATCACAACTACAACCAAAAATAACCACCAAACCACAGCCACAAATAATTACTATCCCATAAAATAATTCCACAAATGATATCCCCTTACTCATCATAGACATCATGGAACGTGATCAGAAATGTGATAGAATGCCATCTTATTTGGTCTTGAAGACACCAACGAATGAAACAACATTACCAAAGTTCGCAATATCATAAGCAACTCAAATACAACAAACACTACCTCAACTACAATCACAACTCAAAAATAACCACCAAACCACAGCCACAAATAATTACTATCCCAAATAATTCCACAAATGATATCCCCATATATTCATCATAGACATCATGGAATGATCAGAAATGTCCAAATGCCATCTTATTTGGTCTTGAAGACACCAACGAATGAAACAACATTACCAAAGTTGCTCCCATATCATAAGCAACTCAAAACAAACATCTGAAGATATCATTGAAATAACCAGAGTTGGCCCTGAGTTCAAACCATGCTGATTGCATCAAAAGAAAGTCACACAACCTGTAATTCTGCATCCAACCCTACCCCATCCAATCCACCATCACTCAAAACTAGGCACACATGCCCCTAACTACCTCTATTGAAACTACAACTGGCCTTAAATGCAAGCTACTCAATGCAAGAAGCCTTTTAAATAAAATACCTGATTTTCTCCTCTTACTAAATACGGCTAAATTCGACATCATATTTGTCTGTGAAACATGGCTCAATGTATCTCTCCCTGACTTCATTACCACAGTAAGAGACTATCATGTTTACCGATCAGATTGCGAAAGCCGTAGAGGAGGTGGTGTTGCTATCTTCTATAAAATGTCTTTACATCTAAAAAACATCCAAGTTACCCAGGAGCTTGCTTTTCCTGAGACTATCGTGTGTGAACTGTCCTTAGATATCACATTTCGATTCTTATTATGTTACAGAGCCCCTGATTATGACATCGAACATGTAAACAAGTTAAATTCACTACTAACATGGGCAACATCATGCCCACATGCTTTTATCTTTCTTGGTGACTTCAATCTACCTCATATTAACTGGACCCTAAATGAATGTAAAACTGAACCCATACATGCAACCTTTTACAATGCTGTAACAAATCTGGGACTGGAACAACTAGTAAGCAACAATACCAGACTTAACAACTGCCTCAATCTCATCTTCTACAATAGTTTGAATTCAATTTACGGAATACAAATTAAAGAACCCTTTTCCAACAGTGACCACAACATTGACTTTTGTCTCAACATACGTCCACACAAAAATCATCAAAACAACGGGATCCCCAATTATAACTTCAAAAAAGGCAACTATGGTCTTATAGACAACAATCTCTCATCTCTTGATTGGCAACTTCTATTCACTAGATGCAATACTGTTGAAGACCGTTACAACATAGTTTTACTTGAACTCAAAAGAATCATCAAACTATATGTACCAATAACAACTCCCAAAACCAGAAAAAACAAACTACCCTTAACAATAAGGAAGCTTCAATCCAAAAAGAAATCACTTTGGTGGAAAAACAAATCTGGACACGTTGCCAACTTCAAAAGCCAATACAAAAATTTACGCTACCAGATAAAGACTGAATGCACCAATTATCACATTAAACAAGAGGAAAACCTTCTATGCACCAATTCCACCCGCGCTTTCTACAATTTTGTAAACAACAAACTAAAAGACTCAAGGTCTATCCCCCTCTGGAAGGACCTAATGGTAAAGACTGCATCGATGACACCATTAAAGCCAACTTCTTTAACACATTCTTTGGCTCAGTATTTGTAAACAGCAATGGATCATGCCCAGTATTTCCTAGTCAAACCACAGACAACTACAATGATCTAATACATATCAATTTTACAGTAGACAATGTTGAAAAAGCACTAAGCAATCTAAAACCATCTTTATCTATTGGACTGGATGGAATATGTGCCTATTTCTTAAAACAGCTATCTACTGCCATAGCCGAACCTCTAAGAATAATCTTTGAAAAATCTTTCAGGACCAACTCCTTGCCAAACCTATGGTCACAAGCCACGGTCATCCTCATCTTCAAAAAAGGAGACCCCAGCCTAGTTGAAAATTACAGACCAATCTCTTTATGCTGCATCACCTGTAAAGTCATAGAATCAATTATTAACCAATCCATTATCCTCCACTTAGAGACAAACAACCTACTCTCTAACAAACAATTTGGTTTCAGAATAAATCTGCAATCTTACACTGCAAAAACTTATGGACTACACAACTCGATCAGGGCAAAGCAATAGACACAATCTACATAGACTTCTGTAAAGCCTTTGATTCAGTGGTACACGACAAACTACTACTAAAACTAAAATCTTATGGTATCTCTGGACACCTGCATAACTGGATAGAAGCATTCCTGTCAAACAGACAACAAATGGTCAAAATTGGGAGTGTCCTATCAAATTCTGTACCTTTCAACAGTGGTGTCCTCCAAGGCAGCATTCTAGGACCAACTCTCTTCATACTCTACATAAATGACCTCTGTGATCATATTAAGAGCAACTGCGTTCTCTTTGCTGATGATGTAAAGCTATTCAACACCATCGACAATACCGCTGCCCTTCAAAAAGACATCAACTATGTATCAGAATGGTTAAACAAATAGCAACCTCAAATCTCAACAAATAAATGCTCTGTCTTACATATTGGCAAAAAAAATCAGAAAATAAAATACAAGCTGAATAGTTAAGACCTTGTTGATGATCCAAACTCCATCAAGGACCTTGGAGTACTCATCTCTAATGACCTAAGTGCTAGAGCCCACTGTAACTACATAGCCAAAAAGGCATTAAGAGTTGTTAACCTAATCCTATGTAGCTTTTTCTCTGGTAATATCACACTACTAACTAGAGCATACAAAACATTTGCTAGACCAATACTTGAATACAGCTCATCAGTCTGGAACCTGCATTACATATCTGATATTAATATAATTGAGGAAGTCCAGAAATATTTCACAAGAAGAGTTCTCCACTCCTTTACTCGTTGCAGAATACCTTATGCCACCAGACTTGAAATTCTAGATCTAGAAACCTAGAACTATGATGCCTTCAGTCCTATCTAAGTATAGTATATAAAATTATACATTGCAATGTCCTATCTGTCAATCAATACTTCAGCTTCAACCATAACAATACAAGAGCACACAATAGATACAAACTCAAGGTAAACCGCACCAAACTTGATTGCAGGAAATATGACTTCAGCAACAGAGTGGTCAATGTCTGGAATACTCTACCTGACTCTGTGGTTTCTTCCCCAAACCCCAAAAACTTTAACCTTAGACAGTCTACTATTGACCTCACCCCTTTCCTAAGAGGTCTGTAGGGGGCATGCATAAGCGCACCAATGTGCCTACCGTCCCTGTCCTATTGTTTCTTTTATTTTTTTTGTTCTATTTTTCTTATATGTATCCATTTCATGTATTCATAACTATGTTTATACTTATACCTGTTATCTTATAATTGCTTGACAAAATAAATAAAAATAAAATAAGAGACAGTAAGGCTTTGGAATCAAAAGATAATGTGATAGTGACTCTGCCCACCTCCCCTTTCAAGTCACTGTTGAACCCTGGTGAGTGCCTGGACAATTCCTTATACTTTTCTTGGCAAAATTTCAAAAGTGGTGTAGGAAGAAATATCCTTCTGTGTTCAGTTCCACATGGTGACTGCTTGGAAAGATGGTTTATTGATGAACAGGATGAATTCCTGGGCAGAAAAGAGAAGAGATGCTGAGAGTTTCTGGGTTTTATACCCTCTCGGCTTTGAACATCCTGGGGCACAGGAAAAGTATCCTGATTGGTTGCTGTCAGAGGTCATAGCTAGCTTTGCAGGTTGTCTGTGTGCTAAGTTTGGATGAAACTTGGTGGGTGGTGCAATGAAGGCCAATTCAATGGCTCTGCCTGAAGGAGGTAAAACTTTGTTATGTAGAATAGACTGGCCCAGGCCTTAATGGCCCATTAACAAAGGTGGGAGGCTGAGTTTCTGCCTCTCTGAGTTTCTACTTCTCTTTTAGGGGAAATATTCTGTCTTTTTAATATATCCTAACATATTTCATTTTTCTAGGAGTGGGGAGGGACTTAACTTCCACAGTGGTTTGCCATTGCCTGCTTCTTAGGGCTGAGAGTGTCCCAAGTCACTCAACTGGGTTTTGTGTCTAAGACAGGAGTAGAAAGTATAGTCTTATGGTTTCTAGTCTGATTTTAGGCCTAGGAAAAGGGAAAACAAATTAGAACGAAGACTCAGGTTCAAATTTCTACATACAGCTAAACTTAATCTGATATGACTGTTAAAAATATAAATTAGAATTGGAATATTATCTGTGTTATCTTAAGTTTCTATGAGGAAGAGTAGGGTATTAATGTAAACTATAAAAACAAAACTTTAGCCTTACTTGCTTCATCATTATTCTGGATCAACATTATTAAATTCCAGTTGTTCCTAATGCAGCAAGAGACACTTATGCTTACTTTTGCCAATGAATAGTCACTTGTGGAACCATGTGTTCTTGTTATCATAGAGTATATTTATTCATTTAATTCATTAACCATATGCATTTGATATTCTATTTCCTTTTCTCTCTTCTATATCAGCTACTTCTGTAACCAAGTATTCATTTTCATGCTTAGAATATACAATTATGTCAGCACTGATTCAGCATGGCCTTCTTAGTGTGCATGTCATTTGTGCAACATTGATGGATCACTGAGACATACTTAAAAATAGAGTGCCAGCTTATTTCTGCAAATGCTATTCAAGGAAATGCATCTGTTATTGATGCATTTGACAAGCTTCAAAGCGCGCTTATCACCTCTCACTTGCCAACAAACTAAGGGAGAGAGGAGGGGGAATTGGAACATAGGCTCCAGACATCAGGAGAGCAACTTGTGGGAATCAAGGACCCTTCAGCAGGATGCATTTAATTGGACAATATGCTGAAATGATGTATTCAATAAAGCTTTGCCTAAAGAGATTGGATCATCTCAGTTGTGCTTGCTGTGATGGATTCATCAGTCAGAACCTTAACATTAAACCAGCTCTCCTTCCAAAGTTAAACCAACCAAGGAATCCTGGGCTCCTACAGCCTATCTGGTAGTCTCCAAAAGAGTTGTGAAGAACCAGGAGGTGTCCAGAGTGGAATGGAAGGGAGAGCAGGTGGCCAAGCCCAGCAAAGAAAGCCCTGGCCACCAGCCAGGTGGACTTCAGCACCCAGATGGCCATGACCTGTGTGAAGATGCAAGCAGAGAGGACTAAGCAACTGGTAAGGGGGACAAGACTGTAGCAGCCAGGGGCTCCCACAGGCAGGAGAGGAGCTGTGCTGAGGTCTGGTGCTGAAGGTGTCTGAAGCTGAATTCTCTCTCCTCCCTCCTGGAGTGGCATTTACCCAAGGCCCAAGATGGAGAAGAAAGACAGCAGTGGAGTGGGAAGAGCTGATCAGGTGGAGGTACCTATCAAGCAGCCTGCCACAGCCCATTGGTCAAACAGCTGAGAGAGAATGGAAGTGCAGGGGAAAACTGGTACGGCGAATGGCCAACACCCCCCCCGGGTCCGGGCAATCTCAGTTACCCTCCCAACACCACTGCCTCAACCACAACCAAGAATGGGGGAGAGCAGCCCCACATGAACTGCTGATCCTCAGCAGAGACTGGTCCCAGGGCAAGATGTGGCAGGACCTGAACAAACAACAGCCCAGCAACAGGATTGTTGGCCAGCCTCCAGCAAAACCGACAGCCACAGAAGCCCAGCTCTGGCCTTTCCCTCATGGAGTGGGATAGCCTCAGAGGTATTGGGGCATCCCAGACCCCATGTAGTCCCCGCCAATCAAGACCATGTTTGATGGGAGTCCAAAGAAGCTGGCATTCTTTGGGCTTATCTGGATTGCTATGGACTGACGTATTTTGACAATGTGGTATGTGTGAATGCCATCATGGAGAACCTGGAAGGAAAGGTGGTGGAATGGGTGATGGGGCTCCACAATAAAGGGGGTCCAGAATTGGGGAGTTCAGAGTCCAGTTTGGAGACCTCATGCAGGTCTGGCAAGCAGAGTCCAGCATTTGTGCTATCAGACGAGGGAACAATCCCATGGCTGAATACATTCGCAAATTCCAAATGCTGGCAAGAAAGCTGAGACACTGGCTGGAATGACTCCTGATCTATTACTTCCAAGATGGCCTGAATAGGGAGATGTACCACATGTGCCTGCCACAGGGAATGCCAGAGCAGATCCACGACTGGCACCAGCTGGTAACGAATGTAGAACTGGACCTAGTACAGTACAAAAGGCACAGAAGAGCTGAAGGCTGCCCAAAAAGGAGCCAGGAGAAACATCCACTGGGGTGGAAGCCCCCCATCACACTGACCTCTGCTCCGGCCAAGGCCCTGAGATGTGCGGGCAGAGTGTGCTTCAAATGTGGCCAGGAGGGCCACTGAGCTTCAACCTGCCCAGCCACAGCACCTGTGGTGACTCTAAAGACCCCGAACCTGTCGAAACTGAAATAGCCACTGAAGAAAGGGAAGGAGAATTTGTTAGTGGTGTGCCAGGTCTTTGAGGTCTGCCTCCTGAGAATTCCAACACTGGAGGACCTACAGCTCACCTTCTATGAGAGCAAGAGCAAGGGGGAAGGTGACCCAATGGTAAGTGCAACCATTGAACTCCTTTTGGCCCAAGTGGGGATTGTAGTGGCCCATTCAGGGACAAAGGGAATCATGAAGGCCCTAATAGACTCAGGGTGCACCCGATGTTCAGTCAGCCTGCAGACAGTATGGAAGCTGGAATTGAAGGTGTGGAAGCTGTGCCAACCTATGAAGTTTGAGTAGGTGAACGACTACTCAATTAGTAGCCTAGTGGGAGGGCTGCCCATCTTATACCTGACAGAACCAATGCACTTGAGATTAGGGAGCCATAGACAGACTATCCAGTTCGTGATGGCCCCAAAAATGGCAGAGGCTATGATATTGGGGCTATCCTGGCTAACAAAGTGGAGCCTGGTCATGCACCAGAAAAAGAATCAGAGGCGAGTAAAGATGATGAGGAAGGACCCCAAACCCCAGGGAAGGAGGAGGGGCAAGGCTGATGAGTAGAAAAGCAAGGAAAAAGACCTTTAGCACATAAAAGCGGCCTCCGAGTTGGCACCAGGAGTGAATGCAATCCCCAAAGAATATCAAGACTTGGCAAAGGTATTCAGCAAAAAGGAATGACATCCTACCCTCCACCTCCAATCACCCCATGTGCCATTGAACTCTTGCCAGGGGCAAAATTCCCTAAGCCTAAAACATACTCAATGACTCTGAAAGAGATGGGAGGAGTTAAGAGACTATATTGACAAAAACCTAGTCAGGGGATTCATCTAGGCTGCGAAATCCCAAGGTAGCTGTTCCCTATGCTGTTCAAGGAAAAGAAAGAAGCTGTGACAACCAGGACAAGAAGATTATGAGCTGGAGCAGTTTGTGAACAGACGATTGGAACTGGGTGAGATGATTTTCAAATTCTATATTAGAGACTTAAACCCAAATTTTTTTAAAAAAGAAGATTCTCCAAAATGCTGAGAAAGTGGCGAATTAACACATGAAGGACAGACTACGGACCCAAAAGAGGAAAAAAATGCTAATGGGAGACTATGAAGCTTTAAAATATAGAAAGACTGGACTGGAACTTGCAATATTGTAAAAAATGATCTTAATTTGCTGATAATATTGTCTGACTACTGGAAGAAATTGTACAAAGAAAATGGATTGTTTTGATCATTTTGACAATCAGCTGTTATAGCTTCTGCTTCCTTTTAATACTGGAACTTAGAGCTGGGATGCCACCCACTGGTGAAAAAAGATACTATACTTATATAGTGGGAAAAGACCTTGACAGGAAAGGGGAATTGATAAGAAAAGGGATATAGAGGAGAACAAGAAGGGAAGGGAAACAAAGTGAAGGCAAACAACAGCTGGAAGACCATCTTTTTGTTGTCTTTGGTTTTATATCTAATTGCTTTTTTGGCTGTTTGGGAGTAACTGGAGAGTCTTCTGAAGATTTTTAAAGCAGTGTGGATTATAAATGACAAGAACTGCCCTTGAAACTACACTTAACTCTGTGGACTAATGAGACATGGGGAAATCTGGTGGGTCATTTTGGATTATAAATACTATTTGATAGAACACTATGAGATGAAAGAAGAAAAAAGATTTATAAATTTGGACAACTTAGGAGGAACAAATTGGAAGAATCAAGGACCCTTCAGCAGGTGGCTAAGATCCTCAGAAGTACTTTCTTATTACAACTTGGATACATTTAATTGGACAATGTGACTTACACCAAGATGGGGAAGGACAATTCTATACTTTAAGTATACGGGATTGTGCAGAAAATAGTCAAAGCTGGTTTTGCCTTAAGCTGTGTCGAAATTATGTACTCAGTAAAGTTTTGCCTAAAGAGATTGTATCGTCTTGATTGTGCTTGCTCGGTTGGGTTCATCAGTCAGAATCAGTCTGAACCTTGACAGCATTTTCTTGTTGTAATTGGGGCCTTCTGTGTTAATTTTGGATGCTGTTGGTTTCAAAGTTATGCATTATGTTTTATTCTCTGTACACTGTTTGAATAGAATAGAGCTGGAAAGGACCTAAAAGCAGGGGTCGCCAACCTTTTGGATCTCAGGGACCACCAAACTCATAATTTTAAATCTCGTGGACCACCCTGGGAAAATCCCAAAAAAAGTCTGCAGGAAAATTTTCCACCCCATTTTCCTACCAATAGGTCATTCTTTATTTGGGATCACAGGATACCGTCTCCAGCTGCATTCTCAGGGGGTGAGAGAGAGAGACTTTTGGCTTCATGCAAGGAAAGCATCAGAAGTAGCTTTCTTTCTTTCTTTCTCTGCCCCAAACTCCACCAGAAATGAGTCTTTGTGAGACTTGTCACACTGGTGCAGCCTTTTGGAGCAGGATGCCTTGCAGGGTCCCAAAGACTCATTTCTGGAGGAGTTTGGGGGAGAGAAAGAAAGACTTTTGCTGCTTTCCTTGTGTGCAGCCAAAAGCAGAAGAAGAAAGAAGCAGAAAGAAGCAGCCCGCTGGCCAGGCCAGGTGCATGGGGCAGGTGGGGTGAGTTCCCCCCCTCCGCCCTTTCCACCCTCCCCTCAGTACCTCGTGTTGTTTGCAATGCAAGTAATGCAAACCTTGTGTTCCCGCGTGCCATGTGGGTGGCTCAGCCTGGATTAACATGCTACTGTATACTGGGTTGGTGTAATATTAAGGCATCTAGTTCTTGTCCTGCCTTAGACACAAAGCTGGATGGATGGCCAGGAACACCATCTCAACTCCAGGAAATAGGCAATAGCAAACCAGTTCTGCAATCTTGCTAAGAAATCTTGGGGACTTGTTTAGGCAGTCACCAGGAATGCAATGTACTAATGCAAATGTTCTCCATAATTATTCATTTTTAATATAGACAGATTGTGTACTTTTACAGCTTTCAAGATAATGCTAAATAGAATGAATTCTTTATACAGACCAATGGGCTCTTTTTATCCCATGTACAGTATAAGCAGTATATATTTAATATTTCAAGCTATCCTGTTATCTTCCCTTTAGCATAGAGGCAAAAGTAGGAAATTTAAAAGATTCTATTCTACTACCCTTTGAAAGAGTCCCTTTCCTCTTTCCATTATAACATGAATAATCCTTTCCCCCCTGCTCCTTCATGATAGGCAAGCATATGAGAAAAAGAGGGCAAAAGCTGAGACCAAAGGGTTGGCTGCTATGTTTGAGCTTTCCATGTGGCAGATATTTGTATGTATTTGGAGAGAACAGAACTGTTTAGATAAACAGATGGCAACAAATGGCATAAAAAACATATACCCATAATGTCAGTTCATAACGTTTTGTTCAACATACTTGTTTTAATTGACTAGCTGACAATTTTGCTTTTGGGCCCATATGGTAGCAAATGGCAAATAAACACTTTTGACAAAGCAACTCCAATCTGGTACTTTTATTACAGAAACTTAGGGAAGAATCCAGGACAGGAGATGCAGCTGGAAGCTGGATAAGCAAAATGATGAAACAAAGTTGGTGTGTGTGTGTGTGCATGTGTATTGGAGATGAAGAGACAGGAAAAGTCAGCTGAAGGATTTCAAGATGGAAAAGAAGATAGAAAAGTGCAAAATGGGTGAAAAAAATCTGCTTTGCATAGTTGGAAGTAGAACAATCATAGCACTCCTTATGTTAGAAAGGAGGAGCTTTCTAACAAGAAAGACATAGGCTGAAATAGATTTGAAAGTAGGAGAGAAGATGGCAATACACTGGCAGTCATGTTTAAAACTGATTCCCTAAAGCTTAATGTAGTTAGGCGTTGAATGGAGAAAATACTAGGCAATAGGTTAAACTGGAAAGTTGAAAAACTATCCCAAAAGAAAATAATGGTAAAATGCCATATTACTGCTAGGTAAATTCCTCAGATATATCTATTCAATCACTAGGAATGAGGTTTCACTAAAAGAATAACAGAATAAGGAACCTTGGAGGTCTTCTACTCAACCCCCCTGCTCAGTCAGGAAACCCTATAGTTCGGCCCACAGTAAAATCTTGATGGAACAATCTGTAGACTGATGGGGGGGGGGAAAGTTCATCTGAGGCCGCTTTGTTGAAAACATCCATCAAATCCCAGTATTCCCTGGGGATGCCCAGTAGGGGTCCATTTGCCACAGCCACAGCTACCTCCTCACTCTGGTATTTCAGTCTGGTGGGGTTCCTCATTCTGAATTAATTCATTGTTAGGGAATTGGAAGATCCCCTCTGCCCAGTCCACCCTTGGGTTCCACTTCTTTAACCAGGTTAGCCCCAGAACTAGGGCTCAGTCCATCCCTGGTGTCACAGTGAAAGCAATGGTTTCAGAGTGTTTTACCATCATTAGTTCAAGTGGTTCAGTGGCAAACATGGCCGGGGCATCCCCTGCAATGGACCCATCAAGTTGGCAGAATGAGACTGGGGTTTTTAGTGGCTTTAGTTGAATGCCCAGTTCCCTGACCAGAGTCAGGTATTAGGTTTCTCATGCACCCTGAATCTTAGCAATGCCTTAAGTCTCACTTTTCTCCCTGTTACTGGAATTAACAGTTCTACAGGGTTTGTAAAGGGTTCAACAACCTCACTTACCAAAGGGTCTTCATAGTTGCTCTCTGACTGGGTTCCTCCATCAGAGGGGTCGGAGTTCCTCGCACCATAATTGATTCAAGTGGGAACTCAACAACCACATGGGTTTTCAGGGCGATATCTTTGGAAAGTGGTGGTGGCTTTGAGGGTTTCCCTCTGACCTGCTTCTCTCCCTTTCGGTTGGACATTCTCATATGGCACTCGCTTGCACAGTGACCTTCCTTCCCACAATGGAAGCAGGTGTCTAAGTGTGGCGAGGCAGAGCAAGATTTGGTTTCCTCCCTTCTCCTTTCCAGCAGGGATCTCTTCCAGAAGCAGTTTGCACAGCATTGGTTTCAAATTTGGTTGATTTCTGCTTCCTCAGCCAAGACACATCAGCTGTGCAGGCTCCATGGGCAACACAGGTGTTTTACAGATTATTTTTAAGCCATCTTTGAACCAACTCTTGAATATTTTCTCTGGCCAATCTACATGACAAGCCAGATCATGAAACTCTTTGATGTATTTGGTGACTGGTCGATGTCACTGTCTGATGTGCCTTATGTGGTCTTTAACTTTGTGGTCAGCTAGGAGGTCCTCAAATCTCCATCTCAGGGCTGCCATGAAATGGTTGAAGTTGTGGAGCTGCAGTGCATCTGCATTATGGAGGCTCACCATCCAACATGCAGCTGATCCTTCTAGAGCCAGGGTAACAACCCTGACTTTGGCACCTTCTGTAGGTGGATCCCTCCCATGATCCTGCATGTAGGTCAGTACGTGTGTGAGAAAAAATCCCAGTTGCTGGGGATTCCCTTCGAATTTGATGCCAAGGGGGAGGTGGATCCCTCATCTGATGTTGGTTCATCTATTTAGTGAAGGACTGGACAGGGATTTGGGACAAACCTGTTTGTGGGGTTTGCCCACAAGATTACAGGACTGGTACTGTGTGGCTCTAGAGTTGGATTCTGGTTTACGTCGCCTGAAGATACAAAGTGATAATGGATTAGGAATGCGGAGAGGGGCATCCAGACCAACCCCAAGAAGGCCTATAAAATACCAACCCTAGCAAGGGAGGGGGTTGTTCAGGAGTTTTAGGTATAACCAGCCTGGACATCGAGCAGCTGAGTGCTTGGTGCCTCCTTTGCGGGTAACCAAACAGCAGCAGCTACCAATAGGCCGTGGGAAAGCTAGTGACCATTATCAACAGCCTCTTGAATGGTCTCGGGGAGCAGGCCAAGTGGACAATAGCACTGTAGTCGAACCGCCATCAGATGAGGGGTCCACTGCAAAGAAACCACCCCTACAACAACGAGAATGACAAAAGTAATACGGATGATCCCATGGTGAGTAAGCTCTTTTATACTACCCATTACTATCACGAATATTAAAACTCAACAATATGTAAATATTGGTGCATTGATTGATTCAGGGTGTACACAGTGTCTTATAATACATGCAGTGGTGGAAAAATTGGGGTTAAGGTTGTTATCTCTTTCAACTCCTATACGATTGAGAAAGTAGATGGTTCCATCCTGAGGGGGAAGCCATCTACCCACCGTACCGAATTAGTATGAATGGATATGGGCAGGAGTAGGATCCAACCGGTGTAACTACCGATTCAGTGATTTACGATTTGTGCGTGGATGCGCGCTTTGCATGCACATGCGCATGATGCATGCTGCACGTGCGCGTGAATCATCAGCTTGCTGCCTGGACAGCTGAGCAGTGCTGCGCATGCATGCACAACATTTGAAAAAGCACTTTTTCCCTGCTTTTTCAACTGCAGCTGTGCTGCGCAAAGCAGCTAAGGTTGAAAAAGCAGGAAATACAGGTCAGGTAAGAGCCTGGGTGGGTGTGTGTGTGGGCCAAAACAGCAGCAGGCATAGAACCGGTTCTATGTCTGCTGCTCTTCAGAGCTACCGGTTCTACAGAGCCGGACAGAACCAGTAGAATCCCACCCCTGGATATGGGGGAACACTGGGAAATGATTTCCTTCATGGTGGTCGAACACATGACAGAAGCCGTCATCCTTGGACTAGCATGGTTGGATAAATGGGGTCTGACTATCAGGTGGGAAGGAGGGTTTAGGAAACTGCGCTTGGGGTGGGCTTTGACCCTCCAAAAGATGATGTTTTGGACACAATAGCCTATCACTTATTGCCTGAACAGAATGCTAAATCTAGCCTCACATATCCTCCTGTTTGTGATGATTTAGCTGATGTTTTTAAGGAATTTGGAAGTGATCAGTTACCACCTCATAGGGCTACTGATTGCATGATAGAATTACTCCCAGGGGTTAAATTACCTAAACCCCGTATGTGTTTGATGACACCCCAAGAAATGGAAGAAATGCGAAAATATATGGATACAAATTTGGCAAGGGGTTTTATAAAGCCGGGAAGAGCGCATATTGCAGCCCCAGTTTTCTTTAGGGAAAAGAAGGATGGTGGGTTAAGATTATGTGTGGACTTTCGGGGGTTGAATGCTGTTTGTATGGAGCTACTATATCCGTTACCACTTATAAAAGATCTATTGGCTACAGTAGCGAAAGGGAAGTATTTTACAAAGTTGGATCTATGTGAAGCCTATTACAGAGTCTGTATACATCCTGATGATGAGTGGAAGACCACTTTCAATTGTCCTTTGGGCAGTTATCAATTTAGGGTTATGCCTTTCGGACTGCAGGGGGCTCCAGCTGTCTTCATGCAGCTTATAAATGAAGCATTACATGAACATTTGTACAGGGAGGTATTAGTATATCTGAACGATATATTGATATATACAGAGACATTTGAACATCACTTACAGCTGGTAAGACAGGTGCTTGAGAAACTTCTGGCAGCAAAGCTATACGTCAAATTATCAAAGTGCGAATTCCATTGTATTAAATTGGATTATCTTGGATATCGTATATTGAGTGAAGGAATTGAAATGGACCCCATCAAGGTACACTCTGTATTAAACTGGCAAGTTCCCACTATGAGGAAACAACTACAAAGCTTTTTAGGGTTCGCTAATTTCTACAGGCAATTTATTCCCTTGTTTGCTGCTCTTGCCTTACTGTTAACTGATTTGTTAAAAACAAAACCAGGACAGACCATAAAACCTCACCCAGGACAATCCATCACATGGTCGGAGACATGTCAACGAGCATTTGATTCCCTCAAGCAGATGTTTGCTCAACAGCCGGTTCTGAAGCATCCAAATATGGAATTGTCATTTGTGATTCAGCCGGATGCCAGTGACATGGCAGTGGGAACTGTTCTTTTACAATGGAATGAAAATGGTAGCTTGCAACCATGTGGTTATACATTGAAGAAATTAAGTCCAACTGAGAGAAATTGGGCTGTGTGGGAGAAGGAAGTGTACACTGTATGTTGGGTATTATTGACATGGAGACAATTCCTTGAAAGGTCCCAGTGTCTGTTCAAAGTATGGATGGATCATAAGAATCTGGAAGCGCTCCAATCACCTCACCAATTATCCCCTAAGCAGGTCCAATGGGCTCTATATTTTCTTCAGTTTAATTTCATCCTAAAGTATGTACCAGCGGGAAAGAATTTTTGTCATGCTTTGTCATGGTTACCACAATATGAGAGCAGATGAGAGGTGATAGTACAGCCGATTATCCAGGGGAGGGAGACATTACAGTCATTAAGGGTGCAATTATTGGCTCAGGATCTACAAAATGCTCTAAAAGAGGATGCATGGATATCAAAAAACCGAACGCAATGTGATATCTGCAACGGGATTGCATGGAGAGGGACAAAGTTGTATATACCCGAAGTCTTGAGAACTAAAGTATTATAGCGTTGCCATGATGTTCGGCAAGGTGGACATTATGGATTCTAAACAAACATTACATTTAACCAAGAGGCAATTTTGGTGGCCTTCAATGAGGTCAGATATTGAACATTACGTAAACAAGTGTACAGATTGTGCTATCAATAAGTCCCAACCTGAAAAACCTTTGGGATTATTACAAACAGTATCAAACCCCACTAAACCATGGCAAGACATTGCCATGGACTTTATAGTAGACTTACCTAAGAGTCAAGGATATACAGTGATCTGGATGGTGATAGATTTATTTTTGAAACAGGTGCACTTTATCCCATGTGCCGGGCTGCCATCTGCTTGAAAATTAGCTGTCATGTTTATTAAAAACATCTATCGACTACATGGTATATCGTGAAAAATCATCTCTGATCGAGGAGTGCAGTTCACTGCACGTTTTTGGCAAGAGTTTATATGTTTAATGTGGTCTTTACAGGGGTTAAGCACGGCTTATCATCCAAGCACCAATGGTGCTGCTGAATGTACTAAAGCAGCCATAGAATGATACCTCTGTTGTTATATATCCTACCAACAAACAGATTGGTTGGAATTATTACCCTTCACGGAGGTAGCGTATAATAACACCATACACTGGAGTACTGGAAAAACCCCTTTCTTTATAGTACATGGTAGGGAGTTCGTACCAATTCCTGAATGGGAGCAAGGGAGCCAGGAACCAATGACTACAACTATATGGTCTGAAAAAATAAAGGAATCATGGGCAAATGTGCACTAAGCATTATGTCATGCTTTTATGGCTTACAAAAAACAGGCTGATAAAAAAAGAGCTGATCATAAAATGTTCAGAATTGGAAACATTGTGTACCTCTCCACAAAATACCTAAATTTAGGGTTGCCATCCAAGAAACTGGGTCCTAAATATATTGCTCTATTTCCAGTGTCTAAAATAATCAACCCTATCACAATGCAAGTAAAATTACCCTCAAGATTTAGAAAGGTGCATCCAATTTTTCATATTAGCCTCATTAAACCAGCAAACATTCTTAGTTCTGAAAGCCAAACTAAGCAACCCGGTCCTATACAGGATACTCACTATGAGATAAGTGAAATACTGGATTCCCGTAGACATAAGGGAACCTTGTACCACCCCCAGAACAGTTCAAACTTCAAAGAAACCTATAAAGATCCACCTACTCATTCAACCATTTGTTCAACTGACCCAGGACTGCTGTTGGTTCTGTTCAGCATTAAACTTTATTTCCAGTCAGCCTGCATGTTGTTTCCAGCATCTTTCTCCCAGCTTGGAACTGAACCAGATGGATATTCCTTCCAATACCATTAAGGCTAATATCTATGCAATCTTGTGATAATGAATTTCATATATTAATTTGGTGAACAAACATATTTTTATTTGTCATGAATCTACTGCCTGAGAAAGAAAAATCAAAAGAAATTCAGAATTTAGTTCTAAGATTTAATAATGTGTAGTTATAGAAATGGCTTGTAATAACTGTTGTAAAAATAATTCAATAAAAGAGGAACACAGACAAACCACAAGCAATAAATCTTACTTTAAGATCAGAGGTTTATTTCATGAGCAATTTAGAACATGAATAGCCATCATAACACAACTTATATCAATAACTCATTGCAATGAGGTCCACTGACATGGCTGAGTCTGGCAAGGAGTAGCCTTGGCCAGTGGCCCTGAACATATCCCAAGACATTATTTTTATACTTTTCTGCACGCATTTCGCAACTTACTTCTCTGTTCTTTCTTACTGCCAGAAGTCTCCACATATACCTGGGATATGGCCATAGGGGGAGAGGTGCTGCCCCCTGTGGATAGGGCACGGAATCTGGGGGTCCTCCTGGATGTACGGCTCCGGTTGGAGGAGCAGGTGGGGGCCGTTGCCAGGGGGGCCTTTGCCCAGCTCCGTCTTGTTCGTCAACTTCGCCCTTTTCTGGATCGGGACGCCCTGCGCACGATCACTCATGCCCTGTTACCTCCAGGCTTGACTACTGCAACGCTCTCTATTTGGGACTGCCCTTGCATACCATCCGGAGATTGCAGCTGGTGCAAATGCGGCGGCGCAGGTGGTGATGGGAGTTACCCGGTTCTCCATGTGACCCCTCCCTGCGCTTGCCTGCATTGGTTGCCGGTTGCTCCGGGTGAGATTCAAGGTTTTATGTTAACATACAAAGTCCTTCACGACATGGGTCCTCAATATTTAAGGGAGCGCTTTCTTCCAATGTCAAATACCGACGCCTGTTCGAGCTCAGGCAGGACTCGGGGGTTCCGTCGGCGGCAATGCCGGCTGGCGGTTCTCGACGATGAGCCTTTTCTGTTGCTGCCCTGACCTCTGGAATCAACTGCCTTTGGAGCTCCAGCCTGGCCCCTGACCCGCACCTTCCGCCGCGAGTTGAAGACCTGGTTATTTGACCAACCCGGCTGGACCCTTTGGGGAGGGTTATTTTAAATTTTTAATTCATTTTATACATATTTGGGCTTATAATTCTGATTTAATCGTTTTTTAATGTATTTATTGTTCTTTGCTTTTTAGTTGTAAGCCGCCCCGAGTCTTCGGAGATGGGGCGGCATATAAGTTCAAATAATAAATAAATAAATAAATACATCTCAAACCTCTATCCATCGGCTACTTTCTGTTCCCTATTTCTCATGGTTTTCAAAACTATGTACTTTGCAAAATCACATTCCACAGCAACAGCTCAGCAGGATTAAAAATAGTTGTGGTACATTTTGAAATCATCCCATCTAAAACTTTGGTTCATGTCTCTTTTATTCTGGGGTCTGCTAACATCCATAGGTCTTGTTGAATCCGATAGATCAATAGCCTATTTTTTTCTTCCCACATAACTTTAGGCAATGTAAAAAGTTGAGTATTGGTATTTTACTGTGTTGGAAAGAGTCAGAAGTCAACATACTTTTCTCTTTTTTTTCATCCTGTACTCCTTCCCTTTTTTTCTTAATCTGTATTTTTATTATATTTTATGTTATAACAAACTTCAATAATTTTTTTAAAAAATATACTGCTTATCAATTTTTCTGGGCTCCCCTCCTAACTGATAGTATAAGGGGTAAAATGCCTTTTTCCTCTCTTCCTGCAAAATAACAAGTCATCTGCAGAATTATAAATTGAAAATCCAAATAGGATCAGCAATTTCTTAACCACATTCTTTCAAAACTATGAAATATGACTTGGAAGTAGAATATGATTCATTGTGTTAACTTTCTCTATGTTCTTTTTGTTAATGCTAGTAGAATAGCACTACTTAAAGGCTGATTTAGAGTTGTCCACAAATCTCCATAGCTGTTGCCACGTATATATAATGTGAAGGAGTTGATGGCTAAGCATAAATTGCAGATAGCTGCAGATAGGATAATCTGCACATCTCCCAAATCCCAACTGCATGGTGTGTGGAGGTGTGTGTCTACTTGCTGATTGGATGATCTGTTCTATGCTTTCCTGTTTGAGTCCCCTTAGCCAGAATGTTACCTCTGCAGAAATATAAATAGAACACCTATGCAACCATCCCTGAATGACAGATGTATATGTTCCCTGAAATCCAGTGCCGGAGAAGTCTGCTCAACTTTCAGTTATGGATAAGTGTGCTAGAAAGATGGACAGGTGCTTCTCAGCATTTGTTCTGAAGTATTACGGCCAGCTGTTCTCCTCCCTGTTTTTCTGGAGCTGCTGCAACAGAAGGCTGAGGCAGGCACTTGGGCTGTGTCCAGAATCTCATGCAGTTCTGCCTCTTCTTTTCTCAGATTCTCACTGTGAATGTAGTTGGGCCCCCTACTGTTCTGTTTTTGGCTTTCACAGCCACCCTGCCTGTGAGAACAAATGGCACAATTTAGGAAATAATCTCATTTGTAGGAAAACACAAAGCCTCCTGTTTGAGCACTGTAATACTGCCTTTAACAAGACTTAACTTCTCTGACTCTGAACATAAAAGTAACCACCATGTTCCTGCAAATCATTTTTTTCACTTTCCCCCTTTCTTTACATATCTGTATTCTCTGTTAGAACTACGTAACCAAGCTCAGAGAGCACCAAGAACCCCTTATTTCAACCCTGAGCTACAAATAGCAAAAACAATAGCACTTAGACTTATATACCACTCCATAGTATTACACAGCCCTCTCTGAACAGTTTACAAAGTCAGCATACTGTCCCCAACAATCTAGGCCCTCATTTTACCAATCTTGGAAGGATGGAAAGCTGAGTCAACCTTGAGCAATCAGGACTGAGCTCCTGGCTGTGGGCAGAGTCAGCCTGCAATATTGCATTCTAACCACTATGTCACCATAAATATTCTTCTTTATTGGTAATTATTTCAAAATATTGCTTGGAGAAGTTGTGGATGTATTTTCAATAAAGGGCAGAGAACATTACATTGACAGGCATATTTTTAGCACACCTTTAAGATCTTTCACTTCCTGTTATTGCTCTTTTTACCATATTTGATTTCCCTTCTCTTCCATAATTGCATGCCCCAATGTTAGCCTTTTAAAATTATTACTTTTTAAAAAAGCATTTCACTAAAATATTAAATTTTCATTTTTAAATTTTACATGGTTTGATTGGAAAGAGAGGAATAACTCTTCAGGAAGTCATTGTTGGGTTCCGGAATTCTAAAGTGACTATGGTAGCTACCCCTAGTCCTTGAAGTTATGGCTGATGCAGTGCCTCCATTTATCAAAATTGAGGGGCTTAGCGATTGGTGTGATGTAGGTCTGTGGAGGCACTTCAACTCCACCACCTTTCTGTCCCCCACCCCTACCCGTCACAGCTCTTTTGGCCTGTCTGCACTCTCCTGCCACCACTACCTACCTTTACTGCCTCCAGCTGACTGCTGTTTTTTCTTCCCACTGCTGCTCTGGGATCCAGGCACTGGGTGAGGGCATGGCCCCAAAATGGCAATGGCAAATGTGGCAGGGTAGCAGATCTTGCTCGGCTCAACTGGCAAGAAAGCAGTGTAATGGAGCCAGTGGAGGAGGCCAAACAGTATACAGGGAAGCTAGTTGCATTCAGATAAAATAGACTTCCATTCAAATTTTCTGCATGTTTATTTCCCAACCATACATTAAAATTTAGTATCATCTGACAAGGATTGTGTACAGGATTGATGTCAAGTGGGTTTGGCTTGGATTGTGAGAATAGGTAGAATGAAGATCACTATACCACAAAGATTATAAGAAACTCACAATAACTTTCTACTATAGGGGCATTCCAAGTCCTTTGTCCCATGGGAACTTCCAATGCATGCCCTTTGAAAAGAACTGTTCAAATCCTTCTTTGACAATCCCATTACAAAATACCTTCAGTGAACTGAGGCTTCTACAACTGAAGTAGAAGTTTGCTTGGATTAGCCAACCTTTCTGATGGTTTTGCTTTCAACTCATCTCTATTCCAGTTCCTGGCAGTTAAGAAGGAGGAGAATATGTATCAGGTAAGGAAGCTTGTTGACTGGTGACATTCTCATAGCTGCTGTTACGTTTCCTTTGGAAAAATCTTGGTAATGGGGAAAAACTGTCAAAAGCAAATTTTTGGATTGTGAGAATAGGTAGAATGAAGATCACTATACCACAAAGATTATAAGAAACTCACAATAACTTTCTACTATAGGGCATTCCAAGTCCTTTGTCCCATGGGAACTTCCAATGCATGCCCTTTGAAAAGAACTGTTCAAATCCTTCTTTGACAATCCCATTAAAAAAAACCACACAAAACAAAACAAAAACAAAACAAAATACCTTCAGTGAACTGAGGCTTCTACAACTGAAGTAGAAGTTTGCTTGGATTAGCCAACCTTTCTGATGGTTTTTGCTTTCAACTCATCTCTATTCCAGTTCCTGGCAGTTAAGAAGGAGGAGAATATGTATCAGGTAAGGAAGCTTGTTGACTGGTGACATTCTCATAGCTGCTGTTACGTTTCCTTTGGAAAAAATCTTGACAAAAACATTGTAATGGGGGAAAAACTGTCAAAAGAAGCAAATTTTGGGAGCATTTTAATTAGGGATACAAAATGGAAGATATTGGTATAGATGCTTAAAGTTAAGTGTGTTAGTAATTTATTCAACAGTAATACTAATAAAATTAAAATTAAAAATAGAGACAACTACAATCAAGCTAATAACTGGGAAACTGTGAGATGCATATCTCCTGTTAACAGAATAATAGAGTTGGAAGGGACTTTGTAGGTCATCTAGTCCAGTGGTTGCCAACCAGTGGGCCAGGGACCACTGGTGGTCTATGAGAAAATTTTGGTGGTCCACAGAGAAATGTCCCCCTCAAAGCAATTAATCCAGGCTGTGCAGGAACACAAGGCTGCGCCGTCTACATGGCCCGCGGGAACACAAGGTTTGCGTCTCTTGCATTGCGAACAATACAAGTTAGTGAGAGGATGGGGGAAAGAGCGGAGGGGGGGAACTTGCCTCACGTGCTCCACACACCTGGCCTGGCCACGGGGCTGCTTCTTCCACTTCTTTCTTTCTTTTGCTTTTGGCTGCATGCAAGGAAAGCAGCAAAAGTCTTTCTCTCCCCCAACCTCCACCAGAAACAAGTCTTTGGGACTCTACAAGGCCTCCTGCTCCAAGAGGCTGCGCCGGCATGACAAGTCTCACAAAGACTCATTTCTGGTGGAGTTTGGGGCAGAGAAAGAAAGAAAGCTGCTTCTGCTCCTTTCCTTGCATGAAGCCAAAACTCTCTCTCTCTCTCTCTCTCTTTCTCCCCCTGAGAATGGAGCTGGAGATGGCATCCTGCGATCCCAAATAAAGAATGATCGATGGGTAGGAAAATGGGGTGGGAGATTTTCCTGCAGACTTTTTTGGGGATTTTCCCAGACTCTCTGGTCTGTGGGATTTATTATGAGTTTTTCCTTGAAGCTAGATTGTGATGCTTGTAGTACTCTAGGTGTATAAGGCTTTATAGAGTGGTCTATCTGTGATCTTGATTGCATTCCTCTGTTAATGCAAGTTAGGATTGCATTGACTTTTTTGGCTGCACCCTGCTGACTCATATTTAGCTGGTTGTCTACTAAGACTCCAAGATCCCTCTCACAGTTACTGCTATTAAGCTTGGTTTCACTCAATCTATACCAATCTTTTGGTTTTTGTTGCCTAAGTGTAAGACTTTACTTTTTTCTACATTGAATTTCATTTTGTTAATTAGGGCCCAGTGTTCAAGTCTGTCAAGATCCATATGGATCTTGAGCCTATCCTCTAGGGTGTTGGCTATTCCTGCCAGCTTAGTGTCATCTGCAAATTATATGAGTTCCCCTTCTATTCCCTCATCTAAGTCATTTATGAACATATTGAATAGTACTGGCCCTAAGACGGAACCTTTTGGTACCCCACTGCTTACTTCCCTCCATATAGACTGAGTACCATTAAGGACTACTCATTGATTGGGTCATTGGGTAATTGTGTTTCCTACATATGTTACTTGGTTAGCAAAAAGTACATCTATTTTTTCTGGTTGGTTGGATGGCCTATAGTATACACCAATGGCAATGTCATATATTGACCCATATGCATTCTAGGAGGTTTTCATCTTTGGTTTCATGCATTTCTGTAGCAATATAGTGGTCCTTTACATACAGTGTAACTCCACCTCCTCTTTTACAGGGTCTGGGTTTTTTTGAACAATTTGTATCCTTCTATCAGTATGTTCTAGTCATGGGTTTCATCCCACCAAATTTCAGTAATTCCAACTACATCATATCTACCTTCATGTATTAATAATTCAAGTTCACACTGTTTGTTCCCCAAACTTTGTGCATTGGTATATGGGCATTTGAGATTGTTATGTCTGACTCTGGGTATGCTTCCTATGTCTCCTACTGGATGTTTGAGTTTGTCTTATTTTTCATCCCTCCTTGTCTCATTATTTGATTGTTTTCTAGGGGTTTTTGCTTGGAATTAGATCCTGGAGATCCTAACGATTGGTCACCTTCCCCCCTCAATTTTAGTTTAAAGCCCTCCTGATAAGTTGAGTTAGTCATTCTCTGAAAACCTTATTCCCAGTCTTTCTGAGATGCAGCCCATCCCTCACCAAAAGTCCATCATGGAGGTAATGCAGACCATGGTCCAGGAATCCAAAGTTCTTTTGGTGACACAAACTCTTTAGCCAGTGGCTTATTTCTAAAATCCTTTGTTCTCTTACTGGATGTTGACCTTTCGTTGGCAGTACAGATGAAAAAACTACTTGTGCACCTAACTCCTTAAGTTTCTTGCCTAGCTGCTTGTAATCACTCAATATTATTTTCAGGTCCATTTTCATGTCATTTGTCCCTACATGTAGCAGTAGAAAAGAGTAGTAATCTGTAGATTTTATTATTTTTGTTAGATTCTCAGACATGTCTTTGATTTTTGCTCCAGAAAGACAACATACCCCTCTGGATTGACTATCTGGTCTACAGACAGCTGGTTCTGTTCCCTTGAGAATTGAATCTCCTTATCACCAACACTCGCCTTTTTTTTCCTAGGGAGGTTTGGGGTATTTTCTACCTGTCACAGAAGCACTTGATGAAGCTATTGTCAACTAAGGTTGACTCAGCCTTCCATCCTCTCAGGGTAGGTAAATTGAGAACCCAAGATTGTTGGGGGCAATTAGCTGACCTTGTAAAAATGCCGCTTAGTAATAAGCAGGCATATACAATGGAATGAAGGCTATTGCTGAGCACACTGGGTTGTATCCCAAAATTGTAAGCCTGAGTCTTGAAGGGCGGCATATAATGTAATTAAAAAAAAAATTTCAAAGGGAACCTGGCCACTGCCATCTCTCTGTTCCTCAGATGCCACACAGGGGGGAGGGGGGAAGGAGGTTGGAATGCATTACTAGATATAACGAAGAGCTTTCTCATGAGAACCAAGGTAATCTCCACTGGCAACAGATAAGGTTGTGAAAGAAGTGCCTGAAGAGCCTGCCAATTAACTTAATTGGCCAATGTGATCTGTGACACTTGGGGATGGGCTTATTTCCTAATTTAATTGTACTGAAACCACAGGAAAGATTTAGATTTGGCTTTCTATTTAAGCTGAGATGATATGATGTGCTCATTAAAGAAGACCTTTGCGAAGCAGCCAAGTCTCAGGGTTCTGATTTGCTTGAGTTTGTTAGTTATAGCCCTGACATTAAGCCAAATTTGAGCCCCAGCCACCTTTACAACAATACCGGAGGGGTGGAAACAACTCAGGGAAGATTGGAGAAGTCAACCTTTTCCAAAAAAAATTGGAAAAAAATGAGGGAGAGGGAACTCTATATGGCTTAGGGCTGAGGTACTTGTGGGAACGTCTCTTGCCAGCATCGAATGCCCATCGCCCGGTGCGCGCCCACAGACAGGGCCTCCTTGGGGTACCGTCGGTCAGACAATGTCGGCTGGCAGTCCCTAGGGGTAGGGCCTTCTCTGTGGTAGTGCTCACCCTATGGAACCAGCTTCCCCTGGAGCTATGACTGGCCCCCGACCTCCGCTCCTTCCACTGCGGCCTAAAGACTTGGTTATTTGAACAAGCTGGCCTGGACTGAGGGGTGGGGGTTTAGTTTTTAAATGTCATGTCTTGGGGTTTTAGATAACTTGTTTGGTTGAACTGGGTTTAATAACTTTTAATTTCTCTTAACTTTTGTATTGTATGTTTTTATGATGTGAGCCACCCTGAGTCCCTAGGAGATAGGGTGGATTACAAGACCAAATAAATAAATAAATAAATAAATAAATAAATAAATAAATAAATAAATAAATCCAGCCCAGAGGGTCCAACAGCCTGTCCCTATGACAGCGAGGATGAGGGCGAAAGTGATCTGATGGTGAGTGAAGCCATCTGCCCCTTGGCCATCCCCGTAAGGATTGTGGTCCAAAGTCAGGAATTAAATGAAAGGTGGATGCTCTAATAGATTCAGGCTGCACCAGAAGCCTAATTAGCCTACCGACAATGCTGAAGCTAGGGATCAGAGCAAGAAGACTGCTCCAAGTCATGAGGTTTGAGCAAGTCAATGAATCACTGATAAGGGGCTCCCCTGCAATGCACCTCACTGAACTACTGTGGTTAGAGATGGGCCAACATTGGGAGATCATGCAGAGGCAGTGATTCTGGGACTGGTCTGGCTAGACAAGTGGGGCCTGTTGATCTGGTGGGAAGGGGCAGAGAGAAGTTATGAATGAAGTTATGTTAAAGAAGAGAATACCCAAGATATGGTCAGAAGCTTATATTACACTTATACTGAAGGAAGATACAGACCTACAGCAAGTTAAAAACTATAGACCTATTTCTCTACTAAATTCAGATTATAAAATTTTTGTTTCAATTTTGGCAGAAAGATTGAAAAGATACTTGAATAACTTTATACATGTTGATCAAAACAGATTTCTGCCAAAGAGACAAATTAAACATAATATGAGAATAATTCTGGACACTTTGGAATACTATGAGGCACACCCTGAAAAGCAAATGGCTCTGATGTTTTTAGATGCTCAAAAAGCCTTTGATAATGTGAGTTGGCATTTTATGTTATTACAATTGGCACAAATGGGCTTTGGTAAAAATTTTATACGTGCCATTGAGACAATATATCATGAACAAACTGCAAGGGTTTTGATAAATGGAGAATTGACAGAATCGATAGATATAAGAAAAGGGACTAGGCAAGGTTGTCCATTGTCGCCTCTGCTGTTTGTGTTAACATTAGAAATATTGAATAGGTGTATTAGAGAAGATAAAGAAATAAAAGGAATGAAAATCAAAAAAGAAGAGTATAAGTTACAAGCTTTTGCAGACGACCTGGTATTTATACTAGAGGATCCATTGGAATCAGCACCTAAATTAATAGAAAGGATAAAAGAGTATGGAAAGGTAGCAGGTTTGAGAATTAATAAAGATAAAACAAAGATACTAACAAAGAATATGTTAGTAAGATGAAAAAAGAGTTGGAAGAAGTTTTAGAAATACAGGTCGCAAACAAGGTTAAGTATCTAGGGATACACATTACATCAAGATGTAGTACACTGAAGGAGAATAATTATATTAAACTCAAGCAGCAGATAGCGACAGACTTGGAAAAATGGAAAAACTTACAATTATCATTGATTGGGAGAATATCAACAATTAAGATGAATGTATTGCCTAGAATCTTATATTTATTTCAGACATTTCCAATTAGATTAGGGAAAGAGTTTTTTGAAGATTTAAATAAAATTGTGTTGAAATACATATGGCAAGGTAAAAAAGCAAGAATAAAATTTAAGCTGTTACAGGATGCAAGAGTAAGAGGAGGGTTTGCATTGCCCAATTGGGAATTATATTACCAGGTGGCAAATTTGACGTAAAAGAATGGATAACATTAAGGAATAGTAGACTATTGACCTTAGAAGGACATGATTTGTTATTGGGGTGGCATGCATTCCTTTGGTATAAGGGAACTAAAACACAAGGGTATTTAGGAGACATTATATTCGAGAGGCTTTGTTTTTAAACTGGGAGAAGATTAAAAAACAATACTATTTAAAAATTCCACTATGGATATCTACTATCGAAGCTTTTTTATATCCAGTAATATACAAAAAGGAACAAACAGTTAGATATGGTGAGATAGTGAATGAAAAGGGTGAACTTAAATCTATGCAAGCGTTGGAAGAACAAGGTGTAAAAATGAATTGGTTTTCATATTTGCAAGTACAATTTAGATTTGATAAAGATTTTAAAACAGAAGGTATTTATAATAAGTTGACTGAGTTAGATAAAATTCTGATGGGTACTGATGAAAAGGTAATTAAAAAACTTTATGGACACTTATTAGAATTTAAAATGAAAGAAGAAGAAGTGAAAGAAACAATGATTGCCTGGGGGAAAATTTTTGGATATGGGATTGATTTAGAGAAATGGCAAAAACTATGGTCTCAGAATTATAAAATGACAATGTCAACTGCTTATAAAGAAAATTTGCATAAGATGTTTTACAGGTGGCACTTACCCCCAATGAGAATTGCAAGAATGTTTAAGAATAAATCGGATAAATGTTGGAAATGTCATCAGATACCTGGCTCATATTACCACATGTGGTGGACATGTTCGGATGCAAAAAGATATTGAACTAAAATCCACACGTGTTTGGAAAAAATGACAAAACAACATATAGACTTGATATATTGGTATATTGTAATTATACCAGATAATTACAATAAAGAGTTGAAATATTTGATTGTAAATGTTTTAACAGCAGCTAGAATTGTATTTGCTAAGAATTGGAAAAATGATAAAATACCTATGCAGGAGGAAATTATCAAGAAAAGTATGGATTGTGCTGAAATGAGTAAATTGACATTTGAAATTAGAAATCAAGAAGATAAACAATTTTATAAGATATGGGATTTGTTTTATCAAAGGTTGGATAAAAAGACTTGGTAATGTAATAGAATATATAACTGTAATAGAAATTTAATAGATTGATATAAAATATAATATAACCATTGGATGAAAGTATAATATAAACTTTATAATAAAACTGAGAATATCTCATATAATTGATGAAATAGTTTAGTCGTGTATAAATAATAATTGATAAATATATAAGAATGTTTTATATTGACAATATGAGAATCTTTTTTTATAAATTGTGAGTGATGACTATGAAAGGATAACACAAAGGATTTGTAACCAACTGACACACTGTAAAATGGAAGATGGTTTTTATGTTTTTATGTTTTGTTTGTATGTTTGTCTTAAAAAAACTTTACAAAAAAAAGGATTACTTATGCCAACTTCCCTCCCCCCTTCTTCTTCCATTGAAGAATGGCAGATACACGGATCTGACATCCTGCCCTCCTTAAAAAGAAGGTAGATCTACCTGGAAAACAGAAAACATGTGTTACATTTACAATTTAGGATGGTTTGTGGGGGTATTTCAGATGGAATTTCCATAGTAATGTAGGTGCTTTTACATGTCATTTGGCTACCCACTCATTTCTGAGGAAGGAAGGTGTTTCCAAGCTACTAAATATTGGGTGGATCCACGGTGAGTGTGTGAATCAAGGATATCTTTAATTTCAAAATGTTGTTCCCCATGTACCATGATGGGAGTTGGAGGTGTGGGAAGGGGGGGGTCTGAGGATTGAAGTGATCTCTGGTTTGAGTAGGCTACAGTGAAATACTGGATGAATCTGCCTAAGTGTTTTGGGAAGTAGAAGTTCTACCGTAACAGGATTAATAATTCTGGAGATGGAAAATGGCCCAATGAATTTTGGTCCCAGTTTCTTAGAGGGTTGCAACGATTTTAAGAATTTCATGGACAAATATACGCGGTCCCCAACTTTGAATGGTTTAGGATCACAGCATCTTTTGTCTGCTTGAGCTTTAAAAGCTGCTCTAGCCTCTTGTAAGGCTATTCTGACCACTGGCCAAGTGGCTTGCAAATTATTAATCCACTCCTTAAGGGAGGGAATTTCAGGTTCCTTGGTGGGTAGTTCTGGCATGGAGTTGAATTCTTGACCTGTGGCTACTTGGAATGGGGTGAAACCAGTGCTACTGTGTATTGAGTTGTTGTATGCTACCTCTGCAAAAGGAAGAAGGTCAGTCCAATTGTCCTGCTGGTAATTAATAAAGCATCTTAAATATTGTTCTAATACGCTATTGGCTCTCTCTCTCTGTCAAGCCATTAGTCTGGGTGTGATTTGATGACGACAACCCCTGGGTGGAGCCTAATAGGTTTAAAAATGCCCACCAAAATGTGGATGTGAATTGAACACCCCTATCAGAGATAATCCATTGGGGAGCTCCGTGAAGGTGATAAATGTGTATTAAAAACATCTTTGCCAAGGCTTTGGCTGTTGGGATCTTTTGGCAAGGAACAAAGTGAACCTGTTTTGAAAAAAGGTCAACTACAATCCAAATGACAGTATCTCCTGCACTTTCAGGGAGCTCCACTATAAAGTCCATAGACATCTCTTTCCAGGGTGTTGAAGGTTCTGCTAATGTTTGTAGAAGTCCAGGGGATTTTCCTTGTCTTCTTTTTGCAGCAGCACAGATGGGACAACTAGCAACTTAGTTTTCAATGTCCTTTTTGAGAGATGGCCACCAAAATTGTCTTTTGATGAGGTGCAGGGTTTTTACAAAACCAAAGTGTCCCGCTATTTTTGAATCGTGGCAGCGTTTCATGAGATCCATCCTCCAGCTAGCAGGGATGTAAAGTTTGTTTTCTACCCAGGCTAACACATCTTTGAGTAAGCAAGTGTTTTTGTTAGCCTGGAGCCAGTCATCCTTAAATATTGAAGTCATTGCATTGTCTGTCAGTGATTGTTTCTTCTCTTGTGCCCAGGTGTTTACTTTGGCTGCAAATTGGGTTGGTTGGATCATGGGTTTTATAACTTCAATCTTTTTGCTGTTGTTTTGGGGTTTTCTGGACAGGGCATCTGCCCAAAAAAATTTTCTCCCTGGAAGATATTTGAGAGTGAAATTAAACCGTTAAGAGCCTTGGTGGTGCAGGCTATTAAACGCCTAGCACTTAGTTCCAGCTGCCTGCGATTAGTGCAGGCTCGAATCCCACCAGGCTCAAGGTTGACTCAGCCTTCCATCCTCTCGGGGTAGGTAAATTGAGGACTCAAGATTGTTGGGGGCAATAAGCTGACTTTGTAAAAATGCCGCTTAGTAATAAGCAGGCATATACAATGGAATGAAGGCTATTGCTGAGCACATTGGGTTGTGCTCCAAACATTGTAAGCCGCCCTGAGTCTCTGGAGAAGGGCAGCATATAAATATGAATAAAAATTAAAAAAATATAAAATAAATAAAATGTTGAGCCCACCTTGCTTGTTTTTCTAAGAGTTTCTGTGGAGTTTTCAGGGCTTTTAGATTTTTATGATCAGTCCAGATTTCAAAGAGTATTTGGTTCCCTTCTAGGAAATGTGTCCATGTGAGGACTGCCCATCTTACAGCTTATGTCTCTTTCTCCCATATGGCCCATCTTTGCTCTGTTTCTGTCACTTTCTTGGAGGTATAGGCACATGGTTGTAGCTGTCCACTTACATTCTTTTGGAGTAGGACTGCTCCAACTGCTACATCACTACCGTCTGCTTGGATTACAAAAGGTTGTTTGGGGTCTGGGTGTTTCAAGGTTGGTTCTGCTGAGAACAGATGTTTGAGTTTTTCGAATGCCGCATGGCATTCCATTGTCCAGAAAAGGGGTTGCCTTGGTGTGGGTTTCTCCCCCACCCATTCGTTTTAAACAAGTTCATGATAGGGAGGACAATATTTGCAAAAGCTGGAATAAACTGGCAATAAAAGTTTGCAAACCCCAGGAAGCTTTGTAGTTGTTTGCAAGTATGGGACAGTTTCCAATCAACCACAGCTTTTACTTTTTGTGGGTCCATCTCTATTCGCTCGTGGGATATTCTGTATCCCAGGTAGTCAATTTTTTCTTGGTGGAATTCGCATTTAGAGAGTTTTGCATATAGTTTGGCATCTAAGAGCTTTGTGAGGACTGCTCGGAGTAGCTTGATGTGTTCTTCTATCTTTTCCGTGTAGATTAAAATATCATCAAGATAAACAAGAACCCTTTTGTATAAAAATTCATGGAGGGTCTCATTAATTAATTGCATGAACATGGCAGGTGCTCCTTGTAATCCAAAAGGGAGCACTTTAAATTGGTAGCATCCCAGTGGGGTGTTAAAAGCTGTCTTCCACTCATCCCCTTCCCTTATTCTGATGCGCTAGTATGCCTCTTGTAGGTCTAATTTTGAAAAAAAAATTCCTTTAGAGAGGTGGGCTAACATGTCCTTCATGGGGGGGAGTGGGTACATATTCTCCACAGTGATTGCGTTCAGGTTTTGGTAATAAACACATAGATGCATCGAGCCATCTTCCTTTTGCGGAATAATACTGGGGCTGCTATTTTTGGTTGGGTAGGTTCAATGAAACCCCTTTTTAGATTGTTATCGATAAATGCTCTGAGTTCTTTTAGTTCTCTGGGGGACATGCAGTACATTTTCGGTTTTGGAAGTTTAGCCCCTGGTAGGATTTCAATAGCGCAGTCTGTGGCGCGATGGGGTGGGAGTTCATCAGAAGCCTCCTCGCTAAATGCTTGGGCTAAATCCTGGTACTCGTTGGGGATGTTAATGGGTTCAGCCAGCTGGCTGGCCATGGCTAGTTCTCTGTTCTCTTTTCTTTCTTTCCCCCCCCTCTGGGATGTTTGCAAATGCTACATGTTTCTGGAACTGTATGGTTCCTCTCTTCCAGTTTATTTTTGGATTCCATTTCTGTAGCCATGTGAGTCCTAGGATTAGTGGTCCTTCCATTCTTGGGGCTACAGTGAATGTGAGCATCTCACTATGGTTCCCCAGTTCTATTTTCAATGATTCTGTGGCAAACCTGGCTGGCTCCCCCCATCCCCGCTATAGTTCCATCTAGTTGGCAAAAAGCGATGGGATTTTCCATTTTTTCCAGTTGGATTCCCAATTAAGAGCCTTGGTGGTGCAGGCTGTTAAATGCCTAGCACTTAATTTCCAGCTTCCTGCAATTACTGCAGGCTCGAATCCCACCAGCCTCAAGGTTGACTCAGCCTTCCATCCTCTCGGGGTAGGTAAATTGAGGACTCAAGATTGTTGGGGGCAATAAGCTGACTTTGTAAAAATGCTGCTTAGTAGGCATATACAAGCAGGCATATACAATGGAATGAAGGCTATTGCTGAGCGCACTGGGTTGTATCCCAAAAATTGTAAGCCGCCCTGAGTCTTCGGGGAAGGGCGGCATATAAATGTAATAAAAAAAATTCGCTGCTAGGGAGGGGTTGATTAGGCATCGTGTGCATCCTGAATCCAATAACACTGCAACTTCCTCCTCCTTCCCTCAGCTGGGGATAAACAGTCTTAGAGGTAGAATGATTGGTTCAATTGGGTTGCTTACCAGTGGGTCATCTTCCGGATCACTTTCGGATTGGCTCAGGTCTCCTCGGAGCATTGGGTATTTTTTCCTCTGGGTTGAGGGGGGGGGGACCGGAACCTCACAGCTTCTCAGGGCAGTTTCTTTTCTTCGAGGGTTGGATTTTCCAGGTTTCCCCCCTGATGGGTGGTCTGGCTTTCTGGCAGGGGTTTTTGAATGGCATTCTGCTGCATGGTGTCCTTCCTTTCCACACTTAAAGCAACCAGATGGTCTTGGGGTCATGGTGGTTTGGGCTTTGAAAAATTCCCGCTTTCCCTGGGGTAGGGATTTTCTCCAAAGTTTGCCCCTGCGGTACTGGTTATGGGCCATGTCTATCTCCACCTCCTCTGCCATCAGGTACCTTTCATGCAGGAGGTTTGGGGCCCCATGGGCCAGGCAGGCAGCGTACAGGTAGTCATTGAGTCCATCTTTGAACCAACAGACTAGGATATCTTCTGGCCAGTCAACTCAGCCAGCCAGGTCACGAAATTCCTCGGTGTACGCAGCAACTGGGCAACGGCCTTGCTTTACTACTCTGATGCGGTCGCGGGCTTTTCTATTGGTGAGGGGATCTTGGAAGCGGTGGCGTAGGGCTGTCATGAATCGATTGAGGTTCCTCAGTTCTGGGGCGTTGATGTTGTGGAGAGTCACCATCCATCTGGCTGCTGCCCCTTCAAGGGCCAGGGTGACGACTCGCACTCAAGCCCCCTGGGTTGGGAAATTCCGCCCGTATTCTTGCATGTAGGTGAGGACTTGCGCCAGAAAAAATCCCAGTTTCTGGGGGTCTCCATCAAATTTTACCCCCAAGGGCGGGATCTTTCTCTGCAGTTGTATGTCTCTGTGTTGGCCAGGGTTAATCCCCTGCTCTGGGGCCGCAAGTGGTTGGGTACCTGGTATGGCTGCTGGTTCTTCAGCTTGTTCCTCTGCCTGACCATTCTCAGCTGGATCAGGGGCAACGGCTCGGGTTCTCTCAATTTCTGGATCCCTCACTCTCCTACATTGGCATCCTGGTGCATCCCTCACATTGAGGTCCTCCAGGGCTTCCCTCATGAGGCGATTTATGTACCATTTTAGTTGGTCATCCACCGGTGGTTCCTCAACCCATTCCTCCTGATCAGATAGGGCCTCCAGCTCCAACTTCCACCCGGGTTTACAATTACCCCAGATGAGAGTTACTCCCTTGGTTCTTCCATCCCAGCTGTCTCTCTGTCCTACACCTATAGACCACCGGGGCTGTGTGGAATTTTCGCAGGCAGCTTTGTTGTCTTCGATGGGATACGCCGAGTCAGTGTCTGGCTGGGTAGATGTCGACGTTTCTCCCCAGCATTCAGCTTCCCCATGCTCCTTGCTATATTCAGACATTTTTGCAGGGTCCCCTTGGTAGAGTGAATTTTTTTTTTTAAAAAATTATCTTTGGGTTGACCGCTATTGCAGACTTTGCTTTATTTCAGCTACTGGATTTTTCCCATTCAACCGAAAAGAATGGACTTCTGATCACTGGATGTTTCAAAAGGAATTATTTATTGAAATGAGATGATTCCAGCAGGATTCAAAGCAAAGTCTAACAGCTCCCAGGTATGCAGTGGTAGATAAGGGAAGTTAGGACCCTTCCCCTTATCTTGATGTGTATTTTGTCAAACAAAGACCCAACATGTTAATTCCCCCTCCCCTTCTTTGGGAATGATCTTTTGAAGAGTTTCTCAGGGCTTATCTTCCAGAGCTGGAATTTTTATGGTCCCTTCTGCCCTTGGTGTCTCTTCAAGAGGTGATAGGTTTCTGGACATCTGGCCCCCAACCTTCAGTTGTATATCATGTGTAGGTTATACAGATTCAATATAAGATTTAATATATTCAGGTTACATCAAAAAGGATTACTTATACCAACTTCCCTCCCCTCTTCTTCTTCCATTGAAGAATGGCAGATACATGGATCTGACAGTAAGAAAAATGCATATTTAGTTATTCATATATTAACTGCTGCTAGAATTGTATTTGCACAAAGTTGGAAGAGTGAAGAGATACCTACAGATGGGAATATGATTAGGAAAATATTAGAATGTGCAGAAATGAATAGATTAACATTGGCAATTAAGGAGAAAGAGCAAACTGAATGTTTTATGATATGAGATTATTTTATCAATGGTTAAATAACAAAAATGGAAGTTAGAAACAGAAACAAAATAAAGAAGTTATGTTAAAAGAGCTATGTAAATATTATGACTAGTATGTTGAATATTATTATTGTAATATTGTAGAATTAATATGTGGAATATTACTATTTTAATATTGTAGAATTAATATCAATGTAATGAATGATGTTGCAAATTTTTATTATTGTTTAACAAAGATATTTGTACTGTCAACACACTGTTCAATTGAAGATGGAATTATTATAGTAAAAATAAATTTAAAAAAAGACTTTCAAACTCATAATGAAACTAAAAATTAAATTTGGATCATTGTTAAGTATTTGGCATCCCTTTGTCCCATTGACATCAGTTATGTAATTAACAATAAAAATTCTCTCATTTTTATTAATTTTCCTACTGTTCATTTCTAGTAGAATTTGAATTTTCTAAGTGCATTTTTATTTTTCATTGTGGTGATAGTATTTATGAACAAAATTGTGAGAGGAAAATGATCTGTTTTACTCTTATTTATTGGCTTATTTATAGGTTAAAAATATTTATTTATTTATTTATTTATTTATTTATTTATTTATTTATTTATTTATTTGTATGCGCCTTCTCCTAAGGACTCAGGGCGGTGAACATATAAAAAGAAATATATTTACAATAAAAAATATTAAATAAATACAAGTCTATAAATTACTAAAAAGCAAAATACAGGTAGTCCTCAACTTAAGACCACAACTGAGCCCAAAATTTCTGTTGTTAAGTGAGATAAGTGAATTTTGCCCATGTTATGATATTTCTTGTCACAGTTATGAATCACTGCAGTTGTTCAGTTAGGAACACAATTGTTAAATAAATCTGGCTTCCCCATTGACTTTGTTGTCAATTTGTGTGTCAGAAAGTCATGAAAGGGGGTCACATGACCCTGGTACACTGCAATTGTCATAAATACCAGTCAATTGCTAAGTGTCTGAATTTTTATCATGTGATCATGGGGATGCTGTAATGTAAGTGTGAAACATGGACATAAGTCACTTTTTTCAATGCCGTTGTAACTTCAAACAGTCACTAAATGAACTGTTGTAAGTTGAAGCGAAATTGTTTGCTAGCCTTATTTTAATAGTAGCCTGGAATTTTGAAATTATACTTCTATAGAGCTTGGGGAGTTATGTTATTTATTTATTTATATTATCTATTTCTAAACTATCCACTTCTCTCAGAGATGAGCTCTGGGCAGTACATACGAAATTGTACATAGTAACACTTTACCTGTAAATAACTTTTAAAGCTTTAATTGTAATGTAATGTGTGCAAACAATTGCTTTAAACTTAATGTAAACTGCTCTAAGCTCAATTTCAAAAATTCATTTTTTGTAATAGAATTGTCAAAGTGTGATATATCCTACCTAATTCAGCTGTCTCAGCCATTAACTTTCACGATTTTAATTCTAACTTAACTTCTGTGAACCCACTTCATATTTAAGAAGTTCCTAAATGGGTGTTTGTAAGCGCACTGGTGTGCCTATCATCCCTGTCACATTTTGATTTTTATTATTGTTTTTTTGAATTTGTAATTTTTGTTTGACAAATAAAATAAATAACCTATCAACATAAGTATCTCTTTCAAGGGTTTTACGTGTAAAAACAAGTTTTTTTGTATCAGTTAGATATGGTTCTAACATATGAATCTCAAGATTTATATATTGCAAAACTGGATAGTACTTCAGTTCTAAATTATTTAAAGCTAAATACTGAAAGTCACCACTTTTGTATTCTACCAATGTACATTGGCTGTCTTTCTCATAAATACTCTCTCAACTTTTCATGATGTTCTAGGGATAATCCATCTTTAAAGCATGCCTCATAATAAAATTTAATTTTTGGTAGTTTATGTAACACTGCAACAAATAGGTGTTTTCCTCTTCTTAGATGTTCTATCAGTCTTTTCTTTAAGCTAAAAGGAGCCCTATGTTCTCAAAAGCAATCTAGAACGTATGAGCACCATGGGCAGTGAGATATGGTATCCCCACTTAAACTCTTGTAAGATTTGATATAGGAATTCATAATCTTAGGAGGCTTGGTAAATTCTTTAAAAAGTGCAAAGTCACTAGGAATCATTTTCAGTTGTTTTGTGAACCATAGTAATCACCAGATCACAGATTACCTACAAGTCCCTATCATTTTCTGAATGGGGAATGAATTATAAAAGTAAACTCTGAGGATAAGTGATTGGAACCAAGTTGTCCAAGATAATATATCCAAGCTTATGTATGTGCATATGCTTGTATACCTGTAAATGCTCTTTACTAAATCATGAAAGGAGTTTATAATGCCACAAGTAGTCATAACAACTGGTGCATTTTTGGTTCTTGTGACATTACTTAACCTAATGTCCCCTTCTTTCCTCAGGCAGTGCAAAGCCACCATCAAAAACAAAGGAAAAAAAGAGAAAGCCTAAAAGGGCGAAGAAGGATTTTCATTATGAAGTTAATTAGCTTGTGAGCCAAGCTGCACCTTTTCAAGAGAAGGAATTAGAGGGATTTAATTGCTTTATCAGCCTTCTCTTTGATTTTCAGCAATCAGGCCGATTCCATTTAATTTAACTGCCATAGATGAGAAGAAAATTGATGCACTCACCTGCCTTGAAGCAGAAAAGGAAAAGAATGGGGAGGGGGAGGGGGAAAGGAAAGTCAAGAAATTGGCAGATTAATGAAAACCACCAGTATTTGCTCCCAATTGGAAATGATGTGCCTCAAGGAACAAGGATCTGAGTGCGTATTGCTGTAGTGAGATGCACAATGATGCGAGACCCATCTTAATGGTAGCAATAGGAAGAATCGGGAGGCTTCCCTGCCCCCAGGATGTAGAGAAATGTATTCTGAGGAAGGTCAGAGACCAGTTAATGAATATGTACAAGGGTGGTGTTGTGAGTAGACTCTTGCTTGCATTTGAACTGTAAGATGTCATTTAAATTTTGGCTGTTTGGTACAATATGAATTCTTATGATACTGTTAAAACTCAGTTCCATGATATTAAAACTTCATATATTGATTGTAGGAAAATTGTCATGGTAATTCATAGAAACTTTGTAACTAATGGTAATCTTCATTCACACCTTCCCCCTTGCATGGCCTCATAACTTTCTATTTACAATGGCACTGAACTGGAAGGGTTGAAGGCCTTCTAATCTTCAGTGCTGCAGCTATCCATATCTACTTATTCGTTTTGGAATAAATAATAAGAGATTCAGTAGTAATCTGTATCTGACTGATATAATCTATAAGGAAGTTGGAAAGAAAAGTGTGTGTTATAACTATAGAACTATAGAAATTAGTTATTTATAAAAATATTAGGGCCTTGGTGGCTCAGGCTGTTAAATGCCTGCATTTAGGTTCCAGCTGCCTACAATTACTGTAGGCTCGAATCCCACCAGGCTCAAGGTTGACTCAGCCTTCCATCCTCTCGGGGTAGGTAAATTGAGGACCCAAGATTGTTGGGGGCAATAAGCTGACTTTGTAAAAATGCCACTTAGTAATAAGCAGGCATATACAATGGAATGAAGGCTATTGCTGAGCACACTGGGTTGTATCCCAAAAATTGTAAGCCGCCCTGAGTCTTCGGAGAAGGGCGGCATATAAATGTAATTTTTAAAAAAAATTCCATAATTTTACTGATTTTTTTAAAGTGCTGAATTTTATAGAATTGCAGAATCATAACTGGAAGCATCCTTTTAGGACGCTTAGTGTAAGCCCTTATTAGTGCAAGACACCAAAGTCCTTGAAGTATCCAATCTCTGCCAGAACATTTATAATGAAAGGGAGTCGACTAGCTCTCTGGGTGGCTGGTTCTACTGTCAACTCTGTCTTGCTTGTATGGTAGTAATTCTAGCATCCAACAATTGGCTTTGTGTAACTTAAATCCAACCTTCTGGCATTCTGAAATGGGAGAGAAAAAGTCTGGACCTTCTTCTGGGTATTTTCTTTGTGACATCCTTTTAAATAGTTGAGGAGAATTATGATATTCTCATCTTCTCTCAAAACTAACTGCTTCTTCATACTACTTAATAAAAAGGCCTCTGCATTTTGATGTGCAGTTGCCTTATCTTTTCCGGAGTATTTATTCATGTATTTTGTTTTTGTTTTGGATGTTTTAAATAACTTTGTAATCCATCTAGAAAACTCATAATTAGAATTATGACATAAACATTTCTAAACATTTAATTTCAAGTCTTATTTGATTAAACAGAAGTCATGTCTCTTTGTTCTCAATACTATTCACATCATATAGAAATATTTCATCTACTTTTAAGATCAGATTTTAAAATTGATCTTATAACTGACTCTGAAGAATCACATGATTGGTTGCAGCCCTTCACTGAGATCTCTGGAACATAATGACATATGGAGGGGACTAGGTGAACAGCATAAGTTCCAACTTGATGGAATAATTCAACAACATCAATCAATATATTTAGGCAACGAGCTAGAATTTAGAGACATTATGGATGGAGAAAGTAACTCTTCTTCACTTCTCCCCTGTTGAAGGGGTTAATTGGGAATTATTTTCCCACTGGAGGTCCAATTATAAGTCTGCTCATTGCCAGCTTGCCACCCTCTACTGAGCTCAGGGAATCAAAGGCTGGTTATCATGAATATTGAGCTGCTATAACCTCTGTCCCCTTTTATTAAAGTAGTATTGCCATGAATTTTTCAGTTAATCACACATTGGCTTGCAGAGGTCAAGAAACTGCAGCAGAAAAGAATAAAGTAAAATGGCATTATGCAAATAGATTTTGATTGTGTCAGAGTTTCACCCAATAAAAGATCGAGAGAGCACATTAAAATCGCTCTAGGCTAAAGTGTATTTTGTTTAAGTTAGAAAGAGGTAAATTTAGGGTCCCAATTTGAAGCCAGAAAGAGGAGCACTGCCAGCAACTTAGGTTTCTAGAATCCCTGCTTTTCTCACTTGGGAGAACAGAATGATCGCCTAAAGGCTCTAAACTGGCCAATTGGCTGGAGGATGAAAGTTAGAAAGTGTAATCAGCTGCAGAGTTTTGCTTGAAGGGTGGCAAAGAAAGACTTTTTGGCATCAGCTTCTTGTAGTGACTTTACTATTGCAAAGCAGAGGTTTGCTTGCTCATCAACTTTAGAGTTATACGTGAATGGAGAGAGAGAGTATGCTGAAAGACGGAGCGTGTCAGCCTTTTAAAACATCAGTAAGCTCAGAATGAAGGTTTTTTCTATGTAGCATACTCTACACAGAAATGACCAAATTTAGTAAACTGATTGCTGAAACAGTTGTGGGAGGTACACCCCAAAAGAACAGTGCCAGGAGCCACTAAAACAGTGCAAAACTAAAAACAGCCCTTCCCTTTTAAGAGAGAAAAAGCCTTAAGGCAAAGAACCCCAGCTGGCAAAGCAAGCACTCAGGCTAAATTGGAAGTCTGGGCATGCTGCCAAAAGCCATTAACAGCCATTACTATAAATAACAAAGCCTAACCACAAAGCAGCTCTTAAGGCCAGGCTAAAAATAACTCACCAAGGCAAAACCAGAACTCCCTTTTTCCTTCCCCCTGACAGGATTAACCCCTAGAATAGAAAAGACAAAGGTTTTGGGACTAGGATTAACTCATTAAAGCAGGAAGGAAAAAAATCCAGAGCAACCACTTCAACTAGAGGCATATCAAAACCCATCAAATTACAGAAGATTCAAAAGGAAAATAGGTATAAAAAACCCACAGATTTACAATTCAAAATTGCTTGCTAGCCAGGAACACTTGAGCTGTGTCACTACATCTTCTTGCCTTCCTGAATAAAGGAATTCCACTTTCTGGCAGCTTGCTTCCATGTCAATTCCTCCTCAGCACCGATGATTGGTTCCCACTGGGGAACAAACCCAGGAGATTTCTTCCAACATAGTGATGGATGATTTAGTAAAATGAATTATCTTTTAAGAACTCTGGATTTCATGCAAGGGTTTCTTTTGGATGTGTGACAAAGTTTTAAAATATATGCAATCCTGTACTGATTGGACAGAAGATTGCCAAGAAAATTGAAGAGGTAACCATTTAGACCAGAGGTCACCAACTGGTGGACTGCGGCCCACTGGTGAGCCATGAGAAAATTTTGGTGGTCTGCAGAGAAATCTCACCCCCAGAGCACCCCCCAAAGCAATTAATCCAGGCTGTGTAGAAACACAAGACTGCGCCACCCACATGGCCCGTGGGAATCCTCTCTGCCCACTCACTCCTTACCCGGCAAACTTGCCTGCTAAATTGCTATTTTTCCTTTTTCTGACCATCAGCTGTTCTGCTGTGCCAGGAGATTTAGTTTAGCTAGGAAGCAGGAAATAGTTGGATTTCTTGCTTTCTAGCTAGTCTTTAGATCTGGCTTTGCTTTTAAGCACAGCTGAACCTCCCTTAGGACTGAAGGTTCTATTATTCACTGCAGACTCATGGCAAGCAAATTTTATGTGACAGACTCAGGTAACCGATGGCAGATAGATAGATCACTGAATGATTCCTGTGAGCAACTCAATCTGCCTGCCTGCTTTGCCTGATTTTGAGTAAAAGTTGCTCTTTTTATAAAAAATTCAATATTTATATAAATATTTATAATATTTACATACAAGCCATGCCCAGCCAGTCACATGACCACCAAGCCACACCCACAAATTAAGCCACGCCCACAGAACCAGTTAGTGGTCCCTGGGATTTAAAATTGTGAGTTTGGTGGTCCACAGGTGGCATTCAAATTTTTTTAACAACCGGTTCTGTGGCCGTGGCTTAGTTGGTGGGCATGGCTTGGTGGTCATGTGACTTGGTGGATGTGGCTTGGTGATCATGTTATTGGCTGGGTGTGGCCAACTCAATATCACTCACATCAAGGCACGCATCTGGCCTCTCATGACTCTCATGAATGTGGGGATGCTGCAACAGTTGTAAGTGTGAAAAATGGTCATAAGTCACTTTTTTCAGTGCCATTGTAACTTTGAATGGTCACTCCACACAAGCAAAGTACCAGCAAAGGAAGGGGGAAAAAACTCCAGAGAAGTTCCTGAGACAGGAAGTCTAGTCCTGCCAAGAATGTAAAAAGGGTTAATGGAGAGGCAGTTTCTGTAAGCAACACCAGAATGTTTCCTACCTGTCTTCCTTACGGGATTAGGCCAGTAATTTCTTCTAACAACTGGTTCTCTGAACTGCTTAGAATGTTAACAACTGGTTCTAGGGAATAGGTGCGAACTGGTAGAATCACACCCCTGCAGTGGTCCCTGGGATCCAAAAGGTTGGCGACCCCTGGTTTAGACAGAGGCAGGTTTGGGTCAAATTTTGCTTGCTAAATTTTGAGAACTCAGCAAAAATGGGTGTGTGTGCTTATGATGAGTTTAAAAATGGCTGTTATCTGAAAGGATGGTAGAATTCTTTGGAAGAAGAATGTAACCTCTCTTTAGAAATGACTGCCTATGCTATCTTTCTTTTTGAGATTTGAAGGAAGTCCTGCACATGTGTTGGAAATCTTTGCAATTTCTGAGAAATTTTAGATGGTTAGCTGCCTCATAGGTTGGTGGTTAAAAGGCCTAGCTTCATTTGAGTTTAAACACTTTCCTTATTAAACAATAGGAAAACAAGTCTCTCGGCAGACACTTGAAAAAATTATGTGGAAAATTATCTCAGGAAGAATTTTAAGACTTTTCTTGCCACATTTGTTAAGTGAATCACTGCAGTTGTTATGTTAGTAAAATGGCTGCTAAGTGAATCTGGCCTTCCCATTGACTTTGCTTGCTAAAAGGTGGCAAAAGGGGATCACAGGTCCCTAGGAGATGACAACCATCATAAATGTGATGCAATTGTCAACCATCTGAATTTTGATCATGTAGGAAATTACACTCACCCCTCTCCTAGAAAAATGAAATATCCTAGGAAATATTAAAAAGGCAGAATATTTCTCCTAAAAGGGAAGTAGAAACTCAGAGAGGCAGAAGCTCACCTCCCACCTTTGTTAATGGTGAGGCCATTATTAATTAAATTAAAGGCCTGCACCGGAGTATTCTACATAACAAAGCCCATCTCACCACCTGGCCTGGGAAGATTGCATCAGCCAACACTCAGGTGAAGCCATGTGGTCCAGACAAAACCTACAAAGTTAGCTAAGACCCCTGCCCCTGGGAGTCTGCCAGCTAATGAAATACATTTCTTACACAGGAACAGGAAACACTAAGGTGGGGCCCAACAGAGGGTATAAAACTAAGGGTCTCTCAGTATCTTGCCCCTTCTTTTCCTTCATCCAACATCTTGAAGCATGTGATCATTCTTTTCACTTTGGAGCTCCAAGCCATGTGGTCCTGTCCATAATTAAACCATCTTTCCAAACAGCCTCCATGTTTCCAGTGTCTTTTTCCCTGCTTGAAACTGAACCCAGAAGGATAATTCTTCCAACAATCACGTGACCATGGGGATGCTGCAACGTCGTAAGTGTAAAAAATGGGCATGTCACTTTTTTCAGTGCCATTGTAACTTTGAATGGTCACTAAATGAACTGTTGTAAGTCAAGGATTACCTGTACAAAAATACAAAAAGCTGCCCTAAATACCAATCATTAGATTTTAAAATACCTGCAAGCCAGAGTTACAAATCAGGCAGGGTGCCAGAGTACCTTGAGGAATTAAAATAGTTAAAACTATCAGCAGCCATCTCTTTTCAAGAGGCAACTGGCCTTTCTAGAAACCAAGAAAGTCCAGTTGTCTCTTGAAAAAAGCACCTTTGGGACACAATCATGACCTGGATGACTGAAGAATACCCATAGACAAGAGACTTTTGTGCTCAGTGGACTGGGTGGGAAAGCACCCTTTCCCACCTAGGAGAAGCAATCCTTCCAGTGGTGGGATTCAGCCAGGATGGCCCAGTTTGGGTGAACTGGTGGTAAAAATTCTAGCTGGCCCCATCCCTCCCCACCCGCCCCTCCCCACCCAGTCAGTCCTCATCTTGCCTGTTTGCCTGGCATAGCTGCTGTGGCTCTCTATCTGGCTCCCTTGCTTGCCTCGACCACACGGTCTCTGCTGGCAAGCCAGCTTGCCTGCCTTCACCCCGGCCTTCCAAGCGGCCCAGATCCCTGCTGAACTTTCCTTCGCCATTCTCTGCTGCATCCGATGTGGCCCAGCTATCTGCCTGTCTGGTGAGCCTTCCTTTGCCTCATTGCTGATGTGAATGGCCTCTTACAGGGCCTTCCCAGGGCTCCCCTGGCCTGTTAATGGCTGAAATAGAACTCCCTGGGCCCGATCCAGCCATCCCAGGCCCCCTTTGGGCCTTCCCAGGACTCCCCCGGCCTCTTACAGGCTGAAATAGAGGGTCCCTGGGCCTGATACATCCTCCCCACTTCATTTCCCATGGCTTTACTGTACTTACTTTTCAAAGAGCTGTAGAAGAGGGTGAGCCACAGAGAAGCCAAAATCTTTTATTCAGAAGCCGGTGAAGCTGTAAGAATGTAAGGAAAACAGCTTTCCCCATCTGAATAAAAGTTTTTGGCTTCTCTGCCATGAGGGCCTGCACGCTGAGTTTTTACCCAGTCTGTTGGTTTTTTCTGCTAGTCAATAAAATAACTAAATTAGTGGATATAGTATACTTAGACTTCAGTAGGGCATTTAACAAAGTAGACCACAGCCTATTTCTTGGTAAAATCCCTGACCAACTGCACTCAGTGTGCAGTCATCAATGGGACTACATCTACATGGAAGAAAGCATGCAGTGGGGTATATCAAGATTCTGTCTTGACCAGTATTCTTCAACATCATCATAAATGATTTAGATGAGGGGAATACAAAGGGAGCTCATTAAATTTGAAGATGACACCAAGCTGGGGGAATTGTTAACACTTTGGAGCAGGGGTGGGATTCAAATATTTTTACTATTGGTTCTGTGGGCGTGACTTGGTGGGCGTGGCAGGGAAAGGATACTGTAAAATCTCCAGTCAGAGGTGGTATTTGCCGGTTCTCCAAACTACTCAAAATTTCCACTACCGGTTCTCCAGAACTGGTCAGAACCTACTGAATACCACCTCTCCTTTGGAGGATGGACTCAAAGATCTTGAGGGTTGGACTAGAGGACCTCTAATTCTTTTCTAGCCCTATGATTCTATGAGTACATTTATTTATTCAGGAACTTTTGCTGATTGATTTTGTCTAATATTTGGGAAGGAAGTATATAATGTCTTTAGTTGTTCATCCATGTCTTTCTGGTATCGATTCTTTTGAAGGTGGAATATTAGGTAAGCCTTTCTTCCTGAGTCTGAGTGAGACAGGCTTAAGTTATCCTGAGCAACAGTTGCATTTTTAAAAGCTAAATATCTGGCATGGGGCCAGGTTACCTACAGAACCATCTTCATCCATTACATCAGCCCATTCCACTTGGTCGGGTAGGGAAGAATTCTGACTGGCAGGGTCCATGAAGGGAGCCTTTTCTCTGTTGCCTTCACTGTTCTGTATGCCCTTATATGGTCAATGAGTGGAGTCTGATAGCAGACTCCACTCATTGGTTCAGCCACCAGTGGGAGAATTGAAGCCCTGTCAGTGGGCTGAAGTTTTGGATAGCGCCAGCTTTAAAAACAGCACCTGCTGCAGCTGAGCGGCTTTTTGCTTCAGGGCTGAAATAAAGTGTTCCATCAGTACTACCATGTCCTGCCTCTCCTTTACACGCGCTCCCACAAAATACTGGCAATGAAGGTGCGATACTGAATCGTGGAGAGAACAAGGGGCACATTGTGGCAAGCCGATGCCATCACAGCGGACAAAGGAACGCACCAGCCAAGCAGAATGACCCAACGCGCAACCAGCAATGCAACCCATGGCCATTCCGTTCAACCCCACTAAAGAAAAGTGGTGATCCTACATGGGCCGCTTCAACTTACATCTAGAGGTAAACGGACTGCAATCTGCCCCCGATTCACAGAAAAAAGCATTGCTCTTAACTTACTGTGATATCAAGATTTATGAAATGGTGGATGCAACCACCTTGGATCCCCACCCATTGCCACATGAATCTGCCTCCAAAGGCAGCGACAATGACAATGACGATGGGGAGGTCCACAAGCTGAGGTCCAGCAAGCCCAGCGGAAAGACCAGGGCCGGGAGTGCGGCGGCTGCGGCAGGCACCATCACCGTTCGGCCTGCCGGTTCCAAGATACTGTATGCCACAGATGCGAATGCCGGGGCCACATCGCAGAGGTTTGCTGTGCATCACAACCAGTCAGTAAGCAGGGCAGGCGAATGGCATCACCTGCCAGACAATATGGCCACCAGAGTGGAGAGCGGAAGAACCCAGGTGGCACAAAATTCAAAAGAAGGAAGAGAGGAAGAAGCTCACCTCACCTATGTAAGCTACGCACAAGCCCTGGTGAAGCGCACAGATGCCTTTGAGGCCAATAAGATTATGGCCACCATTAACATAGGAGGCAAGCCATGCCACATGGAAGTGGACTTGGGGTTCTACATCTCCATGATCTCGTGGGACACCCTAAAGCAGCTCCAACCCGAGCAGCAGCGCAACCAGCTGCAGCCACAAGCCATCACACTGAGGGACTACCAGGAATTTTGAATTCCCATCGTGGGAAAGAAGATTGCCCACGTGGAGTATGGCACATTCTCCGGGACCCTGCCATTCACTATAGTTGACCAGGACCTTCCCAGCCTGCTTGGAAGGGAATGGTTCCAGCTGCTTTGGATAGGAATCACCGGAGTCCACACAACAGAAGCCAACCCCCCCAGGCTGGCAGCAGACATCATGGAGCTGGAGAAGGAATTCAGTGACATGTTCGATGACTCCTTGGGCAAGTATAAGGGGACCCCCATCTCCTTCAGTTTAGACCTGAGCATCATGCCAATCCATCTAAATTCACGCCACGTTCTGTTTGCTCTCCACCCAAAGGTGGAAGAGCAACTGGACAAACTGATAAGCCAAGGGGTCCTAGAGCCAGTAGACCATGTAAAGTGGGAGACCCCAATTGTCACCCCAGTAAAGCCAGATGGGTCAGTTCACATCTGTGCTGATTACAAGACCACACTGAACAGGGCACTACAGCAAAGTGCCTACCCAGTGCCCATGGTACAGCACCTTTTACACTCCCTGGGCTGAGGAACTATATTCGCCAAATTAGACCTCGTCCAGGCCTACCAACAACTACCCGTCAATGAGGAAACTGCAGAGGTGCAGACCATAGTCATGCACCGGGCGGGGGGCATTCAAATGTAAGAGGCTCCAGTTTGGAGTCAGCATAGCACCAGGCCTGTTCCAGAGCATCATGGAATGGCTATTACACAACATACTGGGGATGGTGCCATACTTGGACGATGTCATCATCTCAGCAGACAATAGAGGCCAACTAATGAGGCGGTTGAGGACAGTCCTGGGCCGGTTCCAGGAAGTGGGGCTTAAGCTAAAAAGAAGCAAGTGCCACATAGCCGTGCCACAGGTGGAGTTTTTGGGGTTCCTAATAGACGCCGTGGGCATCCGACCCACAACCAGAAAGCTAAAGGCCATTCGGGAAGCCCCCACTCCACAAAACAAGGCAGAGCTGCAAGCATTCCTGGGCCTGCTTAACTTTTACAATGTCTTCCTACCGCAGAAGGCGACCATTGCAGAACTGTTCCACAGACTGCTGGATAAGGCAGCCCTTTGGAAGTGGGAGAAACGCGAGGCTGATGCCTTTCAGAAAATCAAAAGCATCCTGACATCAAGCAGCATGCTCATCCAATATAGTGAGACGCTGCCTCTGACCCTGACATGCAACGCATCCCGCTACGGCATCGGCGCCGTCCTCAGCCACAGACTACCCAATGGCACAGAAGCCCCCACAGCATATTTCTACAAGACCCTCTCCAAGACGCAGTGGAATTATAGCCAGATAGATAAAGAAGCACTGGCAGCAGTTGCAGGGGTCAAGCGCTTCCATGAATACCTATATGGAAGGTGTTTTGACTTGATTACCGACCATAAACCCCTGCTTGGCATCCTCGTGGGTGACAAACCCACACCAAATATACTGTCACCAAGGATGCTAAGATGGACAGTTTTCCTGGCTGCTTACTGTTACCACCTGATCCATAAGCCAGGAAAAGAAATCGCACATGCCGATGGACTCAGCTGCTGCCCCCTTCCAGACCCAGCTGAAGACCCAGCACCATCCATGTCAGTACTGCTTGCAGAAAGCATAATGCCCGGATTGATGATGTCATCCGAAATTGTGAGACTGACAGGCCGAGACAGAGTCATGGCACAGATTTCGAACTGGGTATGGAGGGGATGGCCAGGGACAACCGCGGGGGAGGAATACCAGCCTTATAAGAATAGACAGGCGGAACTGTCAATGCAAAAAGGCTGTTTACTGTGCGGAAACTGGGTAGCAATCCCCCCCCCACTAAGCAACAAAATATTGGAGCCTTGGTGGTTCAGACTGTTAAATGCCTAGCACTTAAGTTCCAGCTGCCTGCAATTAGTGCAGGCTCAAATCCCAGCAGGCTCAAGGTTGACTCAGCCTTCCATCCTCTTGGGGTAGGTAAATTGAGGACCCAAGATTGTTGGGGGCAATAAGCTGACTTTGTAAAAATGCCACTTAGTAATAAGCAGGCATATGCAATGGAATGAAGGCTATTGCTGAGCGCATTGGGTTGTATCCCAAAAATTGTAAGCCACCCTGAGTCTTTGGAGAAGGGCGGCATATAAATGTAATTTTAAAAAAATTAGAACTACTGCACGAGGGCCAGCCAGGGATAGTTAGAATGAAGGCCCTCACAAGAAGCTACGTATGGTGGCCCGGCCTTGACAAGGACATAGAAAACTAGGTCGCCACCTGTACACCCTGACAGGAAACCAGACTGGTGCCACCAGCAGCCAGACCCAGAAAATGGGAAACGCCGACAGCACCCTGGGCCAGGGTGCATATTGACTTTGCCAGACCATTCCACAGACAAACGTTCCTTATAGTCGTGGATGCATATTCCAAGTGGTTGGAGGTAGTAATCATGAAGTCAACCACTACGGAGGCGACTATAAGGACACTCTGAAGGATCTTCATGACCCATGGTCTGCCAGACGTCCTAGTCTCGGATAACTGACCCCAGTTCACGTCCAAACAATTCGAGCAGTTCCTGGCCAGGCTGGGATCTGTCATGCACTGTCAGCCCCCATGCACCTGGCCATGAATGGACAAGCGGAGATCATGGTCCAATCCACTAAGGATACTTTGCAGAGGATGGACTGTGGGGACTGGCAGGAAAAGATTGACCGCATGCTATTGGCCCAACACACCAAACCACACACAACATACCGCAGCCCAGCAGAATTACTAATAGGCTGCAGACTGAGGACTATGCTCAACCGAGTCCACCCAAACTACAGCCCTGAGACCCCTTCAGATTCAATGGGAAAATGCAGGCAGTTTGCGGCAGGGGATCCGGTCTATGTCCATAGCTATACAGGAGGACCCACATGGGTACCAGCTAAAGTGACTGAAATTACAGTACCCAAATCTTACCAAGTGGAGGCAACCGAAGGAAGACTCTGGGAATGACACATCGACCAACTACGGGGCCGAGTCCCAAGTTCAGACAACCGGCCTAGCACCCGACACGCAGCACCCACAACGGAGCAACCAGTGGAACAGACACCAAACCCAATAAGAATAAACCACAGACCCTTACCATGTGAAGAAGAAGTCCCGTGGTGTACGTCTGAGGCCTCAGGTTCGACAGTCCCGGCTGCACCACAAGTGGAGTTCCAGAATGTTCCATGGGCGGGGACCAGAGCAGCAGTGGACCCGACCGATCGGGCTGTCAACCCAGGAGCAAGTGAGGTGTGCAGGTCCAGTCGCACCCATAGAAGCCCCGCCTACTTATGTGACTATGTACAGTAGGTGAAGCCGGATTGGTTGGCATGAACCAAGAGGGGAGGGGTGTTCTGTATGCCCTTATATGGTCAACGAGTGGAGTCTGATAGAAGACTCCACTCATTGATTCAGCCACCAGCGGGAGAATTGAAGCCCCGTCAGTGGCTGAAACTTTGGATAGTGACTGAGCAGCTTTTTGCTTCAGTGCTGAAACAAAGTGTTCCATCGATACTACCATGTCCTGCCTCTCCTTTACATGCAAAATATTCACCATGGGTTGAAACATCTCCCCAGAGATGAGATAGGCCCTAACTCCTGGTTTTCAGGAAAGGAGTAAAAACATGGCTTGGTGGTCTTGCTTCAGGTGCAGATCCACAAGGCTAGTTGGTGCCTAAAGTCCTCCACCACCTTTTAATTAATTTTAACAATTCTTGCCTCTTTTAAATTGTATATATTGTTTTTATACTGTTAACATTTTATTGTACACTGTCCAGAGTCCCTGTGTGAGGGAGATGGACAGTTCTTAAATATGATATATAAATAAGCTATCAACAACCAATTATACCTTAAACATGTGTGTGGAATTTGTTATAGTAATCTCCATTTAAGAATAAAAAAACCAGGTTTGTTGCTAAGCAACAGAGTCATAAAGTGCAATGTCATGTTTTCACATTGATTTATGATGGCAATTCCAGAAGTCCCCGTTGCTGCTGTTAGGTAAATCCTGCACAGTTGCAGCATTCTACGATCACGTGATTGCTATTTGTGACCTCCTGTTAACTTCTCCCTTGACTGTGGATTGCATGGACCATTTTGAGGCATTTAGGTCTCCATTATCACAACCTCTTAGCTTTTGCTTTAAATCTATGCTTCCAGTGGATTTTCAATATATTTCTTTGAATGGGTTTTTTCTACTCCTGTTCATTCATTTAGTTACATTTCATCTTTGTGATGCCAAATGTGTTATTTTGTCAGGACTATCTGTCATTACTTTGTCTCTGTAAGCAAATACTGTATCCTCAATGGTACATCTAACTATCATGACTTTTCTTGACCTTTTTTTTCCTATTGCCTTTGAATTTTGAAACATCTGGGTCTTTTCAAATGTTTGTTCTCTTTGCATTACTTGTCAAAAATATTTAACTTTTAACTTCATTATTACTGCTTTCAGTGAGCAATTTGGTTTTACTTCATCTAGTTTTGATTGTGTTGTTCTTCTTATAGTCAAAGGTATTCTTAACAATCTTTTCCATGACAATGCTATGAAGACATCAGTTTTTCTTCCCATCATTGTTGTGGGGGGAGGGAAATCTTCATTCAGCCTTTGGAATTATTTGGTTTTCACAACCATGTTAAGCTGCAAAATAATGGCTTTCACATTATGTAGCTTGGTTATTAGTGCAATTGTTATGAAAGTGAATTTAGTAATCCATGTTAAGAGGTTCAACTTCTGCTTAGAACCTTAGTCTTGGGGAACATGAATCCCCCTGTTGTGCCTCATTCAGATTCTAGAAAGTAGGAAAAGAGTGAATGTATCTTTCAATCAAGCTAGGTAGTATCAATTTAAACTACCTGCTTCAGCTGGAACTTGTGCACCTGCAGGAACAGTTACATCCAGATGCCTGAATTTTAGCACAGGTAGTCCTCAACTTATAACCATTTGTTTAATGACCAGTCAAAGTTGCAACAGCACTGAAAGGTTTTCAGCCTTATGACCATTGCAGCATCCCCATGGTCACATGTTCAAAATTTGGACTCTTAGCAACTGGCATGTATTTATGATGGTTGCAGTGTCCCAGGGTCATGTGACTACCTTTTGGGGCAGCATAGCAGGGCTGCTGTTATGCTAAGCTGCATCTTGCATAACAGCATCTTGTTGGCAGTCTGCCATTGAAAGCGGGGGGGAAGGCATTGAGTATATGAGAAGGAGGGTTGCCAGGGGACACCAACAGGAAATGAAACCAAGTCTTGGACCATCCCATGATAAACTCCGAATGCTTCAAGGACAAGAAGGGCCTTGGTGGCTCAGGCTGTTAAATGCCTGCATTTAAGTTCCAGCTGCCTACAATTACTGTAGGCTCGAATCCCACCAGGCTCAAGGTTGACTCAGCCTTCCATTCTCTCGGGGTAGGTAAATTGAGGACCCAAGATTGTTGGGGGCAATAAGCTGACTTTGTAAAAATGCCGCTTAGTAATAAGCAGGCATATACAATGGAATGAAGGCTATTGCTGAGCACACTGGGTTGTATCCCAAAAATTGTAAGCCGCCCTGAGTCTTCGGAGAAGGGCGGCATATAAATGTAATTAAAAATAAAAAAATAAATATAAATGTAATTTAAAAAAAAGAAAGAAAGAAATGCTAGCTGCAGACAGGGACTGTTTCCCAAAACAATTTGTCAGCACCTAATTGGATACTTCTTGTTAACCAGGGGTTTGGAGGGAGTCATGGAAAGCTTAACCATATACTGCGGATGGGAAAACCTCAGATCCAACTTTGCTTCTTCTGTAACTGTTTGGCTTTAGTTAAAGTATACCTAGTAAAGTATACCTGGTTCTTATTTTCTAACTGATCAAGTTGGGATACCTACTCTGATACTACCACAAAATATCTCTTCTTTCCATAGCTCACTTCTTATCTATAAACAAATATTTAAACTCATTCAATCCCAGTCAGCAAAAATCCATTAAGAATTTTCAGAAACTATATATATAGCTATAACTATTTTATCTCTATCTCTATCTATACATGTCTATCTCTGTCTACCCCCCCTCTCTTTCACACACACATCTTCTGTCATTCATTATAAGAATAGACAGGCGGAACTGTCAATGCAAAAAGGCTGTTTACTGTGCGGAAACTGGGTAGCAATCCCCCCCCCACTAAGCAACAAAATATTGGAGCCTTGGTGGTTCAGACTGTTAAATGCCTAGCACTTAAGTTCCAGCTGCCTGCAATTAGTGCAGGCTCAAATCCCAGCAGGCTCAAGGTTGACTCAGCCTTCCATCCTCTTGGGGTAGGTAAATTGAGGACCCAAGATTGTTGGGGGCAATAAGCTGACTTTGTAAAAATGCCGCTTAGTAATAAGCAGGCATATGCAATGGAATGAAGGCTATTGCTGAGCGCATTGGGTTGTATCCCAAAAATTGTAAGCCACCCTGAGTCTTTGGAGAAGGGCGGCATATAAATGTAATTTTAAAAAAATTAGAACTACTGCACGAGGGCCAGCCAGGGATAGTTAGAATGAAGGCCCTCACAAGAAGCTACGTATGGTGGCCCAGCCTTGACAAGGACATAGAAAACTAGGTTGCCACCTGTACACCCTGACAGGAAACCAGACTGGTGCCACCAGCAGCCAGACCCAGAAAATGGGAAACGCCGACAGCACCCTGGGCCAGGGTGCATATTGACTTTGCCAGACCATTCCACAGACAAACGTTCCTTATAGTCGTGGACGCATATTCCAAGTGGTTGGAGGTAGTAATCATGAAGTCAACCACTACGGAGGCGACTATAAGGACACTCTGAAGGATCTTCATGACCCATGGTCTGCCAGACGTCCTAGTCTCGGATAACTGACCCCAGTTCACGTCCAAACAATTCGAGCAGTTCCTGGCCAGGCTGGGATCTGTCATGCACTGTCAGCCCCCATGCACCTGGCCATGAATGGACAAGCGGAGATCATGGTCCAATCCACTAAGGATACTTTGCAGAGGATGGACTGTGGGGACTGGCAGGAAAAGATTGACCGCATGCTATTGGCCCAACACACCAAACCACACACAACATACCGCAGCCCAGCAGAATTACTAATAGGCTGCAGACTGAGGACTATGCTCAACCGAGTCCACCCAAACTACAGCCCTGAGACCCCTTCAGATTCAATGGGAAAATGCAGGCAGTTTGCGGCAGGGGATCCGGTCTATGTCCATAGCTATACAGGAGGACCCACATGGGTACCAGCTAAAGTGACTGAAATTACAGTACCCAAATCTTACCAAGTGGAGGCAACCGAAGGAAGACTCTGGGAATGACACATCGACCAACTACGGGGCCGAGTCCCAAGTTCAGACAACCGGCCTAGCACCCGACACGCAGCACCCACAACGGAGCAACCAGTGGAACAGACACCAAACCCAATAAGAATAAACCACAGACCCTTACCATGTGAAGAAGAAGTCCCGTGGTGTACGTCTGAGGCCTCAGGTTCGACAGTCCCGGCTGCACCACAAGTGGAGTTCCAGAATGTTCCATGGGCGGGGACCAGAGCAGCAGTGGACCCGACCGATCGGGCTGTCAACCCAGGAGCAAGTGAGGTGTGCAGGTCCAGTCGCACCCATAGAAGCCCCGCCTACTTATGTGACTATGTACAGTAGGTGAAGCCGGATTGGTTGGCATGAGGGGAGGGGTGTTCTGTATGCCCTTATATGGTCAACGAGTGGAGTCTGATAGAAGACTCCACTCATTGATTCAGCCACCAGCGGGAGAATTGAAGCCCGTCAGTGGCTGAAACTTTGATAGTGACTGAGCAGCTTTTGCTTCAGTGCTGAAACAAAGTGTTCCATCGATACTACCATGTCCTGCCTCTCCTTTACATGCAAAATATTCACCATGGGTTGAAACATCTCCCCAGAGATGAGATAGGCCCTAACTCCTGGTTTTCAGGAAAGGAGTAAAAACATGGCTTGGTGGTCTTGCTTCAGGTGCAGATCCACAAGGCTAGTTGGTGCCTAAAGTCCTCCACCACCTTTTAATTAATTTTAACAATTCTTGCCTCTTTTAAATTGTATATATTGTTTTTATACTGTTAACATTTTATTGTACACTGTCCAGAGTCCCTGTGTGAGGGAGATGGACAGTTCTTAAATATGATATATAAATAAGCTATCAACAACCAATTATACCTTAAACATGTGTGTGGAATTTGTTATAGTAATCTCCATTTAAGAATAAAAACCAGGTTTGTTGCTAAGCAACAGAGTCATAAAGTGCAATGTCATGTTTTCACATTGATTTATGATGGCAATTCCAGAAGTCCCCGTTGCTGCTGTTAGGTAAATCCTGCACAGTTGCAGCATTCTACGATCACGTGATTGCTATTTGTGACCTCCTGTTAACTTCTCCCTTGACTGTGGATTGCATGGACCATTTTGAGGCATTTAGGTCTCCATTATCACAACCTCTTAGCTTTTGCTTTAAATCTATGCTTCCAGTGGATTTTCAATATATTTCTTTGAATGGGTTTTTCTACTCCTGTTCATTCATTTAGTTACATTTCATCTTTGTGATGCCAAATGTGTTATTTTGTCAGGACTATCTGTCATTACTTTGTCTCTGTAAGCAAATACTGTATCCTCAATGGTACATCTAACTATCATGACTTTTCTTGACCTTTTTTTCCTATTGCCTTTGAATTTTGAAACATCTGGGTCTTTTCAAATGTTTGTTCTCTTTGCATTACTTGTCAAAAATATTTAACTTTTAACTTCATTATTACTGCTTTCAGTGAGCAATTTGGTTTTACTTCATCTAGTTTTGATTGTGTTGTTCTTCTTGTAGTCAAAGGTATTCTTAACAATCTTTTCCATGACAATGCTATGAAGACATCAGTTTTTCTTCCCATCATTGTTGTGGGGGGAGGGAAATCTTCATTCAGCCTTTGGAATTATTTGGTTTTCACAACCATGTTAAGCTGCAAAATAATGGCTTTCACATTATGTAGCTTGGTTATTAGTGCAATTGTTATGAAAGTGAATTTAGTAATCCATGTTAAGAGGTTCAACTTCTGCTTAGAACCTTAGTCTTGGGGAACATGAATCCCCCTGTTGTGCCTCATTCAGATTCTAGAAAGTAGGAAAAGAGTGAATGTATCTTTTCAATCAAGCTAGGTAGTATCAATTTAAACTACCTGCTTCAGCTGGAACTTGTGCACCTGCAGGAACAGTTACATCCAGATGCCTGAATTTTAGCACAGGTAGTCCTCAACTTATAACCATTTGTTTAATGACCAGTCAAAGTTGCAACAGCACTGAAAGGTTTTCAGCCTTATGACCATTGCAGCATCCCCATGGTCACATGTTCAAAATTTGGACTCTTAGCAACTGGCATGTATTTATGATGGTTGCAGTGTCCCAGGGTCATGTGACTACCTTTTGGGGCAGCATAGCAGGGCTGCTGTTATGCTAAGCTGCATCTTGCATAACAGCATCTTGTTGGCAGTCTGCCATTGAAAGGGGGGGGGAAGGCATTGAGTATATGAGAAGGAGGGTTGCCAGGGGACACCAACAGGAAATGAAACCAAGTCTTGGACCATCCCATGATAAACTCCGAATGCTTCAAGGACAAGAAGGGCCTTGGTGGCTCAGGCTGTTAAATGCCTGCATTTAAGTTCCAGCTGCCTACAATTACTGTAGGCTCGAATCCCACCAGGCTCAAGGTTGACTCAGCCTTCCATTCTCTCGGGGTAGGTAAATTGAGGACCCAAGATTGTTGGGGGCAATAAGCTGACTTTGTAAAAATGCCGCTTAGTAATAAGCAGGCATATACAATGGAATGAAGGCTATTGCTGAGCACACTGGGTTGTATCCCAAAATTGTAAGCAGCCCTGAGTCTTCGGAGAAGGGCGGCATATAAATGTAATTAAAAATAAAAAAAATAAATATAAATGTAATTTTTAAAAAAGAAAGAAAGAAATGCTAGCTGCAGACAGGGACTGTTTCCCAAAACAATTTGTCAGCACCTAATTGGATACTTCTTGTTAACCAGGGGTTTGGAGGGAGTCATGGAAAGCTTAACCATATACTGCAGATGGGAAAACCTCAGATCCAACTTTGCTTCTTCTGTAACTGTTTGGCTTTAGTTAAAGTATACCTAGTAAAGTATACCTGGTTCTTATTTTCTAACTGATCAAGTTGGGATACCTACTCTGATACTACCACAAAATATCTCTTCTTTCCATAGCTCACTTCTTATCTATAAACAAATATTTAAACTCATTCAATCCCAGTCAGCAAAAATCCATTAAGAATTTTCAGAAACTATATATATAGCTATAACTATTTTATCTCTATCTCTATCTATACATGTCTATCTCTGTCTACCCCCCTCTCTTTCACACACACATCTTCTGTCATTCATTTTTATAGTGACAGATAATCTTATTTTTTGAGTGCATAGTTCCAAAATATCCTTGAATTCATGCAAAGTTAAAGTATTTTGCTCGATTCTGTATTAGAGGGTCTTCTACTATAATGATAATCTTTAATTCTTTCTACTTCTCTCTAATGCCCAACCTTTAAGTCCTATTTTATATAGGACTTCTATTTGTTTTTTAATTATCAGCATTTCCTGATGGGAAGATTTCTTATGCTTAATATCAAAGTCTTCATATATTTTTAATAAAATTCAAACAACCTATAGGAAGGATTCTTGTAATTAATTACAAAATCTTATTTCAAATCTTTCTGGGCTCTGAATGCATTTGTAACTTTCTAGTATCAATGCTCTAATCACCCATTTGCTGTTTGTTTCTGAATAAGATTTTTTTAAAGTCCTTAAACATGCATAAAATGATTTTAACCAAGAATTGAAGGAAAATCACCCAGTGTAATGAAGCTTGCCATTTGGAAGGTTGGAATGCCTTCTCTGTCATGGCACCTTGGAACAGCTTTTCCCTGGAGATATAGATGGCCATGATCTTGTTGAGCACTGGAAAAGCTGTGAATACCCAGCTTTTTTCCCAGGCACTGGGATCAGGATATTCATGGAGTTGGTATGGGGTATATAATGTGAGTTTTATCAGAACTTCAAAGCTATTTTGACTTTTTTTTAGTGTACTGCTTTATTCTTTTCACTGCCCAGAGTGTCTTCTAGTAGATGGATGGCTATGTTTGATAAATCAATCAATCAATCAATCAATCAATAAATGAATAAATGCTTTTAATGTCTATTTCATTCTGAGATGACAGCTATGTTGCTTCAAAACTGGTCCAGAGAGTTCAAGAATTTCTTGGATTTAAATATATTTTTAGGTGCAAACTACTTTAATGAATTGCTGAATACTGCAAATATCAGGTGCTTGAAAAAAATGACAGTGAATTTAGTGTAGGATGAGGAATGTGTAACTTGAATTATTACTGCTGTTTATAGAGATTCTCACAAGAATATTAATTCTATGTAATTTTCACCTCTTCTTTCTCCTCAACCTTCTTTTGTGTCTGAGTTTGCTGCTTCTTGATTAAAATGTTGACTTTAACTTGGAATTAACCTGATGAATGTAATTGAATGTAAAATGTCTCTGATCAGCACTTTGTGTGATGAGTACAGATGGATTGAGAAAGAAAGCTTTCAGATTGAATATACTTTGCTTGCTCAGTTGCTAATGACTCCATTTACTGGTACCTGCCTCACTGACTGTCACTGTTTAGGGTGGTTAATGATGATACACAGTCTATACTTTCAAGAGATAATAACAATAAATAAATAAATAAATAAATGCAGCATATACAATGCTGCTGCAAATGATTTTTCTTCCTTTAGACATAAAGCTTGAGGAGCAGAAATGGATTGGGGATGACATATCCTGCAGTCTCTGAAGTGTCAGATAAAAAGGCATATCTAATTTTAAAATGCTAAGGTTGGAACATTGGAAAAATCCTGCCCTTGCTTAAGACCATAGAGACCCATTGGCAATTGAGGTAAAACTCTCAGACTATTAAAGTGGATGAACCAATATCTGATTCAGATATGAAGCACAATTCTTCATTTCTAGTTCCAACAGTATCCTACATACTGTGAAGTGTCCTTCATACATCAGTATGAATTTCAGTGGCTCCAATCTTACTAGGCCTTCAGTCATAGGAGAACTGGAGCATAAGACTATGTAAAAATACATGCTTGCTATCTATAGAGGTTATTCTCTCTCCAACAGATTCCAGTTATATGTTAGATTTTTAAAATCTCTCAGAAGGTTATATATCTTTCTTTATGCTCTTGAAGCAGAGAACTTCACCAATCTGATTTCTGCTATATATTGATTTCAATCTATTTCCTAAGGAATCCACAGAGGAAGCTTAGAAGATTCCAATTCTTGGATAAATTCAAGTTTCCCATGTCAAAATATGATAGAGATTGGTTAGAATAACCGAAAAGCTGAGCAATTGACAATCATGATAGTAGGAGTACCTTTTCTTAACTCAATCTAATTCAAAATGACTGTGTCCTTTCCTACAGAAAACAGAGTTGGCCACATTCATTCCCAGTGATCTTCAGATTTAATGGGTGCACAGCTTTAATAATATCTTCATTATTTTTTCTGCTTGACAAAGTGAAATAACTGAATCCTAGAATTTGCATATAACTTTAACTAATGACTACTTTAGGTACTCCATTTCCATTTTTTCTTTTTTCCAATTTACTGCATAAAATGTATTATAAAAGTGAATATGGGGCATCCTTAGAATCAAGTAAAAATGTGTGAATATAGTTTTAATAAATATTTACATAGGCAGAATGACAACTATTATTGGTATCCTATTTGATGTCAGAACTATTTCAATAACTGCAAAATCAGATAATTGAAATGAAAGAATCCCATGTCTTTCAGATTGGAAATGGCTGCTTTTTTCATTACAGATAAGCCCCCTCTTAAAAAAAACCAACAGAAACTTATAAACAACTTAGGATTCACACTGGGAAATTTGACTCTGTAGGGTGAACAGGCAATCCTATTGATTAAGACTCTCAGCTGTTGTCATATATTACATCAAGCTGAGAGTTTGGCCCATTGACTTTTAATGGATTCACAGTAGAGAATTATAAGATGAATTGGGTTCTGCCTCATATATTCTTAGCAAATGCATGAGTAAAGTTCCATCAGTAAAGTTTTCATTACTGATATAATGGACAAAATGTAAGGAAGTGACAGCTGGAGCTACTCATTTCAGGTGCACTGTTTTGCAACGTTGCAAGCTTTTTGCAAGAGGTAGTAGAAGAAATGGTGTTTCTGGCTGGTAACAGAGTAGAATTTTTAGAAGGAATATTGAATGTATAGAATGGAAATTAATCCACAGTGGGGGAAATACTAGGTGGGGTTTTGCAGGCATGAAGAAAACCAACCTACTCTAAACAAAATACAGATTCAAGCCTAGCAGAACTAGACAAACTATTCGTGGTCTATAGACCTGGTATATTTAAATTTCAACAAGGCATTTGACAAAGTAGACCACAACCTACTTCTTGGTAATCTAGAAAAATGTGGGATAGACAGCATCACCACCAGATGGATTTGTAACTGGCTGACAAACCATACTCAACAAGTAGTCCTTAATGGTACTATGTCTATACAGAGGGAAGTAAGCAGTGAGGTACCACAAGGTTCCATCCTGGGCCAGTACTCTTCAATACCTTTAATAATGACATAGATGAGGGAATAGAAAGGGGACTCACCAATTTTTTTTAAAATTACATTTATATGCCACGCTTCTCCGAAGACTCAGGGTGGCTTACAATTTTTGGGATACAACCCAGTGTGCTCAGCAATAGCCTTCATTCCATTGTATATGCCTGCTTATTACTAAGCGGCATTTTTACAAAGTCAGCTTATTGCCCCCAACAATCTTGGGTCCTCAATTTACCTACCCCAAGAGGATGGAAGGCTGAGTCAACCTTGGGCCTGGTGGGATTCGAGCCTACAGTAATTGTAGGCAGCTGGAACTTAAATGCAGGCATTTAACAGCCTGAGCTACCAAGGCCCATTTGCAGATGATGTCAAGCTGGCAGGACTAGCTAACACCCAAGAAGACAAGCTGAGGATCCAAACAGATCTTGACAGACTTGAACAATGGGCCCTATCAACAAAATGAAATTTAATGTGGAGAAAAGCAAGGTTTCACACCTGAGCAGAAAAAAACCAAAGGTACAAGTATAGATTAGGCAAAACCTGGCTCAAAAACAGTAATCCTGAGGGACCTTGGAGTCCAACAGTGTGTGTGACAGCAGCCAAAAAAGCTAATAGAATCCTTGATTGTATAAACAAAGGCATAGAATCAAAATTACATGAAGTATTAGTACCACTTTATAAACCCTTAGTAAGACCACACCTGGAATATGCATTTAGTTTTGGTCACCATATTACAAAAATATGTTGAAACTTTGGAAAAAGTACAAGAGCAACTAATATGATTAAAGGCCTGGAGACAAAAACATATGAAGAGCGATTGCAGGATTTCGGTCTGGCTAGCCTAGGGAAAAGAAGGACTACTGGCATGATAGCAGTATTTCAGTTTTTGAGAGGCTGCCACAAAGAGAGGAGGATCAATTTATTTTGCAAAGCACCAGAGGACAGGACAAGAAACAATGGATGGAAACTAATCAAAGAGAGAAGCAACCTGGAATTAAAGAGAAACTTCCTAACAGTGAAGACAATTAACCAGTAGAACAGCTTGCCTTCAAAAGTTATGGGTGCTTCATCACTGGAGATTTTTAAGAAGCATTGGACAATCACTTGTCTGAAATGGTATAGGATAGGGGTGGGCAATCTTTTTGACTCGAGGGCCACAATGGGTTCTTAAACTGGACCAGAGGGCTGGAACAAAAGCATGGATGGAGTGTTTGTGTGAACTAATATAAATTCAAAGTTAGATTACTTCACGTAGCCTTCTGGGAGAGCAAGAGAATCCTCCGCTCTTTCGGCTCCGCGGGCCGGATAGAACAGCCGAACCCGGGCCGTAGTTTGCCCACGGCTGGTATAGGATCTCCTATTTGAGTAGGGGGCTGAATTGGAAGAACTCCAAGTTCCCTTCCAGCTGTATTCTGATTGTGATATTTCTCTATTATCCAAAAAGCTTGCAGGAGAAGTGAAACGTCTTCAAAGAAAAAAACAAGGAAGTCCAGTTGCCTCCTGAAAAACCACTTTTGGAACAACTATGACCTGGATGACTTTTAGTTATACAATTTGGGATGAACACCCTTTGAATGGTGTGGGAGTAGGAATGGATTTCCAGAGAAAAATTGCAGACTACAGGAACCAGGAGCACTACTCAGGTGACCCTGAGGAAACAGATAAATCTCCAAGTGCTTCAATGACCCCCTAAAACAGGAATGTCAAACGCATGACCCGCAGGTCGGATGTGTCATGTTCTGGCCACATCCACACCCAGTTTAGCGAAGGAGAAAAAAGTCACAATGTCACCTGACACCATGACGACACGAGTTTGACAGACCTGCTTTAAAAAGATGCAAATGACCAGCTGTCTGCAAGGAATATAAATCCTTCCAATCCCCACTAGCCTGTCAGAGATGAAGAAGCTTGTTGGATGAGAAGCTAAATATCTTCAAAGAAAAACAAGGAAGTCCTGTTATCTCCTGAAAAAGCACCTTTGGAATAAATATTAATAATTAATCTACTGAATACTTTCAAAAGATAAACAGTTCAATCTAAATAACCATTAAATATCACCAAATATATCAATTCATTATTTAATCACAATCATATAAACCAATTTGTAGTTTTGCTTCTTTCTTCCTCCCGACCATCCTTAAGTTCTATAGATAAAATTCGAATTCCTGTTTTCTTCTAGTCTCTTTGCCTCTTCTCTTGAAGAGTATCTTCTAATCATCTTTACACAAATCAATTTGTAATGTCCATGAAATAATTCCAATAAATTTCTTATATTTCAATTTAAAAGGAGAGTCCATATCACTATTCGGGTACATTATTTGTTTGCCATTCATACAATTCCACTTGTAAATCCATCTTCATTTTCATTTCTTCTTTATAAGTAGCAATTTTAAAGTCCATTTTTAAGTGTATTTTGGTTGTGTTCAAAGGAGTTTGTTCAATTTCAGTAGCAACTTTTACTTCTAGTGAAGACTTTAAAAGTTCAAGCACTTTACATATCCACAAATCAAATATTTCCTCTAAGGTAGCCATAACATACTTCAGTAATTAACCTTCAAAGTCTTGTTTTGCATTGAAATGTGAACAAAACAGATTTTTCCCACATGAGGATTTATCTAATTGTTTCAAGTCTTTTTTGAAATCCATTTTGCAAAGCCTTAGCATTTAAATTCTTTAATAATAACTCTAAAGTCACCGTTTGTTGTATATTGCCAGAGTTACATTGTTTGTAGTCATGACCAATTCTTGGTGACTTTATAGGCAAGTGCTCTCTATGCTACCTTGTCAAGCACAGTTTCTTTCAATTGTTGTATATTCAACTTTGCATCAGATTTGATTTTACCAAGTCAGTGTGTTCTTTGCTTGCCCCTTCTTTGTCCACTAACCATTCCTATGACCATTCCATCATTGGCTTTTCCAATGAATTTGCATGCATAACATGGTCAAAATAAATCAGACATAGTAATATGATTTTAGCTTCTAGTGATGTGTCTGGTTTTATACAATTTAATACTTGTTACTCTGACTATCCATGATGTATGCAATAATTTATGCCAGCACCATAGTTCAAAGGCATCCATTCTTCTTCGATCAGCCATTCTTGGGTGTCCAACTCTCATACCCATAAATCATTATAGGGAAGACTATTGCTCTAACTAGCCAGTTTTTTTGTATTTATATAAATATATCTGTTTTTCAGATCTTATTCATGTTAACCATTGCAGTGCAGCCTAAGGTTAGCCTGCATTTGATTTCAGGAGTAGAACTGCCATCAAGAACAAGTTTGGATCCAAAGAAGATAAATTCTCAAACTAATTCAATTTCTTCCTGGTTGATTTTAAATGCCTGATGTCGATCTGCAGCTGTTGTTCTTATCTTTGTTTTCCTTTGTTGAGGCTCAATCCTACTTTTTCATTTTCATCCTTGATTTTTCAGATTATTTTTTCCAGTTCTTCCTTATTTCAGCCAATACTCTCAAATTATTCATGGTTCTTCCTCCAATCTTCACTCCAACATCAGGCAGTTCCAGATCTAATTTATGAATGATCATACAGATTGAACAAAAAAAGGTGATAAAATACATCCCTGTCTAACTCCCTTACTGATCTTGAATCAGTTGTGTCACCATAGGGTTCTCCTGATCAGTGTAGAATGACCTGATTGTCAGGGGTGGGATTCAAATTTTTTAACAACCATTTCTGTGGGCATGGCTTAGTTGGTGGATGTGGCTTGGTGGTCATGTGACTGGGTGGGCATGGCCAACTTGATGTCACTCATGTCAAGGGGCACTTCTCCTTGCCTGGCCTCTCATGACAGTGGGGATGTTGCAATGGTCATAAGCATGAAAAACTTATAAGTCACTTTTTTCAGTGCCATTGTAACTTTGAATGGTCACTAAGTGAACTGTTATAAGTCAAGGATTACCTGTACAAAAATACAAAAATTTCTTTGCTTGCAAAAATCTGCCCTAAACACCAATCATTAGATTAAAAATACCTGCAAGCCAGAGTTACTAATCAGGCAGGGTGCCAGAGCACCTTGAGGAATTAAAATAGTTAAAATTATCAGCAGCCATCTCTTGCTCATAAAGTGAGGTCATTTAAGCTCTCCAGAAAGTGGGTGGGCATACTTGGGTACAAAAGGCCAAGCTAAAGAGACAAATTAACAAAGTCTCTGCCCTCAAGTTTGTCAGGATCACAGTAAAATCAATACATGCACAGATACTAAATCTAAAACATGATTTAAAAAAAAAGGTTTGAGCCACTGAATTTAGAAGGGAAAGATCCAAATGAACAGTGGCAAGAGATCCAAGGTAACATCATGGAAATTGCTGAAAAGTATGTGTCACACCAAAAACCAAAAAGAACAAATAAATGGCTATCTGATGACACCATCAAAATAGCTGATCAGTGAAGGGTGGCAAATTCTGAGTTGAATTCAAGGAATTCATCAGGCAGCTTCAACTAATTATAGTTGAAGGATCCCTGCCTAGCCTATTGGGTCTTGACTGGTTCGAGTCCCTTTTGTTAGAACACCACGTCCACGCCACCAATAGCCCTGAATAGAGACTTTAGCAAAAGAATTTGCAAGAGTTTTCGACGGGGGGTTTAGGTAAATACAATGGGACTCCAATTTCATTCAACCTGGACCCCCAGGTCACCCTCAGGTGCCTTAAGCCAAGGAACGTGCCCTTTGCACTTTGCCCAAAGGTTGATGCTGAACTGGACAAGCTCATAGCACAGGAAATTCTTGAACCAGTAGATCATGCCTGATGGGAGACACTGATAGTCACCCCATTAAGTCTGATGGTTCAATTTGCATTTGTGCAGATTACAAATGCACCCTTAATCGAGCCCTGCAACAAAGCACCTACCCTGCTCCTGTAGTGCAGCACCTTCTGCACTCTTTAGGTGATGGGAAAATCTTCGCCAAACTAGACCTGGCACAAGCATACCAACAGCTCCCCATGGATGATGCCACTGCAGAGGTACAAATAATAGTAACCCATAGGGGAGTATTCAAGTGTCGCTGCCTGCAGTTTGGGGTCAGTACAGCCCCCGGAATATTTCAGAGTTTAATGGAACAATTGCTACAGGGAATTCCTGGAGTCATTCTGTGTTTTGATGACATTCTAGTTTCAGCAGCCAACAATGCTGACCTGTTGAATCATTTACAAGTGGTACTGCACCATTTCCAAAACACCAGTCTAAGACTTAAAAAAAGACAAATGCCAGCTTGCAGTGCCTCAGGTAGAATTCCTGGGCTATCTAATAGATGCTGCCAGTTTACACCCAACCATAGCAAAAGTCCAAGCAATTAAAGAGGTGCCAACCCTTACCAACAAAGCCAAGCTACAAGCCTTCTTGGGACTTTTGAACTTTTATAGCATCTTTATTCCCTACAAGGCATTGATAGCTGAACCCCTGCATAGACTGTTGGACAAGAAAACTCCTTGGTCATGGGGTAAGAGTGAAGCTGCTGCATTTTGAGCTGTCAAAAGCTTATTGACATCTGAAAGCATATGAGTCCAATACAGTGATTGCCTTCCTTTAGTATTTGCTTGTGATGCATCACCATATGGAGTTGGGGCAGTCCTAAGCCACAAAAAGCCAAATGGCTCAGAAGCCCCTATTGCATTCTCTTCCAGAACATTGTCATCAGCGGAGTGCAATTATAGTCAAATTGATAAGAAAGCCTTGGCAGCTGTTGCAGGTGTCAAGTGCTGCCATGAATATATTTATGGCTGCCATTTCGAACTGGTCACAGACCCCAAAGCCCCTCTTTTGGGAATGCTTGCGGGCAATCGTCAAACTCCCCAGGTGCTATCACCCTGCATGACACAATGGTTAGTGTTCTTGGTGGCCTATAATTACTCACTGTCACACCACCCTGGCAAACACCTCAGCCATGCCTCTGCCATAAGCTGCTGCTCTCTGCTGACTAACGTCGAAGATTCTGCTCCAGTGGACTCAGTCCTCCTGATAGAAGACCTGCGGTTCTCTATATTGGCTACTGATATAGCCAAACATTCTACAAGGGATACGGTAATAGCCCAAGTACTGAATTGGGTAAGGAAGGGGTGGCCGCAGGGGCCAGTGGACTCAAAATTCTGACCATTTAAAACACAGCAGCATGAGCTATCCACCCAGAAGGGCTGCTTACTATGGGGTAGCAGGATGTTTGTCCCACCTCTATTTCAACAGTTGGTCCTGGAAGCCCTTCATAAAGGGTACCCATGTATCATTAGGTTGAAAGCGTTAGGCCATAGTTACGTGAGGTGGCTTGGGATGGACCAAACCATCACCAAATGGGTTTCAGGGTGCAACCAGTGCCAAGAATCAAGGCTGGCTCCACCCCTGACACTGGCTAGGGAGTGGGAAACCCCTAAGGTACCCTGGTCTCACATACATATAGATTTTGCGGTGCCATTCCAAGGGCAAACCTTCTTGGTAGTCGCTGATGCATATTCAAAGTGGCTTGAAATAATATTGATGGCATCTACCATGTCTGAGGCTGTAATTAGGGCCCTGCAGAAATTATTCATCACCCATGGACTTCCTGATCTAGTGGTATTGGATAATGGCCTACCACTAATGTCAAAAACGTTTGATGGATTCTTAGCAGGGCATGGGATATGTCATGCCCTGATTGCCCCATGTCACTCTACCAGCAATGGGCTGGCAGAGCAGATGGTGCACTCCTCCAAGGAGGTACTAGCCAGAATGGGCCCCGAGGATTGGCCAGCAAAGATAGCACAATATCTGTTAGTGCAATATGCTATGCTATGCCCCTTGACTAATCGCAGTCCAGCTGAGCTCTTAATAGGCCAAAGAATGAGGACCGACCTTAACAGGCTACATCCCAACTACTTCCCTGAAAAACCTTTGGACTCATTCAATAGAATCTGGTCTTTAAATGAAGGGGACCAGGTCTATGCAAGGAACTACACAGGCAACCCTCTGTGTTTGCCTGCTACAATAATTAAAGTAACAGGGCCCTGCTCTTATAGGGCAGAGCTGGAGGATGGCAGAGTGTGGAGGCATCACTCAATCAGCTAAGGGGACAGGAGAGTACCAGGATGCACCAACTGTTAGACTGGGTACCAGCCAAGGCATTGCCACAACCACTAACATGGGACACTATCCTACCTGGAGAACCAGGCCTGTCTCCTGTGGAGTCATCTCCGGATGAGTCGATGATGCAGTCTCCAGTCATTCCAGAAGCTGCAACAACTGATCCTCTTGCTTCTGCTGCAGAAGTGAATCTATGAAGGTCAGGGCAGATCAGGCACTGCCCTGTGTACTTACAAGATTTGCCATCGAGATGGGCAGGAGTGTTATGTCCGAAGTTTCCACTCTGTTCCGTTCATCTAGAGGGCACCCATCTGCAACCTGATTGACTACTTGCAGGACAGCCAAGTATAAAAGGAGCTATCAGACAGGATATTAGCTGTTGCTATAAGGCAAGCCTGAGCTGTCACTGGTTAGTGTTATTTGTTACTAAACCGTTAGTAACCATTTAAAGCCGTCTCACCTCAGTTCTTCCACCTTCTGTTCTCAGAACAGAATATATTCCAACACATTTTAATCCTTATTTCATTCCCTTGTAATTGTTTTTGCCATTAGAATACCAAAACTGGGATGGGTTTTTAATTCTATTTTATATTAAATTTTATTGGTTTTAGATTCTATTGGGCTTGGGGTTTAATTCTGTTTTAACTAATTTAATTTTGTATTGTGCATTTTTATATTGTGAGCCGCCCTGAGTCCCTAGGGAGAGAGGGCAGCATATAAGTCCAAAAAAACTAAACTAAACTAAACTAAAACTTGAAAGTTTACTTTTTTCCTTTTTGCTATTTTAATAAAATATTTTTAAAGTACAGTCTTTGACTTAGGACCACAACTGAGACCAGAACATCAATCACTAAATGAGATGATAGTTAAGTGAGGCATCCCCTATTTTACAACCTTTGTTAAGTGAATCACATGATCATTAAGCAAATCCAGCTTCCTCATTGACTTTTCTTGTCAGAAGCAGTTTGGGAAGGTTGCAAACGGTAATCACACAACTTCAGGTCATTGCAACTGCAACACTTGTAAGTGCAAGGATCAGTTGGAAATCATTTTTTTCAGTACTGCTGTAACTTTGAACAGTTGCTAAATGAGTGATCATATGTATACTGTATACTTCTTTTATTTGCTATTTCTGAGGGGAAAAGGGAGGGGGGGGAGGTATTTTTCTCTGCCCATAAATCTGAAGCTGCACAGAAGCACAGGCCAAGAAGTAATATTATATAGAGGCATTATCATCACCATCATCTATTATTGTAATTAATTTGATTATCTTCAGTATCATCATTACTGATCTTATTTCACTAACTGTGAGCTTCCCTATCTCCTACATATGCTGATGTTAAGGGGAAGCAACCAGTCAGAGTGCCTCTCTCCAAAATTAGGAGGTGGCAGCAGTAAACTACCCAGAAGCTACACTGAGGCTAGGAGGTGAATGACAGAGAAGTGTAGCGGATTCCTTAACATCTTTCCTGTTCCTCCTGGCTACAATATGCATTATGTCAGCCTTCTTGGTAATGGATGAGGGGGGAAAAGGCTCAGAACTTAGGCATTTAACAATGCCACCTACCGGCCAAAGGGAGGGTGTTATGTTTTCCATACTATATCTGAATGAGGAAAAATCATGGCATTTAAATCATGACTTTGGGAAATTGGATACAAGCATATTTGCCCAGTACCTGTCTCCCTAAGAGGCCTCTCAATTTGTTTCTACCTCTGGCCAGTGTTTTCCAGAATCCAGTAGCTGGACTATGGTCAGTTCAAATAATAGAATTACAAAGGGCCACTGCTACCATCATATCTATTCTCTGCACAGTGCAGGAATCCAGTTTAAACCATCCCTAAAAGATACATCTTCAAAACCCTGTAGTAAAAAAATAGCTTGAAGAAAAAAATAAAGAACCATAGCCAATTATTTTCCTGAGAATTGATCACATTGAAGAAGATAACAAATATAGAAAAGGACAAGGAAGCATAAAAAAGAAGGCAAGGCAAGACAACTTACCAAAAGTTCATTCCCGTAAGGCCAAAGGATCAAAATGACTCCTTTGGAGCTGTTTCTCTAAATTCCCTGATTCCTGGTTTCATCATCACTGATGGATTCAGACCTTGCAACTCATATGGGATGAACCCACAAGGGAAGCAAGATACTTAGAAACTGATTGTGGCCTTCCTCACAGCTATGTTAATGTGAATTCTTTAATTCTTGACTTAGTGGATAAAGTAGTCTTTGTGGGCAGTGAGATGGGAGAAGTAGAAAATTCTGTACCAAAAAGAATCCCCTGTCTTCTCTTTCTACTAGGCATCCTTCTCTCAACTTCTAAGCATGGGGCAGGAGGGGGCAGAAGCTGCCCACTAAAACAGGAAACACTCATTCTCAGTTTCCCAACAGGGTCCATCCAGGTCCCAGAATGTCTGTTTTGTCTTTGGAGGGAAGTTACCTCTTGTCTGGATTTGCATTTTATGGAGTGGGTGGGCAGTCTTGCAGCTGAGTCTTAGCCTCAGTCTTTAGCCTTCAGCCTTCAGCTTCTGTTTAAATCTGAAAATCTCAGTCCATACTGAGACAGTGATGTGTACTTCTTGCTATTTCACTTACTGTTTTATAAAGCCTTAGTAAGGCTACACCTGGAATGCTGCATCCAGTTTTGACAACCATATTATAAAAAAAAAAGATGTTGAGACTCTGGAAAGAGTGCAGAGAGCAACTGAGATGGTTAGGGAGTTGGAGGCTAAAAAATATGAAGAACGGTTGTAAGAATTGGATATGGCTAGTGTAGTGAAAAAAAGGACTAGGGGAGACATGATAGCAGTGCTTCAATATTTGAGGGTGTGCCATAAAGAAAAAGGGGTCAATCTATTTTCCAAAGCACCCGAAAGCAAGACAAGAAACTAATAAAAAAGAAGCATCCTAGAACTAAGGAATTTCCTAACAATGAGAACAATTAACAGCTTGCCTTCAGAAGTTGTGGGTGCTTTATCACTGGAGGCTTTTAAAAGAAGACTTGGCAGCCACTTGTCTGGCATGGAATATGGTCTTCTGCTTGAGCAGGGGGTTGGACTAGAAGACCTCCATGGTCCCTTCTAACTCTGTTATTTGTTATACTTCTGTTACAAGAAGACTTGGTTTCAAGACCCCTCACCATTTTGCCAACTCTTCTCTATATTTGTTCCAATTTTTCACTGTCCTTTCAGTGGTGGGATTCAATTTTTTTTTACCACCAGTTCTGTGGGCATGGCTTGGTGGGCATGGTAGGGAAAGGATACTGTAAAATCTGCAGTCAGAGATGGGATTTGCTGGTTCTCTGAACTACTCAAAATTTCTTCTACTGGTTTTCCAGAACTGGTCAGAACCTGCTGAATACCACCTCTGTGTCCTTTTTGTTTGATTATTTAATTATTTTTAAAACTCTTTATCACAAATCTGGGAAGTGGAGTGCCCAGAACTGGACAACATTCTAAATGGGGTCTGATCAAGGCTGAAGAGAGATGATCACTTCTTATCTGAATATACAGTATATTTATATATGACAAATATTAAGACCGTCAACTGGCTAACTAGTGCACCTAAAAGAACTATTGTAAACACACTTGGGAACTTTGAATTCCCAAAAGTAATACTTTATTGGATACACCATTTTGGTACTGAAGTGTCAAAACCAGCTCTGGTGTTCCTGCACAAATGCCTGCCTAATTAAACAATAGCTTCTCTTTCTCCCCACCCCTGCGTGATCACATTGTTCAATTATGACAGTGGTTGCCAAATGGTGGGCTGGGGACCACTGGTGATCTGCAAGAAAATTTGGTGATCCACAGAGAAATGTCCCCCCAATGCACTCCCCCCAAAGCAATTAATCCAGGCTGCACAGGAACACAAGGCTGTGCTGCCCACATGGCCCACCCACACACTGGCCCCCACCCTTCAGCCAAATACAAACTTTACCTTGAGTAGAACCACACGAGCTGGAACTGGAAGGTAAAGACCAATGGCAGGGGTGGGGCATCTGCCCCAGGGTTGCTTGATGATGTTGATGGGAAAGTTGGTCCCATATTCCAGAGCTGTAGTAGTCACAAGACTGGCCAGTGACTGGTTATCCCAGAGCAGCTCCTCCACTCCATGGCAGGCTGGTCCACCCGGGTGGAGGAGCAGCTGCTCCAGGATGACCAAAGGGCCTGTCCTGTGACTACTGCAGCTCTGGAATATGGGACCAACTTTCCCACCAATGTCAGCAAGCCACCGTCAGTCAAAATTCATATTAGTGGTCTGTGGGATTTAAAATTATGAGTTTGGTGGTCCATGAGGTCCAAAAGGTTGGCGACTCCTGAATTATGAGACATCTTTTTGTTATGGGAACAATCCACTTCCTACCCAAGTATCTGCAGTCATGACCTTGATGGTTTCCAGCTCTCAAATTCTCAGCACTCACTTCCCTCTTTCCCTCCCCTCAGTTCATTAGCAAGTTGAATAGTGATAAGGTTTGAAAGAAGTAAAGTGGTTCAAACTTGACATGCTGACCCACTGTAGGAAAGGGACACCTGGGAAATATTAAACATAGATTAACACTGTTACCTAGGTAGTCTTAGTCTTCAACAATCTCCTCGGTCGTTCAGGATATTTTGCATGAAACTTTCTTACTAATTTGTCTGCGCTAACATTGTGGCCCCTTCCACTCAATGTCAGCTGAGGGATATCCTTTCCACTGCACTAAGTATTGTAATCTCTCCTTAAAATACCTCAAGTCCAATATCTTCTTGATTTCATAGTGTTCTTCACCCCCCACTACAATGGGAGGTGGAGGCTACTCTTTGACTTGCCTTAACTGAGAGCCTCAGAAGGGTTTCAACAAGCTGCAGTGGAAGACTGGGTGATCTCACCTGAGCACCCTTCGGTAACCATAATTCCAATGTAACAGGGTTTATAATTCAAACAATTCAGGGATGGTATTCAGGGGTTAGGACTGGGTCAGGTGAACCTCTAGGGAAAAATTTAAGTGGTTCATAGAACCGGTAGGGGAAATTTTGACTGGTCCCACCCACCCGCCCCCGCTCTTACCTCTCACCTCTCTTATATTTTGTTATTTATTAGCTCAGCTGATTCACGAGGCAGAGCAGATTGCTGGGCCTCAGCTGAGCTAAAAAATAGCTGTAGGTCAGTCTTAGACTCATTTGCACACACATGAATTGTGCATTTCGCACACCTCAGCAGAGGTAAGTAGAAACAGCTGTTTGTCGGTCTTAGACTCATTTGTGTTTGGCACACCTCAACTGAGCTTTCAGAAAAACATGTCTGTGCTAGGTTGGTCTCATTTGCGTTTGGCACACCTCTTTCTCTTTGCCTGCCATTCATCTTTTCCCTATGCTGGCAGCTCCCTTTCTCATTCCCTATTGAGTGCAGTGCCCAGGATCCTCTTTGATAGCATGCGTATCTAAGGTTTTCCCCCTTGCAGCCCAGCACTGTGACGAAGGAGAGAAAAACCTCGGGAGAGGCTTGGGGCTGAGAAAAACAAGCACTGCAAAAAAAGAGTTTTTGTTAGTTTGCACTTTCCAGCTTACCATCACAGAAGTTTGTTTGAGTGCATGTGTGTGTGCTGTATGTGTTGGGTTGAATAAGCGAGATGGCAATGACTGATTTCATCCAAACTAAGGAGTTTTTGTTTCGGGTGGGTCTCCTAGCCTTAGAAGGAGAGAGGGAAGGAGGAATGGAAAGGAGAAAGAGAGAGAGAGAGAGAGAGAGAGAGAGAGAGAGAAGGGAGAAACAAAGAAAGAAAGAAAGAGGGAGGGAGGGAGGGATGGGAGAAAGAAAGGGAGGGAAGGGAGAAATATTAAAATATTAATAAATATTAATAAAATATTAAAAAGTCAAGACTGGGGTTACAGCAGGCCCTATGGATTACAAACTTAATCTATTTTGATATTGAAATATTGAGATATCAAGATACTGAGATATTGAAGACTGACTGAACCTGAATTGAAGGGAGCTGAAATTGTAACATGGTTTCTTCCTTTTGATATGTGGGTTATTCTTATTGGACACGTGGGGTATTGAACTGTTGGGGTACCACAGGTGGTCAGCTCTTGGTTGGTTTATTTTTGGTTGTTAGTAGGATTGGTGGAAATACCCATTGTTAGCTTATAAATAGAGGAAAGAAGGAAAAGAAGAAATCAACATTAACTGCTGAGATGTCAAGCACCTCAAATATAACCAGAATAGGGAAGAAGGCATCTTCTACACCATCATCAGCTTCCTCCAGCCCATCTAACCAGAGGTCAATTGAAAGTATGTTGCAGTTGGAAAAATCAAATACTTCTCAAAAAGAAGTATTGGCAATGCTCCATGACAAAAAAGCACAGTGAAATAAGAAAAGATATTATTATTATTATTATTATTATTATTATTATTTAGACTTGTATGCCGCCCTTCTCCCTAAGGACTCAGGGCAGCGAACATATAAAAAAGAATACATTTACAATAAAAAAATATTAAACAAATACAAGTCTATAAATTACTAAAAATGAATTAAAACAATTAAAATTGCAATAGTAACAATACAATTAAAACAAATCAACAATTAAAACCCCAGGTCAATCCAGGCCAGCCTGCTGAAACAGCCAAGTCTTCAGGCGAAAGGAGCGGAGATCAGGGGCCAAACGAAGATCCCGGGAGCTGATTCCATAGGGCGGGTGCTCCCACAGAAAAGGCCCTGGCCCTGGGAACGCCAGCCGACAATGCCTAACCAATGGTATTCCCAGGAGGCCCCTCCTGTGGGAGCACACGGGGCGATCAGAGTGTGATGCTGGCAGGAGGCGCCGCTAAGTACCCTGGACCCAAGCCATTTAGGGCTTTATAAGTTGTTACTAACACCTTGAAGGAAACCTGGAAGGCAACCGGCAACCAATGCAAGTTGCGCAGGAGGGGTGTAACATGGGAGTATTGGGATACCCCCATCACAGCCCGCGCGGCCGCATTCTGCACCAGCTGCAACCTCCGGGTAATCCACAAGGGTAGCCCCATGTAGAGAGCGTTGCAGTAGTCGATTCTGGAAGTGATGAGCGCATGAGTGACCGTTTGAAGGGCATCTCAGTTCAGGTAAGGGCGGAGCTGGTGAACCAGCTGAACCTGGGCAAAAGCCCCCCGGCCACAGCTCCCACTTGCTCCTCCAGATTGAGCTGTGCATCCAGGAGGATGCCCAGATTCCTTGCCCTATCCACGGGGTAACACCTCCCTCCCCATGACCAAAGATGGCACGTCCACTGGAAACCGAGATGCCGGTAAGAACAGCCACTCAGTCTTGGCCGGATTGAGTTGGAGCCTGTTACTCCCCATCCAGGCCTGCACCGCCTCCAGGCACTGGGACATCATGGAGAGAGCATCACTGATCTGGTCTGGGGTGGAGATATAAAGCTAAGTATCATCTGCATATTGATGATACCTCACCCCAAAACCACGAATGATCTCGCCCAGCGGTTTCATGTAGATATTAAACAGGAGAGGTGAGAGAACCGACCCCTGGGGCACCCCACAAGTGGGGGGCCTCAGGGACGATCTCTGCTCTCCTGCCAACACTGACTGCGAGTGGTCAGGAGACGCCCAGGAGAGCTCACTCAGCACCGATCCACCATCTTGGGCATGCACAAACCAATTTTCAACGTGAAACCAGAAGGAATTGTTGGAAACTGGCAAAAAACATAGAAAACCTGTCACATGACTGTGTGGGATGTTGTAACTGGTCATAAATGTGTGTGTGTGTGTGTGCACACATGGCTGTCAAAACTCCAAAAACAAGTCAAGCAGCTCTGGGGAGGTCAGTTGTAATTTAGAACATTTACTAAGCAACCAGCCATTAAATGAGGACCACTTGTATTTGGTTTGCCAGTCTCATGGCCACCTGGCCACGCCCACCCAGCCACATGACCATCAAGCCACATCCACAAATTAAGCTATGCCCACAGAACCAGTTGTTAAAAAATTTGAATCCCATCCTGGCTAGCTGTTAACATAATGACCAGGGAAACTGGACCTGCCAACTGACAATGCTACCACTCAAGCATTCAAACAGGCACTCCTTACTGATGACTGGTTCCAGGTTCATAAGAACACTTGCTTGCTAAAATATGGCCTAGCATGGATGTGGGGAAAACTATATATCCCAGCTAGCCAGAGACTCAGCCTCATGAAAACTTGCCATGAGTCAAAGCTAGCAGGTCACTTCGGATTTGTAAAAACACTACACTTGATAAAAAGGCAACTCTTGTGGCTTTCTCTAAAGATAGACATTGAGAGCTATGTGGCCAGCTGCTCTATCTATGCAGCTGCAAAGAGAAGGCAGGGAAAGCCCCCAGGGCTGTTGCAAACAGTAACCGAACCTTCAGCATCATGGAGAGAACTCTCTATGGATTTAATAGTGGAACTGCCAGACAGTGCAGGGAACACTGTCATTTGGGTAGTAACAGTTCCACTTCATACTCAGCCAAAAAATCCTCACTGCCAAATCTCTGGCCAAAATGTCCCTACTTCACACCTATCAATTTCACAGAGCCCTCTAGAAGATTATATCAGACTGGGAGTTCCAATTCACTTCAAAATTCTGGAGGGCTTTCCTGAGCCTCCTGGGGACTGATCAAGGGCCGAGTTCCTCAGACAAATGGGGGATACAATGAATGAATGCAGTTTTAGAGTAGTATCTAAGGTGTTTCATCAACTACCAACAAGATAACTGGATCGGCCTCTTGCCTTTTGCAGACGTTGTTTATAATAATGCTGTGCATTTCAGAACTGGATTCACCCCTTTTAGAGTTGCCACCAGCCAGGAATTCATCCCAATGCCAGAACTACCATCAGAAGAACCCACCATGCCCTCTGTCAGGTCCTATAGATCCACAGGTGGGATTCAGCTGGTTCTCACCAGTTCACCTGAACTGTTAGTTAAATGCTTATGCAGTTCGGAAAACTGGCTACAAATAAAGTGCAAGAGAGGTTTTCCCCCCTCTTTTTTTCCTTCAGTTAATAACTCTCGGCAGACAGCCAAGAACCACTTGACAGTCGCAGCTGGAATGCAGCCAATACACAATGAATCAAGTCAATAAACAACAGAAACTGACAGGATTAGGGCAGGGAAACCCATTAATCGCCCATCTAGGGGTAGAATTAGCCTCTTCCCTTCAGGAAGAAGGTCAAGATTACAAACATTTTAATTATAAAAAGTAACACTCCTGTGGTCAGCTGATACTCTCTGGAGTTCCCCAAGACCTTTTACAGCTGTTGCAGTGTTAGCCACTTCTTGTTTCTTCCTGGGGGAAAAGATACAGGAGGGGACAATGATGCAGCTTGATCATACAGGCTGTGAATTTAATGCATGTGTGGTCCAGGCAGCTGTATTACTTCTGCTGTGAAGCACCCAATTTAGAACATAGAGAACATAGAATAACAGAGTTGGGAGGGTTAATGGCTTTTAGCAGCTTCAATTAGCATGAGCGGCTGCTCTTAGTTTCCCTCTCAGCTGCTGGGTTTGCTTTAGCGTTGACTTTTTTAAAAAGGGGGAATGGCTGTTTTAAGTTTTCTGCATTGTTTTAGTGGTTCCTGGCATTGTCTTTTGGGGTGTCCCTCACTCTTTTTGAAAGCTTCTAGTGATGGAGCATCCACAACTTCAGAAGACAAGCTATTTCATTGGTTGATTGGTCTCACCCTTAGGAAATTTCTCCTTAGTCCTAGGCTGCTTCTCTCTTTGGTTAGTTTCCATCTATTGTTTCTTGTTGTGCCTTTTGGTGCTTTGGAAAATAGATTGACTCCCTCATTTTTGTAGGAGCCCCTCAAATTTCCTGACAGAACAATTAATCAATGGAACAACTTGCCTCCAGAAGTTGTAAATGCTCCAACACTGGAAGTTTTTAAGAAGAGATTGGATAACCATTTGTCTGAAGTGGTGTGGGGTTTCCTGCCTAAGCAGGGGTTGGACTAAAAGACCTCCAAGGTCCTTTCCAACTGTTATTCTATTCTATTCTAAATATTGGAACAGTGCTATTTTATTGTGAGTTGGACTAAGGAGAAATTTCCTAAGAGTGAGATCAATCAAATTGGCCATGCCCACCCAGTCACATGCCCACCCAGTCATTAGGGCAGAGAACCAATTGTTAAATTATTTGAATCCCACCACTGCATAGATCACTATCAGGATGCTGCCATTTAGAAAGGGAGGGAGCTGGGGGCATTCTTTAGGTTATAGCCTTTCTCCTGGTGCCTTTCTATCCTGTACCTTCATGGGAATGTAAGGGGAGAGGGCTATCTGTTTTGTCTCAGCTCTGGAACCTCCAGCAAGAGATTCCTGAGAACAACTTCTTATCACCTTTTCAGCCAGCTATCCCCAAAGCAAATCCCACTATTTCAAGCATTTTGACTTCACTCTCAAATAGCTTCCTGGGGGAAAGACTTTTTAACAGATGCTCTGTCCAGGATCTCTCAGTATAACAATAACAAGTCTGAGGTATGCTTCAAGATTCCCAGCTAGCAGCCAAAGTTATGACCAGGGCACAAGCAAAACAAGACCTCTTGACTGACAACGTCACCACATAAACTTTCAAAGAAATCCTCCTCACAGACAACTGATTCCAGACTCATAAGAATACCTACTTTACTCAAAGATGGACTGGCTTGGATTGGAGGGAAAATGAATGTCCCAACCAGCCAGAGATTTCCCCTCATGAAAACCTGCCATGATTCAAAGTTGGCTGGCCACTTAGGCTTTGTAAAAACACTGTAGCTGATCAAGAGGCAGTTCTGGTGGCCATCCCTAAAGAAAGATATAGAAAGGTATGTGGCAAGCTTCCCTTTCAATGTAGCAGAGCCATCAGCACCATGGAGAGAGACTTCTCTGGATTTTATTGTAGAACTGCCAGAAAGTGTGGAGAACACTGTTATCTGGGTCATAACAGACCTGTTTCCAAGCAGGTTCACTTTATTCCCTGCCAAAAGATGTCCAGAGCCTTGGTAGCTCAGGCTGTTAAATGCCTGCTCTTAAGATCCAGCTGCCTACAATTATTGTAGGCTCGAATCCCACCAGGCTCAAGGTTGACTCAGCCTTCCATCCTCTCAGGGTAGGTAAATTGAGGACCCAAGATTGTTGGGGGCAATTAGCTGACCTTGTAAAAATGCCGCTTAGTAATAAGCAGGCATATACAATGGAATGAAGGCTATTGCTGAGCACACTGGGTTGTATCCCAGAAATTGTAAGCAGCCCTGAGTCTTCGGAGAAGGGCGGCATATAAATGTAATTAAAAATAAAAAATAAATAAATAAAAATTGCCAAAGCCCTTGCCAAGATGTTTCTACATCACATATATCAGCTGCATGGTGCCCCCCAAAGGATCATTGTCAGGGTTCCGATCAATGTCCTAACACAATTAAGAGTCTCAAGCCATCTGGCAATAAAAATCCAGTCTTTTATTAGGAGCACCATGTCAGCATTATCTAGGTGAAGCCAACTCTGACTTCAACCCCTTCGTGCCTTGCCTCTGTCCCCGTTTCCCCCTCCCCACAATGTGCGTCACCTGTCACATTCCCCAACAAAGTAATTTTGCAGGTTGTGGAAGTCACTTCCTCCAAGCATTGCTGGTATCTGTTGGAGATGGCCTTGACTTGCTAGGCCAGACTGCATCATGTTATGACTGAAGAGTAAATTCCTTGGTGCAGCTGCGAGGCACGATTTCCCATCCCCCACCCTTGGCAACTCAGGAGCATGTCAGGGAAACTTCACGAGTTGGCATTTCAACCTCCCTCACTTTCTGAAGGTGACCTATGCAAAGCAAAAACAATTTGAGAACAGGTGTATCATTTAGGGGTGAGATCCCCTCCCCAGGTTTGGTTGTGTTCTTTTCATGGAATTTAGCTATGAGGTGGTTGGCTTGGATGTTTCTGCTCTTCACCCAGGATGCCTCTGATAGAAGGTAGCCCCTTCACTTGATTAGGTATTGGAGTTGCCCCCTGTGCCACCTAGAGTTAAGGATGTGTTGCGCCTCATAATGGGTTTGGCCCTCTATGACTGCTGGATCCCAGGACTCACAAAGTGGTGGTCTCAGGATTGACCTGACCACAGGCTTTAAAGGCTGCTATGGAACACTGGGTGTATTCTCTCCAGTAGTCAGGGCAGCCCCAGTTGCACTGTGACAATGATCTTTACTATGGGGAATGGTCCCATGAACTTAGATCCCAGCTTCTTGCTGGAAGCTTTAGCCTTAAGTATTTTGTGGATAGGTAGACCTTTTCCCCCACTTGGAACAGCTGTTGTGGGGCTCGGTATTTGAGTGCCTGTTGCTTATAGGTCTGTGCTATCTTAGCTAGCACTTTCTTGACATTTTCCCATGCCACTTTCTGTATCGACATCCAGTCAATCAAACTGACTGAAGAGGGGGGGTTCCCTTGGGTATTCTGGCATTGGGACAAAGTCCATACCACTTACTACCTTGAAAGGAGTTAACCCTGTGCTACTGTGAACAGCATTATTGTAAGCAACCTCTGTGAATGGCAGAAGGTCAGCCCAATTGGACTGCTGGTAGTTCACGTAGCACCTCAGGTAATGTTTTTATCATGGCATTCAATCTCTTTGCCTCACCATTGATGCTCAGATGGGATGCTGAGCTAAGGCCCTGGGATGATCCAATGGACTTCAAGAACTCCCTCCAGAACTTAGCTGTGAATTGGACTCCTCTGTCCAAGATGATTCTGTGCAGTACTCCATGCAGGCAGTAGATGTGCTTAAGGAAGAATTTGGCTAGTTGGTGGGCTGAGGGTAGTCCATTGCAGGGTATGAAGTGTGCCTACTTGGAGAATAAGTCAATCACAGTCCCGATCACTATATTCCCCCTGTACTTTGGCAGTTCAACTATAAACTACATTGCGATCTTCTCTCACATTGTTGGCTCTGCCATCTGTTGGAGTAGTCCGAGGGGGTCTTCTGGGTCTTCTTTTCATGGTGGTGATAATGGTGCAGCTTTTTATATAACTGCCTACATCTTTCTTCATGCCGGGCCACCAGAATTGTCTTCTCACCAGGTGTAAGTTTTTAGGAACCCAAAGTGGCCCACCAATTTGACTTCATGGCTTCTGTGGAAGATTGAGTGTGTAGGGATTCAAGGATGTAGAGTTTCCCTGCTTCCAATCTAGGTCCCCCCTTTTTGTCAGGAAGTGCTGGTTGTCATGGAACCAGGGGTCTTTTTCCAGTTCAGCTTTAAACTTTGTGATAGATTGCTTGTGGGTTGGTCTAGCTGGTCATGGCGTTGTTGGCAGGTGGTCACTTGGGCTGTGATTTGGGGAAGTGGAATGATAGCATCTACTACCTCCTCCTGCTCACATTTCTATTGGGGCATGTGGGAGAGGGCATCAGCTAGGAAATTCCTCCCCCTGTCATGTGTTTTATAGCACAAAGTTGAATTGGTTGAAGTATTGAGCTCAACGGACTTGTTTGGGTGATAGTTTCCATGGGGTCCTAAGGGCCTACAGATTCTTATGGTCAGTCCAGACTTCAAATAGTTTCTCCCCCCTTCCAGAAGGTGGTGCCAGTTTAGTAGGGCCCATCTTACTGCAAAAGCCCCCTTTCCCTACATTGCCCACCATCTCTCTGTGTCAGTGAGTTTACGGGATGTATAGGGATCCTTCCAGCTTCTGGGGTTTGTTCAGAGGTGACCACCAGTTGTTCTGATGGGGCACTGGGGGGAGTTTCCCATGTGGGCGATGCCTCTGTTTACTGGTGCAGAGGAGATTGGGGGCCTCTTGCTATCTTTACTTTATGGCCTTTTTCATGGTGCCTATCTATCCTGTACTTTGATTTACCTTCATGGGAATATAAGGGGAGAGAGCCATCTGTTTTGTCTCAGCTCCGGAGCCTCCAGCAAGCGATGCCTGGGAACTTCTTATCACCTTCTTAGCCTGTGTTTCTCAAAACATCTTCACACCTGTGGATTGGATTATTCAATATTGGACTGAGGGGAGAGGTCTCTGTTTTAATGTAACAGAATTGCGTGGGATTCCTCAGATCCTGCTTTCTTTGTCTTGCTATCACTTTCCTTTCAATAAAACCTTCCTTTTGAAATGCTAAATGTTTCAAGAGTTCTACTTTCTTGAGTGGAGAGAAGAGGCAAGTCCTTTCAATTATCTAGTCCTAAATGTTAAAATTTCACATATATTTACTAATGAGCAAGAAATATAAAGTTAAATAAATTTTAATTGTAGCTAATAGTAAGCATGGAAAATTGCTGGATTAGGACTGAGCAATCAATCAGCTCAAATATAAAAGTTGCAGAAAATATCATGAGGATACTCCTGCTGGCATAAATACCTTGGATGAAAAATATATATCAATTAAAAACCAAATCATACTTACCAAAATTCCAGTATTTACACATTGTCCTAATCTTAAATTTTGTCAGATTAACACTGTCCAAGAAATTGCCATCTTGCAATTAACCCTGTATTTTCTCTTCCTTGCATTTCCTAACTTTGGATAGATAATGCCTTACTATATTTTTGCTCTTGCTGAAATATTCTCCTGCAATACATACAAAGTATCTTCTCAGATGTCTTCAGCCCATTAAAATATCTAAAACATCACAGGTTGTGAGTTTGGGCATAAAGCTAGATGGGTGACTTTCAGTCCCTCCTGCTCAACCCCAAGAAGAAGGGTTGCAAGGGCAACCCACTTCTGAAATTCTTGCTAAGGACAAAAGTCAATACTGACTTGAAAACATAAACAAACCTACCCATACCCCACCATGTATGCCTTTTTTGGCAAAGGTCTGATGGGCTAGTTTATTTATTTATTTTATTTATTTATTAATTTGACTTGTATGCCGCCCCCTCTCCAAAAAGGACTCGGGGCGGCTCACACATAAAATCAGAACAATAAATTAATTACCTAAAATGAAATTAAATTAAACAAGCCAAATTAGCTAAAAACCCATTAATAATTTAACATAAAAACCAACCCCCCTGAGGAGTCAGCCCAGCCCAGCCTGTTCAAACAACCAGGTTTTTAAATCATGGTGGAAGGTGCGGAGGTCAGGGGCCAGGCGGAGCCCCAGTGGTAGTTGGTTCCACAGAATGGGAGCTGCAACAGGGTAGGCCCTCCCCTGGGATACCGCCAAACGACACTGGGTTGCAGACGGCACCCCGAGGAGTCCCTGCCTGTGCGCTCATACGGGGCAGTTGGTATTCGATGCCAGCAGTAGACGCTCCCGTAGATAAATCATATACAATTGTACCAAGGGGCAAAATTTTACATTTTCATTGAATCCTTGATATTAATTTATTGTTAGTGACCAAGATTTGGGATATAACAGATTATAAGTGTCATTCTATCTAACGATTTCTTATCCCAAACATTTTTAGGTGAATGTATTAAAAATCAAACAAAAGTAAAATCAACAAAGGGAAAAACAAGCTATATTCCTTTTTTTATGATAGAAGTGGACAAAATCAAGTTTTTTCATAAGCTTCATCATTCTCTGAAGTTTATGGAAACTTTTTGGAAATCTCAATGTAGGTTGCTTCTAATCTGCTATGTAATTCACATTTTTCTCCTCCAGTTCTCAGAATTTGGAGAAAGGGATGTTAGGGTGGTATTGCTATATTAGACAGTTCAATAGAGAAAAATAATATATTTTTAAAAGGAATACTCCAAAAATACTTCTTGTTAATTTTTTGGCTGTTTAATATTTTCATATAAGTTTGTGATTAGTTCAGAATCTTTCCTCTGCATTTTGATTTTTACTACTGTAAGCATGGGTAAGAAAACATGCAACAGTACTGCTTCAACCTAAGGCTCAGGATTATTAAATATGTTACTTTTAAAGAATTTTACAGTTCACAATGGATCTTGTCATAAAAATGTTTTTGCTATATGTTTTATTTTCTTTTTGTTACCAAGCCTTAAAGATATACCAGCTAAAAGAGACATGATTAAGGAAACGATTCCTGTTCTTTCTGAACCATACTATTGGTATGAGTTTGGGGTTTTTTTTCCTCTGAAAAAGTAAATATAGCCTTTTGCTTGTTTAGATGAATTACAGAACTTTAGCAACAAATTAATTTTTAGAAGGAAACATAAACGAAGCTGTTAGAAGAATGGAACAAATAAAGTGACTAGTTATCGAGTGAAGGAAAACAGAGTGTAGTATTAGTAATAGCAACAAAACTTTATCAGGATTTCTCAGCAAAGGTATTGAAATAGGTAGCCAATATTAACAAGAAAGAATTAGGATATCCTGCAAGTTTCTGTATATTTCTTGGATTTGTGTATGTTTTAATTCCCAGTCCCATTGTACAACTGGAGGAAAAGAAAAAAAGGGGGTGTCACCCCCTGCCCAAAGAAAGTCAAAGGAAAAAAAATCCTGAACCACAGCCTGCAGATTTGGGGAGCAAAAGCAATGAAAAACAGTGAACAAAGAAAGAAGCATTATAGCAGCAAAAGCAGAAGAATCAGCATGTATGGGCAGAGGTAAAAGATATCAAAATTTTCATCTTTTCCTTTTGCATAGAATTGTTTTTCTGTTCAATTTTTCTAGTTTTTCATTCCCTGCATGATTAATATTATCTTAACAAGATAAAGTGGCAAATATCTTTTTGGAGATGTTGGGTGTTTTGGGGCAAAAGGTCTTAACAGGTTGGGTTGTCCCCACAGATTCTGAATTTGTGCTGTGCTTTATTGAACACTGGGTTTTGTTATCAGTGAGCACAATGAGATTCAAGCAGTACAGACAATGCATTCCTTATTTACATGATGAGATGAGCCTGTTTCAACCACTAGCATGATAAAGATGTAGAATGGGCTTATATACAAGAGGAATTGTCTTCACATTACACACATCATCTTTCTACAAAGCAGTAATTCCGTTCCCCCGACAAATAATAAAATATTAAATAGTTGATAGATTTTTTTGTGCTTCCTGCATAGTCCACTCCAATGGAATCTATATGAATAATGAAGTTTTTAAATATAATATCATCACATAAATCCCCATTTCAATTCCTAATTGTAACTATAACTCTGCTTTACAATGCAATCTTTAAATGGAATTCAAAACAACCAGGGTCCAACATAGAAATTCTTTGGCAAATGTAATGCACACATTCGCAGGTGACTCTCGAAAAGAGCTGGAAGATGGTCTCACAACCTGGGCCTTTGAATAGGATGTTCCAAATTAAAATGCTTACTCTTCTAGTGATCATGCCAGACCAAATCAAAGTTTGTGTAAAGTTATCTGTGTCCATGGCCTGAAGTTAAGCCAAAGGTTATGAACAATTAGACATTCACTTTCTTTTTTTTTACCAATGTTACTTTTTTAAAAATATGAATATCAGATCAGATTATTCCAGTTACTCTTTCCCTAATGATTTCCTGGATCACAGGTTTTCAAAAATTGAGATTATACTTTCATTTTGGCATAATCAAGTTGAGGGAATACATAAATGATCTTCAGGGATATGTTGGAACCTAATTAGTTTTTAGACTGGCCCAAATAGCTATTCCCAATTATTTGGGAATCCATATTTAATCTATTGTATGGGCAATTTTAAATATTCCAATAACCAGATTATTAACTATGTATAATATGAAAATTGGTAACCAATGAAAATTGGTTTTTGTTGCCCTTAATCTTAAAATTAATTTGGAATAAGATAGTTAAAGGTGTCATTGAAATGATTTTTGATTGTAAATTTTTAGTAGGCTATAGAAGATATATAAGAATAAGTGCATTTCCAGATCTTTTAATTTGGGGCTATCAATAAACATTCTTTTATTAATTTAAAAAAACACAGCCAAAAATGTAGATGATTTTTGTGATCCAATAATATCAACACATTTCAATGGTATTATGGAGAACAACAGAAAGAGTTTCTGGCTCATGGCAATGGTCATGTTTGATAATCTCACAGAAAGGTTCTATAAAGCAAAATACAACCATTTCTTATATCCACCCAACATTAACAATTTGTTGATTTGCAAAGCCTCCTGCTTTAAGTTTTCTTGAAAGTGGATCCAGTGCCTCTTTATGAAGTCAAGGTGTACCAAATGGGAAGCAGCAAGTATATTTAGTTCTCTGTGAACACTTGCTCCTCTCTTATCTCAAAAGCTCCTAATGAGAAGATCTTGCTTCTCTTCAGATGGTTTAACATTAGATATGCACAAGATACATATGAGCATCTTGTGCTCCCTACAATCATTTATGTAAATTGTATCTCCTTTTCCAGATCTGACAGAGCATCTCTACTTGTGGAAAAAGGAAGTAATAATTTTTCTCTCTTTCTCAGGAGGAAGGAGAGAAAAACTTTTTGAATATTGTGGGAGATAGTGCTCAAGAGTGTAGGGAAAAAGGACATTGACAAAGATTACCTCTGCCCCCTTCCCTGTATAGATTAGGACATTCTAGACTGGATTATATTGAGAGACTTCACTAACTTGCTGAAGGAAATGCTAGATTTTAATAAGTCTGAAATCCACCATGATCATGCATAATGTTCCGCGTTTTTATATGATTTACAACATTCTTACATTATGACATGAAATTTGCATAAATGGTATTTTAATAATGGAATATTGTTATGGCAAGAAGAGATAAGATAGTTACGATGAAAGGTCCACTTCATTTGCATGCCATTCGCTTAAGCGAGAATTACACGGGAATTAGAACACATAAGAAGAGGCTTTGGAAATGAAACCTTTTGCTATAGGAGGCATCCTATGCTGTCACTTTTGTGGATGGGAATGAATTTCTTCATGATTCTCACTCTGGTAAAAGAGGAGTAGGTTGTTCTTCTCTGAGGACAAGACCCTACTAAAGGTATTCAAGTGTTCACAAATCTGAGTTTTAAAATGTCTTTTATTATGTATCTTATAACTTTTTATTTCAATAAAAGGGAAGGAAGCCAAGAAAGCAGAGCAGAAGAAAGGCCATGATATTAGCATTTGAGATGCAATGGGCCCAAGCGAAGCCCCCAACAGATTTGGGCAACCACAAGGAAACAGAAAACATGGTCAATTGCGGGGGGGGGAAGGAAACTTCAAATTATTTCACACAGAATAGCAGGCTTGAGCAATTGGCGAGAGAGAGAACTATGGCAGAGCAAAAAAAAAACAAGATAGGTAAAAACATTGATCAAGATAGATGATAGGCTTTGTGTGTGATTTTTATATAACAATAGATATATTGTCTGTGGCATTATATGGCAAGTTTGAAATTTTAGATTTGGCATGAATTGGCAATGGCACGATTGCTTATCTGCCTATTCTCAAATCAAGTTGTGACCAAATTGTAAACATATTGCTGGTGTGTGTCCTTTCTTTTGTTAGTGTAAATAAGAAGAGAAGGCATAACATTCTGGAAGTGAAATATATTTTTCTGTATTTCAACATTTCTTTTACAATATGTCATTTCTCATACCTATATTCCATCCTGATGTTTCTATATGAATGGCAGAACAGAAAGGTAGAGAACCAAAATAATAATCTCTGTTCTAAATGGAATTATTTGGATTCATTGTCAGTTGCCCAAACTGTTATATTTCCCAGCAAAAAGCAATATATTTTGGCTGGCAAGTAATCAAAATGCATGTTACACATAAAGAATGGATTTTTTTTTCTGAATTGTTGCCAAATTTGTATATTGTGCAGATGGCTGCACACAAAATGTACTCGTTCCTCTCTCTGCCATACATGAATATTCCTGTGTGCATAAAAGGAAAAGAATGAAACTCAGGAAAATGTTTCTATCATTGAAGTTGGGGTGGTATTTCAGCTTACTCTATCATGACTTTACTTTTTCAGAAAACTGGGGCTTTATTTCCCCCCTCCATTTATAGACTTTCAGGACAAAGCATTAAAAGCAGTTATATTTATATATCCACTTGTATAGTTCTTCATTTTGATAGTTGGTTGACATCACTCCATCCTTCTTTCTGACTTGACTCTATATGTTTTATGGGTGTGATTGCTTGTTCACCTTCAGCTTGTAAGATTTTGACAAATAGGATGGAAATGGTCAACCTTCAAATGAGAAGAAAGCAAGACCTAATTATTTCAACCAACCTATATAGGAATGAGAGGGAATGTACCACACAAGGAAACTTTTGTGAAATACAGCAGTGATGCACAGTCTTTCCCCCTCCATTAGGCTGAACTGCATGTTTCCCTTATGGTTCTGGAAATTTGACTGTTGATCATTCTGAGTTCTTTTTCGTAGATGATCATTTTAGGGAGGAACAATGAATTATAAGTAGCATTCTCCTCTGCTACTGACTGCCCATATCACTCTTCATTCTTCTTGCAGTTAGAGAAGACTCATGTGGAAGAAATTGAAGAATTTACCAAGGAGGAGTCTGAAATATTGCAGTGGTATTAGTAACAGAGACAGCAGAACCACTGGCCACAAACTTGGTTTGCCATTACCCAATGGAGTAGCTTGGCTAGTTTGCAAGGGACATGACATTTTCAGTCTTGTGATGTCAGTAAATTCTGCAATCTGAAAGAATACTGAGGAATAGAAAGTGGAGGGGAGGGATGTTGTTTTCTTCCAGGTGGTGCAGAATGTCCATCAGACAGGTACAATATGGAGGCCTAGGCTGTCACCCTGCAGTTTCATGTGGTTTCCATGGTAGTTAGTGGCGGTCATAGGCAGCGGCAGCAGTGGGAGGTGCGGAGCCCCGGGATGTGGCACTATAATAATAAGGGGAACCTGAAAGTTAACACAGGAGAAAAATGGACTGATTGAAAGGACATACAGTAAAATAAAATAAGAAAAAAAGAAAGGAAGAAAAGAAAGAAAGCATATTAAAAGGAACTGGAAATAGAAATCTGGAAATGAGGATTCCTTTACTGTATGGCCTAGATGTAAAATAAGAAAACAACATACATGGTATATATGTACTATATCATGCATGGGAAGTTAAATTACTTGGATTATCTAGTGCTTGTTATCAGAGTACTATTGTCATGCCCCTGTTGGAGTCTGACTACGAGAGAGAGTTTGGAACAACTGACAGGGAGTGGGAGTATGGAGGAAACTGGGGAAGGGCACAGGCCGGATGGGCATTCAGAGGAAGACCCAGGCCCATCCGCTCTTCATCCTAGGGCATGCAGGGAGGAGAAACATGAGTGACGTGGTCTATGGGGGAGGAAGGGACCTTGATCCCCTTCATGGGCTGCAGCTGGGAGGACTGGTTAAAAGGACAAACTGCGCATGGCAGAGTTGCTGGAAGCAAAGCGTGCATTTTTGTCAGAGCTTATCTGTGTTTTGGTTTCCTCCCAACTGTGGAAGGAAACTGGGAGGAATTGGTAGAAGTCTGCAATTAATCATCCTTGCCTGCCTTCAGTGTGGTGTGTTGAGTTTTTTTTAATTTCAAATTAACTTTACTTTGGGTGCGGACTGCATTTACTCCCTCCATAAACTATTTTCTTTAAGAGTTTGATATCGTGCCGAAGATAATTGGACATTGGGGCCAAGTTGGAGGCATTAAAGGGACTTTCTTCTATTTTTGTGACTTGGTTATTTTTGTGTCATGCCCCGGGTCATCACACCTATTCATGAAATTCCACTCAGAAGAAGAGGAAAACAAGGGCTTGGCAACACTACTTAGAGTAATTAATTACCAGCAACAACTGAATACATCTAATTTATTCTTGCCAGCTTGGCTGATTTTTTAATACTGGAAATTTATTTTTACTTTGTCAGCCTTCTATAAGCATCTGGGTGGTCTTAAAAAGTGAGTAAATAAAAAAAAATAGAACATTTTTGTTGATTCTTCTCATTTCTACGGTAATCTCCCAAACCATTCTGAATTATACTGGATTATACTTTAAAGCTTGCAAAGGAAGGAGGAAATCTAACAATACTACTCTCTTTCTAATTCCAGTAGCAGAAATGCCCACCTTAGCAGAAGGTGAGATATAAGTAGCTTTATTCAGTTGTGGGATTCAATTTTTTTTACTACTGGTTCTGTGGGAGTGGCTTGGTGGGCATGGCAGAGGAAGAATACTGTGAAATCTCCAGTCAGAGGTGGTATTAGCCAGTTCTCCAAAGTACTTAAAATTTCCACTACTGGTTCTCCAGAACTGGTCAGAATCTGCTGAATACCATCTCTGGCTTTATTATTAGGAATGCTTCCCATTCTGAGGAAGTACATGAAGTACTAAAGTACTTTTATATATATAAAAAATCTAGAAAGATCTGTGCAAAACTCTGTGTATAATATTAAATATTTAGCAAAATGAGGCATCTGAAAATAAAGTTTAAAAAGTGGCAATAGCATTATTGATTGGGCTGGAGGTATCTGAAAATGTAAGATGTATAAGAATAAATGTGTAAGAGTCAAGATTTATTTAAAGAACTTTGGTTCTTAGGAATTGGATTTTATGAAGCTTTAAGTTTTTAAATAAAAAGAAGGTGCACAATATACAAGATTACACATATGTAACAGCAAGATTACACTAAATGCAATAGCAACCATATGGCATATAATATATTTTATTAGTAGGTGTACACCATCCCAATAATTTTCAAGAGATCTATGCTTTGTGCTTTATACTCTTGGATGTGCACATAATGATGATACATTAGCAATTACTACAGAAATATGATTGATAAAAATTGCATATTATAAATTTTAAGAAATATTTGTCTATTTAAAACATATACAATTGCACATCTTAAATCTGAGCACTCCCACTCAGAAATATGTACTTCTTAATTCATTATGTTAATGTATTAAGTTGGATGTGGTCATTTAAACTATCCAGCTCAACCTCTTGTTCACTGAAAGTGTACTGTGAAGGAGCTCATTAACATTAATATTTTAAAGATGGGTGAACTGGGAAATAAAGTATTTGCTAATATATCTCAGAAGGATAGCTTTGTAGACTCTTGCAGCAAAAACAAGAATGGTTTTTGTGACATCTTAAAAAGGAAAGAAGGTTGTGGGCAGGGGTGGGATTCTACCAGTTCGCACCTATTCGCTAGAACCAGGTGTTAACATTCTAAGCAGTTTGGAGAACTGGTTGTTAGAAGAAATTACTGGCCTAATCCTGTAAGGAAGGCAGGAAGGAAACATTCTGGTGTTGCTTACAGAAACTGCCTCTTCGTTAACCCTTATTACATTCTTGGCAGGACTAGACTTCCTGTCTCAGGAACTTCTCTGGAGTTATTTTTCCCTCCTTTGCTGGTATTTTGCTTGTGTGGAGTGACCATTCAAAGTTACAATGGCACTGAAAAAAGTGACTTATGACCGTTTTCACACTTATGACTGTTGCAGCATCCCCACAGTCATGAGAGACCAGGTGAGGAGATGCATGCCTCAATGTGAGTGATATTGAGTTGACCATGCCCAGCCAATAACATGACCACCAAGCCATGTCCACCCAGTCACATGACCACCAAGCCATGCCCACCACCTAAGCCACGCCTTACAGAACCGGTTGTTAAAAAATTTGAATCCCACCCCTGGTTGTGGGGAATGGTAAAAGAGTAGACAAGATGGATATGATGCACAGTAAATAAAACAGTAGTTAGATGTGACATTTTTGCACTGATGAACTAGTTATTACATGCAGTGCCATATGAGATATCCTGGTCTCTTTTTAATCTGGGAGAAATAAAGTTAAATCTCATTGTTTTGAGATAAAATATTTCTTTAGGAAGGCCACTTTGAGGTTAGAAACAGTGAATCATATCTACATGTTTTTTGTTTTGGTATGTATTTACACAAACTGGCCAAATGTTGCCATTTTTACTTTTACAGGACACTGTGATTCCTTGACATTTTGTTTATGGTTTTCTCTAGCTGGGGATTTTTCAGCTTTTTTGTAATTTTTTAAAGAAAAATATTATAAATGTTCAATGGCTTTATATAAAGGCATTAAAATATTAGCTGTTTTATTTCACATCAGCTAAGATTTAATCAATGCATATGAAGATAGGATTATTTTCCCTCAGTATCCATTACTTTATAAGGGTATTATCCAACTTGGTGTGAAACTCAAATTCAGAAGATTATTAGATTAAGAGAGTTGGAAGGGATCTTGTAGGTGATCTAGTCCAAGCAGGAGACCGAGGGGTAGGATGCTACCGATTCGGCCTGGTTCTATAGAACCAGTAGCTCTGAAGAGCAGCAGACACCGAACCGGTTTGCTGTGATGACCTTTTGGTCATCTTTTTGGCCCACCCATCCACCCGGGCTCTTGGCTGTCCTTTATTTCCTGCTTTTCCAACCTCAGCTGCTTTGCACGCACAGCTAAGGTTGAAAAAGCAGGAAAGAAGAGGATTTTCAAATGCTGTGCACCCATGCACAGCGTTTGTCAGCTGTCCAGGCAGCACAGATGATGTTGTTTTGGAAAAGCTCTACATGCATGCGTAGTGAATAGCAAATCACACTCTCACCAAACTGGTAGTAACACCAGTTGAATCCCACCCCTGAGGAGACCATATACCATTTCTGACAAATGGCAGCCCAATCTCTTCTTAAAAGTCGCTAGTGATGAAGTTTCCACAACTTCCAAAGGCAAGCTGTTCCATTGGTTGATTGTTCTCACTGTCAGAAAGCTTCTCCTTATTTCTAGGTTGAATCTCTCCTTGATCAGTTTCCATCCATTGTTCCTTGTCTGGCCCTTTGGGTGCCATGGAAATAGCTTGACCACTTCCTCTCTGTGGCAGCCCCTTAGATATTGGAACACTGCTATCATGTCTCCCCTGATCCATCTCTTCAGTAGACTAGCCATGTCCAGTTCCTGTAACCATTCTTCATGTTTTAGTCTCCACTCCCCTAATCATCCTGGTTGCTCTTCTCTGCACTTTTTCTAGAGTCTCAACATCCTTTTTTTATAGTGTGGTGACTAAAACTGGATGCAGTATTCTAGGTGTGGTCTTAGTAAAGGCTTAATAGAGTGGTATTAGTACCTCACTTGATCTTGATTGTATCCCTCTGTTAATGCAGTTTAGGATTGCATTGGCTTTTTTGGCTGCTGCTGCACACTCCTGGCTCATATTTAGCTGGCTGTCTACTAAGACTCCCTTTCACAGTTACTACTATTAAGCCTGGTTTCACCCAATCTATATGTGTACTTTTGGTTTCTCTTGTCTAAATGTAGGACTTTACTTTTCTCTACATTGAATTTCATTTTTTTAGATAGGGTCCAGTGTTCAAATCTGTATCTTGAGCCTATCTTCTAGGGTGTTAGCTATTTTTGCCAGCTTAATATCACCTGCAAATTGGGTAAATTCCCCTTCTATTCCCTCATCTAAGTCATTTATGAAGATATTGAAGAGTACTAGGCCTAAGATGAAACCTTGTGGTACTCCACTGCTTACTTCCCTCCATTTAGACATAGTCCCATTAAGGACTAATCGTGGAGTATGGTTTGTCAGCCAATTATGAACCATCTGATAATGATGCTATCTATCTCACTTTTTTCTAGCTTAGGCTGTGGTATACTTTGTTGAATACGTTGCTGAAGTATATTATGTCCACATTATTTCTCTGGTCTACTAATTTAGTCACTATGTTGAAGAATGAAATAAGATTGGTTTGGCATGATCTGTTTTTAACAAACCCATGCTGACTGCTAGTTATTACTTTACTCATTTCTAGGTAATGGCAGATCTGTTTTTTATTACCTTTTCCAGTATCTTCCCAGGTATTGATGTTAGGCTGATTAGTCTGTAGTTTCGTGGGTCTGTTTTTCTTTTTTTTTTGAAGATGGGAATGACATCAGCTCTTTTCCAGTCCTCTGGTAGTTCCCCAGTGCTGCAGGATATTTTTAAAGATGTGATACAGTGGTTCTGAGATGACATTTGCCAGCTCCTTCAGAACCCTGGTATGTAATCCATCAAGTCCTGGTGATATGTATTCATCAAGATCAGACAGGTGTTCTCTTACTATTTTTTTTGCTTATTTAACTTTTATTTTTAGTTTGTCTTTTACAGTTATGTTTTTGGTAGATTGGGCTATTTTTTGCATGAAGACCGATGCAAAGAATTAAGCAGCTCTGCTTTCCCTCTGCTGTCTATTACTTCCTTGCTGTCTTTTCTCTTTAGTGAACCAACTGTTTCCTTGATTTTTTTTCTTGTTATTTATATGTTGGAAGAAACTTCTTTATTATCTTTGACTTTTGTTGCAAGTCTTTGTTCATTCTGAGGCTTTGCTTTCCTGACTTCGTCTTTGCAGATTCTGGCTATCTGCTGATATTTGGCCTTAGTTGTGTGTCCCTCTTTCCATTTTTTGTACTTGTCCTTTTTGTCTTTCAATTCGTCAGATATATCTTTGTGCAGCCATGCTGGTTTCTTCTTGGATTTCTTATTTTTCTTTTGCAGTATTGTGCCGGTCACATTGTGATGATCATATTTTTCAGAGTTTCCCATGATTCTTGCGCTGTTTTCCCCTTTAGGATTTTCATCCAAGGAATCTTTCCTGAATTCTCTCTGAGTTTATTAAAATCAGCTCTTTTAAAATCTAAGACTCTGGTATCATTATGTTCTATTGTTTGTGTTTGCATTATGTTGAATACTACTATGACATGGTCACTCTCACCCAAGGTTCCTGCAGTTTCAACTCCCTCTATCACTTCTTCTCTGTTTGTAAGAATTAAGTCCAGTATGGCTGATTTCTCACTTGGTGCAGAATTAGTCTTTCAATTGATGCCAGGGTAATTGAAGTCCCCCATTACTATTATACTGTGTTTCCTACATATATTTGTTAGTTGGTTAGAAAAAAAGTCACACATTTTTTCTGTTTAGTTTGGTGGCCTGTAGTAAACACCTATGGCCCATGTCATTCTTTTTTTCTTTTATATTGACTCATATGCATTCTAGGAGGTTTTCATCTTTGGTTTCGTGCATTTCTGTAGCAATAGAGTAGTCCTTTACATACAGTGTAACTCCAACTCCTCTTTTATGGGGACTGGTTTTTTTTTGAAGAGTTTGTATCCTTCTATCAGTATGTTCCAGTCATGGGTTTCATCCCATCAAGTTTCTGTTATTCCAACTATATCATATCAACCTCCATGCATTAATAGTTCAAGTTCACCCTGTTTTTCCCCCAGTCTTTGTGGATTTGTGTAAAGGCACTTGAAATATTTATGTCTGACTCTGGATATGCTTCCTATGTCTCCTATTTGGTGTTTAAGTTTGTCTTCCTTCCCATTGCTCCTTACTTCATTATTAGACTTATTTTCTAGGAGTTTTTGTTTGGAATTAGGTCATGGAGATCCTAAAGATTGGTCACCCTCCCCCATCAATTTTAGTTTAAAGCCCTTCTGATAAGTTGAGCCATTCATTTCTGAAAACATTCTTCCCAATCTTTGTGAGGTGCAACCCATCCCTTGCCAGACGTCCATTCTGGAGGCAGTACAGACCATGGTCCAGGAATCCAAAGTTTTTTTGGTGACACCAACCCTTTAGCCAATGGTTGACTTCTAGAAGCCTTTGTTCTCTTACCGGATGTTGTCCTTTCATTAGCAGTACAGATGAAAACAACTATTTGTGCACTGAAGTCCTTGACTTTCTTGCCTAGCTGCTTCTAATCACTCAATATTATTTTCAAGTCCTTTTTTTGTCATTCGTCCCTACATGTATTACTAGGAAAGGGTAGTAATCTGTGGGTTTAATTGTTTTGGTTAGGTTCTCATCCACGTCTTTGATTTTAGCTTCAGGGAAACAACATACCTTTCTGGATTGACTATCTGATCTACGGACAGCTGGTTTTGTTCCCTATCACCAACACTCACTTTTTTTTTCCTAGGGAGGTTTGGGGTATTTTTCTATCTATCACAGAAGCGCTTGATGGCGCTACTTTTTAATGATACTTCTTTTCTATGTGTTTGCATGTTTTCTTCCAGGGAGAGTCCATGAAATCGATTGCTTAGTACCAGTGAGGCTGTATCAGAGTGGGTTGGGTTAGGTGTGACAGGGTTTTGTACTTGTTTGTGTTTTTTTCTATGAGTGACATGTTTCTCTCTGTCTTCTTCTTCTTCTTCTTCTTCTTCTTCTTCTTCTTCTTCTTCTTCTTCTTCTTCTTCTTCTTCTTCGGGTCAATTCTTTTCGCAGTTGTTTGATCATTGTTATGTTCAATTTGGGCATACTTTTCTTGCAAGGTTTGGGGTTTCTCATTTTGTAGGTTGAGTTTCAGAGTGGTTAGAGTTTCCTCTAGACCCTTTACTTTTTCTTGTAGCATCTTGATTAGTTTACATTTGGTACAGAAGAATTCAGAATAGACTCTTGTCTGAAGTAATGGGGCAAATAACATGGGTTTTGTTATTTGTTAACTAACATAGTTACCTTGTATTTTAATTTGATTTATTTTCTCTCCTTTAAAATGATATTCAGATTTATTAGCTTTCAACATTCCTAAACTGATAAAGAAGCTGGAGACTAGCTCCAGATAAGAAAAGTTTGTTAGTACAACCTGAGGTTTGGTTTATCTCTTTTGTGATATCTAAACAACCCGTTTCCTTACAATTACACCCCTTCTGATGTCAGACCACATTTTAATGAACATGTGTGATATTATGGGATACAAATATGTAGCATGTCTGACTAAATGTAACTGATTTCCTATGCAAAGGGGAGGTTACTTTTATTCTGTCCAATCAACTCTTGCATTTTCTTTGTTGTGTTAGCTATAAAAAGGAAGGAAACATGGGGATTGAGGTTCTCTCTCATTTTATCTCATTTTATCAGGGTACCCTAATAAACAGCTTTTAAATGATCTTCCGACTTGGTTGCTTATTGGGAAGGTAAGCTGAGGCAGAACCTGGAGCTAGATTTGGCTTTCAGTAGAGAGGATAGCACCAGCATGCCCTGTTTTAATTCAAAATTAGAGGAAACAGCAACCACCCTCTCACCACCACCATCCCCCAAAAAATTGTGGGCAAAATGTAAGTGTAAACTCTTTGCTTAAATAAAACATCTTGATGAAAAGGGGAATACTGGATTCAGTAACAGGACTAGCCCAAAGTCAGTTCATTTTCAGTTTTTTTGGTTCCCAGTAAGATGTAAATAAATAGGAAAAAGAAAGCAAAGAAACAAGTAAGTCAACAGAAAGGGATGGAAAAGGGTAGAGAGACCTTAGGGAATACTCACTTAGTAATGCAGGATTGCTGAACCTCCAGGCCTCATTGTAGGTTGTGTACTGAGGGTGGCTGTAAGGATTGCCTGAGAATTCACTCCCTTGAAAAACACAGAAAGGTGTTATTCATACCAGAATTCAGACAGAGAGGAAAGAGAACAAAATTGCATTAGTAACTGACAAGAGAAGAAGAAAGTTATTTCACTGGCTACAATCTGCTGGGCATCTTGTAATGCAATTCTACAAGTCACAAGAAACATTGCAGGAAACAGAAAGGTCTTAAGAATGGATTGGCAAAGGAGACAAAATGGGAAACTTGGAAAAATGAAGTTTAGTTTAATACAATAATGTAATGAAGAGTTTTCAGGTGTAATTTCCTTTGGAATTTGTGCTAAGAATCCTTTAAAAAGACCACAGCATATCTAGGGACAAATTGCAGCCAGCAGAGTGGGCAGTTGTAAAAGCTTTCTCATTTTGAGGTGGTTGAATCTAAGCAGAACTTTCAGTAAGAAAGCAACAGGCTCTTTCCTGATGAAAGTCAGTTGGAAGATTCTTTACAAGGCCCATTTATGTAAAAGGAGGCTTAAATGCTTCCTTTATTTTTCTACATTGTCACTCAATTTGTTTCTACATTTATTCTGAAGTGCAGGTTAAGTAAAGAACTTCTCACTCACTCTTCCTCTCTCTTCAGACCAGTCAAGGGATGGCAGAAGCACCATATGTGCACAATGTTTATTGACAAGGAGTTAAAGAAAACGAGCTGCAGGATAATGAGCTTTTGAGCTCAATTGCGACCGAGAGGAACCAGTTATCTCCTTTTGTGATCACTAATGAAACATGTAATTTTCTCATCAGTGCTAGATTCTGTTTAACTGCTCTCTTTGGAGAAGGCTAGGGCTGCGACCTGCTCACGGCAGTCCTAGAGCTTTTCTGTTGAAGCTCAAAATGCTCCAGAAAAAATGCTCCAGAGGAAGAAATTTGGAAAGGCCAATTGCCAGTAGGATCATTGAAAAAGCAAATGCTCCCTGAACATTGCAGGCCTGCTCTCTTAGTCACCAATCTCATTAGCAATAATGCAAAAACAGGTTTTATACAAGAATTCCAGTATCTATAAACCAAGAAACTTTGGAACCATAGGTCTGGAAGGGGAAGGAATTTTGGAAGTCTTCTAGTTCAGCCTCCTGCTCAAGGACACCTTATATCAAGGTCCCCTCCTCCAACCTTTTGGGCACCAGGGACTGGTTCCATGTAGGGTGCTGTTTCTGCAGACTGGAGGAGGTGGGCTGGTTCCACATGCTTTCTAGATCCTGCACATGTGTGGATGGGGCGTCATTTGCTTGCTGACACAGTTCCTGGTGGGTCACGGACTGGTGCTGATCTGTGGCACAGGGGTTGAGGACTCCTGCCTTATACCAACCCAATAAAATGTCTGTCAAGTCTGTTTTAAAAACCTCCAGCAATGGAGCAGGGGTGGGATTCTCCAGGTTTAACAACCGGTTCGGTGATTGGTGATTGTGTGCTTCTCTCCCCCTCTCTGTATCTCTCTCCCCCTCTCCCCCTTTCCGTATCTCTCTGTGTGTCTCTCCCTATCTTCCCCTCTCTCCCCCTCTGTCTCTCTCCCACCTCTTTCTGTATCTCTCTCTCTGTCTCTCTCCCCCTCTGTATCTTTCTCTGTATGTCTCTCTCTCCCCCACTCCCTATCTTCCCCTCTTCCCCCACTCTGTGTATCACTCTGGGTGTCTCTGTGTGTGTCTCTCTCTCTCTGTGTATCTATCTCTCTCTCCCTCCCTCCCCCGTCTCTCTGTGTATAACTCTGTATGTGCCTATGTCTCTCTCTCCCCCTCCCTCTCCTGTCTCTCTCCTTTTATTTCTTCTTTCTGGAAATCCAGGCGGGCTGGCGAACAATTGCCAGCCATGGCAGAGGCTTCCCTTTGGGAAACCCTCCTCCTCCTCCACCCCCCTTCTCTCACTGTGGTGGGGCTGGGAGGGTGCGCACATGTGAGGAAATCCTCCTCAAGTGAGCACCAAAGTGCAGCAAAGGCACGCACAGGGTGGGCGGCTGCTCGCTTGAGGGTCTTAACAGGATGCAGCTTATGAGTGGTTAGCCTGCCTCCCCAGCCGGCAGCGGCAGCAAGCCCATGCCTAAGGCAAATCCCCCAGTGGCAGTAGAGAGTGGCGAGTCCAACCAGCCTGTTTCTCCCTCGATGGTCTGGCCACCAACTGTGGCCTTACTAACCAGGTCCTGGTTGGTTCCCCAGCCCATGGACACCTCCTCTTCCACTACTGGTAGATAGACCCTCCACCAATGAAGACCATGCTTGATGGGGACCCAGAGAAATTAGCATTTTTCCTTAACCAGGTGTAGGCTCACTTGGACCGCTATGCTCCAGCCTACCCATCAGAGGCTATGATGGTGAATGCCATGACTGCCAACCTTGAGGGGGAAGCCACAGAGTGGGTGACAAAACTCCACAATGTAGACACACCAGAGCTGGGAAACATCAATGTCTTCCTGCAGGAGTTGAGAACCAGATTCAACAACGAGTCCCAAGCCCTGCAAGCTGAGGCAGAGATTTGGGACCTGAGGCAGAGGGGACAACTGGTGAAAGAATACATTTGGGAGTTCCATAGGGTCACTGGCAAGCTGAGGCCAAAGTGGCTACTGGTTTATACTTCAAGGAAGGTTTAGACCAAGAGTTGCTCCAAGCCTGTATTTATGAAGAGTACCCAAACAAATCCATTAATGATATTGGATGGCTATAGCACTTGAGCTCAAGCTAAAACAGTGCAAGAAGCATGGCATGGCTGAGCAGAAACTGAAGCAGAGCCAGGAGAGGTGCCAGTTTGGATGATGACCTGTCGCAACTCTGGCCAACACCTTCCCCGCCACTCCAGCCAGAGGGAGATGCTTCAGGCGTGGCCAGCAGGGTCACTGAGCAGCCAAATGCCTAACACCCACTCCCCAGCCACTTGGGGAAATGTGAAACGGGTGCTATCCAAAGCCATAGAGATGTAAAAAGAACAAGCAGACAAAAGGTGATCCCTTCAGAGATCGTTTCAAATAGGAGAGAAAGTTTACCTTTATGCCAAGTACCTGAAACTGAATTGCCTTGCAAAAAACCTGAACCCTAAGGTTATAGGACCTTTCCAAACTGTAAGAATCATTAACCCAGTCATAGTAGAGCTGAAACTCTCAGCTAGACAAAGTGCATCCAGTCTTTCACAGCAGCTTATTGAAGCCGGTAATAAGATCAGTGCTGAGTTCAGTAGCTCAGGAAGCCCCCGGTCCTATCATAGTGGAAGAGGAAACTCACTATGAAATACAAAGGATCCTAGACTCAAGACTATATAAGGGAAAGCTGCACCCACTGTCAGAAGCTACTTGGATGAAGAGCAGGGATATTAGAACAGAGAAGTTAGTCAGAAAATTCCATGAAAAATATCCCCTGATGCTAAAGGAACCACCTGGTGATAGGAGGGGTGTAATAGGAAATTAACCTATCTATATTTGATATTTTCCAGGTATTCCTCACTCACTAGAAGAGATTCAACTGCCAACTTCGAATCAAACCTGGCAGAAGCCATTTTTCTATTTCTCAGTTGCCACATACAGTGGGGAGGGGGAAGGCAGAAGAAATGCATTGCTAGACAAAACACAGAACTTTCTTGTGGGGACCAATGTCATCTCTACAGGTGGTGGACAAAGATGGGGAGGAGTGCCTGGAGAGTCCACCAATTAACCTAGTTGGCCAACATGACTTGGTACTTTTGGAAAGGGAGTTATTTTCTATTTTAATTATACTGAAACTGTGGGAAACATTTAGAGTTGGTTTTGCATTTGATTGTGCTGATATGATGCATCCAATAAAGAAATTCTTTGAGGAAGATCTTAACCTCAGAGTCCTGATTTGCTTGGGTTCATTAGTCAAGGCCTTGACACCTATTCCATCTTCTAATGATCATCTTTTTTTGTTTCTAGATGCTCACAAATCCTCTGCTTGATTATCTTTTCCAGGATTTTCCCAGGTATTGATGTTAAATTGATTGGGCTATAATTTCCTGGATCCATTTTTTCCCTTTTTATAGATTGGAATTACATTAGCTCTTTTCTAGTCTTCTGGTATTTCCCCAGCACTACAAGAGCTTTGAAAGATTACATTCAAAATTGCATCTGCCAGCTCCTTCAAAACTCTAGGATGTAAGTCATCTGATCCAGGTGATTTCTACTCATCCAGGGTAGATAGGTATTCTGTTATTAATTCCTTGCCTATTTTGACTTGTACACCTATTCCATCTCCCTCAGTGCTGCTTTTGATAGGTTGGGCTGTTTCTTCATTTTGTATCAAAACAGTTGCAGTTCTGCTTTCTCCCTGCTGCCTGTCACCTTCTTGCCATCTGCTCCCATTAGTGGACCTATTGCTTCCTAGATGTTCTTCTAGTTCTTTACATATTGACTGAAATTTGTATTATCATTTTTTACGTTGGTTGATAATTTCAGCATTCTGGCCCTTAGCCTTCCCGGCTCCCTCCTTAAAGTTTTGTTGGTATTCTGCTTTAGTTATATGTCCCTCTTTCCATTTTTTATATTTGACATTTTTGTCCCTCAATACGTCTGAGAACTCTTCATGCAACCATGCTGGTCTCATCTGCTATCTTTTGTTAGGAGATTGGTCTATCAGGTTTTAGTGTTTTTCAGTGAAAGAGTATTGGTAATTTTTAATAACAATACATGTAGAATTTAAGCAACAATAAGCAATAAATATTATTTCTTTTCATACAACAGACTTTCCACAAATCCCTGGAAAGAAGGTCTGAACTGTAGAGTGTCTTTAGACAATTCTCATCACTTTATTTATTCTCTCTCTTTTCCAAATTATAAATTTATATTTATTCAGATTCAACCTTGTGGCTTGAAGCTCTCATGGACATTTTATTTAAATACACAGTGATATGCCAGCTATCTATCAACCATTGATAGCTATCAAGCAGTTATTACTCCACTAACTTTTGGTGACCCCTAGATTATTCAACTAGAGTTATGCTGCTATGGCCTCCATGATATGTTAGAAGCTATCAGTGTCCATGTCTATGTCAAAAGATGAAATGGTTGATGCAGCATTGCTGTGCAACTCTTCATCCCTTTGTACTTGTGTTGATATTCCATTTTAATGTCATTTACATAAAAATATAGATAGGACAAATATAGATAGGATTAAGAAAATCCCAAAGTAAAATAACTAGAAAACTGACTTTAAGACCAGCTAAAATAGAAAATATAACCCCAAAACAATATCCAGAAATATATTTGTTCATGATCAAACAATGAACAAATAATGAAGTCGGAGCTGCTTTGGATAGCTATTTCAAATCTTGCATACCACCCTTTTTAAAAAAACACATTTCATGGCAGAGGGCTTGAAGAAAATGTTCTGTAGTGATTGGCAAGTCCATAACAAGGGATCACTCTTTGTGTTTTGGTAGGGGAAAGAGATACAGTTGAGATATTTCAGATTCAGTGAATTTAGGATTTCAGCTATTTAAACCGAGTGGTTTATATACCCTATCTCCATTATCTGTGCTACTCTTATACATTATTTATTTATTTATTATTTATTTTATTGGACTTATATGCTGCCCCATCTCCGAAGACTCAGGGCGGCTCACAGCTAAAAACATACATTTACAATAAACAGCTAAAAAGAATTAAACAAGTACAAAGCCCAATAATACCAAATTTAAAATATTTAAAACTATCCCCCGAGAGGCAGTCACAGCCTGGTTTGGTCAAATAGCCATGTCTTCAAATTGTGGCAGAAGGTGCGGAGGTCAGGGGCCAGACGGAGGTCCAGAGGCAGCTGGTTCCACAGGTCGGGGATGGCCACAGAATAGGCTCATCGCCGGGGGACCACCAGCCGACATTGGCTTGCCGATGGGACCCCAAGGAGCCCCTGCCTGTGTGCCTGCACAGGGCGGTTGGCACTCGATATCGGCAGGAGTCGCTCCCTTAAATATTGTGGACCCATGTCATGTAGGACTTTGAATGTTAAAACCAAAACCTTGAATCTCACCCAGAGTGCAACCGGCAACCAATGCAGGCTGTGCAGGAGGGGGGTAATATGGGAGAATCGGGTAACTCCCATCACCACCTGCGCGGCCGCATTCTGCACCAGCTGCAGTCTCCAGATGGTATGCAAGGGCAGTCCTAAATAGAGAGCATTGCAGTAGTTGAGTCGGGAAGTGACAAGGGCATGAGTGACTGTACGCAGGGCATCTCGGTCCAGAAACGGGCGAAGCTGGTGAACCAGCGGACCTGGGCAAAGGCCCCCTGGACGGCCCCCATCTGCTCCTCCAACTGGAGCCGTGCATCCAGGAGGACCCCCAGGTTCCATGCCCTATCCACAGGGGCAACACCACTCCCCCTATGGTCAACGATAGACATTCCTGACTGGACCGACATGCCGGTATGTACAGCCAATCAGTCTTCGGGTTGAGCGAAGCATGTTTCCGTCCATCCAGATCCGTACGCATCCAGACAGCAAGTCATCATGGGGAGGGCATCACTGATCTGGTTTGGGGTGGAGATGTATAACTGGGTATCATCAGCGTACTGGTGATACCTCACCCCAAAACCACGAATGATCTCACCCAGCGGTTTCATGTAGATATTGAATAAAAGAGGGAGAGGACGACCCCTGGGGGACCCCACAAGTGAGTGCCCTCGGGGCCAACCTCTGTCCCCCTGTCAACATCGATTGCAACCACCCCGAGAGGTAGGAGGAGAGCCACCGAAAAACAGTGCCCCCCACTCCCAACCCCTCGAGGCATCGCAAAAGGATACCATGGTCGATGGTATCAAAAGCCGCTGAGAGGTCTAATAGGACCAGGACAGAGGAAAAACCCCTGTCCCGGGCCCTCCAAAGATCATCATCAGTGCGACCAATGCTGTCTCCATGCATCATACCAATACAATCATACCAATTGCCACTGGAATCCTTAATTATCACATCTAGTGGGATGTTGTTAAAATATTGGAAATAAAAGTTCTTACAACATACTCTATATTAAAGAACCAAGATAGCATGTTACTCCTTATTCTATCTTTGCCAAGTATCATGTAGAGATTGTCCATGGTATTGAAAACAATGAATGGTGGATCCATCAGAAAGAAGGAATGTTGTAACTTAGCCATCCACTCAGCAGCTTTTCTAGAAAGGGGTGTAAATGCATGACAGTAGCAAAATGACTCCTCCCACTCAACATTCCATGATACTGTTATTGGAAATAAATGAACATGAGACCCTGGTAAAGGCACCAGGCCAGAATGCAGGAGACCATGGTTTCTAGTTCTGCCCTACCCATGAAATGTGGCTGAGTTGCACCAGTCTCTTTCAGCCCAACTCACCTCACCCTACTATTGTGATGAAAATAGGAGGATGTGTTGGATATGTTCACCACCTTGAGTTATTTGTAAAAATAATAAAGGCAGGATACAAATAAATAAAACATCCAGTCCCAATTTTTCTTGCTTCAGGATGAGATATGTAATCGCATGTGGTTAATGTTGTGGTAGGAAAACAAGGCAGTCTTGGGAGGTCATCTCACTCTATTGATAGATTTATACTTCCATATATTGCTTGTAAACAAAATTGATTTCCTTAATACAGTGGAAATCAGAACTGAAAATAAATAGCATTAGGCAAAAAAAAAAACCCAAAAACCACCCAACCCTTTAGAATTGGAGTTGATCAAACTTACTGAAATGCCCTTCCAAGTAAGGCATTTAAAAAAAACATTTAATTATCTGAATATGGGAAGTAAGGAATCTTACCAGGCACCATTCCTGCAAGAGTTGAGGTTGGATAACTGCCTTGTCCAGTTGGTGGAACATGTGGTGGGTAGCCAGGCAAGGTTGTGCTGGCCATGTCACGACCTAAGAAGAAAAAAGGAGGGAGAACTGATTTCAACGTGGTAGCTGGAGATGATGAGTATGAAGCAGGGAAATCCTACTTTGTTACCTCTATCCCAAAACTACTCATTCTCGTCCTTAGTTCTCAATCTATGACATATTTTGGTTCCTCCAGATACTAAAAGGATACTTTTACTTTTTCCATTTTTACAAATTTAATAAAAGGTGATAAATTTTAAAATATTTGGAGCATCAAAAGTTCAATAGACTACAAATGCTACCTGTATATGGAAATATAATTTGGTAAATAATATCTTATTTGGTGACAATTCCTAATTATTCAGTGTTTTGGGCAAAGCTTTTTTAAAAAGTTGGAAAAAAGTCTTGACACCCTTTTATAATGAATGGTGAACTTTGTTTACTATCTACTTTTTTCTTATACTACCTATACTACCTTATTCAGCATAAGAAATTGTTTATATTATTGATAATTTATAGATCACTCCAAAGCATTTGAAACAAAATATATCTTTTGTTAGTACTTAAAGAGACATATTTTATTTGCCTTTAATTGCCTTTAGTCAATTATTTGACTAAAAATGAGACTGTGAGCTCATCTCCAAAGAGTAACATGGCTGGAGAAGCACCCTCCTAATTCAGTGAAACCCATGGAAAGTCTCCCCTATTCCCACAGCATCCTCAGCCCACGAGTTTGGGTGTTTTCCATGCAAACTGATTCTGTGACTTATTCACTCCCTCTCAGAAGACCATTGCTTATACACAACCATCAGTAACCAATGGTTTCAGTTTGTAGGGTAAACTTAATTCACTGGACCTTAGCCATTTTCAGAAGTTCATAGCTGGAGCTTCAAGAAATGGCAATAGCCCTGAAGATTCTTCTTAAGTTTTCTTTAAGTATTTAAGTATTTTAGTTAACTTAATTTATTGTATCTTTTTATCTGTGAGCAGCCCTGAGTCCTTCTGGAGAGGGGGGCATACAAGTCGAATAAATAAATAAATAAATAAGTTTTTCAATATGATGAATTATCTAAATCTGTAGGAATCTTTAATGCAATAAATTAGTTTATTTTAATGTGGAGCAAAGGCTTTCTGAAGTTGAGAGGCTTTTCCATGCCTGCTTTGCACTTTTCATGTCCCGCCATTGAAAAATGGGAAATGGTGAGTTCTTCGCAATAGGAAGTAGGAAGCTTGATCAAACTGATTCTTGCAGTTCCAACCACCCTCCTTTTGAGAATGAAATGATGGGCCAAACTCTGTATATGATGGGGATTAAATAATATTCAGGTATAACTAATCATATTAAGAGCATCACAGAATTCTCTTGCTTTGACTTCTGGTTGATGTTGCGGTGTGAATGGCTGGAAAATAGCAGGCTCTTTGAGCCTTGTGAAATGCACCAGTATAATTTGGTAAATAATATCTTATTTGGTGACAATATTTGCCTTGGGGTGTTTTGGGCAAAGCTTTTTAAAGTTGGAAAAAGTCTTGACACCCTTTTATAATGAATGGTGAACTTTGTTTACTATCTACTTTTTCTTATATACCTATACTACCTTATTCAGCATAAGAAATTGTTTATTTATTGATAATTTATAGATCACTCCAAAGCATTTGAAACAAAATATATCTTTTGTTAGTACTTAAAGAGACATATTTTATTTGCCTTTAATTGCCTTTAGTCAATTATTTGACTAAAAATGGACTGTGAGCTCATCTCCAAAGAGTAACATGGCTGGAGAAGCACCCTCCTAATTCAGTGAAACCCATGGAAAGTCTCCCCTATTCCCACAGCATCCTCAGCCCACGAGTTTGGGTGTTTTCCATGCAAACTGATTCTGTGACTTATTCACTCCCTCTCAGAAGACCATTGCTTATACACAACCATCAGTAACCAATGGTTTCAGTTTGTAGGGTAAACTTAATTCACTGGACCTTAGCCATTTTCAGAAGTTCATAGCTGGAGCTTCAAGAAATGGCAATACTCCTGAAGATTCTTCTTAAGTTTTCTTTAAGTATTTAAGTATTTTAGTTAACTTAATTTATTGTATCGTTTTTATCTGTGAGCCGCCCTGAGTCCTTCTGGAGAGGGGGCGGCATACAAGTCGAATAAATAAATAAATAAATAAGTTTTTCAATATGATGAATTATCTAAATCTGTAGGAATCTTTAATGCAATAAATTAGTTTATTTTAATGTGGAGCAAAGGCCTTCTGAAGTTGAGAGGCTTTTCCATGCCTGCTTTGCACTTTTTCATGTCCCGGCCATTGAAAAATGGGAAATGGTGAGTTCTTCGCAATAGGAAGTAGGAAGCTTGATCAAACTGATTCTTGCAGTTCCAACCCCCCTCCTTTTGAGAACGAAATGATGGGCCAAACTCTGTATATGATGGGTATTAAATAATATTCAGGTATAACTAATCATATTAAGAGCATCACAGAATTCTCTTGCTTTGACTTCTGGTTGATGTTGCGGTGTGAATGGTTGGAAAATAGCAGACTCTTTCGAGCCTTGTGAAATCCAGCCAGTAATCATTGTTGGGAGACCCTTCGTGGTCATAGTTGCCTTGGGGTGGTGGTGAAAGGAGAGGGACTTTATTAACCATGAGGAAAACCACAATTTCCTTGTTAGGTCCGAAGCAAGCTCTCCCCGAACAACAGCTGGAATGATGAACATTTTCTGGCTGTCATGAAGCTGGGACAACCGGGACCACAAGAATCATTCTGGAGTGGTATATGGACAGACCATTCAAACTGGGTGAGATAATTACCAACTTTTACTCTAAGTATTGGAAGTAACAACAGGAATATTAAAAGATAACTCCTAAGCTTAAAATAGTGGTGGATTGACACACAGAGAAAAAGAAAACAGAACAAAGAGGTGAAAGAAGCCCAAGTCAAGTTAATAAAATATAGAAAGCTTGGAAAAAGCCCAAATAATTTGAAATATGATTTTTGGGAGAAATTATTTGGTTTATCTGTATTCTTACATCCCCTGGATTTAATTGGAAACTCAGCTGTTTTTGACAGACTATTTAATATTGGATTTGGGTTAAGAGAGCCATCTACTGGAGGAAGAGAAGTACTACAGCACAATAGCTGCAGCATTTTAGAGAAAGTTACTTCAACACACACAAAGCCTAATACACAAAATAGAAGCAACAACATCTGGAGGACAGCCTGGCCTTGACTCTACTGTTGATGACTTGGATAATTTGGACACATTTACTGAGCCTTTTTTTCCCTTGCCCTTTGGAAGATTTATAAAGAGGAGCTAACCCTCAAATAACCAAAGTTAACTAAATTTGACTATTGGATTATGGATTTGGAAGATGGGAGGAATCTAGTGGTTTAATTTGAACTTGGACTATTGGACTTAATTTGGACTTGGACTTGGGTTTTTAATGCTATTCAACAGAACATCTTACAAGACAAAAGAAGGAAAGTGTTAGAAGTAAAGAGAAAAGAAGGACAGATAAATAAGACTTTAAAATTTGGACAATTGGGAGGTATAAAATTGGGGAAATATAAATTGTAAATTGTAAAATAAGGGTTTTTACAAAATGGACTTCCAAGAGACAACAGTGCTATATGGAGAAATATTGATTATGTTAAAAGATATGTGTGAATTTTGGAAAGGCAATAAGGAAACAAGGGGATCATTTAAAGATATAGAAATGAATGTAGATGTCAACTCATAAAACATTTCTATGCCTATTTTATAGTTGCCAACAGAAAGGGGCAGGAAGGAGTTTGAAAGAGCAGTGCATTCCAATCATATTTTTCAGAGATTGTAACTAGGCAACAGAAGTTTCTGCCATGCAAATCTCTAATTGGAGAACATGATTGATGACTCTTGTCTATGGACATGTTTTGTTGGAGAATATGAATTATGATACACTGAGACAGGTGAGGGAAAACCAGGGTCAAGGGTGATAGTGAATTATGTGTCTCAGAGTCAGCTACATCCAGGTCATGTTAACTCCCAATAAATCCTTTGAAGTTTTGGAAGTTTGGCTCGAGACTCATGAATTAATTGGGTGCTGGAATCCTGACAGTAGAAGCTACCCCACAACAGTGGGGAAAGAAGAACATGATACTCAATAAATAGGTGAGAAATTAGAAAAGGCAGTGGAAAGGAAAAGCAAAAAGAGATGCAAGAAGTTAAAAATAAAGAGAAAGGATTAATAAGTAGAAGACATAACCCCATAAAAGTTTATAACATAATAGAGAGAAAAGGAAAAAAATCTCCTTAAGAAAATCAAAACATTTGGTTGATGGTAGTTCAAATACAACAGAAGAAAGAGATAAAAGGTACTCAGAAGGGGAAGATTGGTAGGTACAAAAACACACACACACACAAAAAGAAATATAAGATTCCAAGAGAGAGAGATAAAAGGTTGATTAAGAAAATCAATAAACAATGGAATTTCAAAAAGATCAAGAGATGATGGATAATGAGAAAACATTTCAATAAAATGGGAAAATATATACAGGGAAAATAGTAGTATGGATACTAATAGAAAATATAATTTAATAATATAATCTCAATAAATCAAGACAGTAGATGGGAATTTAGGATTAGGTAATTAAACTGTATTATTAGTATTAATAGTGTGTTAAAGTATATTATGAATTTAAAATAATTAAGGACTAGGAACTGTGTGGGATTTTGAGATACACTCTCAGGATTGATTAAACATTGTCAATAATTAGCATTATTATTAACCCTACACATTTGGAACATTGAAGTTATGGTGGAACTATGAATAATTCTCAGAAAATATCAAATAATAGTATTTAGGGACTATAAATACAAGGCACAAAGAAATATTATTTATGTTTAAATGAATTAATGGGAAAATGAGAAATGGATTATGAAAAGAGATTAGCCCTGTTGAAGTTGTGGAAGTTGGAAGATTAGAACTACATATACCTATCTGTATTATTATTGTTATTGTTGCTTAAAAAGACTTGACCAGTTAATGCAATGTTCATAAAATATGTGTCAGGATTCTGGCAGTTACTCCAATTAAATCATGAGCCTCGAGCCACACTCACAAAACTAAAAAAGAAATTTATTTGAAGTTAACATTCTATGTCCGGCATTTACCTGGGTGCAGTCAACTCTGAGATACTTAATTCACTGTCACCCTTGATCCTGCTTTCCTCCCCCCTCTGGGTGTATCATCCAACGAAAAACATCCATAGCCAAGAGTCATCGATCATGCTCTCCAATTAGATTTTTTCGCAGCAGAAACTTCAGTCATCTAATCAGTCTTTGAAGAAAATATGAATGGAATGTACTTTCGATTCCACACTGCTGTCTGCTCTTTGAAACTTCCCCCCTTCTTTCTGTTGTCAACTATAAAATGTGTATACAAAATGTTTTATGAGTTGACAATATGTATATTTATATTGAAAATAAAAAACTTATTTGGAAAAAAAAAGAATTATCTTGCTTTTAATACATAACATGATTTTCACTATTCTCCAAACAAATTTCAATCTCAGCCAAGAAAAATGACTTCAGTGATATTCCTACTTTATAGGTTAAGCCAAAGGAATAAATCATTTAAAATCCATAAAAATTCTACCGGTAGAATCCTAGAGTTAGAAAGGGTAACTGAGGCCATGAAGCCCAACTTCCTGTTCAATGCAGACATCCAGATTAGAGCTTCCCCATCCGACCTCTGCTTTAATCTATCCAACACAGAGGTAATTGGCTTAACTGTCAAATTGCCCAATTTTTAAGTTAGCTATATTTTAAGTGGTTGGCATGAGGTTATTTCTTGTAATATGTAAACTGTGATTATATGATTACAATCAAACAAACCACATCATGTTATATGAATGAGGCCATCAAGTTAAACTGTATACAGGTAGTCCTTGACTTATGACCACAATTGAGCCCAATATTTCTGTTGCTAAGAGTTAAGTGCTGTTGCTATTTGTTAAGTGAATTTTGCCCCATTTTATGACCTTTCTTGCCACAGTTGTTAAGTGAATTACAACAAAGAATATTCCTCCTGCATCAACTCAGAAAGATCAGATTGCCCCAGGAGCTGTTGATATAGTTCTACAGTGGAATTATTAAGTCATTTGTTTTTCTATAACTGATACGGTAATCAAACAGGACAGTTATACAGTACAGACTTCAACGGATAATTAGGACTGCAGAAAAAACAATTGTACAGCCTACCTTCCACTGCACGGATCAGAAGGAGAGCTAAGAAAATATCTACAGACCACCTCTGATCCTGGACATAAACTGTTTCAACTCTTCCCCTCAGGACACTGCTACAGTGCATGCCAAAACTACAGAGACATGTTTTTTCCTCGTGCCACCACTCTGCTAAACACCCAATTCCCACAGTACTGGCTTATGACTAAGCATATTTACCCATGAGGTATGGCTGCATTACTATTATCCTTCTCATTGTTTCTACTTCCTTCTCTTATTGGTATCATTATTATGATTATTATTACTTTTTTGTTTTACATGTACACTGAGCACATATGCACTGGAGACAAATTTCTTGTCTGTCTGATCACACTTGTCCAAATAAAGTATTCTATTCTATTCTATTCTATTCTACTCTACTCTACTCTACTCTACTCTACTCTACACTTTTTCTTATACAATAAAGTTTAATGTTTGTTGAGTTTGGGGAAAATTGTTTCCATGCAATGTTATTAACATTACATGGTTACAGTATCTCTCTTTAAAATCAATCAAACAATTGGGGGATATATGAAGGATATATGAAATAAACATGTCCAAGTTAATATTCATCCAAAAAACTTCTCAGAAAACATGCCCAGAATTGGCTTGCACAAATTGGGTCTTTTCTCAGTAGCACCTGGGGAAGTGATGTTGGCTGGGGGGGTGAGGCAGTTTGAAAAACAGGGGCACGATGGCAGAAACATGAGAAGGAGGTTAACCCAGCCCACTCCCCACTTATCTCTCCAGATCTTTTTGCACTATTGCTTTTTTGAAGCACTGTTTCTTCAGCTCTACCTTCTAAAGCATAATATTTCTCAGGTGCCCTGTGTAAATGCAACAATAATCTTTGATAAAACTGATTTCTTAAAGGACTGTAGCTGAGCTACATTAGATCAGTACAATTTGGTTACTGGATCTTATTTATTTTAATTATTTATTTGTTTGTCAAACATGTACAAGATAACAAGTATAGGTATGAACATAAACATGAACAAAGGAAGTAAATACAGATAAATGGGGACAGTAAGCATGCTGGTGTACTTATGCACAACCCCTTTAAGAACCTCTTAAGAATGGGGTGAGCTCCACAGTAGACAGTTTGAGGTTGAAGCTGTGAGGGGTTGAGGCTGTAACAACGGAGTCAGGTAGGGTGTTCCAGGCATTGTCCATTCTGTTGCTGAAGTTGTATTTTCTGCAACCGAGTTTGGAGTGGTTTACCTTGAGTTTGTATCAGTTGTTTGCCCATGTATTATTGTGATTGAAGCTGAAGAAGTCGTTGATGGGCAAGATGTTATAGCAGACAATTTTGTGAATTATGCTTAGATGCCCAAGGCGGCGCAGTTCCAGATTGTCCAACCCAAAATTTCAAGCCCTGCTGTCTAGACATCAGTGACAGGATTTCAGTCTGAATGGGTGATTAAAGCCCCATGCATAGGAGCTAAAGGGCAGGCCTTCCTTTCCATGTTAGGTTGTGGTTGTGGTTGTATAAAAGACCCCAAATCATTTGTTCCAGCAAGACTGATCTTCCTTGTCATGTTTCAGGAAAGATCAACCTGTGCCATCTGTTTTCTTCTAGCATTCATCATATTTCACTTCCCCCAAAGACATAAAATGGGAATGGAGTAAGGAACAGAAATAAAAACTAATAATAAAACAGGGGAAATGAATATCACAAAATGTCACAAACAACTGTCATGATACATGCCTGTTTTGGTCAGGCAAATACTGGGGGGAAATCTATTTGTAATCTTTTGTTAGAAATGTTAATTAGTTGATCCAAATATTTCATAAATAATTGCTTTTTATAACTTCTTTAGAGATATTTTTATCTTTACTATATAAATTGAGGGGGAAAGGGAATGAAAAATCAGAAAGCCCCAGAGGCTCATATTCTAGTATAGTATTCTAACTAAGAAATTGTAGGAAGCCCCCACTCCCCAGATTAAAATATTTTTATTCTTAATATTAAAAGAGGCAGGATAGAATATATAGAAAATGCTCTTAAAGACAAAAAGCAGCCCCAGTCTTCCTTCTATAGGAAACAACCTCCAGCAGATGCTTGAAGTTTTTAGAGATAGATATTTTGTGCCCATTAAGAAATCCAGGCCAGCCTTCTTGTTGTTAGTTGTGAAGTCATGTCTGACTCATCACAATCCCACGGAAAATGTTCCTCCAGGCCTACCATCTTCTGGAGTCCATTTAAGCTCACGCCTACTGCTTCAGTGACTCCAGCCAGCCAGCTCATTCTCTGTCGTCCCCTTCTTCTATTGCCCTCAATCTTTCCCAGCATTAGGCTCTTCTCCAGTGCTTCCTTCTCATTAGGTGGTCAAAGTATTTGAGTTTCATCTTCAGGATCTTTCCTTCTAAAGAACAGTCAGGGTTGATCTCCTCTAGGAGCAGACTGGTTTGATCGCCTTGCAGACCAAGGGACTCGCAGGAGTCTTCTCCAGCACCATAGTTCAAAGGCCTCAATTCTTTGGCGCTCAGCCTTTCTTATGGTCCAATTTTCACAGCCATACATTGCAACTAGGAAAACCATAGCCTTGACTTTTGTTGGCAGGGTGATGTCTCTGCTTTTTAGTATGCTGTCTAGATTTGCCATAGCTTTCCTCCCTAGGAGCAAGCGTCTTTCAATATCTTGGCTGCAGTCCCCATCTGCGGTGATCTTGGAGCCCAGGAAAATAAAATCTGTCACTACCTCCATTTCTTCCCCATCTATTTGCCAGGAATTGAGAGGGTCAGATGCCATGATCTTAGTTTTCTTAATGTTGAGTTTCAAGCCAACTTTTGCACTCTCCTTTTTCACCCTCATTAAGAGGCTCTTTAGTTCCTCTTCACTTCCTGCCATTAGAGTGGTATCATCTGCATATCTGAGGTTGTTGATATTTCTCCCAGCAATCTTAATTCCAATTTTTGAGTCATCTAGCCCTGCCTTTCTCATGATGTGCTCTGCCTATAAGTTAAATAGGCAGGGCGACAGTATACAGTTTTACTGGACCCCTTTCCCAATTTTGAACCAATTAGTGGTTCCGTGTCCAGTTCTCACTGTTGCTTCTTGACCTGCATATAGGTTTCTCAAGAGACAAATAAGATGGTCTGGTACTCCCATCTCTTTAAAAACTTGCCACAATTTGTTGTGATTCACACAAAGGCTTTAGCATAGTCAATGAAGCAGAAGTAGATGTTTTTCTGGAACTCCCTAGCTTTCTCCATGACCCAGCATATAGAATAGAATAGAATTCTTTATTGCCCAAGTGTGATTGGACACACGAAGAATTTGTCTTGGTGCAAATGCTCTCAGCGTACATAAAACAAAAGATACATTCATCAAGAATCATATGGTACAACACTTAATAATAGTCATAGGGTACAATAAGCAATCAAATCATACTAGGAAACAGTCAATATAAATCATAAGGATACAAGCAACAAAGTTACAGTCATACAGTCAGAAGTGGGAAGGGATGGGTGATAAGGAGTGATGAGAAGATTAATAGTAATAGTAGTGCAGATGTTCAGAGTTTTGCAGTGTAAATTCAGAGCCAGAAAAATAAACACAGATGGCTGATTAACATCTTTATAAACATATTAAGTAAATTTTACAATACCAGTTGTAGATTTCTCCAACATGGAGCAAACTCAAACAGAAATATTACAGGTTCAGAGCAGAGCTCCAGTCTTCAGCAAATCTTGGAAGCTGGTTAGTTTCTCTTTAGTTCAGCAGGCAAGAAAGACACACAGCACAGAGATGATGTTTCATTTTCAATAGACAGACTCAGAGCTTAACATAGCAGCAGAGTTGCAGAGCTTAATATAGAGCCATGCCTATGTTACTTCTAGTTTCACTTTCCAAAACAGTCCTCATTGGCTGACTTAGTTGCTATGCCTATTCATTGGCTGACCTTATTACCATGCTCTATTCCAGTTCATGAATATACTCTGACACTCCTCCCTTCATAACTGGAATAGACATATTCAATTACCTTTAATATTCTTTAGATACTTATATTTGAAGACCCACATTCACAGTTCCTTCAAATACCTGAGAATTCCTTTTTTATATTGTACCTCATTATTGGGCAGTAGCTTTTTCTTGTATACCTGCTTGCATCCTACAGCTTTACTATCCTGTGGCAAAGTCATAGATGTAAACATTTCATGTTCTCCCATAGATTTTATTTCCTTGTCCATGGCTTTTTTCCACTTTACTTGTTCAATTTTAGGTAATGCCAATACTTCTTTGTAGTTCCTTGGCTCATACCATACATTACACACTGTAACTTCACTAGCAGAATACCTGTCAGGTGGCATCCCCTTGTTCCATCGCTTTGACGTGTGGCACTGACTGCTCCTGTGTATCAACCCTCTCTTGCTTCATATCTTGTTAAGCTTCTCCTCCCTGAACACTGACACCATACTAAGTGAATTACCATCACTAAGTGAGTTACCATCACTAAGTGGATCATTGTCACTAAGTGGATCATCATCACTAAGTGGATCATCATCACTAAGTGAATCATTCCACAAATTTGCATCAATTCTGTTCCAATTTTGTTCTGCAAAGCTTGCAGACCTTGAAAACACTACTGTTTTGCTCCCATCGCTACAGTGATAACTCTTTGACCCTGGCTCATAGCCCACAAACTGGAGCTTTCTAGCCTTTGGTTGCCCCTTTCTTCTAATTGCTTTTGGCATTGAGGCCCCTGCCCCCATTCTGAAGAAATTTTACAAGTGATAGAAGCTGCAGAGGAGAGATGGAGACTAGGTGCCCGGCCCAAGGAGATGGATTCATGGAGAAGCTGCCAGGCAGAGCTGAATCCAAAGGTGAGACCAGAGGAGAAGCTGCCTGAATGCCTTTCCTTCTCCAGCCCTCTGAGGATGGCCCATGGAGAAGTGGGGGACATTGGAATCAGACAACTCTCAAGACTGGAACCTGTTGCCCCCCTTCTGAAGCCAGTCATTGGCAGGGATCCCAGAGCAATTCTAGCAACTTAAGGTGGAAAGTTATGCATCACAGCCACAACCTCTCCAGGCAAGCTGGGTCCTAAAGCAGCCCACCTTTACTTTCCCTAGTCTAAAAATTGACAATGGAACCAGTGTGGCATCAGTCAGAGGTGGCCTAAGGATCGGTTGAGCCCAGCAGACCCAAGCAGCAAGGGAGAGACAGCAGATGCAGACAACATTGGGTACGTTACAAACCCTAATTCCTCCCCCTCCACAACCAGCAAGGAGATTACTCCCTGCAGAGAGTATTCCTCCAGGGTGGGGATTTTATCCTGGTCAGGGGTGGGTCCAATCCCAGTGGATGCCAGTGCCTGTTGCACCACTTGGTTCAGGAACACCCTGGGCCCAAAGAGATGCAGTGATCCCTTCACAGCAAAGGGATCAGCGCAGGCAGTAGACTGCAACCACCCCACTCTTCCATTCGTGGAGAAGAATTCTACACTTGGGCCCTGCTCAGCAGGTTCCAATTCAGCCGCCCCTTGGAAGAACCCTTCAGGGCCCCTTTTTCCAGTGTGCTCCAGCAGCTCGGCAGATCCTAGCTCAGCTGCCCTTTGGAGTACCCATACAGGACCCCTACATGCCACAGCCAGCTCAACACATTCCAGCTCAGACTGCAGTTGCTATGCCGATCCCCCTCAGACCAGATCAAGTGGCTTTCAAAGCAACATTTGATGGACAGTGTGAACACTTTGCTTATTTCCTTACTTGGATCTGGTCCCACATAGATCGGTTTGGAAACCAATATGCAACAGATCACGACCTGGTTTCCGCAATCACAGATGGGATGAATGAAGGGGATGCTTCCAATTGGGTAGCTCAATTGCACTATGAGGAGGCACTGGAGCTACAGGATATCAATGCCTTTATTGAACTCCTTAGGGCTAGGTTTGGGAATCCTGATAGAATTGCAGAAAGTGAAGACAAAATAATGGAAATGAAACAAGACAAGCAACCTTAAAAGACTTTGTATGGGACTTTAGAAGGGTCGCAAGCAATCTCATGAACTGGCCTGACAGAATACTTCTGTACTACTTTAAGAATGCTATTGACCCAGAAGTTAAAAAAGCATGCAACATCAAAGGAATACCAGAGACTTTACAGGATTGGTATGCCATGTCCCTTAGGCTGGACAGTGAAATCAACCCACATGGAAAACCCCCCTCTGAAGGCCCTGAACTGTGTGTGCATTAAAAACATGTACCCCCTCCCCCTCATGAAGGACTTATCATCTGTCTAAAGGCAAAATTTTACCAAGCTAGATCTGAGAGAAGCCTACTACTGAATTTGCATAAAAGAAGCAGACAAATGGAAAACTGCCTTCAACTGCCCTCTGGGTAGTTTCCAGTTCTGAGTGATGCCTTTTGGACTCCACCCTGCAGTATTTATGCAACTAATCAATGAAGTGTTACATCCACACCTGTACAAAGGGGCCCTTGTCTACCTGAATGACATTCTTATATTCAGCGAAAGCATCGAAGAACATGTCAAATAGGTCAGGCAAGTACTGAAAATACTTTTAGCTGCCAAGTTATATGTAAAGCTGTCAAAATGTGAATTCCATAAAGAGTCATTGGATTACCTAGGCTACCAAGTGTCTAACCAAGGGATTGAGATGGACCCTGGAAAAGTGAAGGCGGTGCTAGACTGGCAACCCCCCAAAACACATAAACAACTTCAGAGTTTCTTTGGTTTTGCAAATTTCTATAGACAATTTATTCCTTCGTTTGCTGAGGTCACCCTCCCTTTAACAGAGTTACTGAAAACTGGGCCTTTCCCAACCAAACAAAACCCAATCAACCCCTTACTTGGACAATGAAATCTTTTGAGACATTAAAATGCCTATTTGCTGCTGAGCCTATCCTCCAGCATCCAGACCCAACCAAACATTTTATAGTCCAAGCTGATGCTAGTGATGTGGCTGTTGCAGCAATTCTTCTCCAGAAGAACTCTCAAAACCAGCTAATGCCTTGTGCTTATGTGTCCAAAAAGTTGACAGACACCGAGTGTAGGTGGGCAGTTTGGGAAAAAGAGATGTTTGCCATATGATGGGCTTTATTATCTTGGAGGCATTTTCTGGAAGGAGTGAAGGAGTCTTTCAAGGTGTGGACTGACCATAAGAACCTCGAGGCTCTAAAGACACTTCAGAAGCTATCACCTAAACAAGTCCGCTGGGCTCAATACTTCAAGAGATTCAACTTTAATTACATATATCCGGGGAACATATTGGTGGATGCCTTGTGGAGAAAACCCTAATTTGACAGTCGCCAGGAAGAGGTAGTGCAAACAATGATATCCGAAGCCCAACCCACAGGCCAAGTAACCACCCGAGACCAAGCCAAACAAAGTCCCAGACACCTAGAAGACAAATTGACAACTGAGTTGAAGCAGCACTTTTAACTGATCCATGGTTTGTTGAATATCAAACTGATTTGACAATGAATGAGGGGTTGGCTTGGAAAGAAACCAAGATTTATGTATTCAATATGCCAAGTCTGTTGGTACTGAAACGTAACCATGACTCACAATTGTGGAGACACTTTGGGTTCTTAAAAACCCTACATTTAGTCAGGAGATTGTTCTGGTGGCCAAAAATGAAAACTGATGTTGAGGACTATGTGAAAAGGTGCTCAATTTGTGCCATGATGAAACACAGAACTGGAAAAACCCCTGATCTCCTTCCAGAAGTAGCTGAACCAATGAAACAGTAGGAAGAAATCATGATAGACTTTATCATAGAGCAGTGGTTGCTAACCAGTGGGCCACTGCCCACTGGTGGTCCGTGAGAAAATTTTGGTGGGCCACTGAGAAATCTCACCCCCAGAGCACCCCCCCCAAAGCAATTAATCCAGGCTGCGCAGAAACACAAGGCTGCACTGCCCACATGGCCTGTGGGAACCGTCCTCGCCCACTCACTCCTTACCCGGCAAACTTGTCTGCTAAATTGTTATTTTTCCTTTTTCCAACCATCAGCTGTTCTACTGTGCCGGGAGATTTAGATTAGCTAGGAAGCAGGAAATGGTTGGATTTCTTGCTTTCTAGCTAGTCTTTAGATCTTCAGCTCTGCTTTTAAGCATAGCTGAACCTCCCTTAGGACTGAAGGTTCTATTATTCAGTGCAGACTCATGGCAAGCAAATTTTATGTGACAGGCTCAGGTAACCGATGGCAGATAGATAGATCACTGAATGATTCTGTGAGCAACTCAATCTGCCTGCCTGCTTTGCCTGATTTTGGGTAAAAGTTGCTCTTCTTTTAGTAAAAAATTCAATATTTACATACATGGTGTGTTGTGAGTTAATTTTGTGAGTTTGCTTGCTAGCAAATTTTATGAGTTTGCTTGCAAGCAAATTTTATGTGACAGACTGAGCTAGCTGATGGCAGGTAGATAGATCTCTGAATGAATCTGTGATTCTGTGAGCAACTCACTCTGCCTGCCTGCTTTGCCTGAAATTGGGGTAAAATTTGCTTTTTTAAATAAAAAATTCAATATTTATATAAATATTTATAATATTTACATACAAGCCATGCCCAGCCAGTCACATGACCACTAAGTCACACCCACAAATTAGGCCATGCCCACAGAACTGGTTAGTGGTCCCTGGGATTTAAAATTATGAGTTTGGTGGTCCCTGAGGTCCAAAAGGTTGGCGACCCCTGTCATAGAGTTACCAGAGAGTGGAGGAACTACTGTGATTTGGACTGTTATCGACTTATTTTCTAAGCAAGTCCACTTTACAGCATGTAACGGACTACCTTCGGCTAAGAAACTTGCAAAACTATTTGTGAAGCATATCTATAGACTCCACAGAGTACCTCATAGAGTAATCTCAGTTCGAGGTGTACAGTTTACTGCTAAGTTTTGGAGGGAGTTTTTGAAGTCCATTGGGTTGTCCCAAGGGCTTTCCTCAGTGTTCCATCCTGCGTACAATGGTGCAGTGGAAAGAGCGAATGCCATGGTGGAATAATACATTAGATGCTATGTAAATTATCAACAGGAGAACTGGGCGGAACTGTTACCATTTGCAGAAGTTGCTTAGAATAATGCAGTACACAGCTTGACTCCATTCCAAATCAACACCAGTATGGATTTTGTCCCTATGCCGGAGTTGCCTAGGGAACCCCCAAAATCCATGTCTTTAACAGAGTGGATGGAATCATTAAAGAAAAGTTGGGAGGATATGAAAAAAGCTTTAACTGAAGCTGCTGAGGAATATAAAAAACAAGCAGACAAACATAGAGCCCTCCACTCACCATTTAAAGTAGGGGACAAAGTGTTTTGTCAACTAAATGCTGTATCTCAAGTTGAAACTTCCCAGTAGGAAATTGGGCCCTAAATTCTTGGGTCCATTACCTATATCTAAGATAATCAATCCAGTGACAGTCCAATTAAGTCTCCCTTGGCTGTTGGGGAAAATACACCCAGTGTTCCACAGTAGTTTGCTGAAGCCTGCTGTAGGGTCAAATCAAGGCTGATGCCAGCAGCTCCCCCCAAACCTCTGATTGTACAGGGTGAGACACATTATGAAATAAAGAAGATCCTCAATTCTAGATTACACTGAGGACAATTACAATATTTGGTGTTATGGAAAGGCTATCCTTTGTCAGAAGCTACTTGGGTGAAAAGTTGGGATACATGCAGATAGATTGGCTAATCAATTTCATGAAAAATTCTCTGACAAGCCAAAGGTCCCCTTGGAGGGGAGAGAAGGGGTTAAGGGCATTGCATTAACCCCTGGTTGTGTTTTGTTTATTATCTCTTCCAGGATGTGATTTTTTAAGGGGGACACCTGTCAGCTTTGGAAGCCATATTGAGATTTGATGTTCCCATGCTGCCACAATTGAGCTTGAGAAAGTGGGAGGGAGGAATTCACTTGAGTATATCTAATTAGACAAAATAAAATACTTTTGTTTGGTTCAAGGTCACTAAGTGTGGTGCATAATGAATTGAGGATCTTACTTTAGGATGGATGGTGATTGGACCATGTGATGTGGTGATGGCTAAGGGGAATGGATTTGTAGTTTTGACTTTTGCAAGGAAGCCCAGAACTTTCAGTTTCGGGATTCCACAGATGTACCAGTTACTATCCAAATAAAGGTACCTTTGAGATATGTCTGTCTCGGAGTTATTGATTGGAATGGAGGGTTGCTGAACACTGACAGTAGGGCTTCATAGAACCAGTCAATTTCATCCTCTTCAGCACCAGTGGTTGGGGCATAGACTTGGACTACTGTGATATTGAGTGGTTTGCCTTGGATTTGAACTGAGATCATTTTGTCATTTTGGGGATTGTATCCCAGTATTGCTTTTCCTACTCTTTTATAGACTATGAAGGCTACTCCATTTCTTCTGAGGGATTTTTGCCTGCAGTAGTATACCTGATGGTCATCTGAATTAAATTTACCCATTTCTGTCCATTTTAGTTTGCTGATTCCTAAGATGTTGATGTTCAGTCTTGTCATCTCTTATTTGACCATTCATGGATTTTACATTCCAGGTTCCTATGGAGAATAGATCTTTACAGCATCAGACTTTCCTTTCACCACTAGATGCAACCACAGCTGAGCGTCCTTTCGGCTTTGGCCCAGTTGCTTCATTCTTTCTGGCACTACTAGTACTAGCCCTCTACTCTTCCCTAGTAGCATATTCCTAAACAAAACACCCTCAGCTCAGCTCCCCCAGAACAGGAGCCACATGGCTGAGGAGTAAAGAGCAGTAGCAGTACAACAGAAAGGACATCCAGCATCAAGAAGCAGCACAACGAACCAGAACTTGACAGCAACGCAGAGAGCAGTGTGAAAAGCAACAGTAGAGCAACAATGGAACTGGAGGCTATCAGTGTTGGTGGAGCATTGCAGCACAGCAGATTAGGGAACGGTGACTGTGAATGGCAACAGAACAGTGTGGCAGACCAACAGACAAGTGGGGGGGGGCAACGCCATGAATTGAGAAAAGCAGGGAGAGCTGAATACCCATTAGTGGCAGGAGAAAAGTAAGTAGGAAGAGAGGATAAAAAGACAACAGAGGACACAAGGCAAGCAAAAATCAAAGGTCAGTAGACAATATCAAGAATGGAACATATAAAGACAGAGAAGAAGGAGACAAATGAAGCCACAAGAAGGCAGGGAGGGAAGGGATCATAAGAAGGAAGGGAGGAAAGGGATAATTATAGAACATTCCATTACAGGCTAAGAACGAACCTTGCACAAGCCCACTCAACACTGAAAATTTTAAAATTAGACAATTTAAATGATCTGCTAGAACCTTATATTTTAAACTAGACCATTTTGAACGCTATAACTTTAAATCCTTAAACTAGACATTTTTTAACTACTAGAACTTTAAATATTTAGCTAGACTTTCCCCCCTAAATTTTAAATTTTAAATGATCTATTAGAATATCAAAATTCTAAATTGGACATTTTCCCTTTTAAAAATCTGTGGTAAGATCTTCTACACTTTCATTTTCAACTTTTTAAAATCCTCTCATAGAAAAAGAAACTGATACTATTGTGATCTGCAAAACATATTCCATGTATATACACTTATGCCCATAGAAGACCAAGCTATATATGTACCAAATGCAAACTAATCAAGTTACTAGAAAAAAAAGTAAAGGTTCTAAAGGAAATTCTAACCACTTTGAAATTCATCCTACAAAATGAGAAACCCCAAACCTTGCAAGAAGAAAATGCCCAAATTCAACATAATAATGATCAAACAACTTCTAAAAGAATTGACCCCTTAGAGAAGAAGACAGATGGAAACATGTCACTCATACAAAAAAACAAAACCTAGTACAAAACTCCTGTCCAACCCAACCCACTCTGATGCAGCCCCACTGATGCTAAGCAATCGATTTCATGGACTCCCAGGAAGAAAACATGCAGACACCAGGGGTGAGCTTCAAATTTTTTAGCAAGGGGCTCTCTGCCCTAATGACTGGGTGGGTGGGCATGGCTGGGTGAGCATGGCTAGGTGGTCATGTGACTGGGTGGGTGTGGCCAACTCGACATCACTTCTTTGCCCTAATTGCCTAAAAAAGATAATATACCAAAAAGTTATTTATTATTTCGTGCATTTAAGTTAATACTTATATAAAAGACTGGGTGAAACCAGGCTTAATAGCAGTGACTGTGAGAGGGATCTTGGAGTCTTAGTAGAGTTTCTGGTGAGTTACGTGATTCTAATTATTTGGGAATTAATCCCCTCGGAGGCTAGTGATTATGTTATCTGATTTTCTCAATGGCACTCCCTCCACAAGTGCTTTATCTAACTTGACACTTTTGCGAGGTTGCTCTTGGCTGAACACCCAGAAAGGAAAAAAGCCTTAAAAAGGTGTTCAGCTCAGCAGAGTCTTAGCTAAGGGCTATCCTGAGCCCCTGTGAAGCCCCAGCAGCCCACCCCTGGCAAACAAATAGAAGTGTAATCAAATGTCCCTAAAAGCATAGCACCATCAAATGCTTCAGCGATAGATAGAAAAATACCTCAAACCTCCCTAGGAAAAGAAAGATGAGTGTTGGTGATAGGAGATTCAATTCTCAAGGGAACAGAACCAGCAGTCTGTAGAGCAGATAGTCAATCCAGAGAGGTATGTTGTCTCCCTGGACAAAATCAAAGATGTGGCTGAGATCCTAATCAAAATAATAAAACCCACAGAATACTGCCCTTTTCTAGTATTACATGTAGGGATGAATGACACAAAAAAGGACTTGAAAACAATATTGAGTGATTACGAGCAGTTGGCACAAAAGTTAAGGAGTTAAATGCACAAGTAGAGCCTTGGTGGCAAAGTGATTAGAGTGTAGTACTCCTAGCTTCTTCTGTGGACTGCTGCCTGCCTGCAATTTGACAGTTCAAATCCCACCAGACTCAAAGTTGACTCAGCCTTCCATCCTTCCAAGGTGGGTAAAATGAGGACCCAGACTGAGGGGGCAAATGGTAACTCTGTAAAACCACTTAGAGAGGGCTGTAAAGTGGTATATAAGTCTAAGTGCTATTGCTTTTGTTATTTCATCTGTAATGCCAATGAAAGGTCAACATCTGGTAAGAGAACAAAGAATTATAGAAGTCAACCACTGGCTAAAGGTTTGGTGTCACCAAAAAAAACTTCGGATTCCTGGACCATGGTCTGCACTACCTCTATTATTGGCTTTTGGCAAGGAATAGGCTGCACCTCACAAAGAGTAGGAAGAATGTTTTCACAAAATGACTGGCTCAACTTATCAGGAGGGCTTTAAAATAAAATTGAGGTGGAGGGTGACCAATCTTTAGGATCTCCAGAACCTAATTCCAAGCAAAAACCCCTAGAAAACAAGTCTAATAATGAGGTAAGGAGGGATGGAAAGGAAAACAAACTCAAACACCAAATAGGAGACATAGGAAGCATATCCAGAGTCAGACATAAATATTTCAAGTGCCTTTACACAAATCCACAAAGTCTGGGGGAAAAACAGGGTGAACTTGAACTATTAATGCATGGAGGTTGATATGATATAGTTGGAATAACAGAAACTTGGTGGGATGAAACCCATGCCTAGAACATACTGATAGAAGGATACAAACTTAAAAAAAAAACCCAGACCCCATAAAAAAGGAGGTGGAGTTACACTGTATGTAAAAGACCACTATATTGCTACAGAAATGCACTAAACCAAAGATGAAAACCTCCTAGAATGCATATGAGTTAATATAAAAGAAAAAAGGGAATGACATGGGCCATAAGTGTATACTACAGGGCACCAAACTAAACAGAAAAAATGTGTGACTTTTTTTTGCTCATCAACTAACAAATATATGTAGGAAACACAGTACAATAGTAATGGGGGACTTCAACTACCCTGACATCAATTGAAAGACTAATTCCACACCAACTGAGAAATCAGCCATACTTAAATCAGACTTAATTCTTACAAACAGAGAAGAAGTGATAGAGGGAGTTGAAACTGCAGGAACCTTGGGTGAGAGTGACCATGTCATAGTAGAATTCAACATAACGCAAACACAAGCAATAGAACAAAATGATACCAGAGTCTTAGATTTTAAAAGAGCTTATTTTAATAAACTCAGAGGGAACTTGGGAAAGATTCCTTGGATGAAAATCCTAAAGGGGAAAACAGCGCAAGAATCCTCCAGTGTAGCTCGCCGTGATCGTATAGTGGTTAGTACTCTGAGTTGTGGCTGCAGCAACCTCGGTTCGAATCCGAGTCATGGCAGATGAAGAAGAGCAAGTTTTTAATCCTAAACCCTCCTTTATCTTTTTGATGCTCCAAGGTGGCGAGATGCTTCAAGATGGCAATCAAGGTGAATGCCTACCACATCGCTGGAGATGGGGAGTGGGGTCTTGGGCCAACGGAGCCACAATCTACCTCAACCGGGACTGTCAGACAGTTTCAGAAGGTTCCGAGAACTGAGAACTTGCCAGTAATCCTGAGAGAGAGCTGAGAGAGAGTGGAGAGGCCAGGACACCATCCTGAGCGAAGAGTCCAAGACTCCATTCCGTAGGACACCATTCCGAATGGGTGAGACTTGTAAAGAACCGGGACCAGTGGATAGCGAATAGTGCAATTCCGTGCAGAGAGTGGAGAGCGGATCGTGCTAAGAGCAGGGACGTGCTGGGATTAGATGAGAGTGTGATTCTGACACTTACAGAAAGAGTGATTCTGAGAGTGAGCCATTCTGAGCAGCATGGAATGAGCGGCATGGAATGAGCTGTGAATGGTGGAGAGTGTGATTCTGAACTGCAGTGAAAGAGAAGGAAACTGACAGAGAGGGTGATCCTAAACATCCAAAAAGAGCTGGGACTGGAGGAGAGCAGGAGAGTGTGATTCTGAATGGCTGAGAATTGCGAAGCACTGAGGAGACTCACAGAGACCCTACCTGAGAAGAATAATCTCCTAAACAGTCTCCATTTAAATCACCCAGCTGACTTGTCAGCCTCCATTTAAATCCCCACTCAGCTGATTGGACAACCTCCACTTAATCCCCACCCAAATCTCATCCATTCCAAACTCCCAAGTAGATGATTGGAGAGTTCATTCAAATCTTCTCCATTCAAATCTATCAAGCAGCTGATTGGAAGATCTCCATGATCTAATAATACGTAACTGATTAAAGAGTCTTCCACGGAACACTAACAAAGCTCCTTCAAGCAACACTTCCTCTTTAAAAACAAAAACAAAACAAAAACAAAACAAAGGAACTTTTCACTACCAACCTCCAATACTTCACTACCTCCACTATTTCATTACCTCAAGACCAATTATTGATAGATAATTCTTTGTCTAAAATAATTGATTTATCATTTAATAGTATAATTAATTGTTAAATGACCACTAATTTACTGAGTTATTGATTGATAGTGATTTAATACTGTATCATTGATTATCTAGTTGATTGATTGATTATTTGATTTTTAGTAATAAGTAACCTGATTTTTGATTTGTTCTCTAACTTATCAATTAACATTTATTAATTACCAACTTTCATTAAGTAACTACCTAACATATTAATTAGCTATTGTAATTGCTTAGTGTACTATTGCCATTTACCATGCCAGCCAAAAACTCCAAACCCTCCACTACCAAAAACCAACAAAAGAATATCTTTACCAATGACCTCCCAGATGCCTGCACATGCTTCAAATGTCTTGAAACCATCAATGAAAGCGGAAATAACATTAAATGCCATCTATGTGACAATCAAGCCCACCTTGCCTGCTTAAGCTTAACCAAAAACCTAGCTGATCTCCTAAAAAACATCAGATACATTTCCTTGTTCTATGTCCATCATGTTTACCTAAGCTAAACAAAATAAGTACCCTGTCTGACGGAGTTGAAAGCGTAGAATCATTCATTCACTCAATAGAAGAATGCTTAGTAACACATTTTGAAACAACTATACAAGCAAGCCTAATCTCTCTTGAAAAAAAAATACAGCACAGATAAGCGAATACCTAATAGCTCAAAATCAAATCCCAACTCAACAACCACTACCACAACTACTACCTCAACTACAATCGCAACTACAACCAAAAATAACCACCAAACCACAGCCACAAATAATCACTATTCCAACAAATAATACCACAAATGATATGCCCTTACTCATCAGAGACATCATGGAACATGATCAGAAAAGTCCAAATGCCATCTTATTTAGTCTTGAAGACACCAACGAATCTGATGTTATCACCCAAGTTCGCAATATCATAAGCAACTCTAATACAACAAACATTTCTCTTGAAGTTATCATTGAAATAACCAGAGATGGCCCTGAGTTCAATTTTGTAGAGTTGTTTGCAAAAATGAGTCCAGCAAATGGATATTCATTCATACAGTAAACACCAATTCTAAAACCAATCCCATCCATAACAAACTTCACTCATGACCAGACTTATCCATACTGCAAAGAATCCGCTCCCGTGAATTCTGCACAGAACTCAAAAAACGTCTAGACAATGGAGAGAAGGACCTATACATTGACTACCGTGCTGATTGTATCAAAAGTAAGTCACACAACCCACAACTCGGCATCCAACCCTACTTCATCCAATCCACCATCACCCAAAACTAGGCACATGTGCCCCTAACTACCTCAATTCCAACTACAACTGCTCTTAAATGCAAGCTACTCAATGCAAGAAGCCTTGTAAATAAAATACCTGAATTCCTCCTCTTACTAAATACGGCTAAATTCGACATCATATTTGTCTGTGAAACATGGCTCAACGCATCTCTCCCTGACTCCATTACCACAATAAGAGACTATCATGTTTACCGATCAGGTCATGAAATCTGTAGAGGAGGTGGCATTGCTATCTTCTATAAAAAGTCCCTACATCTAAAAAACATCCAAATTACCCAGGAGCTTGCTCTTCCGGAGACCATCATTTGTGAACTGTCCTTAAATATCACATTTTGATTCTTATTATGTTACAGAGCCCCTGATTATGACACCGAACATGTAAACAAGTTAAACTCACTACTAACATGGGCAACATCCTGCCCACACACTTTTATCTTTCTTGGTGACTTCAATCTACCTCATATTAACTGGACCCTAAATGAATGTAATACTGAACCCATACATGCAACTTTTTACAATGCTGTAACAAATCTGGGACTGGAACAACTAGTAATCAACAAGACTAGACTTAACAACTGCCTTGATCTCATCTTCTGCAACAGTTTGAATTCAATTTACGGAATACAAATTAAAGAACCTTTTTCCAACAGTGACTACAGCATGATTGACTTTTGCCTCAACATATGTCCTCACAAAAATCATCATAACGACGGGATCCCCAATTATAACTTCAAAAAAGGCAACTAATGATCTTATAGACAACGATGTCTCATCTCTTGATTGGCAAATTCTATTCACTGGATGCAATACTGTTGAAGACCATTACAACATATTTTTACTTGAAGTCAAAAGAGTCATCAAACTATATGTACCAATAACAACTCCCAAAACCAGGAAAAAAAATTACCCATAACAATAAGAAATCCCAAAAGAAATTCCTTTGGTGGAAAAAGAAATCTGATCACGTTGTCAACTTTAAAAGCTGATACAAAAATTTATGTCACCAGATAAAGACTGAATGCACCAATTATCACATTAAACAAGAGGAAAACCTTCTACACACCAATTCCACCCACACTTTCTACAATTTTGTAAACAACAAACTAAAAGACTCAAGGTCCATCCCACCCCTGAAAGGACCTAATGGTAAAGACTGCAACGATGACCCCATTAAAGCCAACCTCTTTAACACATTCTTTGGCTCAGTATTTGTAAACAGCAATGGATCATGCCCAATATTTCCTGGTCGAACCACAGACATCTACAATGATCTAATACATATCGATTTGACAGAAGACAATGTTGAAAAAGCACTACACAATCTAAAACCATCTCTATCTATTCGACTGGATGGAATATGTGCCTACTTCTTAAAAAAGCTATCCACTGCCATAGCTGAACCTCTAAGCATAATCTTTGAAAAATCTTTCAGGACCAGTTCCTTGCCAAACCTATGGTCACTAGCCACGGTCATCCCCATCTTCAAAAAGGGAAACCGCAGCCTAGTTGAAAATTACAGACCAATCTCTTTATGCTGTGTCACCTGTAAAGTCATGGAATCAATTATTAACCAATCCATTATCCTCCACTTAGAGACAAACAACCTACTCTCTAACAAACAATTTGGTTTCAGAAAAAAACTATCCTGTAATCTGCAACTCTTACACTGCAAAAATATATGGACTACACAACTCGATCAGGGCAAAGCAATAGACGCAATCTACATAGACTTCTGTAAAGCCTTCGATTCAGTGGTACACGACAAACTACTCCTAAAACTAAAATTTTATGGTATCTCTGGATGCCTGCATAACTGGATAGAAGCATTCCTGTGAAACAGGCAACAAATGGTCAAAAGTGGGAGTGTCCTATCAAATCCTGTACCTGTCAACAGTGGTGTCCCCCAAGGCAGCATTCTAGGACCAACTCTCTTCATACTCTACATAAATGACCTCTGTGATCATATTAAGAGCTACTGCATTCTTTTCGCTGATGATGTAAAGCTATTCAACACCACCGACAATACTGCTATCTTTCAAAAAGATCTTGACTATGTGTCAGAATGGTCAAACAAATGGCAACTTCAAATCTCAACAAATAAATGCTCTGTCTTACAAATTGGCAAAAAAAAAAATCAGAAAATAAAATACAAGGTGAATGGTAAAGACCTTATTGATGATCCAAACTTTGTCAAGGACCTTGGAGTATTCATCTCTAATGATCTAAGTGTTAGAGCCCACTGTAACTACATAGCCAAAAAAGTATTAAGAGTTGTTAACCTAATCCTGCATAGCTTTTTCTCTGGTAATATCACACTACTAACTAGAGCATACAAAACATTTGCTAGACCAATACTTGAATATAGCTCATCAGTCTGGAACCCACATTACATATCTGATATTGATATAGTTGAGAAAGTCCAGAAATATTTCACTAGAAGAGTTCTCCATTCCTCTACTCGTAGCAGAATACCTTATGCCACCAGACCTGAAATTTTAGACCTAGACAACCTAGAACTATGCTGCCTTCGGTATGTACAGTACATAAAATTATATATTGCAATGTCCTACCTGTCAATGAATACTTCAGCTTCAACCAGGACAATACAAGAGCACACAATAGATACAAACTCAAGGTAAACCGCACCAAACTTGATTGCAGGAAATACAACTTCAGCAACAGAGTGGTCAATGTCTGGAATACTCAACCTGACTCTGTGGTTTCTTCCCCAAACCCCAAAAACTTTAACCTTAGACTGTCTACTATTGACCTCACCCCTTTCCTAAGAAGTCTGTAGGGGGCGTGCATAAGCGCACCAGCATGCCTACTGTCCCTGTCCTATTGCGTTTTTTTCTTATATGTATCCATTTCATGTATTCATAACTATGTTTATACTTATACCTGTTATCTAATAATCGCTTGACAAAATAAATAAATAAATAAATAAATAAATAAATAATCTTGGGAAACTCTGTAAAATATGATCATAAAAGCCCAGACCAGCACAATAACCACTGCAAAAGAAAAAATAAGAAATGCAAGAAGAAACCATGAAAGCATGGCTGCACAAAAATCTCTCTGACAAATTGAAAGACAAAAAGGACAAGTACAAAAAATGGAAAGAGGGTCACATAACTAAGGCAGAATATTAGCAGATAGCCAGAAACTGCAAAGACGAAGTCAGGAAAGCAAAGACTCAGAATGAACAAAGACTTGCAACAAAAGTCAAAGATGATAAAAAAGTTTCTTCCAACATATAAATAACAAGAAAAAAATCAAAGAAATAGTCGGTTCACTAAAGAGAGAAAACAGCAAGGAAGTAACAGGCAACAGAGAGAAAGCAGAACTGCATAACTCGTTCTTTGCATTGGTCTTCACGCAAAAAGAAACTATAGCTCAACCTGCCAAAAAACGTAACTATAAAAGACAGACTAGAAATAAAAGTTAAAATAAGCAAAAAAAATGATAAGAGAATATTTGTCTGATCTTGATGAATACAAATCATCGGGACATCATGCATTACATCCCAGAGTTCTAAAGAAGCTGGCAGATGTCATCTCAGAACCACTGTACCACATCTTTCAAAAATCCTGGAGCACCAGGGAACTAACGGAGTTCTGGAAAAGAGCTGATGTGGTTCCCACCTTCAAAAAAGGGGGAAAAAACAGAACCAGGAAACTATAGACCAATCAGCCTAATATCAATACCTGGGAAGATACCGAAAAAGATAATTAAAAAAAAAACCAGATCTGCCAACATCTAGAAATGAGTAAAGTAATAAATAGCAGTCAGCATGGGTTTGATAAAAACAGATCATGCCAAACCAATCTTATTTCATCCTTCAACATAGTGACTAAATTAGTAGACCAGCAAAATACTGTAGACATAATTACTTAGACTTCATCAAGGCATTCGACAAAGTATACCACAACCTACTTCTTGGTAAGCTAGACAAAAGTGGAATAGATAGCATCACCACCAGATGGATTTGTAAGTGCCTGACAAGCCATACTCAACGAGTAGTCCTTAATGGGTCTACATGGAGTGAAGTGAGTACTGGGGTGCCACAATGTTCCGTCTTAGGCCCAGTACTCTTCAACATCTTCATAAACATCTTAGATGAGGGAATAGAAGGGGAACTTACCAAATTTGGTTGCACTAGAAGACCTCCAAGGTCCCTTTCAACTCTGTTATTCTATTCTACTCTAAATTTGCAGATGATACTAAGCTGGCAGGAATAGCTAACACCCTAGAAGATAGACTCAAGATTCAGATGGATCTTGACAGACTTGAATACTGGGCCCTATCTAACAAAATGAAATTCAATGTAGAGAAAAGTAAAGTCTTATACTTAGGCAAGAAAAACCAAAAGTACACATATAGATTGGGTGAAACAAGGCTTAATAGCAGTAACTGTGAGAGGGATCTTGGAGTCTTAGTGGACAACCAGTTAAATATGAGCCAGCACTGTGGCAGCAGCCAAAAAAGCCAATGCAATCCTAAATTGCATTAACAGAGGGATACAATCAAGATCAAGTGAGTTACTAATACCACTATAAAGCCTTAGTAAGATGTTGAGACACTAGAAAAAGTGCACAGAAGAGCAACCAAGATGATTTGGGGACTGGAGGCTAAAATATATGATGAATAGTTACAAATACTCGGTATGGCTAGTCTAGTGAAGAAAATGACATGGGGAGACATGACAGCAGTCTTCCAATATTTGAGGGACTGCCACAGAGAGGAAGGGGTCAAGTTATTTTCCAAGGCACTCGAAGGCCTGACAAGGAATAATGGATGGAAACTGATCAAGGAGAGATTCAACCTAGAAGTAAGGAAAAATTTTCTGACAGTGAGAACAATCAACCAATGAAATAGCTTGCCTTTGGAAGTTGTGGGAGCTTCATCACTGGAAGCTTTCAAGAAGAGATTGAACTGCCATTTGTCAGAAATGGTGTAGGGTCTCCTGCTTGGGCGGGGGGTTGGACTAGATCACCTACAAGGTCCCTTCCAACTCTGTTAATCTGTAATCCAGAAAAAGGATTAAAAGTAGAAAAACAAAGACTCCTAGAATTTACATTTCCCACCCAAATTGTAAGGACAGGACATGACTCTTAGGACATAATAGGTTTAACCCACCACCATTAGAATAGCAAAAGACACAAGGCTCATTGCATTGCAAACCCCCCTGGAGCATCTCAGAATGCTATAAAAATCTATCCATTCACCCAGCCAAGGGGTCAGCCACTCCAGAAACATTTTCTGCTGTCACTGAAATTTTTGGAAATCAAATAAACCTTCGTTCCATACAGTCAGCCTCCATTTTATTTCCAGCACTTTTCTCCCAGCTTGGAACTGGACCAGATTTTTCTTCCTACAATTTGGCATGCCTGATGGGACTCCAAGCTAACCTGACCAATGGACCTGGCCTGGATAAGCTTCCACCTTGCCGGTAGCAGACCCCTTGTGTCTATGAGTGGATTCTTCAGATCTTGCTCATTTGGAGCAAGGGTAGTAAAGGAAATTTTGAGTCTTGAGCACAAAAGGCTACTTGGAAAGAAGGAGACTACCTCTAAATTTTAACTTTTAAATCCCAGGAAAGCAAGGGAAAGATCTGTATGCCTGTGTGTGTGAGCAAGAGGACCCTTCTCCCAATCACTGCTGGATCCTGCTCCCTCTGTGCCTTTCCTAGCTGCAAACAGATCTGTTCAACTGACAGACCTGGAAAGTAAGGGGGTTGGCCAGAGCACAGGACCTTCTGTAGGGAAAAGGGAAGCTATGTGAAGGAAGAACAGGATGTGCGTGAGAGAGGCGAACCTGGGCAACTTGCTGAGAATCACTGAGCAAAATCCCATTCAGTAGGAGGTGCCTGTACTTACTGCTAAGAGAGCAGTAGGTCCTCCCAGACTCTCTTGGGTCTGAAAACCATGAGGAAAGTAAGGCCATGGGAGGAGGTGCTGACAATCACTGCAAAGGGAGCAGCAGGTCCTCCTGGACCCCTTTTTGGTCTGAAAACCATGGATTTTCCCTTGAAAGGAGGTGTCCTTACTCTGATAGGGAACCAGTGTCCTCCCGGACCCCCTTTTTTGCGGGGGGCTTTGAAAACTGTCAGGCAGGAGTGTAAGCTTGTAAGGAAGCTTGGCCACAAGGGAGACCCGGCAGAGCCAATTGAACCTCAACATCAGAATTAGGGAAACATGGGAAGCTCTAACTCAAGTGTCTCAAGAGGACCCCCTCTAGGATACTTGCTCGATGGCTGGGATGAGAGGCAGTTGCCCATCCTGGCTGGTATAAAGGAGAAACGAGCAAGGAAGTTATGCAAGGAGATAGATTTTGTTCAGGGATGCTAGAAAACCAATTTGGCTAAATAAAGGTACTTAAAAGAAAAGAAAATATAGTAACATTGATCCCTTCTAGATTTTTGCCTTTCTAATTTAAGTTAACTGAGATCTATGGTGAGAATGATCAAGGTGTGTAAATCTGAGAGTTCTACTGTCCTTTTCTTTCTCTTTCCCTTGTCTTTGTGTGTGTGTGTGTGTGTGTGTGTGTCTTTGTGTGCCCTTGAGGTAATTGTAAGTTAAAAAACTCTAAGCCGGGATACTTGCAGGAAACCCTGCTGCCGATAACGACTTCCTGATGCCCAGTACGCTCCCACAGGCAGGGCCTCCTGGTGGTGCCGTCAGCTAGGCAATGTCGGCTGGCAGCCCCCAGGAATAGGGCCTTCTCTGTGGGGGTGCCCGCTCTCTGGAATCAGCTGCCCCTGGAGCTCCAGGTGGTCCCGGACCTCCAATCCTTCTGCCATGGCCTAAAAACCTGGCTATTTCAACTGGCCTACCCGGACTGATGGGGGGGGAGGGTTTTTAAATGGGTGTTAAATGTTTTAGTTTTTATGATTATGAGATGTTCTTGGGTTTAATTCATTTTTAACTTTTGTATTATATGTTTTTTAGTATTGTAAGCCGCCCTGAGTCCTTAGGGAGATAGGGCAGCATATAAATCTTATAATTAAATTAAATTAATTAAATTAATCCATAGAGACAAGAATTTTAAATTCTGTTGGAAAATAATGTTAAAATAAGTAATAAAAAGAAAATTACCTTCACCACAATTTGCCTGGCTAGCAAAACAGGGTGAAGAGAATTGTGTCCCCTTTTTTCTTTCACTCTCTGTACCTTTAAAAACAGCCAAAGGTTATCAGGAGGGAATGTTTTAAGCTCATTTAGAGGGAAAGTTTTATTTGTGCATTTTCTGTTTGTGTTGTGAATGGGTTTTATCTGTCTATTCTTTTCTTGAAACATGAGGTATGTCCATCCACAGGAGCTTCATGAACTCAAGTTTACTCATGTAGGGAAATAATCTTATCAAGATATTTTTCTTACTCTATTAGTAATCAGTAAAATTACTGTGGAAGTAATCCTGGAACATTTAAGCATTTTTCAAAAATAATGTGGTCTTTTCATCTAAACTGTATATTGATAAAACTGGGCCAAATACTGTCAGGATGTTTAGATATTGTAAAACAAATGTTAAAGGTAGATTCTCCATGCCCCTCACAAATTGTACACACTAAACTACTAGGTTTATAAAATTATTTGGAACTTTCAGCATTCTCAAGCTGCCCAATATTCTTAAGCTGGTAGTCCTTAAAGCCTCTTTAATATGTACTTTACAAAATTTATGCATTTGTTTAATTTCAGAGATGACACCCTTTATCTGTTCTTGTTCTCTTTCACCACCAGACATCTTTTGCCTTATTACCAGAATCCAGCTTTTCTTTTTTCCCCTCGTCTGTGGTGTCCCCATTTTGTTGTGACTGGTTTATTTGTTTCTTTAACAACATATTAATGTCATTTCAAACCCTACCTGCAAGCTATCTACCTCATTCCACCTCTCTGTCTCTTATCCTCTGTTCTCCATTCCTCATGTCAGACCAATAATGCCTCTTCTGGGTGGGCCACCCACAAAGGGGAGAGGAGGTCTTGTTCTCATATCTTTCAGCTTTGCACAGATGACTCTGCAACCTTTGGAAACAGAGCACATTGACTCAGATGTTGCCTCCAGAAGTGACCCTCCATCCATTTGAACCAGGGAATTGGGTTTAGAGCCAGTCATCTACTAGAAAGTCATCACTGCAACCAGTCTGAGTGACCAAGTCTGAGTGACCAAGCCAAGCCCAACACCACTCATTAGACTTAAAAGAGAGGACCCTGAGATGGACAAGTGGAAACTAAAGACTCTCTTTGAAACCTCAGAAGACAACTGGAAAGACTATTGGGGGAGGGTGGAAACTCATCATATGGTTTTCCTTTTTTGCCTCATTTACATTGTAATTAACCAGTTAAATGGATTCATGGAAGGATGGCATTTGGGAATGGTTGCCACAGCAAGTCTTCAGACCTCTGTCTGGTGGGAGGGAAAATTGTCAAGGATGTTTATACTACCTGTCTTGTAGAAGTATCTGCACATCCAACACCATTCAAAACCACACTGAGGCTATCTCCTTCACCAACCTCCACATAAAGCATCCCCTAGGCTGGTTCTTGTTCTGTGGCACTAAGGTCCATGCAGTCATACCTCTCTGCCAATTCCATGAGGGGAGGGGCCATGTCCCCCTCAGGTGATTCACAGTCCATATGCCCTACTGAGCTTTGGTGGCTCAGGCTGTTAAATGCCTGCTCTTAAGATCCAGCCGTCTACAATTACTGTAGGCTCGAATCCCACCAGGCTCAAGGTTGACTCAGCCTTCCATCCTCTCGGGGTAGGTAAATTGAGGACCCAAGATTGTTGGGGGCAATTAGCTGACCTTGTAAAAATGCCGCTTAGTAATAAGCAGGCATATACAATGGAATGAAGGCTATTGCTGAGCGCATTGGGTTGTGCTCCAAAAATTGTAAGCCGCCCTGAGTCTTCGGAGAAGGGCGGCATATAAATGTAATTAAAAAAAAAAATTTGAACAGGAGCAGAAGAGAGGTCTCAAACCCCAAGCCCTGATGCTGCCCAGTAAGGCAGAATATGTTGCATTGGTGGTCTCATTAGTGGGAATCCTAGGGCTTGCTATGTGCAATTTCAAAAATATTAATAGCCTGGGCTTGCACACTGGCTAACCTCAATTTGACCTCACAAACCCTGGATGCGCTAAATCAGAGATGTCAAACTTGCACTGTCATGGTGTTGTCATGTGATGTAGCGTGACTTTTCCGCCCTTTGCTAAACCAGGTGTGGGCATGGCCAGCATATGATGCATCCAGCCTGTGGGCCACAAGTTTGACACCCCTGCATTAAACTAAGAGCTAAGGCAGATTCATAAAGCAAATCTTGAAAATGGGCAGCCATTAATTCATGTGAGGTCAAATTCATGGCTGCAAAGAAATTTGGAACATGTGCTCACAGAAAGTAACATCAAACATCTAAAAAGAATTGCCACAAAATATTGGATACTATAAATTTCCTTTCTACTTAACAAAACTTTTGCCCTGGCTGCTATACCTTCATGGGTTGAAAGCTCTCCTTTTGGGAGCCACTGCAGGGATCCTTTTCTGCTGCCTCTATCAATGCTTTCTCCTTTGCATTAACAATTTGATTAATTCTTAATCTTGTTCCAATTTGTTTATGCCACTTATATGGCATAAAGGGGGAATTGTAGGAAGCCCCTCTCCCCAGATTAAAATATTCTTTATTCTTAATATTAAAAGAGGCAGGATGAAATATTTCCCCAATGGAAAAAAAAGAGAAACATGCTCTTAAAGGCAGAAAGCAGCCCCAGTCTTCCTGCTATAGGAAACAGCGTCTGGCAAATACCTGAAGTCTTTAGAGATGGATATTTTGTGCCCATTAAGAAATCCAGGCCAGCTTATTCATAAACAAAACACCTTCAGCCCAGCTCCCCCAGAAGGGATTAAAAGTGGAAAAACAAAGATTACTAGATTTTACATTCCCCACCCACATCTTAAGGATAGGATATGACTTTTAGGACATACAGTAAGAGGATTAACCCACCACCATTAAAATAGTAAAAATCACTACATTGCACAACCCCCTGGAGTATCTCAGAATCCTATAACAATCCATCCATTCATCCAGCAAAAGGGGTCAGCCATCCCAGAAAAAATTGTTGTTGTCACTGAAGTTTCTGGAAACCAAATAAATCTTCTTTCCATACAGTCAGCCTCCATTTTATTTCCAGTGCCTTTCTCCTGGCTTGGAACTGGACCAGATTTTTCTTCCTACAGAATGCAGACTATGGAAGTGAGGAGAAATGAAAGGACGAACATTTTGCTATTTTTCTTCAAATGCTTCATGTGAGTGTTAAGCCAAAAATCAATATCCCTTCTTTTGTCAGTTATACTATTTTTATTTTAATTGAGCATTGTAGTTACATCCATATGTACCATCTATGTATGATAATATATTACTAGAGATCAATTTACATGTTCCTCATCACAGGCAAAGTTGCCAAAGTACAACTTCATGGCTTTTCATGGGAAGCCATCACATTGATAAGCTGTGAGTGTGCACTACTTGAGGTCAAACAGTGGATTATTGATTTAGAGCTGCAAGCAGATTTATCAGTTCTACCTAGAAATATCTTTCTGAGCCACTCTGCACATCTTCTCCAACCAGTAATATACCTTTAGTCACATAATGATTCTAAACTTTAGAAGGGCTTTATTTTTGGCAAGATTCAATGCCTTCCCAACAGCTGTTACTGAAGGGAGATACTGAAAGACGCCTTTGAATAGAGACCTTGTCCATGTGGTGGAGGAATAATCTATGGAACATGTTATTTATATTGTCTTCTATATAGAGATATTGCCAGGAAGTATTATCTCCATTCTCATTTGTTGGTATACAGTACCTAAGGCTAAGAGCAATGAAGCAAAAGGAATACAAATTAAGGAAATTTTGCACTGCATCTGATGGGACATAAGAATTACAGAATGAAGGGAAAGATCTTGGAAGTCATCAAGTCCAGCTTCCTGCCAATTGATAAAAACAAATACTTTGATGCTGTGGGCAACAAAGAAATAATCCTTTTTTCCCTCTATTACATTTTTGCAGCAATGGGAATTTTCAGTTAGGTTTGGATTTTGAAAGATATCAGATTAAATGATCCTCAACAGCCTATAGTGATACATTTGCATGATACTTTGAAGATAATATCATGTCAATTTGGCATGACTTGATTACATGATTATCACAGTTACACCCAGATCATTTTGTTTCCTCCAATTGTATTGGGGAGTTCCAGTTGTTGAGACTGTGGATGCAAAGCAGGTCCTTAAATAAGATTGACAAACCTATGGAGTTCAAGTAAGGAGAAGATGGCTAGTTGGGTCCAGGAGATAGTTAATTCTTCCTTAATTAGAAAATCGCTGGCCAGAAATATCAACCTCTTTGAAAGTCTGTCATCAAGACTTCTCTTGAAGAAGTCTTCCTTGGCCCTTAAACTAGTGAATAATCATGGGCCTGTTGCTAATATTCTATTCTTCAACAGGGTGTTGAAGCAAATGGTTGCTCTCAAAATTGACCTTGGATGAAGCTAAATTAATTCAAACTTAATTTGGGTTCAGTTTGAAGGGAAACCGCCTTTGTCATTTGGAGGGATGACCTTTCCAATGAGAAGTATTAGCAAAATGGACCTTGAATCCCCCATCATAAATAATCAGGACCAACCAAAAGAACAAAGTTCCAGAAAACCTTTCAGAAATAAAACTAAAAATGAATAGGCCACCCTGCTTAAAATTCTTCTTTGCTCCCTTTTTAAAATGCTTTGACTATGTAGTCACATCAACAATCATTTCCTAGAATAAAGTGTAGATATCACCTTCATTACCCCCTACTATCTTCAATAAATTATGCAAATTGAAACTTCATAAAATCAGTTGTAACCTGTAACAAATATGTTTTTAAGTATAAACAACAAATTTGGGTTTTTTTAAATGAACATCACCTGCCACTTTGCTTTGAGCAATGGTGTGGAATATTTGTATTTGTAGTATTTTTCAAATACTAATATTGGATTTCCATTCAAATCCAGCAATTATCCTCTTATTTTTCCCTTTCCCACTATTCCTCACATCTCTCTGTAAGCATTCTTGATATCGCTCTGCCTGATTTCCTCTCTTTCCTGCTGGCATCTTTGAATAATAATGATTCCTTTTTGTTGCTGCTATTGTTGTTGCTCTGTGCCTGATTGAATGAGTCACACTCTGATTGAGATGTTAGTGTTAAACTGCCACTTGGGACCATCAAACTGAGCCTGAAATGAACTTAAGGGTAGGGAGGAACCTTATGAAATCAGATGAATCAGCTAGTGGGAGGTATAAAAGAAGAATTTCAGTGTCAGTTTTTGAGGGAAAACTAGTTCTTGTTCACATGAGGTTTTGACCTGTATTTCAACCACTGCTATCATCATTCCACACCTTTTCCAGGATTCTCATGGCCCTATAACTCCTAAGACTAACATGAAGTTAGGAGAATTAGAATGTATAACTGCATGTATGCATCATGCCTACACTGCATTCAAACATAGGTGTGTGGTGGCTCACGAGGTTAGAATGCTGGGTGCTGACTGGCTGGCTCGCATTTGAGACCCATTGCTGCCACAAGGCAGAGTGAGTTCCCATCACATGCTCCAGCTCCTGCCAACCCAGCAATTCAAAAGCGAGCAACTGCAAGTAGATTAATGGATACACTTTGGTGGACAACTTCATGGGGACATGAAAGGAGCCCACAAGTGGGCATTCTCCAGGCAATGATGGAATATCACCAGTAAATCCTTTCACCATGGATGCACCGAAGTATTTCTGACACAGGGGGGAAAAACCATTCAGACATTAATCTGATTTCTGAAAACATTTTGCTATTGATAATCCAAAGCATGTGAAGATAAATTTAAATCTTGTCTAGGTAAGAAAGAAGGGGATAAATTTTATGTGATTCTATCCTGCTCTCTGCTGCCTTGCAAAGCTTTTCCTGAAAGAGAAGTCAGTGAGATGACTCTTTTTTGAGCCCACAGGCAAAATCAATTTTGGCAAGACCTAATGTATCTTAGTGCTGCTCTGCAAAAATATTTTGTAGCACTTTGAATTGGCCCTGGAAATGTATGAGTAACTAGTGCCAACAGAAATCTCAGAGTTGCTGTTATCTGGAAATGTTAGGATTCCCCTGATAGCAGTCATTGCATTCTGAAGCAATTGCAGCTTCTGGATCATCTTGCAAGATTGTGTTGCAGTAATTCAGCCATATGGAGACCAAGACATTAGTTACCATTGCCATGGCATCTGCTCCACGTAAAATCACAACTGGCTTACTTTCTCACTTTCTAAGACCTTCTGAGAAACTGTGACGTCAAGAATATTGCCAAGTCTTGAGCCAATTCCTTTGTCTGTAGAACAATCCTGTTTTGAGTAACTACCACAATCAACATTGATCTTGGTAGATTTTAATGGGACCTTGGTTTGCTCCATGAGTCTCCAGTTCAACCATTCCACAATATTTGCAGCAGAGTTCAATGCAAATCAGCAGAGTTCAATGCAAATAATGGTTGATGTTAAGTTTGCATGAAGAGGCAGACACGGAGTGCTTCAACTCTTAAGTTTATTGTGACTTTCAGCTCAGAACAGACCCCCTTTGGCTGGGCTGCGGCTGCTACTTATAGCCAGCAGCTGCAGTTGCCAGCCAATCAGAGTGCAGGGTTTTTCCCGCACTTTTAAACCAATCATTTCTAACACTTTACAAGAACAGTTCAAACTAAACCAATGACTTCAAACCTACATACATAACACCCCTCCCCACTAGGTTCTGTCCATACTCAAACCCCATCTATCTAATGTATTCTTTTAAATAGGTGGGGCTCTTACGTGCGTTGAGACCTACGTGGTTCAGATGTTTTAATGTTCTCACCCAGTGAGAGAGGAAATGTGTCTGTTGACATTTCCCTACTTGGACTTCTAGTAATAGTAGAACCTGTTTGGTTACTACAACCTGGTCTCTCCTCCCAATCCATCTCCAACCCAATGTCAGCACCCAAGTCAGGTAGTGATGTACAGTCTTCCACTTGTAAGGATGGATTTTGGCATTGTGACAGGTTTTAGGATGGTTCCTGTCGTGTTGGCTCGTTACACATGGGGTTGATTCTTGCTTGCTGATCATCCTCATGATCCTGCCCTTCCCGCCTAGAAGAGGTGCTAGGGATGGGAACCAGAGAGGAGCAATTGCAATGTTCCTGAGGTAATCTGGACCTAAGCTGATCAATGTGCCTGCTCCAGAGGACACCATCCTCTGTTTGTACCCTGTAAGACTTAGGGCCTGTGATTTGGGTTATCTCAGCAGGAATCCATAATGGTTCACCCATAAGGTTCTTAGCATAAACAGAATCACCCACAGTGAATGTGTGAATTTTGCTAGTGGAATCTAGTGGTGCGTTGAGTGCGTAAGTGGGATGAAGGCGGTCAAGGGAGACCTGAGTTTCCTACCCATCAACAACTCTGCCGGGGATAAGTTAGTTGATGGGTTAGGAGTGATATGCTGGACACTGAGTAGTATTTCAACTTTCTCAGTGATGTCTCCAGGACCCAACTGCTGAAGTTTTTCCTTGGCAAAGCGTACCATGCGTTCAGCCCGGCCGTTAGCCGAAGGGTGCCCAGGGGCTGTCAGGGAATGTCTGATACCCTGCTGTGCTAGATATGATTCAAAAAGGTTGGATGTAAATTGAGGACCATTGTCAGAAACAAGGACATCAGGTAACCCATGAGATACAAAAAGCCTCTTAAGCTGCTTGATGACAGCTTCAGCTGTGGTGGATGCCATAGGGATAACCTCTAGCCATTTGGAATATGCATCTACTATAATAGGGAAAGTGTGCCCTCTGGTACGGCCAGCAAAGTCAATGTGAATCCTGGACCACGGGCCCCTAGGACATTCCCATTCCTGTTTGGGGGCGAGAGGTGGGGCAGGCCTGACTTCCTGACAGTTGGGACAGGATGCAACCCAGTGTTCAACCATTTTGTCAATACCTGGCCACCATACATAACTCCTGGCCAATTCCCGGATGACCCTCATGTAACATTTCCAAAACCTCTTTTTGTAGTTTTGCAGGAATAACCACCCTGTTACCCCACAAAATACATCCTCTTAATACAGATAATTCAGTTTGCCTGGATTTAAAAGGTTGAGCAAGTTGAGGTAGATCTTGAAGTGGCCCACCTTTCTTAATCCAGCCTATAACAGGAGCCAATAAAGTGTCTTTGGCAGTCTCTCTGGCAATTTCAGCAGCGTGTACTGGAAGCTTGGCAACAGTTTCTAGAAAAAAAGTGTAAGTCTCAGGAGCAGAATCCTCAGTGTGTGAATGAAGTGGGCAGTGACTCAAAGCATCTGCATGCCCAATGTCTTTTCCAGGCCTGTGGATGAGTTTGTATGATTAAGCAGCAAGAAATTCAGTCCATCTCAGCATTCTTGGTGACAGGATTGTGGGCATTGGTTTGTCCCCTGCCACAATGTCTAAAAGAGGATTGTGATCTGTGACAATAGTAAATGTTCTCCCATATAGATACTCATGGAATTTCTTGACAGCTGCAACAATTGCCAAGGCTTCCTTGTCCAGTTGGCTGTAATTTTTCTCTGCTTTAGTCAAGGTGCGAGAGTAAAATGCAATAGGGGCTTCCCTCCCGCTGGGAAGCATGTGGCTCAACACCCCCCACACTCCAAAAGGGGATGCATCACAAGTCAGTACAACTGGCAAATTCTCAGAGAACTGTATCAGTACAGAATCAGAAGTGAGTTGTCTCTTAATAGTGTTAAAGGCAGCTTGTTCTTTCCTGCCCCAGACCCATGCAGACTTTTTGTCTAGTAATCTGTGTAGTGGTTCTGCAATGGTTGCCTTCTGAGGTAGAAACATGTGATAGAAGTTAATGAGTCCCAGGAAAGCTTGCAAGTCTGTTTTGCATTTAGGCCTGGGGGCTTCTTTGATTGCCTGAACCTTGGCTTCTGTGGTGTGAATACCATGTTTGTCAATCATATAGCCTAAGAACTCTACCTTGTCAGTTCTAAGTGTGCATTTTTCTTCTTTGACTTTTAACCCCACTTCCTTGAATCTGGTTAGGACTTCTCTGAGTCTCTCGAGTAACTGAATGTCATTTTCAGCAGAGATTAACACATCATCAAAATAAGGCACTACCCTGGCAGTCCTTGGAGCATTCTTTCCATAAGGCTTTGGAAGATGCCTGGTGCCACACTTACTCCAAATTGCAACTTTTGCATTTGAAAGCACCTCTATGAGTCACAATGGTTTGGGCCTCTGCAGTGGCATCATCAACTGTTAACTGTTGATATGCCTGGGCCAGATCCAATTTGGCAAAGACTGTGCCCCGCCAAGAGAATGTAATAAATGATGCACCACTGGAACTGGATATGCGCTCTGTTGTAGCGCATGGTTCAATGTCCCCTTGTAGTCTCCACAGATTCTCACAGACCCATCAGCCTTGACTGGTGTAACTATGGGTGTCTCCCACCTGGAGTGGTCAGTGGGCTCTAAAACCCCTTGAGCTATTAATTTATCTAATTGTGCATCAATTTTTTCCTTTAAGGCCAATGGGACCCTTCTGGGCTTTAAACGGATTGGTGGCACCTTGGGATCTAGATTGAAAGTGATAGGGGTCCCCAAGTACTTGCCTAATCCGTCGCTGAAGACCTCTGGAGGTCTTCAAGGCCTCCTCCCATTCAGTGTTGCTCACGTGATTGATGCCAGTCACCTCGATGCCCAGCAGGTTGAACCACTCAAGTCCCAGCAAACTTGGGCGATCCTTGTCCACGATGGTCAGGGGCAGCGTTTGGTGTGGCCTTTGAACTTCACGTTGAATTCTCTTGTTCCAACTACTGGAATCTTGTTCCCTTGGTAGTCTTTAAGAGTCAGCGCTTGCTTCTTGAAATGATTCTTCTGAATGTTTGGGAGTAGTCTGTGAATAGTGTCCCATGACACCAGACAGATATGAGCCTGAGTCCACTTCCATTTGGCAAGGCCTTCCTTCAATAAGTACCTTGACATGCACTTTTCTGTTATTGATAGAAGATGAATGACCAATAGTTACTGTCTGATGAGTTTCATTCTTCCCCCTTGCTTCTGTGCTGCACCCCATTTTCTCACTGAGATTTTTGGGCTTCAATTCTTTGTCTTTGTTTGCAGGAAATTTCCTTCTGTTGGGTGGAGTTCTGGATGATTTGCAGACTCTTGCTAGGTGTCCTCTTTTTTCACAACGGAGGCAAATGGTGTCTAAAAACTTGCATTCAGTGCAGGGGTGGCTTCCCCCACAACCTCTGCAGTAGAAATCTTGCCTCTTCCTATCCAGGTCTTTTTTTCCGCTCCATTCTGAGTCTGTAAATTCCCTCTTCCACCTCACTGCAATCTGATTCAGAATCTAGGTCATCACAATGGTTTGTGGTAGACTTTTCCCCATCAGAATGGCTCATGGCCCTGTTCATCTTCCTTATGGCTGCTGCTGAGGACTTGGTAGCTTCTGCTGAAGAGGCTTCTTCTATGGCTTCTCTTAGCGTGATCTTAGGTTTCATTAATAACTTGCTCTGTAATACCTTGTCTTTAAGGCCCAGAACGAATCGATCACGCATGGCCTCTTCTAAACTGTTAAATTCACATGCACCCCCAATGTCTCTTAAACTTGCCACAAAGTTGTTTACATTTTCGTTTTCCCCCTGATCACGACGGTAAAACTCGTGTCTCTTAATGAGGCACGATACTTGTGGCGCATAATGGGCTCTTAACAGCTTTTCTAAGTCAGGCCAGTCCATAACCTTCACGTCTGCAGCTCCCGCCAATGCCTTCGCCATCTTGAAAACTGCCGGACCGCAGTACGTAAGAAAAACCGCCCTCTTCCGCTTCTCGGAAATGTCGGCTAGATCATTTCCTTCCAGATACATTTGGAAACGATCTGCATACGATTCCCAGTCTTCTGCCGTCGGATCGAATGGGGCTGGGGGGGGTGTTCAGTGCAGCCATCTTGCTCTTCTTCTGTTCCGCATTGCCTTCTCTTCAGGGAAAATCCCACCTTCGTCGCCAGTGTTAAGTTTGCATGAAGAGGCAGACACAGAGTGCTTCAGCTCTTAAGTTTATTGTGACTTTCAGCTCAGAACAGACCCCCTTTGGCTGGGCTGCGGCTGCTACTTATAGCCAGCAGCCGCAGTTGCCAGCCAATCAGAGTGCAGGGTTTTTCCCGCACTTTTAAACCAATCATTTCTAACACTTTACAAGAACAGTTCAAACTAAACCAATGACTTCAAACCTACATACATAACAGTTGACCTCCACCAAGTGGCTTCACATGGATGTTAAATAACATGGAGGAAAGCACTGGATCAATTATGGAGTCAACCACTGGAACAAATCCAATGGAACTCATATAAAACAGTGATCCTGACTTCCAATTCTTGTGGGTGGTCCAGCAATATACCACACTAACAAAGATAATACTAACAAAATTTGTACATTTATTCCTGACAAAGATAATCTACCAATATCTAATTAATGCTGCTTGTGTTCCATGACCTTACCTAAATTCTGACTGGCAGGGATCCAGATAATCTGCTTCACCTTGGATCTTCTGTAGTTGAATTGTCAAGAAAGAGAGATTGGAGATGGGTGCAAGTTGTAAAAAAAAATTGGCTGGACCAAGTGAGGGTGTCTTTTTTTTAAAGGAGATGTTGCACTACTGCCTCCTCAAGACATCCAACCCCTTATCTCAATCTTCCAGATTTAGCTGCTAAGTACTCTCCCTTTCTGGCTGTCCGGAAGATGCAAAAAGGATATGAATCCAGCCCACTGGTGGCAGGATTCATATGATACAGCATCCTATCCACTTGGGCTCTATAAGATCAAACGAATCCCAGATAATAGCACATGACCTTGTCTTGCTCATTACTGCAAACTCTGCCCAACTGAAGTTGAAATCAGAATAGATGTGTCTGGCAAATTAATCTGGCATGCTTGCAGACACTTTGTCACACCCATTTATTATGAATGGGTGTGACCTCTACCTCCTGAGGCCTACAGCTGGATATAATGAAAAGAATAAATTCCATATGGGAATTGAAAGGTGTCTTCAGAAAGCTTAACAATGTATATATTGACCAGACATGAATAGACAACTGAAATAATACAAAACACAGTACAGGGTGTACAAGTCACTGCAGAACAGTAGCAGAAGAAGATCTTAAATTCCTACACCAAGATGACCCTGGGAAAAGGCAGATTTCTTTACATGGCTGGAGAAGAAAATACGTCTTATGACTGTGGATTGTTTTTCCAATGTGGGGAAAATACATTCACTTCCTGAAAACAAAACTAGAGAAGTCATAAGAAAGCTAAAGAGTTATTACAATGGAATAGTTATACACCATTCTTCAGCCATCAGAAAAAGGTAGGGCCTTTCTGAAAAATTGTGAACCCCAAAATAGTGGAAAAAATGGAATTTTCTATAAGATGTCCAAGCAAATATTGGAAAAAGTCAAGAAAGATGGATCTGGCCCATATCTCGCCATCCTGGACTATTAGAGTAGCCCTTAGGCTTTGGTTTGGAGTTCAAGGCTCAGGAATTGATAGAATAATATATTATTACCAATAAAATATATTTATTATTTTTGCCTGAAAGCCACAGCTGCACTCATGACAAAAAATAAAAAGAATACAAATTCTAGATTAAATAAAGAATTAAAAAGTTCAGAATAGCAATAGCACTTAGACTTATATACCATTTTACAGTGTTTTACAGCCCCCTCTAAGTGGTTTACAGAGTCAGCATATTGCCCCCAACAATTTGGGCCCTTGTTTACGTACCTCAGAAGGATGGAAGGCTGAGTCAACCTTAAGCTGGTGAGAATAGAACTGGCAAACTGCTAGCAGCCAGCAGTCAGCAGAAGTAGCCTGCAGTACTGCATTCTAACCACTGAGCCACCATGGCTCAATACATTATTATCAGTATGCTGATGATAAGCAGCTTTATACTGATAGTCTATGACATCGGTCCCCAACCTTTGCAGCTTAGCGGCCCTGGCTGGCAGCAAGGAGAAGGAAATCAGGCCATGCAAGTGGTGGGCCAGCACACATGCACATAGCTTGACTCACATGAGTAGTGGGCTGCTGTGTACACAATGCACACACAGCACAACTGCAAGTGGAGCTGAGCATGCATGCATGCAAGTGTGTGCCAGCCCACCATTTGCAGAGGTCGAGCTGTGTACGTGCAAGTGGCAGCCCACGGCCTGGTTGCTTATTCATGGTGGGTGACTAAATGAAAGCTTCCTGCAGCATAAGCAGACTGCCAGAAAAAAAATAATAAGGCAGCCAGATTCTAGGGAGCAAGCTTATACTGAAAAAGTGATCCAAGAGTATTGGGGGGAATTTGCTAGGATAGTTTGGTGGGATAATCTCTAACACATTTTTGCTATAAATTAAGAGTTTGTTCTTGGCTAGCCTGGGAGCCTGAGAAGGGAAAACGATGAAATATAGGCCTTTGCTCCCAGTGCTTAAAGAAACAAAATTGAAAATAATGGACAAGAGTTTGCAACTGTGGCCTGAATTGTCATGTCTATATTTATGTTCTTGCCTGAAATATACATAACATATATTTACAAGCTATGTTACAGGGAGTGCCTGCTTGTAACACTCATTAAAAAAACAAGGTAGGTTTTTTTTTTTTAAGATGGTGATTTTTACAGTAGACGGGCTGATCCTCTATAAACAATACAGGAATTATTTTTGGCTGATAAATGTCAAAAATTGGGTAGATGAGCTATTTTTCTTTGTGGGATGCTCTTAAGTGGTGAATCCAGAGGATTATACTTCAGAAGATTTATATTCATCAGAGCAATCTGACATAGAACTGAGTTGAAACTAAAAACTATACCTAAACTACAACTTAGTACATGGATTTGAGTTTCTCTATTCATAGAATCCATATTGATTTATTCTGTGTTTAATATGCTTCTTGATATTTCTGATTACCTTAGAACTTAATAGCAATTTTTAATCTTTTAATATTACAGAACAAATTCAGTTATTCCTAATTAATGATGTACTGGAAAACTAAGATCTCTACAACATTTAAAAATGCCTTATGAATGAAGGCAAAATTCCTTTTAAAATTCCTTGTTTATTCCTTGTATTTTTCTTTCTTTCAGTTTTATATATCTTTAAATTTATAAAAAAGGGAAGGAAAGGAAAGCCAATCCCCATGAGGAAGACAAACAATGGAAGGAAAGGAGAACTGGGGGTCATTTTCCATTCCTTTAATTCTGCCCTGCTAGCCATTGTTAAATGACATCATGTCTTCATGATGTTATTTTGACCTATCTCCAGCTTCCAACAGATGCAGTTGAAAATAATTTTTCACTTTCCGGATTTAAAAGTAGTGTTTTTTCTCTTATCTTGATGCAATATGTTTGCCATAGACATGATCTAGGATGTTTGTCAATGAGATGGATGATGATGTAATCAAGAGCTGGGTCCCATAAGCTTTGGTGGGCTTTTCTTCTCCATGAAATATTTTCATTACTCAATGAATACACTAATGTCTTCAAAGATAGTATAATGCAGAATAATTTCCAAATGGAAAACTGCAAACATATCAGAACATAAATGTTTAAAAACAACAAAAATTGGCAAGAAGCAGTTTATATCTTTTAAGTATCTTAATAAAGATCATTTAATCTGAAAATTATGACAAAAGGCAGTATATCTTTAAAAAAATATCTAGCTACCACCTCAGAGATATTTGAGTAGATACTGCACTTACTAATATAGATGACCAGGCATCCATTTAGGAAATATGAGAATATGTAACTCTTAGCTAAAATCCAGTACTTTTTCTATATACTTGAATGCATGGTAGGGGAAAAATAAAAGGGGGAGGGGGAAATAGATAAATAAATAAATAAATAAATATTGTTCCTCACATACCTTTTAGTGTGTTTTCTCTCTCTCCCCTCCCCTACCCTCACTGTGTGTGTGTGTGTGTGTGTGTGATTCCAATTTGTGAAAATCTCTATTCTTGTTCATATCTGATTGTCCTTAGTCAATATGAAACCATCTGTAGATACTGTCAGTGGATTTATGGTGATGTGCTCTAGATATGCTGCCAATAGGCATAAACCAAGAATGTTGCTTCTAGCTCACAAAACCTTTAAAAAAAACTGGAGCAGCCATTCTATTCTCTAGCTAAATTGAGAGGCCATTTTGAGAATATATAGAAGTTTAAAATACGTTACTTAAATCCTAAATTATTAGCATCCATTAAATAATGCATCAGTTGTAATAAAATAATGTATAGTACTAGCACATGCTTTGTCCAAAATTCATGTAAAGTCATGTAAATTCCTTTGAGAAGTTAGACAAATACGGTTGGAAGCATATATCCCAGTGAAGCCCTTTCCACTAATATTATATAGATCAAATTAGGCTGGGATCCAGGTACTCAAACATATGAAACAAAGCTCATTACTCTACAGCGTGTCACTTTTTCAGTTATAATTCGTGGACCTTTCCCCTCCAAAAAGTATTTTAGGTCCATGGATTATCATATTTTGATGCATTTTGATGACTGTTTTGAATAAGTTATGACTTGAATAAGTTTCTGTGCTGACATCTGATTTAAGATTGATTTCATTTAGGGTTCATTGTGGTATCAACAATATTTAAAATAGTCAAATATTTTCTCAGGGGCTTCTTTTTGTGGGTTTAGAACAGACCAAGATGCTACATTGCCAGTTTAAAACTGGAAATTATTGATTCCAATCTTGCCTACCCCTCCCTACTCCCTCCCTCCCTTCCCTTGCTTCCTTTTCTTTTCCTCCCTCCCTCCCTTTGTGTTTGGGTAACATGTTTATCAAGCAACTGGGAATAATGATAAAACAAAAGTATAGCCTCCCATCATTGGGCACATCACTTACCAGTCACTACAGGGTATGTCTGGGGTCCTGACACGTTGTTCCCCAGATCTGGGTTAGCAGAGGTGGATAGACTTGACTTGACTTCATCAAGACCAGGGGTCAGAGCTGGGAGGGAATACTCATTACCCTAGGGAGAAGAGAAAAGAAAGCTCTCTAACTGATGGATTAGAAGGAAGGGAAGAGCAGGCAGATGGAGGGGAGTGAAGGTTGGGAAGAGGCACAATGCAGTCCCTGCACAGATGGAAGCAAAGAAGAGATAAATAAAGCAAATGAAGAGCAAGATTTGGCCAGAGCTGCCAACTTCCTGATGAATACAAGTTCTCTCCCTCAGGAGACAAATTCATCCCCATTTATCTAGGGTGACTGCTTTTATTCCCAGCAGGCAGCCACCTTAGATAAAACTAAAGGAAAACATGGGAGATCAGATTCGAAGACTGGCTTATATTTTGAAGAAAATGTGAAAACCACAATCCTTCTCTCCACAGAAGGAAAGATGACTTCGTATGGTGGGTTAAAGTTCTTATCTGAATAGAAAAGATTATCTGTGGTGGAAAGCATTCTCCAATCCACTCTTGGGATCCTTTTTTAAAAACCTCTCTTCTTTTCTTCCCAACCCTTGTGCATTGGGGTATGAAATTGGGGTGGGGGCAGGCCACATGGCTAACAGAAGGATGGGAGGGGGAAATTCATTGCATCTGAAAGGATGCCCTGTCCAAAAGGCATTGATAATTGCCTTTTTATTGTGGTAGCCTCCAAACCAGATGCAGGGACCAGAGAAGACAATTTTAAAAATCAGGAAAAGTTGTTCTGATTAATATTACACTAAATTAAAACTGATTTTCTTCTTTCTCTCTCTCTTTGCTTTGTGGTGGTTTTTCCCCCCCTGTCCCTACTTCTCATGCTAGTTCCTTATGAGCTACTTTTCTCCTGCTTCCCTCTTCCCTGGCCAGTCACGATTGCCTAGTCGTTTCCAATTCCTTCTTGTATTGATTTTTCTGTAGAAATCAGTTTTGTAATTAGCTGCAAATTAGGCTTTCTGTTGGGGGTGAGGCTACCCCTGATTTATCACTGGAGTAATTCGCTGTGATTGGAGAGAAATTAAAATGAACTCAATTAGGCTTTGGATTTGTTTTATGGACCCCATTCAGAGTTTCTGGGGGAAGAATGACTGGGCTGGTATTTAATAGTCTAATGAAAGTAAATAAAGGTTATTCATTGTAATAAACTCAGAAACTCATAATAGCAGAAACCTAAAGCTGGCTTCAACTTTAGTAGTTGGTTTACTGCTTGAGATGGGATTTAAAGCCTTTGATTTTGTGTGAAGAGATAAATTGGAAGTCTGGGAGACAGGAAATGAAGAAGGCCTATTCAGAGCTTGGGTTTGATATCAAGCAATGGGAAAAGACCTGACTGCTTCTGGATGAGGCTTCCATGGCTTGGGCTGTCCAGGAAAATAGGAAGCGTAAAATGTATAATGCATAATGGTGTATTATGACTAGTTTCTCTCTGGATTTCTTTCTGTTATGAGGGAGGGTACATCATGCAACCACTTGGCAGAGCATGAAATACACTTCAGTAAAAAAAAATCAGATGATTTTTTTTTAGTAAACTGCAGGGTTTGTTAAACTAATATATGCAGTTCAGCTTCAGCATCCTTTCTGTTCAGAGTTTAAACTTTGTTCCTTCTTTTATTGTAAGTTTTATTTCAAATAAAGTAGACATATTGTTTACTATAATTATATACAGGAACAATAGGAGTAGTAAGACTCATAGTAACTGTATAATATCCAATTCTAAGGTAATTTTTACATTTAAAAAAGGATCTGTTATAGAATATAGGAAGTATTAAATATTAATATATTAAATATTCCTTTACTATAACATTTTATATGAATACTCTTTGAATAGCATTACATAAATATATAGTTTTTTTCAATGACCAATGTTCAAACTTTACCTTTCCTTCCATATGTACACTGCCTAGTCTCGTGATTTTAGGAGGGTTACAATATGTAAAGCTAAGAATATCCATAAAATAATGAATCTTATAAGAAAGCACTTCTGACTTTGGAGCAAGTTGCTCCAGAGAGAGAAGATTATCACTGAGAAAGTTCTTCTTTTTTAAGTTCTATGCAACTGTGGAATTTATTGTATCTATTGTGGAATCTATATGGGGAAACCATATAATAACAAGTACATTGTCTTGTAGGTGTAGCAATGTAATTTAATCCACTTAATCACATACTTATCTAATGCCTCTTGTAAATAATTATTTACAGTAAAATACAGAATACAGGGGCATATTTCTATGTATATTAAGTATATTTTTGAATTCTTAAATATGTATGCCGTGTCTGTATAGAAATATTAGTAGCATATGAGAGTTGGTGTATTTGCCTACAACGGTTTAAATCTGTACACGTGTATCTGTATCTGTATATACTGTTATTTGTGTGGATATGGATTGTAGTCAACTGTCTGTGTATTCTGCAAAATTTTTAAGGTTTAAAACTGGGCTGAGCCAAACATTTCTTCCACCTTTTTTCAACGATTTTTATTCAACTGGATAGAAAACAAGCTCCATTCAAAAGGCTTTTGGTTGGAATTCAATGCTACCAGTACTTATCTAGGTGATAAAATACTAAGGAGCTCTGTGAGTGGCCTGCCTTTCATTGTACAATCCTCTTTCCAAGGATCTGCAACCTCCCTGCCTTAATGAAGATACTGTGAAGGAGCTCCTCTTTGGAAAGCCAGCCAGGAAGACTACAATGAGAAACTGAAAAAACTCTTATAGCAGAACCTTCTGGATAATCACTTTCAACAACAACAACAACAAAATGAAATAAGAAAGAAATGCATTCTAAAATACTCTCAGGGTATATGGTTCACATACAGGTGTGTTTTACACAAACATGTGGAAAGAATCAGGAAAACAGTGATATATAAATAAAGCAAATTGGGCAAATATTCATGCTATGAATTCTCTTTGTCTTGCAGTGATTCGTAAATGCTGAAGATACTAATTTCTGTATGATTTTCCAAAATACGTCAAAATTGCAAATATAAATATGCTGTATGCCATATAAAAGTGGACAACCTTTTGCACAAGACTTGTACAACAGACAGCACATTTACATTACAAATTACAAATTAGTTCTATAGGAATTTAATCACCATAGTCGCCACTCCAGTTCTTGGAATGGTAATTTCATTTAAGATTTATTTTAAGAATTTGCCCCCTCAACTGCTATTTCCCTGGAAGACATGATTATTAAAATGTGGAAGAGAAGTGAATCAACAGTTATCCACTGCAGTTGTAGGGTTCCCATCAAGTTTGTTTTTTCAAACGGGTCCCACCTGCTCAGATTTGATGTGCTCTGATGCCTGAAAGACATCAGGGTAAGAAGGTCGCTCAAAGACGCGATCTAATGCTTCCAGTTGCTGTTGTGTGAAAGTATCAGCACGAAGATGCTTCCGCAAACTATCCACACTGCTCTGTGAATCGCCATTGGGGACCGAGCTTTCTGTTACTTCTGTGAGACAGAGGAAGAGATAAGGGCATTAGTATGGCTTTATTTGCTAAAACCATCATAGAATTTTAGGAGAAGACCTTGGATATCTTCTACTCCAACCCCCTGTCCATAACAGCAGACTTATTCCATCATGGATAAATGGTAGTCCAATCTTTTCTTGAAAACCTCCAGTGATGGAGCACTCACAATTCCTGGAGGCAAACTATTCTATTGGTTAATTGTTCTCACTGTCAGGAAATTTCTCCTTAGTTTCAAGTCAGATCTCTCTTTCATGATCTTCTACTCATTGCTTCTTGTTCAGTCCTCAAGTGATTTGGAGAATAGGTCGACCCCCTCATTTCTATGACTGCTCTTCAAGCCAGGTATGACTTATTTTATAGCTATGCATTTGGTTTTTCCTGCCTAAGTGCAGGACCTTATTTTTCTCACCACTGAACTGGATAGGGCCCTATTCTCAAGTCTGTCAAGTTCCTTTTGAATGTTGATTTTATTTTCCAAAGTATTAGCAATTCCCACTAGCTTGGTGTCATTTGCAAATTTGATGGGTACCCCTTTAATCCCCTCATCTAGGTTATTTATAAAGAAGTTGAAGATCACTGGCCCCAAAACAAAACCTTCAGGTACCTCACTGCATGCTTCTCTCCATGTAGATGTAGTCCATTGAGGATTACACACTAAGTGCAGTTGGTCAGCCAAGTGTAAATCCATCATGTGGTGGCATTTACTATCCCACAGTGTTCTATCTTACCAAATCCCATGACCTCTTTCAATCCCTGCAAATCTGGAAATTAGCTGACCCTTTCTGCCATCTTAGACCTTACTTATTTATTTAGCCTATATGTCACCCATCTGAGGTGATTCTAGGTGGCTTAAAATTGTTAAAGATTGTATCCTTTTCTTTCTTAAATAAAATATGCTTCAAAACCACATTTAACCCTTGGCAGGGATATTTAACTTAGAGTTTGTCCTCTACATCAATTGATATACTTTGGCTGCAAAGAATTATATCCTAGTGGTGAATGTTTGACAAGTGGCCAGTGTTAAAAAATAAATCTACTATAGGCAGCACAAGCAAGTAAATAAATAAATCTGGGGTGTAAAGAAACTTTTATGTGAATTGCAAACAATGTGTACATTTTAAAAGAAAGCATCTTGACATTTCTCACATCATTCCCATGCCATTGCTTTCATTACTCTTTGAAAGAAAAATACCACCACTTTTCAACAGGAGCAGCTCTTATTCAACAGCTGCAAAACCATATCACCTAAGATAAGACATACACAAAGTTATTCAAAAAATTATTGGAGTTAACTCAAGCTGTGATCCTTCTTATATGCCATACAAGGGCATGTGCAGCCTCACTAGGTAGACTGATCTGTGTATGAAACACCATAGTACTTTTTGTTATAGATTCCAAGGATACGACCTCTTGATAACATTTTAGTCACACAAAGCAAAACTTTTTGAGGGAGAAATTATTTAGTTTACATCCTACCTAATTTGCACTATTCTTGCCTTGAACTAAAAGTACTGCAGTTTCTCACTTTTACCAGAAAAATATTGCACATCTGTAAAAGAAGAAATTTCCGTATTCTCTTAATAGTGAATATGAAAATAAATTTAAAATGTTAAGTATCTACAGCATATTCTTGCTATGCCCATTATGTAGCTGTAATCCAGAGATTTAAAAGTAAGTCCTGACTTCAACCTGAAAAGTAGAAGAAGCTAATTGCATTATGAAGGCAATATCCATTTTCTCCTATAAACAGCAAATTGTTTTTACTATTGCAGCCAAAGGAAATTCTCAGGATGCAGATCATATATCCCTGAACTTTACTACTCTGTTTTGATCTTCCTGGCTATATGTGGTTTTGCAATATAATATAATCAATACTGCATTATATGCTGTAAACTAATACAATAAGACCATGGACAATGTTATGTATTGATTAGTACAAGCCTGCAGCCTCCTCCTTCTTTTCTGTAAGCACTGGACTTTTCCCCTTCAACCGAAAAAGAATGAACTTCTGAAAGCTAGGCACTTCAAAGGGAATTTATTGAAAGGAAGTGAATCCAGTACTAGTGAAAGCAGAATCTAAGATGCTTCCAGGCATATAGTAATAGATAAAGGGAGTTAGAACCCCTCCCCTTATTTAGATGTGGATTTAGTCAAACAAAGAACCAACATGTTAATTCCCCCCTCCCCTTTTCTGGGAATGTATCTTAGAAGAGTTTTCCAGGGAGTATCTTCCAGAGCTGGAATTTTTATGGTCCCTTCTCCTCTTGCTATCTCTCCAAGAGGTGACAAGTTTCTAGACATCTGGCTCCAATCCTCCAGTTGTATATCATGTGCAAGTTATACAAATTCAATATAAGATTTAATATATTCAGGTTACATCAAAAAGGATTATTTGTACCAACTTCCCCTCCCCTTCTTCTTCCATTGAAGAATGACAGATACACGGATCTGACATTTTCCTTCTCTAACACTCATATGGAAGGGGAAAGAGGGAGGGGAGGAAGCTTTTTGCTGTAATCACTGATTCAAAATGTTCAAAATCCAAGAATTCTACTAAATCTAAATCTCAAGGATACAGATTTTAGTTCACTGGATGAATGAAAGCTTTATCCCAGGGATGAGAACAACTGAACAGTTTTTCTGGCATTATTGCTGAGTCATGTATTGCTGTAGGATTTTTTCTTATTTGTGCTCCAGGTTGCTGTTCCGGCATCCAGAGAGTTCTGATTAGTTTTACAAGATAAAATAATAGGACCAAGGATCAGAGTGGAAATAGCTGACATCTACCCAAAATTTCATTTTTGGTAACTTTTCCTATGTCTTCCTTTCCTGATAGTCAGTGCTGTTGCCTGATCTCTTAGTTTGAGCTGTTCCCTGCTTGCATTGAACTATATAGTGTGTATATGCCAGTGGTGGTATTCCATTTTTTTCCTACCGGTTCTGTGGACGTGGCTTGGTAGGGGAGGGTCCTGTGACTGTGAGCATGTCTAACTTGATGTCACTCATGCCCATGCCCACTCAGTCACATGACCCCCACCAAGCCATGCCCAGAGAACCCAGTAGGAAAAAAACTTGAATTTCTACCTATCTACCTATTTTCTGCCCAGGCAGGCCTGGACTAATCTGTCAAAGGACTGGTCTAATCCTGCATGCCACCCACTCTCCCTTCACCAGTCACACGTGTCACCCCATTTCCCCTCTTTCAGAGACTCCAGTCCTTAATCTCCCCATTCCCCCCCCCGATCACCTTTTTCGTCATCCCACGGCTGTGTCCTTACCTTTCTCCCACGGCTGGCTGCCAGGAAAGGCAAGCCAGGGCTGAGCCATTGTTGTTGCTGGGCTCCCCGCCCAGCAGGGGAAGGGAGGCAGAAAAGTTCACCCAAGTCTTCTCCTTCTCGGGCATACACAGAGCGTGTGCATCTCACGGCACCAGAGAGACTCGCCTATGCGCTGTCTCCTTGCAGAAGGTCCCAGCCTCACATGTGCACATGAGGTCCTGGGACCTTCTGTGAGGAGACAGTGCATGGGCTACCAGCTTTGTTCTGGCTGGCAAAGAAGCAGCAACTGGGACTCACCACCCTGTTCTTCACACTGGGGTGCACCCCATTGCCTGCTGCACCAGAGCAGAGGTATTTGCCCAGGCAAGTCCCTCCAGAGCATCAGGCAATGGGGTGCATGCATGTCTGGTGTGAAGAACAGGGCAGCAACTGCAATGGGACTGAAGCTCTTTTTTGGCATGTTCAAAAAGCAGAGGCTGATAGTTTTCAGTGCAAGAAGCTTGCAGCCACTGCCTCTTTTTTTCAGTGCAAGAAGCCTCCAGCCAGCCATCTCAGTTCCAGCTGGCAAAAAGGCATCATTTGGGAGGCTTCTCGCACTGAAAAAAAGAAGCAGAAGCTGCAGGCATCTCGCGACAAGGGGAGCGAGATGCAGGCTGGTGGGGAGCCCAGTGGCCTTCAGCCCTGGCTTGCCTTCCCTGGCAGCCAGCCATGGGAGGAAGGTAAGGTCACGGCCATGGATGACAAAAGAAGTGGTTGTAGGGGAGGAAGTGAGGAGATTAAGGCCTGAGGCCTCTGAAGTGAGCAGGTGGTGAGTGGGTGGTGGCTCTGGGGCAAGGCCAGAGCCAGGGAATCACAAGCTCCCCAATCCAGCGAGGTGGGTGGTAACTCCAGGGCCTTGGGGAATAGTGCATCCCTGGGGGGTCAGCCCCGACCCAAGGTGAAGGGTGAGCGGGCAGCATGCATTGCTTACCTTTGGTGAGCTGAGCTGACTGGGCATCGGCAAGGCAACTGGCAAGGCTGGGCTACATGGCAAAGGCAACATATATAGGACCGGGGGGGCAGGGCAAGCATCGAGGAGCCAGAAAAGGTGAGCAAGCATCAATTTGAGCAGCCGGAAGGGGACAGCAAGTGGCGACTGGGCGACTGGATTGGAGGCGTGGCCAGCCAGAAGTCGCTACTGGTTCGGTGACCCAGGCCAAATCGTTGCTACCAGTTCTCCCGAACTGGTGCGAACTGGCTGAATACTATTACTGATATATAATCTATTTTTCTGCTTTACTTCCATACCATTGCCTTCATCTACTCTTCAACCTATTGTTGAAACAACTATAAATTGTGCTTAACTATTTAAACTTAGTACATAGTAGTTTTGGGATGTGGAGTGGTTTGACTGATATTCTATTGGCAGCCTAGTCAGATGTCCCTTAATTGATGGAAACAGTCCAGCACCCATTAGGTACCTTATCCAATTTACCTTCGTCCGATTATTGTCTCAATCTCCTGGATAGTGGATGAACCTCCTTCCTTGTAATTTTAACTTCTGTGTTCTAGGACAATCAAGAATGAGTCCACTCTGTTTTCCATGTAAGAACCCTTCAGATATTTTAAAATCTTCTGGATTATCTCAGTTGCCTCTTTGTTAGGCTAAACATACCCAAATAATTTATTTGTCCTTTATAAAGTTAGGTTTCCAGATCCCTCATTCTTTAAACTTGCACAAATTTGTCACTGTGCTTTTTGAACTGTAATGCAAGAATTTGATATTTAAAGTAGAACTGATATGTCTGGAGAGGAGTGGAATTTATTTCTGTCACCTGGCTGTTATGCACTTGTTAATGCACCCTAGAATATAATTTGCCTTTTTTGCATATCACACTCCTGGTTTATACAGTATTTAACTTGTTCTTTCCAAGACACCTGGCTCCTTTACACATACATTTCAGCTAAACCATGACCAACCTATACTTGTATTTTTCATTTTTCCTAGCCAGGTATAGAACTCTATAATTCTTCTGGTTAAGTTCCATCATATTAATTTCAAGCCTGCCTAGGTCTTGTTGAATCTTTCCTCTGTCCTCTGAAATTAGTAGCCACTGCTCCCAGATATGTCACTTGCAGACCTGGTAAGCCATTCTTTAATTTCCTCATTTAAAGTCAGACAAGGGATTATATCATAATTAATAATATTTATGTATTGTAATTATTATTGCAAATGTTATTTTTTATTTAACCATAATTCATCTTTCTTTAGACTGAAATAGCTTGTAGCTTTTTATGACAAAACATCAGAAGAAAAATGAAAATTAATAAACTCTGGAGTGAAAATGAAGAAGTTTTGGAGTCAGTCAGCTTGCTGTCCAGGATAATTCCTGCCCAATCCATTCCTAAGCTAAAGTAAAACGATAGTAGAAAGATGATGTAACAATAGAAAGATGCTAAAGATACCTATTGGACAAACTAAATATTTACATCTTTGCAGCAAGAACAAAACAGTTTGATATATTATTTTCTTTATCTTATCTCATGATATTGGTACAGTTGAAAAATATACTTTCCAAAATAGAAATAATGCTTTTGGGAAATTGCCCATTTTCTCCTATAACCGTGTCTCTTCCCCCTGATGAAAGTCTATAGAAAAAAATGATTATGCTGGAACCTCCCCCACTCCATCAAAATTTCTTTCTTTTTGTTCAAAGGACAATGTATGTAGACAAGACAAAATGAGTCAAGTTCAAATAAAAAAAATACTCAAATACATGTATTCCCTTGGCTGCATAGGTGTGAAGAGAGAAAAACATGCAGTCAAAGGAATGTATGGACTGACTGAATCCATAAGTATTCAGAAATTACCAGCATTGGAGTTAAGTGGAATAATTACAAGATCACTGAAATGTATATTAAAAAGTTTGCAGCAGAATATATCAGTTCTGATTCTGTTCCCCTATTTTATTTCTTCTTGACCCTGTTGCCACTTTCATGCTCATCCAGCCCATTTTTCTCAGTAGCATTCATCCTTCTCTGTGTAATCTTGCTTTTTGCTTAACTTTAAGGTCAGATAATGTTCTAACCCTGCTTCATGAATGTCAGTTCTCTAAAAAAGAAAGAAAAAACACTGCTCTGGGTGTGAAAGTAAGCCAGTGGAATCCAGTAGACTGCAGATTTTGAATGAAACATAAACACAGCTAGCCAGGACATTTTTTTGGCTTTGAAAGAGAAATAGTGTCTCCATTCTTTGGTAAAGAGATTAGTTGACCAATTGACATCTCTTGATTATGTCAACATTACCCCAAACAAGGGGTAATGTTTTATTGAATCAAAGGAAGTTTTCCTTTCACCACTGTAATAACAGTTCTGTAAATCAGATTCTTTCCTGAATTTAGTAGTGGGATAATTCAGCATTAAGAATTTCTGATGGTTTGCCTACACAAACTACCAAAGTGCCTTAACTGTCTGAAAAAATGTTCAAGTGTCAATCAATAGGTCATGTGCAAGCTTTTCCCTACATAAAAGCATCTTATATTTAAAATTCAACATGTTATTAAAAAGTCAAACTAGCATTTTAGACTTTAAGATAGCTAACTTCAACAAACTAAGAGACAGATTAGGAAAATTGAATTGAATTGAATTCTGCATTGTCATTGTATGTATATACACAGTATACATACAATGAAATTCACGTAACACCCAGAGACCAGACCCAACATGCACACACACGTGACAATCCCCAAACACCTCCCTACCTACTAAAATTCCCCACCCCCTAAAAACACACAAGCATCCACACAACAGACCAAGTAATACTGTCCAACAGGATGGTGGTCCTTAAGTTCATTGTTAAGTGCAATTATAGCTCTGGGATAAAAACTATTCAGAAAACATGTGGTCCAAGTTTTAATTGTTCTGTATCTTCTGCCAGAAGGCAACAGTTCACAAAGATAGTAAGCAGGATTGGAAGAGTCTCTGAGAATGTTGTGCAATTTCCTCAAACAGCGAGATGTGAAGATGTCATTCAGAGCTGGTAGCTGGAGCCCGATCATATTCTGGGCAGTTTTAATGATTCTCTGTAGAACTTTTCTGTCCGCTACAGAGCTGCTCCCATGCCGTGCAAGAATGCAGTATGTCAGGACACTCTCAATGGTGCTGAGGTAGTAGGACAGAAGTAGATGCTGAGATAGATTTATCTTCCTGAGCATTCTCAGGAAATACAGCCTCTTCTGTGCCTTCTTCACAAGCATGTTAGCATTCATAGTCCATGAGAGATCCTCTGAGATATAAGTGCCCAGAAATTTAAAACTACCAACCCTCTCCACCTTCTCACCATTTATGTACAATGGTAAATGTACATCTCTCTTCCTCCTGAAGTCAATTATAAGTTCTTTAGTTTTTGGGTGTTAAGTGTAAGATTATTTTCTTTACACCAAGTGTCAGCCCTTGTACTTCCTTTCTATAAGGAGACTCATTGTTCTTATTAATGAGCCCCACTACTGTCATGTCATCCACAAATTTAATAATTGTGTTGGTGTTATACAATGGGGTGCAGTCATATGTGTACAAAGAATAAAGGAAGGGGCTTAGAACACAACCCTGGGGGGTTCCTCTGCTTAGTATCAGAGTAGAAGAATGGTGAGATCCCATCCTTACTGACTGTGGCCTATCTGTCAGAAAACCCTTTATCCACAAACAAATCTGATTTATACCCAAATTGGACATTTTAAGAAACAACCCGTTGGGTAGAGTGGTGTTAAATGCAGAACCCTAATCCACAAATAACAGCCTTGCGTATGTTCCCTGTTGTTCCAAATGATTCAATACAGTATGGACAACAATAGACGTAGCATCATCAGTTGATCTGTTACTCTTATATGCAAATTGGCATGGATCCAAAGTAGATGGCAGACTAGCCTTAATGTAGTTCAACACCAGTCTCTTAAAATATTTCATGACAACAGATGTTAAAGCTACTGGTCTATAATCATTGAGAGATATCACTACTGTCTGCTTAGGGACTGGCACTATAATGGATGTCTTCAGGCAGATAGGGATAGAGCACTGTGACAGGGATAGATTGAAAATATCTGTAAACACTCCAGCTAACTCTGCAGTGCAATCTCTAACAACTCATCTCATGATTCCATCTGGCCCAGCTGCCTTCCGGGTGTTAATATTCTCAAAAGCACGTCTCACATAAGAAATCTGCAGTAGAAGTGGTTGTCCATTGATGGTAGATATTAGTGGTGTGCTATCAGTGGTAGATGCTGGAATGATGGTCATTCTTGTTTCCACCTCAAAATGGCTGAAGAATTGACTTAGCTGCTTAGCCAAAGAATCACTACTGCTAGACAAACTATTTTTGTTGCTCTGCCCTATAATTTGTCGCAGATTTTGCCATACCTGACGAGAGTCCAAGCTCTCAAAATAATGTTCAATCCTCCGTCTGTATGTAGCTTTAGCATCCCTGATGCTCTTTTTCAATTTAGCTCTTGCCTCGCTGTACTGTAGCATATCACCAGAATGGAAAGCAGCATTTTTAGTTCTTAATAAAAGACACACTTCTCTATTTATCCAGGGCTTGTTGTTAATAAACACCTGTGCTTGTCTGGTGGTAGTGACAACATCAATGCAGCTTTTGATATAAAACAGTACTGTTGAGGTGTATGTATCAATATTGTCCTCCTCAAACAGTGCCCATTCAGTGCTTCTAAAGCAATATTGAAGTTGCTCAGATGCACCCAGTGGCCACACTTGTATTTCTCTAATTGATGGTCTGATTCTGTTAACAAGAGGTCTGTATGATGGAATCAAGAACACAGATATATAATCTGACTGTCACAGATGGGGTAAAGGCATAGTCCTGTATCCATGCATGATATTACTCAGGGGTGGGATTTAAATTTTTTAACAACCGGTTCTGTGGGCATGGCTTAGGTGGTGGGCGTGGCTTGGTGGTCATGTGACTGGGTGGACGTGGCTTGGTGGTCATGTTATTGGCTGGGTGTGGCCAACTCAATATCACTCACATTGAGGCACGCATCTCCTCGCCTGGCCTCTCAAGACTGTGGGGTTGCTGCAACAGTCGTAAGTGTGAAAAATGGTCATAAGTCACTTTTTTCAGAGCCACTGTAACTTTGAATGGTCACTCCACACAAGTGAAGTACCAGCAAAGGAGGGGAACAAAACTCCAGAGACATTCCTGAGACAGGAAGTCTAGTCCTGCCAAGAATGTAATAAGGGTTAATGGAGAGGCAGTTTCTGTAAGCAACACCAGAATGTTTCCTTCCTGCCTTCCTTACAGGATTAGGTCAGTAATTTCTATTAACAACTGGTTCTCCGAACTGCTTAGAATGTTAACAACAGGTTCTAGCGAATAGGTGTGAACTTGTAGAATCCCACCCCTGATGTTACTATATACCTGATGCAAGGTGTTTTTCCCTCTAGTGGGACAGTCTATGCACTGATAGAAATTAGGGAGGACAGTCTTTAAATTGGCTTGATTGGAATCACCTGCAGCCACCAGCACTCCATCTGGATAGGCCTGTTGCTGTTTGCTAATAGCAGGTAACAGGTGACTCATAGCTGTAGTCGTATTAGTCCTTAGATTTCATGTTCTTACAGCTTTGCCATCATCTGAATAAAATACTTTGGCTTTTCTACCAGTGGATCAAACTCTTCTGGACCTCTGAAGATCTTCAAAAAGTCAGTAATTCATGGGAAATGGGTGGAATCTGAGATGCTAGCAAAGCAGACCAAGTCTGTGAAGACCCAGCGGGGCAGGATGGGGTGAGGGAAGCAATTGTGGGGACTCCAGGGTAGCATGAGGTATCTCAGTGGATTGGGGGAGGCCTTGGATGGCCTGCTCCAGCACTAAACCTCACATGCTGTTCCCCAGCCTGAGATACCTCATGCACATTCCATTAACAAATGCATTGGGGAAAGCAGGGAGTGATCACATTCATTTAATGTGATTCAATCAAACAAATCCCCAGGTTACAAATGTAATTGGCAGCTCTATTACATTTGTAACTGGAGGATTACCTGTATCATGAGAGTGAGGGAGAGTCTCAGGAAAGTCCTACTTTAGCATCACACATGTCCCGTGTCATGCCCACCCTGGCCACATCCACCCAGCCACATGACCACCCAGCCACACCTACCCAGGCAGTCCCATAAGCAGCACCATGGCAGACAGATCAGAAATGCAGGTTAAACTAGGCAAGAAATTGATAAAGAGAATACCTATCTATTCTAGATGAGTTCAAAAAGCCAGAACCAGCTGTTTTTCATGTCAGAGTTCTGAAGGAGCAGGCAGATATGAGCTCAGAATTACTAAGCAAAATCTTTCACAGCTCCTATCACACAGGGAAACTGCCAGAGCACTGGAAAAGATCTAATGTGATTCCAATCTACAAAAAGGGGAAAAAAACTAGATCTAGGAACTACATACCAATCATACTGACTTTTTTTAGCATATAGCATACATAGCCAGGGAATTCTACAATGCTTTTTACCACAGAGTAGTTCTGGCAATCTAAAATCACTAGCTCACTTTGTTCACACATATGTGCTATCCATAGTACAGGGGGCAAATCATCTGGTTAGCAGTGTTTGGAGGATGTCGGGTCATCCAAGCTTTCTTCTGCAGACCTCACCTCACACCTGGGCAGATCTGGTGCTGACTCCTGCTTCTGCATGGAATGCTGCTAGCTTTTCCCCCTGGAGTGGAACCTATTTATTTACTTGCATTTTTACATGCTTTTGAACTGCTAGGTGGGCAAATGACAATAGCTCACTCCATCATACAGCATCATGGGCTCGAACTGCCAGTGTTGACCATCTTTGGCTGAGAAACACAGTGTCTTTAAGCCACTGCATCACCAAGCCCCCCATCTTGACATCAATACCTAGAAAAGAAAATCAGGCAGCAGATTTGAGAGCATCTAGAAATGAACAAAGCAATTACCAGAAGCCAGCATGGATTTGTTAAAAACTGACTATGTCATACAAACCTCTATTAACTTTTGATAAAGTGATTACATTAGTTGATCAGGGAAACCCTGTGGATACCATATACTTAGGTTTCTTTAAGGCAGCGGTTGCCAACCGGTGGACCGCGGCCCACTGGTGGGCCGTGAGAAAATTTTGGTGGGCCGCAGAGGAATCTCACCCCCAGAGCACCCCCCCCAAAGCAATTAATCCGGGCTGTGCAGAAACACAAGGCTGCACTGCCCACATGCCCATGGGAACCCTCCCCACTCACTCACTCCTTACCCGGCAAACTTGCCTGCTATATTGCTATTTTTCTTTTTTCCGACCATCATCTGTTCTGCTGTGCTGGGAGATTTAGATTAGCTAGGAAGCAGGAAATGGTTGGATTTCTTGCTTTCTAGCTAGTCTTTAGATCATCGGCTCTGCTTTTAAGCACAGCCAAACCTCCCTTAGGAATGAAGGTTCTATTATTCAGTGCAGACTGACAGCAAGCAAATTTTATGTGACAGACTGAGCTAGCCGATGGCAGATAGATCGATCACTGAATGATTCTGTGAGCAACTCAATCTGCCTGCTTGCTTTGCCTGATTTTGGGTAAAGGTTGCTCTTTTTTAATAAAAAAAAATCAAGATTTACATACAAGGTATGTTGTGAATTAATTTTATGAGTTTGCTCGCAAGCAAATTTTATGTGACAGACTGAGCTAGCCAATGGCTAGATCTCTGAATGAATCTGTGATTCTGTGAGCAACTCAATCTGCTTGCCTGCTTTGCCTGATTTTGGGTAAAAGTTGCTCTTTTTTTTAAATAAAAAATTCAATATTTATATAAATATTTATAATATTTACATACAAGCCATGCCCAGCCAGTCACATTTTTCTACCACAAGATGGCGGTGCGTGCACAACATGAGGCTCAGCGTCTACCTAGAATTTAGAAGCTAGTAGTTGATTTTTTGTTTGTAGCCAGTTTGTTTACACAAAACAGTCTGGGTTTGACTTCCTACAGTTGACAGGAACTTTTGGAAATTGGCTTTATTTATCACAATAGTGACATTTTAGACATTCATCTCATCCCTACTGAGATCTCCAAGATATCGGAGGCTACGCACTCTTCCCGGCTGGGCAGAAGTGCTCACAGGCGGTGTCGAGATCGTAAACAAAGACGAGGGAGTGCGGAGGTTTGAGAGCTAAGCTAAGGCTAAAGCCGCATTGGCTCTCTTTACCTAGCATTTTGTACAGTCTCTGGCAAATAAGATGGACGAACTTCAACTTTGTATTACTACCAACAAAGGATTAATGGATTGTAACATCATCATTTTTATGGAAACATGGTTGAATAGTGGCATTCCTGATAGCGCTATTGAATTAGCTGGTTGCTATACTCTATGGCTGGACAGAACAGTGGAAGGCTCTGGTAAGATCAGAGGTGGGGGTTTATGCATTTATGTGAATAAAACCTGGTGCGCAAACTCTGCTATTGTTGAGAAACATTGCTCTGCTAACGTGGAATTCCTCATGATCAAGTGTAGACCTTTTTACCTACTGAGGGAGTTCACTTCTTTAATAATAACTGCTGCATATATTCCACCGGATGCTAATGCCAAGTTAGCAATGAAAGAATGATATGCAGCCATTAGCAAACAATTAAAATTGCATCCTGAGGCTGCTTTCATTGTTGGGGGTGATTTTAATCACTCTAACTTGAGAACAGTACTCCCTAAATTTCATCAGAGTATTTTATGTCATACAAGAGGGAATAAAACATTGGATCAGGTCTACACTAATGTTGAAGATGCATACAGAGTTTTCTCTCTCCCCCACCTGGGACAATCTGATCACCTCCCATTGTTACTACTCCCTAAATACACATCACTCATTAAACGTGTGAAACCCTCTGTGACTACAATCAAAGTTTGGCTGGAAGAATCAGATAATATACTTCAGGACTGATTTCAGCACATGGACTGGAGTATGTTTGCCTTTCAAGCTACCTCTGACTCTCACACAGACATTGATAAATATACCTTCTCCGTTTTGGATCATATTAACTTCACGATCAACAGTGTCACAACTGAAAAACAGATCATCATATATCCTAATCAGAAGCCATGGATGAATAGGGAGGTCTGTCTCTTGCTTAAGGCTCAAGACATTGCCTTCAGATCCGGTGACAGACAGGCCTATAGTGCATCTAGGGCCAATTTGAGAAGGGGTATTAAGAAAGCAATGCGTAGCTATAAGCTAAGTATTGAGGATCATTTTGCTAACTCCAATCCTCGATGCATGTGGCAGGGCATCCAGAATATTACTGACTACAAGCCTGCCCATTTTACTCCCTCATTTGCTAATGTCTCATTTCTTGATGAGCTAAATGATTTTTATGCTCGCTTTGAACGAGACAACCAGGAGATAGTCACCAACATCAGACCCTCTGTAAACTTACAGCCCTTCACACTCTCTACCACTGAAGTCTGCGCTGTTCTGAGCTGGATCAACACAGGTAAAGCTGCAGGCCCCAATGGCATTTCAGGACATGTACTTAGGGCTTGTGCTGAACAGTTGTCTATGGTTTTGACTGACATTTTCAATCTGTCTCTTTCCCAAGCAACTGTACTTGCTTTAAGACCACTTCCATCATGCCGGTGCCTAAACACTCCAAGCCAGAGTGTCTGAACGACTACCGCCCTATAGCACTTATACCTACAATCATGAAATGCTTTGAGCGGCTAGTCCTGGCACATCTCAAAACTTGCCTTCCAACTACACTGGACCCTTACCAATTTGCCTACAGCAAGAACAGGAGTACCGAGGATGCTGTTTCCATAGCATTACACACCACTTTAAAACACCTGGACAATAAGAATACCTATGCTAGAATGCTGTTTGTTGATTTCAGTTCAGCATTTTCAGTTTCCACTTGGTGACCTTGGTATTAACACTATTCTTTGTAATTGGATACTGGACTTTTTGACAAACAGACCACAACATGTCAAGTTGAATAACTCCACTTCATCTACTATCACACTGAATACTGGCATACCCCAAGGCTGTGTGCTGAGCCCCTTCGTGTTCTCTCTCTTCACCTATGACTACAGGCCTGCGTATGGCTCTAACACCATTATTAAGTTTGCAGATGATACTACGGTGATTGGACTCATCAATGATGACAACGTTTCAGAGTACAGGGAGGAGGTGCAATGCCTAGCTACATGGTGCACTGACAATAACTTATTACTTAATACTAATGACCAAAGAGCTCATTGCGGACTTCAGGAAAAAGAATGGTCACACACACTCTCCTATATACATCAATGGGAGAATGGTAGAAAGTGTCACCAGCTTCAAGTTCCTGGGGATCCACCTCTCTGAGGACTTGTCCTGGCAGATTAACACCACTAGTCTGATTAAGAAAGCTCACCAGCACCTCTTCTTCCTGAGATTACTGAGGAAGAATCACCTCTCCTCAGCTATTCTGACTAATTTCTACCGCTGCACAGTCGAGAGCATCTTAACTAGCTGTATCTCTGTTTGGTATGGAAATTGCACTATAAAAGAAAAAAGGCATTACAGAGGGTGGTGAAAACCGCCCAACGCATTATAGGGATTCCACTTCCTGCCACTGTGGACATTCAGAGGAAAACAATGTCTGCGTAAAGCCCACAGCATCGTTAAGGACTCCTTCCATCCAGCCCACAAACTGTTTACTCTACTTCCATCTGGGAGGAAGTTCAGGTGCCTGCAGTCTAAGACCAGCAGGCCAGGGAACAGCTTTTACCACACAGCGGTTTCCTTGCTGAACTCCTCAGTTCATTTGTCCCCACATATGCTGATGCTTCCCTTGATAATATATGATGTATTTTGTATAATTCTTTGTGCATTTGTACTAATATTCAATGCGTCCATAAACATTTTGTACAGTTGTATATGTTCATATATGTGCAGTCACACTTATCCTTGTGTGCTCGTGTACATACATTTTGTTGTGTTTTCCATTGACATATTCATAGATGCCTTGCATATTTGCATACATACTGTTGCTTTGCACTTCTGGTTGGATGCTAACTGCATTTCATTGCCTGTATCCATGGCAATGATAATAAGTTGAATCTAATCTAATCTAATCTAAACATGACCACCAAGCCACACACACAAATTAGGCCATGCCCACAGAACCAGTTAGTGGTCCCTGGGATTTAAAATTATGAGTTTGGTGGTCCCTGAGGTCCAAAAGGTTGGCAACCCCTGTTTTAAGGAATTTGGCCGAATTTGGTAAGACAGAATAATGTAGGATAAACAGTGCCACTACCAGATGGATTTGCAGTTGGCTGACCAACTGCACTCAATCTGTAGTCTTCAATGGAACCTCAAAGTTCTGAATTGGGCCCAGTGCTCTTCAACATCTTCATACATTTCCAGATGAGGGGTTATAAGGAAAGTTCATCAGATTTTCAGGTGACATCAACTTGGGGAGAATTGCCAACACTTTGGAGGATAGACTCAATGTTCTGAAGGATCTTGACAGATCTGAGCATTGGGCCCTATCCAATAAGATGCAATTAAGTGGAGGGAAAAGTAAGGTCCTGCAACCTAGGCAAGAAAACCAAATGCACAGGTATAGAATAAATTATACTTGGGTCAAATGTGAGAGGAATCTAGGTGTCCTAATGGACTACCACTTAAATATGAGCCAGCAGTGTGCTGTAGCAGTCAAAAAAGCTGATACAGACCTAGACTGTATCAACAGGGATAGCATCAAAATCCTGAGAATGTTAGTACTGTTTTACACTATATTAATGCAACCATATTTGAAATACTGCATCCAGTTCTGGACACCAAAAAAGATGCTTGAGATCCTAGAAAGACTGCAGAAAGAGTAACTAAGATGTTCAGGGATCTGCAGGATAAATCATATGAGGAACAGTTAGGGGAACTAAATATGTCTAAGAGAAGAATTAGGGGTGACATGATAGCAGTCTTCCAGTATATGTATACAGTATATTCCAAAGAGTGGGGGTCAACTCAATCTGCAAAACTCCTGAGGGTCGCACAAGAACCAATGGATAGAAAATCATGAAAGAAAGTTCCAACCTGGAACTAAGGAGGAATTTCCTGACACTGAGAATGATTAACCAGTGGAACAGCTTCCCTTCTAGAGATCTGGTGCTCCAGCACTGGAAGTTTTCAGGAAAATATTGGACTACCATTTGTCTGTGATGGAATAAGGTCTCCTGCTATGGCTAGAAGGTGGGACTAGAAGACTTCCAAGGTTCCTCCCAACCCTATGATTCTATGACTATTTCACAGTGCCAGTCTTTTGGGAATAGTGAAAACAGTTTCTGCCTTATCTTCCAATCTATCAAAATTTATGGTATTGGAGATAATAAAATAATGAACATTTAGCTTCTTACTTTTTTGTATTAAAACCTAGATGATCTTTACTTTAGGTACTGCAAACTGAACTATGAATTAATTAACACACTCTGCCCAGTAGCTATCTTAGTATTTATAATAATGATATCTGTGCATAAATATCTGTGTATACACAGTGATTCAATCTGCAAGAGAAACCTGAGCTTTCTCAAGCCAATGTAAGCTCCCTTTTCCTTCATTTATTCAGGTTCCTTAAGATCGTGACAAAACTGTCACTCTAAATTTGCAAGAGATTATGGTGCTCTCCCTAGGATGGAGAGAAGTGATATATGATATCTGCTCCCCTATTGATTGCCTCATCTTGTGGCAGAAGATGGGCAAGATGAACTTGAAATGAACATCAAGTCTTAACTCTTTGTGTATAGTACACTATTCAATCCCACATTTTTCAGCTGCTAGGGAATTCAATTGATCAATCATACCCCACTAATAGTTCTGCTCAAGGATTATGGGTAGTATCTACACAAACTCAGGATCTCAGAGATGACAGGCCTTGCACAGAGAAAGATGGCAAACCAATGAAAGAAGAAGCAGGAAAGGGTAAGTCTGCATCTGACTGATTTACTTGTGGGTCAATATATACAGGATTGCAGTATAAATAAACGAAAAGAAGGATCAAATATAAGACAATGAGTAGCAAATGTATTCAGATTCTGCATCAAATAACATTCTGTGTTAGGATGCTACTGTTTTAATTCTGCCAAATTAAATTAATGGCAATGACTAGAACATGGATTTTTTTTGCTTAGCAACTGATGCACACCTTCCTATTTCAAGGCTGTAATCACATTCAGAAACCAACTTGACTGTCAGGCCCCTTAGGACCTTTAGGTTTCTTGAAATAATGCCTGTTTCAAGGGTTCTGCTTTCTTGAAGAGAGAGAGGAGAGGCAAGTCCTTACATTAGGCAGGATCTGCAAAAGTGGAGAAGCTTTGCTCTACTGAGGGTACCCTATAAACCATTTCCGACCATGGCAGCAAACATGGGGAAGGTAAGTGCTGGGGGGAAACTTCCATCATGACCCAAGCTGATGCAGCTTCCAGATGCTCAGCTGAGGAACTGGCTACCCTGGAAGACCCACGAAGCTGAGATGGTCCACTGGCGTGGGGAAGAAAGACAGCTGGGAGGGGAGAACCAAGGGAGTCACCCTCACCCGTGGCAGCTGGCAGCAAGACTGGAGGTGCAAGCTGGAAGTCCTGTCTGACCACAACGACCTGTACGAGGAGCCAGTCTGAGAAGATCACCTCAAGAAGCATGTTTTTTAATAAACATTTTTATTGTAATTTTTCTTTGTGGTACATCACATTTTCAGTCTTGCAATGATAGTGTACTGGCTGTATCCCATCCTTTTTAAGTATATATAGTATTATACACCCTGGTTGCAGGGGTGGGATTTAATTTTTTTAACAACCGGTTTTGTGGGCATGGCTTAATTGTGGGTGTGGCTTGGTAGTCATGTGACTGGGTGGGTATGTCCAACTGGACATCACTCATGTCAAGGGAGCGCTTCTCCTCACCTGGCCTCTCATGACATTGGGGATGCTGCAACAGTCATAAGTATGAAAATGGTCATCGTCACTTTTTCAGTGCCACTGTAACTTTGAATGGTCACTAAATGAACTGTTGTAAGTCAAGGATTACCTGTACAAAATACAAAAGCTTCTTTGCTTGCAAAAAGCTGTCCTAAATACCAATCATTAGATTAAAAATACCTGCAAGTCAGAGTTACAAATCAGGCAGGGTGCCAGAGCATCCTGAGGAATTAAAATAGTTAAAATGCAGTGATAACTATCAAGCAGCCATCTCTTGCTCATAAAGTGAAACCCTTTAGCAGAGAGATCAGTTAAGCTCTCCAGGAAAAGCACATCCAGGAAAAGCAATCCTTAGATCCATTTGCACCACTTGAAGATACCAGCTGGTCTCACTCACCTCACAAGATATCCTAAGGAAATCATCCAGATTTAAGGAAAGGTCACATGCCCTCCAGAAAGGCAGTAAAAAAAATCAGTGCCAAGCTTGCATCCTGCCTCTTGGAAGTATACCCCAAAAGGATGGTGCCAGATAGTACTAAAGCAGTGAAGAAGACTCCCCACCAGATAAAAAAAGAAACCATGAAGCAGGAAAAAATTCAAACACAATACAAATAATTAAATCACAACAGTAGCTGTTGCTTGTTGAAGCTGAATAGGGAAAATTATCCCATCAATAAACACAGGATTAAAGCTCACCAAGCACAGAATTAACCTTCACCAAAAACAAGTTTTAGACCAAAACTCAGAAAGGGTATGTAAACTCACGTTTGAATGTCAATCTTTCTAGCTAGCCAAGAAGCCTTGCTGAATGTCACTCATCTTGGTTCCCTGTCATTAAAAGCTTCTTTCTGACAGCTCTGCTTCATTATTCAATTATTTCTTCAAAGTGCTGGTTGTCCAGGGAAGTATTTCCTCCCAACAGCAGTGTAAAAATCTTAAAACAACCCTTCCCCTTTAAGAAAGTCAAGCCCCAGAAGCTCCGGAAACAGGAAGTCTAGGCATACTGGCAAGAATGTAATAAGGGTGGAAAAAAACAAAAGGAGATTGCTTCTAACTACTGGTTCTCCAAACTGCTTAGAAAGTTAACAAGGGGTTCTATAGAACCGGTCAGAACTGGTAGTGGTTGTAACCAGGTCAGAACTGGTAGTCCTTCCTTTCTTACTTCCCTTTTTCCTCTCCTTTCTCTCTCTCTGTTCCTCCTCTCCTCCTTTTTTCTCTTTTCTTTTCTCCTTCTTTCTTCCTTTTTTTTCTTCCTTTTTCTTTCTTCCTTTCTTCTTCCATTTCTTCCGATCATTTTTTTTTTTTCCTTTTTCTCTTATTTCCCTTTTCATTCATTCTTCTTTTCCTTTATTTTTCTTTTCCTCCATTTAATTTACTCGATTCTCCTTCTCTCTTCTATTTCTTCTTTTCATTTTTTTTCTTATTTATATAATTTTATTTCTACAGTAGTGATTTTCCAGGTATTTTTTCAAGGATACTATAAATTTTTATAATTATTAAGAGAACAAACTTAATATGGTCTCTTTTTAGATACATAATATTGTACATCATAATTATATCCGCTTACTTATGTCATTACAGACTATATATTTATCACTCTATGTGTTTTAATTCACAATTGCATACAGTCCTCTAAAACTATTGCTTGCCTTGTATATTTTCAAATATATCTTTATAACTGTATTTATTTCTAATTCGTTAATCCTCTTTCATTATTGAGTTTTCTACTTTCTGCACCTATTGTCTAACCACTTATATATTCAGTCCCATATTAAGTAATATTATGTTTCTCCTATATCTTTAAGTTCCATCATTAACCTGTTCATTTTGGTACATTCTAATATTTTTATTACCATTTCATCTGTAGGTATACTTCCATTTTTCCAATTTTGTGCATAAGTAATTCTAGCTGCTATTATTACATGTAACATTAAGTATATACTTCTTTTATTGTATTTTCCCTGGTAGTATACCTACTAAGAATAGTTGTGGATTTAGGTCTATTTGTTGTGCTATCATCTCCTCTAAACACACTTTTATTTTTAGCCAGTATTTTTTTTGCCAATGGACAGGTCCAACACATATGACAATAGGATCCCTGTGCCTGTTTACATTTCCAGCACTCTGGGAGATATATTTGGGGACATTTTTGCTAATCTTGCTGGTGGTAAATGCCATCTATAGCAGGGGTTGCCAACCCTTTGGACCTCAGGGACCACCAAACTCATAATTTAAAATCCTGTGGATCACTAATATGAATTTTGACTGATGGTGACTTGCTGACGTTAGTGGGAGAGAGGGGGGCAGAGAGATCTGATCTAACCTAGGAAGGCGCTGGTGGTGTTCTCTCTCTCTCTCTCTCTCTCTCTCTCACACACACACACACACACACACACACACACACACCATCTCCAAGGCAGCCACATTCCTAACCTGCTTTTCAGCTCAGTTCTCAGGGGGAGAGGAGAGGTATTCTGCGATCAGTAGGAAAATGGGGTTGGGGATTTTCCTGCAGACTTTTTTTGGATTTTCCCAGGGTGTCTGTCTGCAGAAAATTTCCCACCCCGTTTTCCTACTGACCAACCAATTGTTCTTTATTTGGGATTGCAGGATACCATCTCCATTTTCAGGGGGAGAGAGACTTTTGGCTTCATGCAAGGAAAGCAGCAGAAGTCTTTTTCTCTCTCCCGCCAAACTCTGCCAGAAATGAGTCTTTGCTGTCACAAGCTCTTGGAGCAGAATGCCTTGCAGGGTCCCAAAGACTCATTTCTGGTGGAGTTTGGGGGAGAGAAAGAAAGACTTTTGTTGCTTTCCTTGCGTGCAGCCAAAAGCAGAAGAAAGAAGTGGAAAGAAGCAGTCCGGTGGCCAGGCAAGTTCACCCCCTCTGCCCTTTCCCCCCTCCCCTCACTACCTCATGTTGTTCTGATGCAAGCCTTGTGTTGCCGCAGGGCATGTGGGTGGAGCAGCTTTGTTTTCCCACACAGCCTGGATTAATTGCTTTGGAGGGTGCTCTGGGGGTGACATTTCTCTGCGGACCACCAAAATTTTGTGGCCCACCAGTGGCCCATGGCCCACTGGTTGGCAACCACTAATCTATAAAATATTTTGTACAGATTTTCTTTATATACTGCTGACATTGTTAACTTGTAATTTCTTTCCCATAAGTTTTGCCAGTTACCCAGTTTTATAGTGTGCCCAATTTTTTTTGCCCATACTATCATAGTTTCCTTTACAGATTCTTCTTCCATTTTAAAATTCAATAAAATTTCTTCATCAGTTTTTCGTCTGTCCCTAGTAATCTTATCCAGTTCTTTGTGGTTCGCTATAGAATCCATATAGGTCTGCATCTTTCTTATATCTCATTTGAATTTGCATATAGGACTACCAGTCCAAATCAATTCCCTGATTCTTTGGTTCCTGTTTTATTTTTAGGTTTCCCTGTCTATTTAATATATCTTTATATCTTACTATTTTATCCAGATCTAAAATGTTAGGATGTACTAGTGCTTCCATTGTGGATAGCCAGACGGTATTTTCATATAATGATTCAGTTTAGTTTTTCTCCATACTAACACAGAGTGTTTCTAACATAGTGTCTTTGAAAGTAACTGGTTTATTTTTCCCATACCATATAAATATATGCCATCCCAGTTGTAGGTCATGTCCTTCTATCATCAATATCCTTTTATTCTTTAAATTTATCCACTCTTTTAACCATGTAAGCACTGAAGCCTGGTAGTACAGCTCCCAGTCTGGTAGCCCAAATCCTCCCTTGTTTTTAGTGTCTTGTAACATTTTCAATTTAATTCTTGGTTTTTTGCCTTGCCAGATAAATTTTGATATCAATCTATTTTAAATCTTCAAAAAAGTTTTTCTCTATTTTTATCGGAATTACTTAAAATAAAAATAAATTTTTGAGTAGGATATTCATTTTAATTCTTCCAATCAGTGACAGTTCTTCCTATTCTTCCAATCAGCAACAGTTGTAAATTTTTCCATTTATCCAAATCTATCTTTATTTGCTGTATTAATTTGGTATAATTGTCTTCATTGATAGATATCTTGCTCTCAGCCAAATTCCCAAGTATTTAACTTTTTTAGTTATCTGCATGTCCACCTTTTCTGTCAATTCAAATTTCTGTTTATTTGTAAGGTTCTTTGTCAGTATCTTGGTCTTTTCCTTGTTTATTTTAAGTCCTGCCATTGCACTGAACTCTTCTATTTTTTTTATTAATTTGGGTCCTGTTTCTAGGGGTTCCTCCAGGATAAATACTAAGTCATCCACGAATGCTTGTACTTTATATTGTTCTTTTTTTTTTAATCTTCAGGCCTTTTATTTCCTGGTCTTATCTAGTCTGTCTGAGTAGGACTCCCAGGGTTAATATAAATAACAGAGGGGATAGTGGACAACCTTGCCTTGTGCCCTTATTTATGTTAAATTTTTCTCTTATTTCTCCATTTACTATCACATTCACCATTTGGTTGGAGTATATTGCTTGAATCATCTTTACAAAATTCTGTCCAAAGTTCATGTTTTTCAATTGTGATATCATAAACTGCCAGTTCATATTATCAAAGGCTTTTTGTGTGTCCAGGAAGATCAGTGCTAGTCATTTTTTGGGATGGGCTTTGTAGTATTCCAGTATGCTCATCATAATCCTCATGTTATTTTTCAATTGTCTTTTCAATAAAAAAAAAAACCGTTCTGGTAAGAATGTATGAATTCATTTAAAAATCTTTTTAATCTTTCTGAAATTATGGAGGTGATTATTTTGTAGTCAACATGTAATAGTGATATTGGTCTGTAATTTTTTAATCTGTTGATGGTCTGTATCTTTTTTTTTGGTATTAGTGTAATGTATGCTTCTGTCCATGTTTTAGGGAGTTTGGCCTTTAATAACACTTCATTGCATACAAGTCTAAATAATAATAATAATAATAATAATAATAATAATAATAATAATAATAATAATGGACGTCCAGCAGAAATGGTCCTAGTAATTCCTGCATATTTTTTTATAAAGTTCTGGGGGGATCCTATCTGGTCCTGGTGTTTTATTGGGTTTTTTTGGTCTTTTAATTGCTTCCATTATTACTTCTGTCATTCTTTCATTTAGCATTACTCTCATTGTGTCCAATATTTTGTTTAGGCCAGCTTTTTCCAAATATTGTTTATTAGTATTTTCTGATATATTTTCTTGACTATACAGTTTCCTAAAGAATTCCTGAGTTATTTTCTTTTTTTCTACATTCTGATATTGAAGGTTTCCCTTTTCATCTTGTAACTGATGTATCATTTTCTTCTCTTTTTCTTTTTTTAGCTTGTACTCTAACCATCTACCTGGCTTATTTGCTTGTTCAAAAAAGTTTAGTTTCAACATTTAAAGTTTTTGTGCCATATCATCTTGCACTATTAAGTTCAATTTATGTTTTATTAAGTCCTTTTTCTTTTTTCTTTTCTTTTTTGTGGGTCTTTCTGCAATTCTGTCTCTAATCTTTTAAGCTCCTCTTGTAGTATATTTTGCTGTTTTTTTCTTTTCCTTATTTCTTTTGGCTACATATGTTATTGCTAGTCCTCACATGTATGCTTTTGCCATATCCCAGACATTTTGCAATGATGTTTCTTCTTTTCTATTTTCTTTAAAGAAGAATTTCATTTCCTTTTCCACCATTTATATAAACTCCTTGTCTTTTAGGATGGCTTGATTCATTGTCCATCTCATTTTCTTCTTTTGTCCCTTCCATATCATTTTATGGGGTTGGAATCTGCCCATATATTTGTTGCTATATCTACCTCTTGGATGTCTGTTCTCATTCCTGATGTCATCCACACAATGTCTATTCTCAACCAGTATTGATCACCATTCGAATAGAATGTGTATTGATTTGTTTTTGAGTTCAACTCTCTCCATGCATCCTGCAAGTCTAATTCTTATGTCATCTCAAAGGTTTTGGAAGTGTTCTTCTTACTTTTTAATTTCTTTTTCTGCTTCTGTAAATGTCTTTGGACAGCACTGGCTCTTCAGCTTTGTAACGGAGATGAGCACTGTCCCCTAGAGCTGGAAACATAAGTGCGAGGGGAACCTTTACCTTTACCTTTAATCTTTTTCAGCATCCACAATTGCGTTGAAGTCCCCTATTAAAGTCTATTTCCATTATTGTTTTTGTGAAGTCTTTTGTAAAACTCTTCCTGCATATTATTTGGGGCACATATTGCAATCAGAAGGGTTTGTTTCTGATTTATTAGTATCTCTGTCATTAGTATTCTTCCTTCTTCATCTATATATATTTGTTTGGATTTTAATGATTCTCTCATATATAATGCTATCCCTCTCTTCTTTTGATATGCCAGAGATGAGTACAGCTTCCCGATTTTGGGGTGTTCTAATAGATTGCCATGTTCTTTTTTAATGTGTACTTCTTGAAGACAGATTGTATCAAATTTTAATCTTTGTAGTTTTGTAAATATTTGTTTTCTTTTTGCAGGGGAGTTCAATCCATTTATGTTAACAGATAGCATCTTAACTTCCTCTTCCATCTTTTCACTTAAATATGGGTCTTGCCCTTCTGGTTGTTCTCATCTCTTTCTGTCCTTATGTTCTTGCACCTTCTCGTTCTGCACGCTCATTTTCCACCCTCACTCTTTCTTTTAGTTCTAAAGCTTTTTCCTCTGTTTGCAATTCACCTTGACTTTTACTTTTTATCTCCTCTCTGCTTTCCTGCTTTCATTTGTCATAAAATGGTGTTCAAAAAATTCATTTGCTTTGTCTAGGATGGACACCCTAATTTTTTTCTTTTGCCAGGAAATCAGAATTCCTTCTGATATCAACCATCTGAATGTCACATTGTATTTAATCAACTGTGCAGTCAAAAATTGATAATGTCTCCTCTGATCTCTGACTCTCCTAGGTACCTGTTTCAACATCTGGATTTCTCTCCTTTTGTATTTCATGGGTTCATCTCTTGTTCTTTTGTATACTTCATCCCTCACAATCTTTTTGGTGAATCTCATGTGCACCTCTTTCAGTAATTTGTGCCTTCTTGCATAGTTTGTGTGAATTCTGACTATTTTGTCTATGTCTCTTTGTAGATCATGCTTATTTTTCTGTAGTATTTCCGCCAGTAAGTCTGTCATCACCTCACCTAGGTCTTCATCTTTCTCTTCAACAATGTTCTGGAATCTCTGATAAAAAGCCGCCTTTTCCATTTCCAGGAAAATTATTGTCTCTTCTAAATCTCTATTAGCCAAGGATAGTTTTTGATCCATTTCTTCCACCACCCCTACCCCCGGTTTGTTCAGCCTTTACTTCTACTTTTCATATCCTCTGCTCATTCTTCATTATCATTTGCTGGATATTCCTTACCTTTTCATCCATCTTACATATATCCCCTTTCATCGCCCCCATTTCACTTTTGATCTCATCATGATTTTTGGACATGGCTTCCTGAGTTTTAGTCATGGCTTCTTGTATCAATAGTAGCATTGCTTGCATTATCTGCATAGAGCTTGACTTCTCCATGCCTAGCATGGTTTCTATCAAATGTTGATTGGAAGGGGATGTGGGTGTCTATAAGATTTTCTTTCCTATCTTTGATATGTTTGATGTGCTTGTCATCTCTGATGGTCAAAAAGTATTACTCCAAAATAGCAAATACACTAATTATTTTTACACTGCTAGAAATTTTTTCTCCACACCCCCTGGTGTGGGAAACACTCTATAACAGTAGAGATCACCCCACAGCTCAATAAAGTATATAGACTATTTCAGCTATATATGTATATCTTTTAGTGTAAACAATTAGTAATTAAACATTAATAATAATCAGTGAAGGTTAATACTTCTATCAGTTCTATTAATTATTCATAAATCTTAAGTGTAGGTCTCTCCTTTCTTCACCACTCAAATTTGCAATCCACACAGACTTTGTCCCCACCGTTGTTATCATTCTTTTGAGAGTCTTTTTGCAGGTTAAGATTTATAATTCATAAAGGTCCCAAAACCCATAAGATCCCTGAAATTTTTCCAGAACAATTTTTCCTGGGTGATTATGCAATTTCCAAGTTCACTGAAAGTATTTCTCTTCTTTTTCACTCTTCCATATTCAAACTTAAGTTATGTCCTCTAAATGTCTCAGAAGGCCTTTTGTAATTTTTATAAATATTGCATCAGTCACTTTACTTTATATGCACTCTTCTTGTCAGCAGATGGCGCTCTTGCTCCTTTTGATACTGAAACCACTTCTTCCCAAGCACTTTAAATCCAACCTCCATCAAAAGTGAAAAAGACAAAAAAAGGAATAAAGACAAGATAAAATCATTTCAAAGTGATTAGTCTAGGCTTTCCTCATGCTTGATCTCCATTTCTTTAAAGTTGTTCTGTACTTCTATTCTGGATCAGTCATTGACTCCAACCACTTAATCGCTGCTACTCTCTTGGAGTGGAAATCCTGCTTCGGTCTTTTTTGAGTCACATTTTCACACTTTTCTATTATTATACCAGGGTAAATCCATTGGAGAGTGTTAGAATTGAAAAGTTCTCACCCAGCACTTCCATGTTGCTTCTTGATTTTTGCTTTCCTGTCTCTTGTCTAGCTGTCACAGCTTTGGATCAGCCATACTGCCCATCTTCTCTCACATTGGCACCAAGGAGTTTCCCTTTGCTCTAGTGGGAGATTGTCTTTTTCCATGCTGTCTTCAGGGCTTCCCCTCTACCTTTGCTAACTTCTCTGGGGTTCGCAATGCCCATTAAGAGTCACCAGACATGAGAAATTGGTTGAAGGTAACAAAGCCCAATTTTCCCACTCTGCTTCGCTGTGACATCATTGCTGGAAGCCACCTCAAGAAGCATGTTATGCACTTTGTGCTAGAGGCTTTCCAAGATCTGAGAGCTCAAGGTGCCCTGGACCACCAAGATGGAGGGGACGAGAGATAAGGTGAAGCCAACAGAGGAAGAATGAACTCCCTCATTCGGGGAGCTGTGGACCACACCGCCTGAGCAGATGAGGCAGTGGCCACCCCTGGAAACCCTCCAGACCAGGTCCCGGGGCTAGTGAATGTACCTGGGTCAGAAGCTGGGAGAGCTCCCCAGCCAGAATGGAAGGCACCCCCCCAGCATCAAGTTTGATGGAGATCTCCAGCAATTGGGATTCTTCCTAGCCCATGTCCTCACATACATGCAAGAATATAGGTATGATTTCCCAATCCAGGGAGCCTAGGTCCAAGTCATCACCCTGACCCTAGAAGGAGCAGTTGCGAGGTGGATTGGTGACCCTCCACAATATGAATACCTCAGAACTCCAGAACTTTGATTGCTTCCTGATGGCTCTCCACCACTGGTTTGAGGACTCTTTAACTGACCACAAAGCCTAAGACCACATCAAAATGGTGAGGCAAGGCCACTGGCCAGTAGCCATATACACTGAGGAATTCTGAGACCTGGCCTGCCATGTGGACTGGCCAGAAGAGATCCTGGTGAGCAGCTTTAAAGATGGGCTGAACGATGACCTCTACCATGCCTGCATTGCCCACAGAACCCCAAATAACCTCCATGATTTAACAGTCCTCCATCCTAGTGGAGGAGGCAGAAATTGACCAAATGAGGAACCAGTAGTGGTCGTGCTGAGTCTGAAAAAGGTTCCTGCCCAAGAAGAAGAGAGAGCCTGCTAAACCACAAGCAATCACACTGTGCTTGACCACCTGTTTCAAGTGCGGGAAGGATGGCCATCACACAGCTGAGTGCTGCTCAAAAACCCCAGTGAGGAAGAGTGCCCATCCCATGGCTGGACAAAAGCCCCATGGAAGCCAGAGACACAGTGCTGAAAATCAGCAAAGTTATAGAGTTCCACCTATCCTCTAAACCAAGGGTGGGAGCTCCAATCCCATCTGAGGAAAACCCTGGGCTGTCCAAGAGCAACCTTGAAGAAGACCTCTTGGTAAGTGGACTGATTGAGCCGGTCACTTTACCCCTAAGACTATTAATACCCAGTTTGGGGAGGAGAGTAAAAATGACAGCTCTGCTAGTCTCAGGGTGCGCCATGTGTCTGGTAAGCCTGACCCTGATAGGGAAATTTGTGAGCCACCTGAAGAAACTAAAAAGCCCAATTTCCTTTTGCCAACTGGATGGATCTGTCATCGGGTGGGGGGATCCGGGATGGAGTGGCTCATGTTTCTGGGGCTCACTTGGCTGAAGTGATGGAATCCTGAAGTAATTTGGGGAAAGGGAACCTTAAGATTTCTATGGGGGGGGGTGACAGCACCAAGCAAAAGTGATGTGGATCAATGAGAGACCAACCAAAAGGGGAAAAGCAGCCGCTATGAAAACCAGGTCACTGCAAGGTATCCTCCAAGAATAGACCTAGCAGAGGTTTTCAGTGAAGAAGGATGCCCCTTATTTGACTCACAGACTGTGTTATTGAAATTCTCCCTGGTGCTAAACTACCAAAGCTAAAGCTGTACTCCATGACCCCTAGAGAGTTAGAGTAGTTACATGCCTTCATAGACAAAAACCTAACCTTCATTCAACCAGCTAGACTCAAAGTGGCAGCCCCAGTAGTATTTTGAGAGAAAATGAGTCTCTTTGTTTGTGCATTGATTATAGGGGTCTGAACGCAGTGTGCATGGAGAATGTATATCCCCTCCCCCTCATAAAGGACATGCTGGCTCACCTTTCTAAGAGGAAGATCTTCTCCAAACTAGATCTGTGCAAAGCCTATTACCAGGTTATAGGAAGGGGGATGAATGGAAGACCACATTCAATTGCCCTCTGGGATGTTTCAGTTTAAGATTCTACCCTTTGGGCTACAAGGCCCCCTGCTGTTTTCATGCAACTGATCAATGATGTGCTGCATGAGTACCTTTACAGGGGTTTTTGGTTTACTTGCTAACATATTAATCTACACTGAAACCAAAGCAGAACACATAAGACTTGACCAAGCATCCTAAACAAGCTCCACGCTGCAAAGGTTTATGCTAAACTACCAAAGTGTAAATTTCACCAACAGAAAATAAGCTATCTAGACTATCACATCTCACATGAAGGGGTGGAAATGGACCCAGAAAAAGTGTGAGCAGTGATCGACTGGGCTCCACCATGCGCAAGGAGGTAACTACAGAGTTTTCTGGGTTTCACCAACTTCTATAGGCAGTTTGCCCAGATTGCTCTCCCCATCACCAACCTGCTAAAGATAAAAAGGCGGGGGTGGGGACAAGCCATGCTGAGCCAAAAGTAGACTAGCATAGTGGGCAGCATTGGAGAAACTAAGGAAACTCTCTTCTGCCAAACCGGTGTTAAAACCTCCGGACCAGAAAAGCCTTTCATAATCCAAGCATATGCCAGAGATGTGGCAGTCAGAGCTATCCTGTTCCAGGAAAACAAACAGGGGCAATTACAACCCTGTGCTTACACCTCAAAAAAATTAACAGACATAGAGCAGTGGTGGATGGTCTGGGAAAAGGAGGCTTATGTTCTCCATTCGTCCCTCCTTACTTGGTGCCATTTCCTGGAAGGGGAAAAAATCCTATTCCAGGTATGGACGGATCACAAGAATCTGGAAGCACTTAAAACCCCCATGGAAGTTATTCTGCAAACAAGTACGCTGGGCCCAGTAGTTCCAGTGCTTCAACTTCACTCTTCAATACCTTCCAGGCAGAAAAAAATTTCTGGCTGATGCTCTGTCCAGACTGCCACAGTACAATAGCAATAAGCCAGAGATAGTCAAACTGCTGCTCCTGGCCTCACAACTAGCCACTAGAGTAGTGATCAGAGTGCAAACAAAGGAGACCTCCCAACGGACAACACTACTACCTTACTCTTGCTTACTAAAAGAGGCCTGCCATGGATGGGGTGGGGAAATTGTACATCCCAGAAAGCCTAAGACTCAAGCTCATGCAAACCTGCCATGACTCTAAGATGGCCAGTCACTTTGGTTTCATAAAAATCTTACATCTGATAAAGAGACAATTCTGGTGGTGGTCTCTTAAAAAAGACACTGAGAGTTATGTGGCCAACTGCCCTGTCTGTGAGGCAGCAAAAGGCACCAAGGGAAAATGTCTGACCTGCAACTGTTGGGCGAACCTTTAGCACCCTGGAGAGAGATCTCCATGAACTTTATCGTAGAATTGCCTGAAAGCGCAGGGAATACTGTCATTTGGGTAGTAATGGAACTGTTCTCCAAACAGGTCCACTTTACCCCATGCCAGAAGATCCCCATGGCAAAAACCCTAGCAAAAAAGTTTCTATGCCACACATACTGTTTGCATGCCCCCCCCCAAATAATCACTTCTGATAGAGGAGTCCAATTCACTTCTAAGTTCTAGAGGGTATTCCTAGCCCACCTTGGGACCAATCAGGACCTGAGTTTGAGTCACCATCTTCAAATGAATGGAAGGACAGAATGAACTAACTCAGTTGTAGAACAATACCTAAGATGCTTCATAAATTCCCAACAAGACGATTGGACCAACCTACTGCCCTTTGCAGAGGTGGCTTATAACAATGCAGTCTATTCTAGCACAGGGTTCACCCCTTTTAGAGTAGCCACTGGCCAAGAGTTTAACCCAATGCTAGAACTACCAGTGGAAGAACCCACCATGCCATCCCTTAAGGAGTGATATTGCAATTGCAAAACACATGGCCAGTTGTGGGAAAGGCCTTAGAAGAGGCATGATTGACATTCAAAGCATAAGCAGGTAAAGAAATGGGTGGAACCAAAGCCATTCAAGGTCAGAGATAGGGTGTACTTATCCACAAAATTCTTACAATCCTTACAATCCTCTAAAAAACTAGGACCAAGTTTAAACTTTCCTGTTTCTGGTCTTCCTGTCACTTTGATGTACCTACTTGGGAAAGGGAGAGGGAGAGATTGGCCTGGGGCCATCTGTTTTGTCTCAGATCTGAAGGAACTAGCAGAGTGGCACCTAAGAACAGCTTTTATCACTTTCTGAGCTCGGGTTCTCACAACAACTTCACACCTGTGGATTGGCTTGCCTTGGACTGGACATAGGGGAGGGGTTTTCTGCAATGTTTAACCTTATGGTTCTGAGTGGGAACTTCAGATCCTGCCTGCTTTACTTGCAATCACTTTCTCTCAATAGAAGTTTCCTTTTGAAGTAATGCCTGAAGTAATGCAAGGGTTCTGCTTTCTTGAAGGGAGAGGAGAGGCAAGTTCTTACATTGAGTTAATTTGTGGCAATCAGGAATAACTAATTTTGTCTCCTTCCCAAATCTTATTCAGGAAACCTGGGGCTTTGCTGCTATCGTTTAAGATATGCACCCTAAAGGGTGTGAATAGGGCTAAATAGGTGGGGTGATAGCAGTGTCTTTATAGTTGCTAGATATCCAATAGCAAAGCAGGGAGTCAGGGCTATATATTGTACATTTGTGTATTATTTCTATATAATAAATCACAGTATCACACATCTGTCAATAAAACCCATTTGATTGGGAAGAGGAGCACTGCTTAAAAAGACAAAAGGCAAGATGCTAATATACAGTGATATGCGATATATATAGTATTATTGAAACTGTGAAAAGTGAACATGAGTATAAAGAACAGTTCAGTGATATTGGTAGATAAAAAATAGAGAAATCGAAAAAATAATATAGGGAGAAAAAACTGTCATTGTGTTGGCAATGGCAATGGAGTGGCCACTATTTTTGTTTCTGTGACAGTGGTGTTAGTGTGTGTAAGTAAATGATAACTAAGAAAGAGAAAGGAGTTGATAAAAATACACAATAAATCAGTTCAATTATTTAATAAAGCTCATGCAAGAGATTTTGAACAATAGGGGTTTGATTTGCAGATCTGTCTGTCTGCCCATGTAGCTGGCATTAAAGTAGAAAGCAAGCAAATTCTATGACTCAGTGGAAAGAGCAAAGATTTGTTTATGCAAACATGGACTACTAAATTACCTCATTTACTAATTCATGAAACCAAGCTATCAACTAATCATGCTGGTTTGGAAAGCATGTTGAACCATAAAATAGTTAACTCTATCTTAGACTAGCATGTTGCAAGAACCAGCTAAAGTCTTCACTAAGGCAATCTACCTAGAATGAATCTTCTAAGTTGTCATCCACTTTGGGGGAATATAAGGGTGCCCTTTATTTCAGTGATCACATATATTCAAAGCATCTTCTATTTTTGAAATTGTCTCACTGATATTTTTTATTCTGACCTTCCAGTCTGCCTCAGCTCCTGCCTTCTTTCTTTTGCCCTCTCCTCCTTGGATACGTTCCTGTGTATGTCCCCAAGCAAGGGGAGCCAGTCACTTTCTTTTCACAACATCTCCCTCAGGGAGCTTTCACATCACTGTCAGTTGTTGCTATTTCAAACTCACTTGTTCTTGTTGTACAGAGGCAAATGGAGTCATTAATTACCTTCTATCGGCTGGGCTGAGTTTAGAAAACAATCAATATGTTGTGCTTGTCATTCACAATAGCTCCTCCAGCTTGCCTAGATACTGTAGGCTATTGTACCCCCTGCAGCCTCAGCACCCCTTAGGCCAAGCAAGAGGTTAAACAATTCTAGCCATGCAAACTCCAGGCCACTTGCAAATTGAGCTTAGGAAAAAGATATTTGTCCCCAATATCTCAAAAGCTTTCCCAAAAACAATCTGTAAGAAACACCAGTGCATAACATTGCTTTCTCAGATTATGTGGGACACAGTGTATAGCAAGTCAAATGACAAATAAGTGTTTTACCTTGGGCCTTAAAAATGAGCTTCATCATGTTCGGGTCATACAACATTCTAGCTAAAATATATTTGGCTTAGTACACAGTGTAAACTCAAGCTTGGCTGGTGTAAGTTACTTGAAGTCAGGCAGTATACAGTATATAAAAATTAATACAGAATCAAGATGGAAAAGAAACATTGATATGCTCAGTTAAATACTGAGCTGCTGAATACTGTGTGAGTTTGTTCAGATGTTTTCAGTGTATTTTAACAAAAAAAAACTTGCCATATAAAATTAAGGGCTGATATTAACTGGTTATCTTTGCACTAGCAAAGGTATAAAAGTTACAATTACAAAAGATGAGCTAATTCAATGCAACCGTTATTGACCTTATTTACCATTTGTGTGTTTGGATTACTCCTAGGCAAGGGCATATTGTTAGTAATTTTTAATTGGAAATATATGTCCCATGATGAATTTATAACAATCCAGTAACAGTAAAAGGAAGTCCAGGAGGACTAGTGTGAGATGTAAGGCTTTATGACCTGAAGTCACTGTGTCAACCAGCCAATAGGAATGATAGAATTCCTATTCATTTTGAAGCACACTCCCATATTTGTTTTTAAAATGCATTATTTGTAATTATAAGAATAATATTACAGTGAGCAAAATAACTACATATGTAACAAATATGTCTGTAAGCACATTAGCATCTATATATCAGATAATGGATTGATCAGGCCACAAAGTAATATAAAGATTAGTGAGCAAATGTCTATAATTAGCTGATATTAATGATAAGGTTACTTACATAAATTTAGTGTAGCGTAGTAATTATAGCCTCTGACCCATAATTGATAGATATTATTAGTGGGATTAGGCTAATTATGGAGGGTTTTTGTATGGTTGCTTTTATGCTTCTTAGATTTCATTTGGTATTATGCTACCTTGAAATCAGGATAGTTAAAACTAAGAACAGAAATTCTATTATTATTATTATTATTATTATTATTATTATTATTATTATTATTTCATCTTTAGATTCGCAGTCTTTGGGACTGGTTGGTAGCTTAATAGCTCGAGTCCTAACCAAGGACCTAGGAACTGTTAGAGTTGGAGGATATAAGCTGTTCCAAGTAGGGTGGTTTTTTTGTAGAATCAGGGTATTCAAGTCTGATAAATTCAGAATTTCCAAATAACGAGGTATTGCTCCAAGGGCTCCAATTACAATTGGGATAACACATGATTTCTTTTTCCAAAGTCACTCAACTTCAGTTTGTAAGTCCTGATACTTTGTGATTTTTTCTTGCTGTGTGTCTTCAATTCATCCATCACCAGGTATTGCAATGTCAATGAACCAAACCTTTTTCTTTTCAACTATTGTTATGTGTTGTGGGCCAAGTGCCTGTCAGTCTGAATTCTGAAGTCTCACAAGATCTTGACTTTTCATTTTCCAGAACCTTCTCAACCTGATGTTCCCAGTAGTTGTTACTATACTCAAATCCAAACTTTTGGCATAGTTTCCAGTGAATGATGTTAGCAACTCAGTTATGGTGTTCTAGGTAGTCAGTTTGTGAAATTTTGCTGCAATTATTATTATTATTATTATTATTATTATTATTATTATTATTATTATTATTATACATTTATGTTTGCATTGAAACTGATACATATTTTGAAAATAGTGTTGTTTTCATAGAAATTTTACCTAAACTGATCAACTAATGATTGCTCTCTAGGATCTTCTGTTATGATTGTAGTGGTTTTATTTTTTCCAATTTCTACCAATGGCTTACAAGTATATGTTTTTATTAATGCATTGGAATGAAATACTTTTGTGTAATCATTGTGAGTCCAACTTAAAAGCTATTGTGTGGTATGCTTAAAATTTATTTATTTATTTGACTTGTATGCCGCCCCCTCTCCGAAAAGGACTTGGGGCAGCTCACAACTAAAAACAGAACAATAAATTAATTAACTAAAACAATATTAAATAATACAAGCCAAATTCATCTAAAAAACCCTTACAAATTTAAAATATAAAACCACCACCCCCAAGAGGTCAGCACAGCCCAGCCTGTCCAAATAGCCAGGTTTTCAAATCGTGGCAGAAGGTGTGAAGGTCAGGGGCCAAACGGAGCCTCAGGGGTAATTGATTCCACAAGGCGGGAGCCACCACAGAATAGGCCCTCCCCAGGGGCACCACCAAATGACAGTGGGTCGCAGACGGCACCCTGAGGAGCCCCTGCCTGTGCACTCATACAGGGTGGTTGGTATTCGATGCCGGCAGGAGATGCTCCCGTAAATATCCCAGACCCATGCCTTGTAGGACTTTGAATGTTAGTACCAAAACCTTGAATCTCACCTGGAGGGCAACTGGTAGCCAATGCAGGTTGCGCAGGAGGGGTGTAACATGGGAGTACCAGCAGGCTCCCATCACAACCCGCGCGGCTGCATTCTGCACCAGCTGAAGCCTCCGGATGGTATGCAAGGGCAGTCCTAAATAGAGAGCATTGCAGTAGTTGAGTCGAGAGGTGACAAGTGCCTGAGTGACCATGTGCAGGGCATCTCGGTCCAGATATGGGCCTAGCTGGTGAACCAGCCGGACCTGGGCAAAGGCCCCCTGGTCACGGCTCCCACCTGCTCCTCCAACCTGATCCATGAATCCAGGAGGACCCCCAGGTTCTGTGCCCTGTCCACGGGGGGGGCAACACCTCTCCCCCCATGACCAAAGATGGAATCTCTTGACTGGACCGAGATGTCGGTATGCACAACCACTCTGTCTTGGCTGGATTGAGCCGAAGCATGTTCCTTTCCATCCAGATCCATACGCATCCAGACAACGGGATATCACGGAGATGGCATCACTGATGTGGCCTGGGGTGGAGATGTACAACTGTGTAACACCAGCGTACTGATGATACTTCACCCCAAAGCCACGGATGATCTCACCCAACTGCTTCATATAGATGTTGAACAAGAGGGGCGAGAGGACCGACCCCTGGGGGACCCCACAAATGAGAGCCCTCAGAGTCAACCTCTGCCCCCCTGCAACACCAATTGTGAGCGTCCCAAGAGGTAGGGGGAGAACCACTGTAAAACAGTGCCTCCCACTCCCAACCCCTCGAGACGCACAACAGGATACCATGGTTGATGGTATCAAAAGCTGCTGAGAGGTCTAACAGTCTAAATCTTAGCAAGTTCTTTGTTTAATTATAGTAAAAATTAGTTGCTTTTCTATCATTGAAGACAATAACCTAATTTGGTAATGGAATGTCTGCACAAAAACAACCAAGCTCTGAGAGCATCAAGAACTCCCTCCCCTCAAAAAAAGTTGGGGAGAAAATTTTGATTTAAGTTTTTTTCTGGCATAAAAAAAACCATTTTTTTACACATTTTTGGTACCACATTTTTAAAAGGTAGATTTGGCTAAGAAATCATTACCTTTCATCAACTGTTAAATAATTATATTTTAAACTTTTGAGATTGTACAAAAAAGAAATCGTTTACATAAAGAGCTGAATAGCAGTATATACATTTAAAACACAATAAGAAAAGTAACTAAAAATAACAAAATATTTTAAAAATTAAATTAAAATATTCTTAAAATAACTATTGTTTGACCTCAATGGCCTCCTCACCTCTGAAATTCAGTGTGTGCAACAGAGAAGGACTTTACCAGAAAAAAAAAGAATATTCTGTAATTTTACCCAATCAACATTTCAGGAATATTAAATATGTTTCTTGCAACAACAAAAAATCTCATTTAGTTCAGCAAAAAAAAAATCTCTTTAGGGTCTGTGGCCCTTCAAATAATGTTTAAAGAAAGTTGGCTTTCATCCTTCCCATGCTCTCTCATAAATTTGAAGAAACAATAGTGCCTAATTTATAATAGTTCATTTGTAATTATTGTTGGTTAGATACTAGCATTCAAAGGAAACAGAAGCACCAGGAAGAATCCAGTTGATGGGTATTCAACTTCTGAAGGCAAGTTTTAAGAAGAGAGTGGACAACCACTTATCTGAGATGGTATATGGTCTCCTGTTTGAGCAGGGTATTAGACTAGAAGACTCCCAAGGTCCCTTCCAACCAGTGGTGGGATTCAAAATTTTTACTACCAGTTCTGTGCTACTGGCTTGGTGGGCATGGCAGGGGAAGGATATGTAAAATCTCCAGTCAGAGGTGGTGTTTGCCAGTACTATGAACTACTCAACATTTCCGCTACTGGTTCTCCAGAACTGGTCAGAACCTGCTGAATGCCACCTCTGCTTCCAACTCTATTATTCTGTTAACCAGTTATTGACAGGAAATGCTTTGAAATGATGTCCACTGAGTTCTACAGAGTCAGGAGTGACTAAATAATTGAACAGCAACAGCCATATTAGGCACCAAAAGGATTATAAATGAAATTGCTATTTTTTCGCTATAGAAGATAGCAGCTTTCAAACTGTCATCTTCCTCTTGTTAACTGAAGTGGTCCAATTCATGTTACACAACAACTCAGATTGACAATTTGTGAGGTATTGAAATCTTCCTTTCCCAATCAGAAGAAAATAACTCTTTTTAATTCTCTAATGGCAATACTTCCTAAGAAAATTGCTGTTCTGTAAACCATTGTCAATGACTGTATATATATATATATAACTGATTTTGAGAAATCCAGAATCTACAGCTAAAAGTAAGCAATCTCTATGCTGATTCTGGGGGAAGAAATAGCAAACTGAAGACAACTCTGTTGAAAGTGCAGCCAATGACTGGTGGAATCAATCATCTCTTTTTTCTTGAGATCATTTGAGATCACTCACATATGCTCCATACAGTTGCCTCACTCAAGGAGATCACAAGACAGAAGTGTCTCTGGGGGAGGGGATGTAAAGCTCTAGGATATGAGGGAATAGCCATCCTTTTGCTCAATCCATCAATAGTATCTTTAAAAGGACACTGGCTTTGCATACTTCCTTTTCTAATCAGTTTCAAAAAATACTTATTAATCTCTTAATAAGAAATCTCATTTAGGAAATATTTTTGTTACATTGCAGTTGTTATATATTGATACTTGTTTCTACTTTGCTTTTTCCTAAAAAAGCAAAGGAGAAACAAACAAATAGCAAGATGAATAGTAAAATTATTTTTATTTATGTATTTATTTATTTCTTTAGTATCCATTTTGTTTTTATGATTAATAAAAACCAAAACAGATACCAAAAAAAAAATTCATAAATAAAAAAGCAACTTACCAAAAATGAGGCAGGCAACTTTTTCTTACATTGCTGTTGTTATACATTGATGCTTATGTTTCTGCTTAAATCAATATATAACAACAGCAATGTAACAAAAACCTGCATACATACATAAATGGAATTTTTTTAAATAAAAGTTTTTTAATTTTTTTTAAACACAAACATAAACAAAACAAACATAAAACACAAACCATCTTCAGTTACATACAGTGTGCCAGTTGGTACAAATCACTTGTGCACAATCTCTGCAGTCATTCCCTTCAAATTTGCATTAATCCTTATATCATAAATCCACTATATATATTTATATTATTACTATTATCAATTACTTACTAGATTTTACTAATATTATATCATTTTATGTGAGCTAATCACCATTTTTACTTAGTCTACTTTATAATGCTCATTTCATCATCACCAATCTATTCTATAACAATATATCCTTGATTTACCTTATCTCTGTAATTCTATTATACTTATATTATAAAGTGTTATAAAATATTTCGTAATGAATTTTTTTTGTTACACTGCTAATATTTTCCTAATAGGAAAAAGCAAAGCAGAAACCTAAGTATCAATAAGTACAGCAGTGTAACAGAAAAAATATTTAAATTTCTTTGTATTGGCTTATTTCTAATTTTGTTAATTATATCAACATGTTTATAATTATCAACCTTCTGTATTTAATTCATACATAGCAATGATCATTCTCTGCCTAATTTCTACCTCTTATCTTTATCCATTTCTGCACATTGTAATTTTTTAATTTCATTTTCATCTATGGGGATGTCTTCATTTTTCAACTACTGGACACTGCAGCAGTACAATAATTTTAGGGAAAAATATGATGGACTGGACGTTTCCCAGAAAAAATTAGGTTGCAAGCATTGCAGAAGATTTGAAATTTCGATCAAAGAAAAAAGTGTCCATGGAGCTAAGGAGTGGAAGAATTACCAAATTGAACCATCAGGAAAGAGTAAAGAAATACAAGCTTCCCTCAGAAAGAAATTGAAGGAACATTTCTCATCTAAGGGTCACAACATCTGTGCAGAGAAGTTGAAGCAATGTGAGCAGGATGTCATAAGCAAAGGACTGGACAAGATGACTCAGAAATATCTGGGTAGTACATGTAGAGTGTTTACTACAGTGTATAGTCTGGCACAAACATGCAGACCATTTTCATATATAGAAGATCTGACTGAATTACAAATAACGAATGGTTTAGATTTGGGAACAGGGTTGCATTCACGTAAAACTGCAGTTGCAATAGTAGATTTTATTGCAAAAGACATCAGGAAACATTTATTTAGCAAAATTATTGAGAAAACTTGCAAAATCTGTTTGATAATTGATGAAGCCTCAACAATATCTTCCAAACCAGTTCTTATACTGTACTTAAAAGTTGAGGATCCAGTTTTCTCACCAACAATTTTCCTTGAACTAGTAGAATTAGACAAACAAGATGCAGAGATGATATGTTGTTCAGTTATAGAAAGTTTGAATAAAGTTGGGTTTAATAGGAACCATCTGGAGAAACATTTAATTGGATTTTGCTCTGATGGAGCCAGTGTTATGCTTGGGAGAAAATCTGGGGTTAGGATAGCCAAAGAGTTTCCAAATATTAGAATATGGCACTGTTCAAACCATCATCTGCAACTTGTTTTAGATGATTCTATTAGGGAAATAAAGCAAATCAATCATTTTCAAATTTTTATTGATAAAATATATTCTATTTTCCATCAATTGAATAAGAACCTAATTGAACTTAACAAAATTTCCAAACAACTTGAGATTGAAATTATAAAAATTGGTAGAGTTTTTGGACCAAGATGGGCTGCCTGTAGTTTAAGATCAACTCTAGCTGTGTGGCGGGCTTATCCAGTGCTACATCAGTTTTTCTGTTCAAATAAAAAATACTCCAGTATGGCTGCCCATCTTGAAAACATATATTTTCTCACTGATTTGGCCTTGATGATTGATGTCCTAACTGAAATCTCTTCTTTCTAATGGATTGCAAGTGAGAAACATAGACATTATAAAGGCTGAAAAACTTGTGATAAGATCAATTAGATCATTTGAAATGCTTATAGAGGAAAAGGGTGCATACATATGAAAGAAGATTGATGAATTAATTACTTCAGAAATTAATTTATATTAATTAATTAAAATTAAATTAATTAATTAAAAATATAAATTTTATACAAAATCATCGATTTGTGGGACTTCCTCGTGAAGAACTTATAGAAAGCATAGTAACTAATTTGAAGAAAAGATTGATGGATTGCGAACATTTAAAAACAGGCTGCCAATTTAAAGACACTGATCAATTAAAATTTCTAAATTATTTGGAGCCAGATTATTGGAACATTGAAGAAGTGGTGGTTCCATGGACAGCAGGTGAAGAACAATTGGTTCCATTTGGTGAAATTTTCAATTATGAAATGAATATTAATGATTATCGTGATTTCATAGAAAATGTACTAAAAGATTCAAAAAATTATACAATTCCTTGCAGCATTAAAAAGGCTAGAGATATTATTAAAACTATAGCAGTCAGTTCAACAGAGGCGGAAAGCGGCTTCTTGCAGATGAACACAATATGATCAGAGGGCAGAAGTCGCCTTACAGTTTCCAATATTACAAACCTCCTGACCATCAGTCTAATTGGCTTGCCTCTGCAAGAATGGGACCCTGTCCTATAGTAAAGAAGTAGTTACGGGCACATCACATAGCTGATGATGCTCGTGTTAAACACAAGAAATCTGTAACTCAGGATGATAATAGAAAAGCAATTTGGCAGTACTTTAAGTTTTTTTTTTTTGTAAAGTTTTGTTATGTAATAGTTTTTGATAAATATTTTAAAATGTTGTAACAATATAGTTTTGTGTACCTTTTTATTATTTAAGCATTAAAGACATGACATAATAAACTACCTTTTGTTTTCATATATCTTTTTTAATACTTAGTCATTAGGGCAAAGAAGTGATGTTGAGTTGGCCTCGCCTTGCCCTCCCTGTAGCTCCTCGTAGCTGCCCAGGCCTCACCTTGCCCTCCCCGTAGCTCCTTGTAGCTACCTGGGCCTCACCCAGCCCCCCTGTAGCTCCTTGTAGCTGCCTGGACCTCACCCAGCCCTCCTCATAGCTGCCTGGGCCTCGCCCAGCCCCCCTGTAGCTCCTCATAGCTGCCCGGGCCTCACCTTGCCCTCCCCGTAGCCCCTTGTAGCTGCCTGGGCCTCGCCCAGCCCTCCTCATAGCTCCCTGTGCCTCGCCCTGCCCTCTCCAGGGCTCCCCAGGCCTTGGAAACTGGCAAAAAACAGAAAACTTCAGTCACAAGACTGTGTGGGATGATGTAACTGTTCATAAGTGTGTGTGTTGTGCATGCATCACTGTCAAAATACCAAAAACAGGTCAAGTAGCTTTGTGGAGGTCAGTTGTAAATTAGAACACTTGCTAAGCAACTGACCATTAAGCGAGGACCATTTACATTTGGTTTACCAATCACATGGCCACCTGGCCACACCCACCCCAGTCACATGACCACCTAGCCATGCCCAGTCAGCAAGCCACACCCACCCAGTCACATGACCACCAAGCCATACCCACAAATTAGGCCACGCCCACAGAACCAGTCGTTAAGAAATTTGAATCCCACCCCTGAACTTATCTATATATATAAAAGTGAAATACCACTCACGCATCATCACAAAATCTCCAGAATCGTAAAGCCTACAAACTTGAACTTTGGCTTCTAGGTGCTCACTAAGAAAGGATTTTTCGAAATGATCATCAGAGCACTAGTATTTCTTATAATATTATTAACATGCTCTGATGCTAAGGAGTTCTACTCCCCCTCCTCACCTAAAAAGAAATATGTTCCAAATGCAAAACATGAGCAGAGGAGAGGAGTTTCAGTTTTAGTTTCCCAGCAGCAACCAGCTTTAACAGAACAGTTGTGCTAAGCCATGCCCAGGCTCCTTGCTGTCTCCTTGCTCACAGCAAATACTGTTTCAGTTTCCAAACAGCCCTCAACTCTCTTGCACACTGACAGGACACTAGCCAGATGAATACCGATGAAGCCTGATCACATAGTTTTGTAGCGAAGCACAGGTATAGAGCTAGTAAAATATATTAAACAAAACTTACTTATGAATGGGTTCTGCACTAACATTTCACGTTGAGAAGGTATCTCAAAATTAAAGACCTCTGCCTGGCACCAAACTGGATGTATACAAATATGATTGTAAACTCACCAATAGCTGAAAATTGCTATCAATATTTTGTAAGCATTTAAAACCATTTCTTTCTTGTTTGAATGGGGATGGTTTTGAAAATGTTATGAAATTGGGGAAAAAATAAAAATTGAAAAGTATTATTTAGAAAACTTTTACAATAGCCAGCCTCATTACTGAGAAAGCATCTCCCTCTTTCCTACTTCTGTGGATGTATTCTGAAGTTATTTAAACTTTATTATTAATTTAAAAATTGGAATTTTTATAACAGTAACAACCATTGGGGATCTTACATAACTCACACTCAATCCAGAGTAAGTGGGCTGCAGCTGCAAGGACAAGAGATGGATGATCTGCTCATGAGTCACAATGCAAGGAGTGGGCATGACATATTTATTTATCCAGTCATTAATTTAAAATATTTATCTTATGTTTTTTTGACAAATGTCAGAGTAGTTCTTATATGACACTTGATTGAAACAAACATGAATTCAGCAGAATAAATTTTATAAACTTTGCCAATCCAGGCATTGCAGGTTTAATCTTCTATTGATCCAAGAAAACATGGACATAGGGATAAATGCTCTTGAGATCTGCAGAGGACGTGCCATGAAGATAAGAACCATACACGATGCAAATGCAGCTTGTTTGTCCTCCCTGAACTTTTATTTATGAATTTAGGCTCATGGAAAAAGTTAAAAACAACAAAAAAGACCTTTTTTGTCTATAGCAGTGCTAAAAAGAAGGTGTGAACTTGCTGTTTGGAAAATACAATAAGATGTTCATAGGTAAAGGGGACAGCAATGCTCCTCTACTACTACATTTCTTCCATCTTCTTCAAATCAGATTAAACCAGCTTAGATATCAGAAAAAAATAAAGCAATTAAAAAAAATAGATTTCCATACTTAAGAAAAGACAGAGGTATAGAATTTTCTGAGGTATAGAATTTCAGGATATACTGCAGCTCAACAATTACAAAACAGGAGAAGGAGCAAACAAGTGTAATTCTCTCAGCCAGACTATGCAAACTATGATAAATAAAAGTTGTCAAGGATTATCTGTAGAGACAACAAGGAACAAATATGTGGCACACGGTCCATTTTACCATCCCCACAAACACAAGCACATTAAGGAAAGGGAATCTTTTTGTAGCACCCCAAAAGTGAAGCTAACAGAATAACTGATAAAAACAGTCCCTTCAATCAAATAGTGCCACCTATTGGAGCCCGGGAAGCATGCCTGATCTTTGAAAGATATCCAGACATTCTACAAGCCTATGATTTGACTTGTTCTGTCAAACCTTTCAGTACCATACGTGTGGATCCCTGTTGGTGACTTATGGATATTTGGATGCAACAGATATCTTATTTTTCTATTTTTACCATAAGCCAGAGTCACTTTGAAGTTGGAGGCCACACAATCTAAATAATAATAATAATAATAATAATAATAATAATAATAATAATAGTAGTAGTAGTAGTAATAATCTATAACACCACATAAACTCAACATCTGCTTATCCAAGGTCCTTGAGAAAGACTTGATAGGTAGATAAAAGTACCAAATCTAGCCTGAACATCTGGCTGAGTGTGCAACAAACCACAATAATAGGGCAGTGGATGTTGTAGTAGTTAGAGGCAGCAAAATAGGGGGAAATGAATTGGAGAAAAATCACAAAATATAAACATCTGCAATTGTGACCAAAAAAAAAAGCAAAATAGTATCAAGAGTAATAGGCCCCTTGGGTTCTGTACATGGGGCTGCCCTTGAGGACCACCCAGAGGCTTCAACTTGTCCAGAATGCAGCGGTGCAGGTTGTGATGGGGGTGTCCCGATACTCCCATGTTACACCCCTCCTGTGTGCGCTGCACTGGTTACCGGTTGCCCTCCGGGTGAGATTTAAGGTGTTGGTGTTAACCTACAAAGCCCTTCATGGCTTAGGACCAGGATATTTATGGGAGACCCTGCTGCCAGCAACTATTTTCCATCGTCCTGTGCGCTCTCCCAGAGTGGGCCTCCTTGGGGTTCCGTCAGCCAGACAATGTCGGCTGGCGACCCCTAGGGGTAGGGCCTTCTCTGTGGGAGCACCCACCCTATGGAACCAGTTCCCCCTGGAGTTTCGGTGGCCCCTGACCCCCGCTCCTTCCACCAGGGCCTAAAAACCTAGTTGTTCCAACTTGCTGACCTGGGCTGAGGGAGGGGAGGGGAGTTTTAAATAAGGGTTTTACTGTTTTTAGCTTTTAATTGAGTTTCTCATTTAATTGTCTTTTAATTGTATATTTTGTATTGTTGTATGACTGTACGCCACCCCAAGTCCTTCGGGAGATGGGGGCAGGTTAGAAATCCAATAAATAAACAAACAAACAAACAAACAAATAAATAAAATATCTGGAGCATTACTTGAACATAATCGGTGAGCCAGGCAAGCCCAGGGATGCGGGGGGACAGCACAGTGGCCTAGGCTGGCCCGGGAGTCGACTTGATCAGGGCTTACTTGTAAGATCACTCACCCAGGGAGATCAGGGCCATGGTGGAAAGCAGGCACCAATGGCAGCTGAAGACAGGTTAGCAATGGCAGGCGAGATGAAGAATGACTGGGCGTCGTGAGTGGGGGAGCAGGAAGGGTCAGGGCCAGCCAGGGGAATGATTTACTGGTTCTCCAAAATGCTCAGAATCATAACAACCAGTTCTACCAAACAGGTCCAAACTGGTAGAATCCCACCCCTGGGTGAACTTGAAATACTAGTAAATGGGGGCAAGTATGATGTAGTTGCCATTACAGAAATTTGGTGGGATGAAACTAATGACTGAAATGTACTGATAGAAAGTTAGAAACTATTCAAAAGAAACAGATCTAACAAAAGAGGTAGAGTTGCATTACATGTTAGAGATCATTTTCTCTCTACAGAGATGAAGAAAAAAATGACAAAAGTCTTCTAGAATGCATATGTGTCAACATAAAAGGAAAAAAAGAATAATATTGCCATAGGTGTATACTACAGGCCACCCAACCAAGCAGAAGAAATAGATGAACTTTTTGCTAACCAACTAAACAATGGTATATAGGAAACACACCGCAGTAGTAACTATTCAGACACAACTGGGAGACAAACTCTGCAAACAATGGGAGATCAAACAGATACCTGATCAACTGGCAACTTCATCACCCAAAATGTAGAGGTGGCAATTAGAGGGACAGCTATACTGGACCTTATTCTTACCAACAGAGAAAAAGTGATAGGGGGGATTGAAGTTGCAGGAACTTTACAGGAGAGTGACCATGCCATACTAGAATTCAATATAAAGCAGACACAAGCAATAGAACATAACCAAACCAAACCAAACCAATGTTTTAGACTTTAAAAGAGGTAAGGTTAACAAACTCAGAGAGTTTGGGAAAGATCCCATGGATGAAAATCTTAAAAGGCAAATCAACAAGAATGGAAAACTGAAATATATTATTACAATAACCCAGTCCAAGTCAATACCATTAAAAAAGAAAACCAAGAAAGAACCAGCATGGTTGCACAAAGAGCTCTCAGAGCACATGAGAGAGACAAAAAGGCAAGTATAAAAATGGAAAGAGGGACACATAAGTAAGGCAGAATACCAACAGATAGCTTGAACGTGCAAAGATGAAGTTAGAAAAGCTAAGGCTTTGAATGAAGTAAGACTTGCAACAAATGTCAAAAACAATTTTAAAAAGTTTCTTTCAACACATAAAAAACAAGAAAAAAGTCAAAGAAACAATTGGTCCACTAATGGGAGAATATGGCAAAGCAGTAATGGACAGTAGAGAGAAAGTAGAACTGCTGAGTTCATCTGTCTTCACACAAAAACACAACACTACTCAACTTACCAAAAACAGAACCATAAATGACAGGTTAGAAATGCAAATTAAAATATGCAAAAATAATGTAAGAAAACACCTGTCAGCTCTAGACAAATTCAAATCACCAGGTCCTGATGGACTACATCTCAGAGGTCTGAAGGAACTGGCAGACATGATTTCAGAACCATTCAAACATAACTTTCAAAGTTCTTGGATCACCAGGGAAGTACTTGATGATTAGAAAAAAGCTCTGCAAAACAGAGCCAGGAAATTACATGCCAGTCAGCCTGATATCAATACCTGAGAAGATCTTGGAAAAGATAATCAAGCAACAAATCTGTGAACATCTAGAAGCAAGCAAGGTTATAATCAGTAGCTTCATCAAAAACAGATCATGCTAAACAAATCTTATTTCATTCTTTGACAAAGTGACCAAATTGCTAGATCAGCAACATAGTATACTTAGATTTCAATAAAGCATTTGATAAAGTAGACCATAACCTGCTGACATAATTCCGACTAATGTGTCACTGCGTTTTTTTTAGTTTGTCTGTTCAAGCTCCTAAGCTCATATTCTAGCAAGCAGGTGTCTGCTAGCCAGCACTGTGTTACCTTGTCTCCATAGTAATAAGATAAGAAAGTCTTGTGATATTTTGATCCACTGCGCATGCGTACAGAGTTTATACTTCACTTCCTTTGTAACTTCCGTTATATTTTCCTTTGTTCTTTTTCTATATGCCTTGGTGGAGATTAGGTTGCGAACATGTAGCTCCGTGTTAGGTTTTCTTATTTTATAAATAAAAATGTTTCTAGATTATTTTCCGGGTCTACTTTTTATCAACATTGACAGCAAAGAAAAACACGGTCTATCACCTCTAATTAGCAGGGATGTTTTGGAAGATTTTTTACTCCCTGGCAAAAGGTTTTTCCAAGCCTTTGAAAATGGTAGCAGAGAAAGGTTTGACATAATGAACTCAGGGAAGTCAGGACTCTGACACTTCGTGCAGGTTCAAGAAATCCTTTATTGAGTACATCACATTGGCACTTAGAAGGATGAAGCTAGCTCCAAATAGATCCTGCACTTAGGGATAGCTAAAAAAATAGGATTTTCCCACCCACCCCTGTGTCTTTTAGGTCACATGGGCCAATTATGTCAGCCACAATTCCTGCTCAGCTCCAACACGTTGACATGGCCTTGGTTCACATGCTGGCTGGTAGATGTTTTGCTATGCTGGCTGGTAGATGTTTTGACTAGCAGCTGAGGAACCACTTTCCTAAGCTCCCCCATCCCTCCCCCCATGAATGCAACCAAGAAATGAAAAAGGAATAAGCATGAGAATGAATGGCTTCAGCTGAAGTCATTTTGCAGGTTGATAGGCAACTCCCCTTTATGAAATGAAGACTGCCAGGGTCTCTTTCCCTGTTGTCTTTGTTGTCGTAGTGAGTCAACGTGGGCTCCTCACTAGCCAGAGTTCCCTCTTCCTCCTGGCTGCAGAGGGGAACTCCATGGCCTGACAGGTGGCTTGAGGCTTCTCAGGCATCCTTCGGTGTGGCCTCCTTGGCTTCCTGAGGCCAGGTTAAATTTCCTTCAGCTTGGGGCTGAGCACTGTGCACTCGGTGGCCCTGTGGCCCAGCTGGCCACACTGAAAGCACTGGAATGGTGCTCAGGTGCTTCTCCCAGAAGGTCCAGTCATGACAGGGTTGCCTTCCCACTTCTCAGTGGGTGGCTTCTCTGGAGTCCATCATGGTTTCAGGCTGGTGTCACTCTTGGGTTTGCATTCTCTTAGCTCTGCATCCAATTTGGTGGCTGCATGGTACCAGTCGGGCAGTCGATTAGGCGGGCCCCAGTAGGTGTAAACTTGGTTTAGCTTCCAATCAAGGCCCACTTTGAAGTAGTGGACCAACAACTGCTCTGGCAGAACTCGCATATGTATATTTGTACAGATCGGCCTCTCTGTCTCAGTGCCTGTAGTTCAGCCTCCACTTGTTGGGTACATGTGACATCCTCAAAACGGCCTCGAACTTCATCCAGGAACATGCCTACATTCCCCAACTCCCAGGTGTTCACTTTGTAGAGGTTGGCTTCCCACTCGGCAGCCTCCCCTTCCAAGCCCACTGCCACTGCATTGACCATCGCTCTCTGTTTGGGATAGGTGTGGGTGTAGCGATCTAGGTAGGCAACCTCCTGGCTCAGGAAAAGTGCCAGCTGGTTTGGTTCCCCATCAAAGGTGGCCGGAAGGACGGGGGAATCCACCACCTGCTGTGGTGGCTGCCAGTGAATAGGCTGCCATTCAGGAGCGTCTCGGGGTAGGTGGATTTGACCTGGCTCAGGAGGGGGCTGTCATGACCACACCATTGAGCTGGCTGGCTGTTGCCAGTGCCATTGAGCCAGGATGGGCACTAGTCTTCCCCCCTCCAGACCTCTCGCCGCTGGCTGGGGTCACTGCTCTACCTCTCTGCCTTCCATTCTCGCTGTATCCGAGGCTTCTGAGCTAGCTCGGAGCTGCCTCTGGATGAAACTTCAAACTGGCCAGTCAGAATCAGGTGGAAGGACTTTGGCTTCTCTGGTCTACATATGGCTCTGCCAGGTGGCTGGGCACCCTGGTTGCAATGGAATAGATTGCCTTCAGAAGTTGTGGGTGCTCCATCACTAGAGGCTTTCGAAGAGACTGAACAACCATTTGTCTGAAGCAGGCAATTGGACTAGAACACTTCTGAGATCCCTTCCAACTCTATTATTCTATGTTCTAAGCCTCCTTTATATTTATCCTATAAGAGCAGCCTCCTGCAACATTAATGTTAACTGTAAAAAATGAATAGACATTAATATATAATCCTTTCATTCAAAGGACATACAGAGGACTGGAGGTAGGAAGGAAATGACTTTGCTTTCAGTTCCTAACTATACTTGTTTAAAGAAAATGCTTTCATTTATGAAGTCTTTGATGTGGAAAGCTGGTTTGCAAATGATTGCATCAAGTGACAGTAGAGGCCATTAATTTTCTGTTATGTTTTCTGGTGTTAAGAGCTTTATTAAAGTTGAACAACTGGAATAATTGATATCACTGCATTCAGTTTCCCCCTGTTTCATAGCAAGACTTGCCTAATATACAGACCACAGCTATCATCCATTGAATAGTAGGCAAAACCTGGCAAAATTGGAACAACCATTCCATGAATTCCATCTCTCATTTAGACAGCAGTAATATGGGCAAATGCCCTCTGTTTTTCACGTTATTACTTCTCCTTTATCTGCTGCTCATCTTCCCATAACTGGAATGAGCTTTTTTTTTTAAATTCACATTTATATGTCGCCCTTCTCCAGAGACTCAGGGCAGCTTACAGTCTTTGGAACACAACTCAATGTGCTCAGCAATAGCCTTCATTCTATTGTATATGCCTGCTTATTATTAGGGCTTTCCCCCCCCAAGTGGCATTTTTTACAAAGTCAGCTTATTGCCCCCAACAATCTTGGGTCCTCAATTTACCTACCCCGGGAGGATGGAAGGCTGAGTCAACCTTGAGCCTGGTGGGATTCGAGCCTGCACTAATTGCAGGCAGCTGGAGCTAAGTGCTAGGTGTTTAACAGTCTGCATCACCAAGGCTCTACTGTCATTTGTCCCAGCTCCTGCCATCCTAGCAGTTTGAAAGCATGCAAATGCAAGTAGATGAATAGGTACCACATATAAGCAGAAAGGAAGGTAACAGTGATCCATGTTTCACCATACACTCTGTGTTGCAGCATGATATCATGCCAACCACATGACAATGGAAACTACTCTGGAAAATGTTGGCTCTTTGGCTTAAGAAGTTTTCACAAGTTTTCAGGCATTTTTACATCACCTCTTCTTTTACTTCCTGAGCTTTCTGAACAATTTGAAGATGAGTCATGATCATTTTTCCTCTCATTGCTCTTCAAAATGCTGAAAGCTTCATAGATTCCGATCACAACAAAAAGGAGCAACTGGCTAGTCCCCTGTCTTACTCCCATATGCTACATTTGAGCAGTTTCATCACCTGAACTGACAATGAATTTTGTCTCTGGCCAATTTTAATGGCCAGTGAAAAGCCACCTGATGAAAAGCTATGGTGGCCTGAACCCTTGCATGGAATAATAAAAGCCTACAAAGCAGGTTGAGGCAAATGGAGGAAAAACCACCCAGAAACTCTATGGAGATTTAGCAATTTACTATCTTCACAGCAATTTTTCTTGCACCATAGCTGAGCTGGAAGTAAACTGGATTGGAAACAGTCCATGAGCAGTGCCCAGAAGTGTGCTTAATTTCTTTTTTGCTTTTTCTCCAGAAAATCTCAATTGTGTTTCACTTGGCACATTCCAGCACAACCTACTATCCTTAACTCTCTTGTGAACATGATCTTGTTCTATAGGTTCATTGTTTAATTTACATTAAATACAATGGAAGTTTACTTAAGATGAAAAAAATAAGTTTATGGATTGAAAATAGAAAAAATGAATATCTACTAAAATTTATAGGTCTCTGCAGATCTTTGAAAGGAGATGTGAGTAAAGCATCTCTTTGAAACACCTTTATAAAGCAAGGATTATTCTGCTTCTAATCCACAGAACAGCTATGACACCTTGCTTTGCTATACTTGTAGTGTGGACCAGTGAAGTACTTATTAAGGGATGTTGCCTACAATTTCCCTATTTTAATACTCTTCTCTCTTCTACAGGAAATCCTCAGTGAACAGGCTACTTGGAGAAAGATTGTGCACACTAAAGCAAAATAGGCCTATGACTATGACTTTATGTTTTAATAATCTTAAATTTTCAAAGTAGAATTTTCATTAAATCTGGATTGTCACTTAATCTGGCATTAAATCTGAATTGGAGCAAAAGGGCAAATAGAGTTTTAATTATGCATAAAAAGATAAGAAAATAATGGGATTTTATGCATGTGCAAATGATCTAGTGCTTTACTTAATGTTTGAATTAATTTTCTGGAAATTTTGAAGGAAGTGATAAAAATTGTTCCTGGTGTGGAGAAGCTTTGAGAAAAAATGAAGATTTATGAAAAAATTGAAATATAGTCACTACTTACAGTAGTTTTAGTACTTTCAAAATTATAAAGTTTGAAAGCATAGTTTGTTTAATCATAATTATATATTTCTTTGGTGACTTTACTTTTACATGTGTTTTAATTTATGTTGCAGTGGAGCTAATTCCTAATGAACTCTAAGGAATGGAGCATCTCATAATTTTTGCTTTTTAAAAACAAGCATTAACTTTGAAAACAGGAAAAACCATCAATGCTATACTGTAGTTCAACAATAAAAGTAGTTTATGTATTTTGAAGTTTATCCCCCAGAGATAGCAATAATTTTCAGAAAAAGAGCTGAGAAAAAAGCGAAACCAAAGCTAAGATTAGACATGTTGCCATATGAAACAGTCTTTAAAGCCTCATTTTATTAATCTGAACTTCTAGAAGTAGTTTCTACTACTCCTGCTTCTTGTCATTTATCATTTTCATGAACTCATTCATGTTTTCATATATTAACTATTTCTCGTTTAGTAAGCATATTACTAAATGGAGAAATACTTTTTTCAGATTATAAATATTTAAGCATGATTTATAATATCTGCAAACAATAGAGGGAATATGATATAAAAGAAAACGAAACCGGATTCACCCCAGATTCTGCAAACCTGCATCACATCCAGTAGTAGCACCCCAATGAAGAGTATTCCAACATCAACCATATTCTTTAGCATCCACCCCTCCCTTTCTCCAATTCATCCTTCCTGAAAAACACACTGGATGAGGGGTCCTGGTCAGTTCCTTACCAGCATACATTAATGAGATACATAAAGCTTAATCCAGCCATGGCACAAGCAGTTCTACAAAGGAAGGCAATAGCAGTCTGCCATGAGCAGTCGCTCAGGTAATTGGTTTATCTACCTGGAAGCAATCTCTACCCAGACAGACAAGTAGTAAAGTCTCTTCCTTGAGGCTATTTCCTTTGTCTTTTCAATTGCTTTGCACAGCCAAGTAAGAGGGAGAAAAAGAGAAGGGGGGAGGATGTTAATTTGTGAATTAATAGCTTTTCTCAGCAGAATTGTAAATTCAAATGTCATCTCACATGGTGATACAGCGCCTGGGCTTCTAAGAAAGAAATGATAAATCCTCCTTCTTCCCCCTCCCCAACATACACGCTGACATACATTTGGCTTTTCTGCTCAAGAGACAATCATGTAGGGCAAAACATGCTCCTTTTAATTTGTAGTAACAGTACAATAGAGACTGTAGTGATGGCTACTATCCACTCGTCCTCCCTAACAGAATCTGGATAACTCTCAGGTTATGCTTTCGTTTGTTCATTTCAGACATGCCTGAGAATGCACAAGCTTCTCTTTGAGTTCAATTCTATGTCCACCTACAATAACTGTATATTTGGGGGATGGAAAGAGAAGGTCTCTTTCAAAATGGTTCTACTGCAGTCTCCTCTGGTAATCAGGTGAATTAATGATCCTGAATTTAAAGTAAATGCTGATGTCCTGGACTTCTAGCCTGTCTTGCAAAGGGGAGAAAGCTTTTATTGTTTCTGAGAAGAAGGCGGGCAACATTAAGAAAGATTCATGGATGGAGACTGAATATGCAATTTTCTTTCACCTTGCCAGGAGGTGCCCCTGGGCTGTGCCTGGCCTAAATTTTCTCCTGTTTCCCCATCTCTGTCTTATCTAGCCATCCTACCACCCTTTCATTCTTTCTAGAAAATTACCTTCAGAATTGAATTCCACTTTTACAAACAAATATAATGAAAAGAAAAAAGTAAACCAGCGCAATGATGAATTAAGGTTGTCAGAAGCTCTTCTAGTTATCTTTGTTTTGTTGTACATGCCAATCGGCCTTTGCTGCTGTTGTGGTGCTTATGGTCCACTTGCTTGAATCCCTGTATTGGGAACAGATAACTGATTTATGCATCCAAAATACCACCATCTTTTCTTCACAATGTCATAATGGAATTTAGGATGCAAGTTTTCATTCTGAATTTTAGTAACCTGGAGCATCCCTTTCTACCTTTTCTATATTACCTGGATGGGAATTTCGCTTCCTTGATTAGATTTGCTATATATAGATTCTTACAACTGAAATAATTTTCCCTATCCTGGGGCCTTCCAGATGAGTTGGGGCTGTAATTCTGGGAGTTGGATGGGATCAGATTGGGAGGGAAAATCAGAAACCTTCTTCCCTTCCTCAGATACAACAGAATCAGATCAAAGAAAATTGTCGACAGCAGTTATTAAAAGATTGCCTGAGAACATCTGTATTTAAATCTGCCAGTCATTTGGATTTATTCATCAAATATGATTACTGGTAATCCATTTCAGGGCTTGGGAATTATCACCCAAAATACAAATATGGAGTGTGATACAGCTGTTACAGGATGGATCTGCTTCAATCCCAAAAAGCAGGAAGAAAAAGAATGTCATGGCCCAGCATATAACTTTTATATACTGTTGTTGCTCTCTAGCCCCATCTAGTGGCCGGAGAGACAAATACCAAGTATATTGTTTGAAGCTGACCCAACCTCTTTACTCTTTACCCATCAGCCCGCACTCTCAAAACAAGTGCATGCTGGGAAGCCAGACTCTATTTCCTTTAGTGTTTGGAGAAGGCAGAAGCACAAAGACAAATCCATCTTAATCTGTGGCACATGGTCATCCAAGGACAAACCCACATCCCACACACAGAGCATCACTGGTGAGATTTAAATTACTTGTATTTATTAATTGTTATGTTCAGCAGTAATTCAATACTGCCTATCTTGTATTTGGTTCTCATTGTATGTATTCCTATTTTCCCGTTTCACCATATTCTGTTCTTTCAATAAAGCATTCAGACCCTACACACATGGTTTGTTTTATTGGGGAATAGGTGGGTTTAGCTGCATGTCGAGCTCCACACAGACTAACATGTAGTGAGGACAGAACAAAGAAGATGTGTTCTCAAGAAGATGAAGATAATAAAACGTTTAAAGACACAGTGTTGGTAAAATACAGAGATTGCTGGGTATGCACTGCAGTGTTTAGATATATATTTTTCCCAGGGGACAGTGTAACTGACAAATCAACCAAAACTGATAACATACAGTTCTGGTCTCAGATCTAATAGGGCCATTCAAGAGGATGTTATTATCCATAACATCTGAAAATAATAAATACAGCACCCACTAAGAGAATTTTCCTTTACTCAGCTGGATTTAGGATTATCTACTATAGATTAAATTTTAATTTAATTACATTCTTCCAGATACATTACTAAGAATTGAGTGTCATCCAGGGGTGGGGTTCAAGGAGAGGTTGCTTCTCTCCCTGTTTAGTTCTCATCCATTGTTTCTTGTCCTGCCTTCTGGTGCTTTGGAAGATAAGTTGACTCCCCTCCTCTTTGTGGCAGCCTCTCAAATACTGGAATACTGCTATCATATCCCCCTAGTCCTTCTTTTCTCTAGATTAGCCAAACCCAAGTTCTTTATATGCTTTGGTCTCCAGGTCTTTAATCATCTTAGTTGTTCTTCTTCACATTTTTCCAAAGTCTCAACTTTTTTGCAATGTGGTATCCAAAATTGGATGCAGGTGTGATGTTACTAAGGGTTTATAAAATATTACTAATACTTCAAATGATTTTGAGTCTATGCCTCTGTTTATACAACCAAGGATTTTATTTGCTTTTTTGGCGGCTACCATACACTGCTGGTTCATATTTAAGTGATCATCTACTAGGATTCCAAGGTCCCTCTCACAGTTATTGTTTTTGAGCCACATTTCTCCTAATCTGTACCTGTACCTTTGCTTTTTCCTGCCTTGGTGTAAAACCTTGCTTTTCTCAACATTAAATTTCATTTTGTTGGATAGGGCCCATTGTTCAAGTCTGTCAAGATCTTTTTGCATCATGTGCTTATCTTCTGGGGTGTTGGCTCTTCCTACCAGCTTAGTGTTATCTGCAAATTTGATGAGTTCCCCTTCTATTTTATCAGCTAAGTCATTTATGAAGATATTGAAAAATACCTGGGCCTAAGACAGAACTTTGTGGTACTCCACTGCTTACTTTCATTCAGGTAAGTATAGTAATATTAAGGACTACTTGTTGAGTAGGATTTGTCAGCCAGTTAAAATCCATCTGGTGGTGATTCTGTCTATTCAACATTTTTCTAGCTTATCAAGAAGTAGGTTGTGGTCCACTTTGTCAAATGCCTTACCTTAGGTGTAAGTATACTATGTCCACAGCATTTTGCTGGTCTACTAATTTACTCACTTTGTCAAAGAATGAAATAAGATTGGTTTGAGTATGATCTGTTTTTAACAAACCCATGCTGGCTTTTAGTTATAACTTTTGCAGATCTCTTTTTGATTATCTTTTCTAGTATCTTCCCAAATATTGATGTTAACTAATTAGTGTGTAGTTTTCTGGGTCTATTTTTTTTCCGTTTTTGAAGATGGGAACCACATCAGCACTTTTTCAATCTTCAAGTAATTTGCCAGTGTTCCAGGATTTTTAAAGATATGGTACAATGATTCTGAGATAACACCTGCCATCTCCTTTAGAACTCTGGGATGAAATCCCAGTGATTTATATGCATCAAGGTCAGACAGGTATTCTCTTACCATTTTCCTGCTTATTTTAATTTTTATTTCTAGTCTGTCTTTTACAGTTAGGTTTTTGGTAGATTGGGCTATAGTTTCCTTTTGTGTGAAAACTAATGCAAAGAATTCAATTCTGAATAATCCTCCTCTGTGTTCTGCATAAGTTTGAAGTTCTTCATATGTTTGAAGGTAGTTATCACATCTGTCCTTCATCTTCATATTAAATACATTGAATACACCCAGTCATTCCTTGTAAGAATGTTAGTTTGTTTATAATTATTTCAAGTCCCTTATCAGTTCTGCTTTCTTTCTGCTGTCTGTTACTTCTTTGCCATCTGCTCTCTTAAGTGGATCTACTGTTTCCTTGACTTTTTTCTTATTATTTAAAAGCTGAGCTACAAGTATTTTCTATTATTTCAAAACTTTTTTTAATTATCTGTGATTTTTGTTGCAAGTCTTTGTTCATTCTGAGCCTTTGCTTTCCTGACCTCGTTTTTGAGCCACAGTGGCACAGTGGTTAGAATGCAGTAGTGCAAGCTACTTCTGCTGACTGCCGGCTGCCTGCAATTTGGCAGTTCGAATCTCACTAGGCTCAAGGTTGACTCAACCTTCCATCCTTCTGAGGTTGGTAAAATGAGAACTCAGATTGGTGAGGGCAATATGCTGATTCTTTAAACAGCTTAGAGAGGGCTATAAAGCACAATGAAGTAGTATATACGTGTAAGTGCTATTGCTATTTGCAGATTTGGACTATCAGCTGATATTTTGCCTTAGTTATGCATCCCTCTTTCTATTGTTTGTACTTATCCTTTTCATCTTTCAGTTTATCAGGGAGATCTTTGTGCAACCATGCTGGTTTCTTCTTGGATTTCTTGTTTTTCTTTTTCATTGGTATTGTGCTGAACTGGGCTTTTATGATCATATTTTTCAGAGTTTCCCATGATTCTTGATTCTTGTTTGCCCCTTTAGGATTTTCATCCATGAAATTTTTTTTAGGCTCTTTCTCAGTTTGTTAAAATCAGCTTTTCAACTCATAAAATATTTCTATGGTCATTTTAGAGTTGCCAACAGAAAGGTGGGGAAGGGGTTTGAAAGAGCAGTGCAGCAGCTTGGAAATCAAAAGTGCATTCCATACATAGTTTTTCAGAGATAGTAACTAGGTGACTGAAGTTTCAGCCACGCAAAAATCTAACTGGAGAACATGATTGATGATTGGCTATGGATGTGTCTCATTGGAGAACATGAAGTATGATACACACAGAGGGTGAGGGAAAACCAGGGTCAAGGGTGACAATGAATTATGTGTCTCAGAGTCAGCTACACCTAGGCAGTGCCGGACATGTTAATTCCCAATAAATTCTTTGGAGTTTTGGAAGTTTGGCTAGAAACTCATTGTTTAATTGGGGTAACATCCGGAATCTTGACACAGCTCTTTTAAAGTTTAAGACAATGGCTAGATTATATTCTATTGCTTGTGTGTCAGAGTATATTCACTAACTGGCAGAGACATGGTTAACAAAGTCAGCAAGTGAGTAAGCATGGCAACAGACCAGCCAATGGGAGCTGACAGCCTGGGTGTGGTTTGGCTCTGTGTGCTTTGCTGAGAATTGAAACTGAAACTAGAGTTCTGCTCTGAACTGGAGCTGTAACATGTCTGCTTCTGTTTGTGTTTGCTTGTAACCTTTCCTTTTTGGTATTGTACATTTGGTATTGTACATTGTTATATTATGTTTATAAAGAAGTTAATGATCCTGCTGAATAAGTAATCTGTGTGTTTTCTGGACTTGAATTTATGCTGCAAACTCTAACATTGTGTTTGCATTATATTGAATTCCAGTATGATGTGGTCACTCTCACCCAAAGTTCTGGCAACTTCAACTTCTTCCATCACTTCTTCTCTATGTAAGAATTAGGTGCAATGTAGCTTCTCCTCTAGTTCTACCTTGGATCACATATTTTCAGCTAAGATGGTTAGGAATCTGTTCGATCTCTGACTTGCTGCAGAGTTTGTCTTCCAATTGATATCAGGGTAGTTAAAGTCTCCCATTACTACTGTGGTATGTTTCCTACATACATTTGTTAGTTGTTTAGCAAAAAAGTTCATCTCTTTCTTAAGCTTGGTTGGGTGGTCTGTAGTACATGCCTATAGGAATGTCATTCTTTTTTCCTTTTATATTGACCTATATGGATTCTAGGAAGTTTTCATCCTTGGTTTTGTGGATTTCTATAGAGATGTAGTTATCTATTATATATAATGCAACTCCTCCTCTTTTATTATTTCTTTTGAATAGTTTGTATCCTTCCATCAGTACATTTCAGTCATGAGTTTCATCCCACCATGTTTTAGTAATAGTTGCCACTGATGTACTAGTACTTGAAGTTCACCCTGTTTGTTCCCTAAACTTTGAGCATTTGTGTATAGGCATTTGAATCCTTTATGGGTCATGGATATGTTTCTTATATCTCCTACTTTGTAACTGGGTTTTCTATCCTTTCCATCTCTCTCTATATCATTGTGTTTTTCCTTTTCTTCTTCTTTCTTTTTACTTCTTATTGAATTCTACTGAATCCTAATACTAATCCTAATGAACAAAGAAGATGAGGCTGAAGAAATAAAACTTTGGAAACTTGGGGGGAAGTGAATACATCAATTTGGGGGTTCAAGATAATATAGGAAGAAATTTTAGCAAGGTGGAGAAATTGGAGCATAATTGGGGCCAATATGCTGACTCTGTAAACCGCTTAGAGAGGGCTGTAAAGCACTGTGAAGCAGTATATAAGTCTAAGTGCTATGGCTATTGCTATAATGGAATAATGGGCAGAAATCCTCAGGTCAAGGAAGTTGAAGAATTTCTCAGCAATAAAACACTTGAAGTGCAAGCAATCACCATTATGGTGACAAAAAAGATGGAAAGTAGTTTAAAACACATTTACAGGTGCATTGGCAGATTTTCACTGAGCTACAAGCAAAATGGGACTGCATCAGAAATGAAAGATAGGTGAATTCACCCAAGAGGTACACCAGCAAGTCATTCATATTGGGTGGGGAAGCTAGAAAGATCCAAAAGAAAATTAACATTTGTAAATATGGTAAATCTAAAAGCAAAAAAGCAACTGCTACTGGTAAAAACAAAAGGGCAGTTCTGAGCACTGAGAATATTGTAGGTTATTAATAGTGATGGGATTCAAAAAATTTTTACTACCGGTTCTGTGGGCATGGCGTGGTTTGGTGGGTATGGCAGGGGAAGGATACTGCAAAATCCCCATTTCCACCCCACTCCTGGGGGAAGGTTACTGCAAAATCCTATTCCCTCCTCACCCCACTAACCTGATTTCCAGCTCCATTCTCCTGTGCAGGGCAACAAAAGAAGACCCAGCCAATCAGCTGGGACTCGGGAGGTAGAGAATAGATGGGGGCAGGGCTAGTCAGAGGTGGTATTTGCCAGTTCAATGAACTACTCAAAATTTCCACTAGTGGTTCTCCAGAACTGGTCAGAACCTGCTGAATACCACCTCTGGTTATTAACATGATGGGGAGAAGACTGATGTTTTTAACTTTGCACTTTACCCACCTAGCTAGGGAAGGAATGCTAAGATCAAATGAATAACTGACCAAATGCTTGGTGGTGCTACTATTAGATGGATTCAGAGCTGGTTGGACAGTTATATTAACAAGTACTTGTCAGTGGCTCCTGATCAAGAGTACTTCACACAGTACTTCATTATTTAGCTATGTGCTATTTAGAAATGACTTGGCTGAGATTGTAGAAAGTATAATTATTATATTTGGAGTCACAACACCTTACAAAACAATATCAAGAAAATTCTGGTGGGCTAGAGCAGTGGTCAGCAAGATTAATTTTACTAAGGGCAAATGTAAACTCCTACATTAAAAAAAATCAAATATGACTTTGGTGGATAACAGGCTGAATATGAGCTAACTATATGAAGCTACTGCAAAAGTATAGATATAACTGCTAGGGAACGAAGACATATGTATTTTCTTACAAATTTAATAACAATGATGCTATTATACTTTTAAATTTTTATTGCTAGTTTTAATCACTTATTGTCCTGTTAATGCATTGCATATTTCATATAAATATTATTATATGACTACATTAACCATTTAATTAAACAATTTAATTGAAAATTTATTGTATAATGCTTTGGGATTTTTAAAGATAAGATGTACAAAATATGTTTTAAAAGCACACAAATAAATGTTCTAGATATAAATAGACTGGAATGGAATTCTTCAAATAAAATTTGTGCATGTGTATTTCAAGCCATGAAATAGTAAGAAATGGAATGGTACTGATACTTCTTCCACTTCCCCCTCCCCCAACCATCCTGTCAGAACCTATTCTTCCCTCCACCATTCAGCCACAACTAATGAAGCTTATTGGATGAGAAGCGAAACATCTTCTACAAGGAGAAAAAAAACCCAGTCCAGTTGCCTTTTGAAAAAGCACCATAGAGACAACTATGACCTGGATGACTGAGAATTTCCACACACATAACTACATGACATTAAAAACCTTATATATGTTCCATGTTTTTCACTGCCTGCACTTGCACAAAGACATAGAGACAGACAGGCAGGCAGCTTATTTCCACGTCTGTGTTACTAAGTCTTTTATTTCAGTTCCAGTGCACTTTTCGGGGAAAAGACCTCCATGAAACTAAGGGCCTTACCATATTAACCAAAGTCAGCTGTCTCAGATGGGACACTGGGAAAGGAGGTAATGAACCATACATGCCCATTTCTGGTACACAGAGCTACCATTATAATTGGGCCCACAAGCTCACAGCTGACCAATCAAAATAGCTGAAGTAGAATTTCAAAGAAATTTATTGATTGATTGATTGATTGATTGATCGATTGATTGATTGATTTTGTCAATCGCTTACAAGATAATAAGTATAAGGATAAACATAGTTGTGAATACATGAAATGAATACATATAAGAAAAATAAAAGAAACAATAGGACAGGGATGGTAGGCACGTTGGTGCACTTATGCATGCCCCCTACAGACCTCTTAGGAAAGGGGTGAGGTCAATAGCAGACAGAAATAAATAAATAGTAGAAATGATGCTCATTGGGATGCAGATTCCTTGTATACCATTGATGTGAGCCTGAAAAGCACTTATCATAGTAACAGTAACAGTAAATAATATATTCAGTGATTGTAAACTTAAACTGTTTTTATACATTTTGATTTGCAGCAGAGGCCTAGCTGGTAATGTTTTCTAAGGACACTGAAATTGTGGTACTAATATATAACTTGGAAAGCTGCCCCAAAGATAGAAGAGGAAATTATTTAAAAAGAATTGCAAGGGGCAGGCAAGAAAGTAGAACATCTGGCCTTAGGAGGACTTAACATCAGATAAAAATAATGCTATTTGTCTCTTTGGGACTAATAAAAGTAATAGTCCCCCCTCTCTCTCAGAATATTATATCTAAGTCTTGTTTTATTTGCTGAACTTGTAAGACCAAGTTTAATGTGTGTCTCTTTAATCAATTGACCTAGCCAATTTAAAAATATTTCCTATCCTGACAAAAGATACCAGTTCTTCAAAAATCTGTCTAAATCATTGACCCAGCAGTAAACAAATGCTGATGAATGTCAAACATATGCCAGCAATAAACCAATGCAAACTATCTGTATTTTTTGATATTCCTGACAGCACAGGTTTGCATTTGGATGAACCCACTGAGCAAAGGACACAATTGTATAACAGTATTACTGTGTATAGTTGTGACAATGGTCAAATCAATGCACCAGTCTATTTCACAAAATCAGAATGGAAAGGCTCTTGTAGACCACCTAATCAAATGCCCTACCCAGTGAAGGAATTTATTAAAACAGCAATGCATTTATATCAGTGGGAGTGTACACAAACATTTCATTCTCATGTACATGACTAGCACTGTGAAAGAGTTTCTGACTGAAACATTGATGTAGTGTATAATTATACAATATAATTATATATAAAATTATTATTTATTGAATTTATATTGCTGCCTATTCACCCATGGAGACTCAAAGCGGCTTACAAAACATAAAACCACATTTAAAACAATAAAGCTAATAAAAAGAATCAAATAAATTAATGTAATAAAATCACCTCCACCCCCCCACCCCCGCCCCAGTGACAGCAGATCCATTTAATGGGCATGAGCCATTTAATGGGCTCCATCCCACTCTAGTTCCCCAGCCTGCTGGCAGAAACAGGTCTTCAGCACCTTCTGGAAGAGTATTAAAGTGGGGACACTCTAATCTCTGTGGGAATGATGTTCCAGAGAGAGGGAGCCACCACACAGAAGGCCCTTCTCCTGGGTCCCACCAGGTGTATCTCCCTCGGGGATGGGACCCGCAGCATTCCTTGCCTCCCCACTCTAATGGGTCAGGTAGATGTGACTGGCAAGAGAGGGTCCCTCAGATACCCTGGTCCCAAGCCATGAAGGGTTTTAAAGGTGACAATCAGCACTTTGAATTGCACCTGAAAGCAAATTGGCAGCCAATGCAGCTCCCGCAGAAGAGGTGATACATGTGCACACTGGGGTCTTCACAAAACCATGCAGGTCTCTGCATTTTGCACCAACTGGAGTTTTCAGATGCTCTTCAAGGGCAACCCCATGTAGAGCGCATTTCAATAGTCAAGACAGGAAGTAACTAGGGCATGAGTGACTGTTAGTAGGGATTGTTGGTCCAGGAAAGGGCATAGCTGGCACACAACCCACAGTTGTGCAAAGGCCCTCCTGGCCACTGTCACCTGCTCTTCGAACAGGAGTCGTGAGTCCAGGAGAACACCCAGATTACATACAGGGTCTGTTTGGGGTAGTGCCACCCCATCCAAGACCAAAGATGGCACTTCTCCCTCAGACAATGAACCCCAAACCCAGAGCCACTCTGTCTTGCCAGGGTTTAGTTTCAACCCATTGCTCCCCATCCAGCCCCTAACAGCCTCTAGGCATTGCAAAAGGGAGGACATGGCATCACTTAACTCACCACGGGCTGAGACATACAGCTGAGTATCATCAGCATATTGGTGATACCTCAGTCCATGGTGATGGATGATCTCACCCAGCAGTTTCATATAAATGTTGAACAGGAGCGGAGAGAGTACCAAACCCTGTGGAACCCTGCAAAGCAGTGGGCGAGGGTTGGATCTCTCCCCTCCTATCAACACTGACTGAGAGCGGCTGCAGAGGAAGGAAGTGAACCAGGATAGCACAAGGCCTCCCACTCCCATCCCTGAAGCCTCTCCAGGTGAATACCATGGTCAATGGTATTGAAAGCTCTGAGAGGTCAAGTAGAGCAAGGATGGATACACTACCCCATCCCACTCCCACCAAAGATCATCCAAAAATGTGACCAATGCTGTTTTTGTCCCAAATCCAGGCCTGAATCCTGACTGGTAGGGGTCAAGATAATCTGTTTCATCCAGAAACCTTTGGAGCTGCCATGCAACCACCTTCTCAACTACCTTCCCCAACAAGAGAAGATTGGAGACAGGTTGGAAATTATCCAACTGGGTGGATTCTAGCGATAGCTTCTTAAGAAGAGGGTGGACCACAGCCTCCTTAAAGTGCTGGGGCACTGCCCCCTCCTGTAGGGAGGCATTAATCACCGCCAGAGCCCACCCACCTGTCACCTCCTGGGAAGCTTTCACAAGCCAGGAGTGACATGGATCTAAAATATAGGTGTTTGTGTGCTACTCCCTAGGATCCTGTCCACTTCCTTGGGAGCAACAGGGTCAAACCATTCCCAGATGGCAAGAACCTGCCTCAGGGGCTTCCACTGGACCAGCAACCATGCCAGCGTTTAACTGGGAATGAAGTTGAGCAATTTTGTCTTCCAGAAAATCCGTAAATTCCTCAGCACACCCCTTCAGGTGGACCTCAATCTCCTCCTTCCCCAGGAGGAGGAGGGTCATCTTAAAGAGAGTCGCTAGGTGATTATCTGCAGACACAATTAATGTGGAGAAGCATTTATGAATTGCCATGAGGTAGGCTTTAATAGCAACTCTTGCCCGTGTTCGATCGAGTTTATCCCTTGTTTTTTACCAGTGGCAGTCTAGATGTCTCCTCATGCATTTCATCCCTCTCAGTTTCTCTGTATACCATGGGGCACAGAGAGGTCTATGGGTGATGAGAGATCACATGGGTGCAATCCTACCCAGAGTCCAGTCACCTTCCTATTCCAAACAGTGACTAAGAGCTTGGCTGCACTGCACAGTAGATCTGCAGTTATAACCCCCAGCTCCTTCTGGAACACATCTGGGTCCATTAGTCAACAGAGGTAGACCAAGCTAATAGGTCCTGCCTCCCTGCGGGGGTGGGGTGAGGTACAGCTCTTGAGAAACTCATAGCCACCAGACTGTGATTCAACCATGACAAGGGAACCAAGGACAGGTCCACCAATTCCAGGTCACATAGGCACTGCTCCAACGAGAACACCAAATTGGGTGTGTGACCCTAGTTGGGCCCTGGATGACCTGGAGCCACCTAATGAGAAGGAAGGACTCACTGGAGAAGAGCCTAATGCTGGGAAAGATTGAGAACAATAGAAGAAGGGAACAGCAGAGAATGAAGTGGCTGGATGGAGTCACTGAAGCAGTAGGCATGAGCTTAAATGGACTCCAGAAGATGGTAGAAGACAGGAAGGCCTGGAGGAACATTGTCCATGGGATTGCGATGAGTCAGACATATATATGTTTTGAAACAGCTGTGAAAGCCTGACACACAGACTAACCCAATACACAAGCCTGATGATGGCAGATGAGATTCTGCCGAAACATCGCTACAACTTTAAAAGCACAACTATAATGACATGGGAAAATACCGTGGATTTCTACACCTTTCTTCTCCTACATATGGGGACAAATGATGTAACAATGAATCTGAGAACAATAACAAGAGTTTATGAACAGCTAGGGAAAAAAGGTAAAGAATAAGGAGCATAAGTGGTGTTTTCATCTATGCTTTCAACAAAAGGCCAACATGTAATGAGCAAGCAAAGGATTTTAGAAACAAACCACCACTGTTTAAAAACTGGTGTCATGAAGAGAACTTTAGTTTCCTAGATCATAATCTGCATCACCTACATGAATGGCTCCTTGGCAAGGAATGGACTGGACCTCACAAGCACTGGAAAGAATATATTCAGAAAATCACTGGCTCATCTCATCAGAAATGATTTAAACTAAAATTGAGGAGGAGGATGGCCAATTTTCAAAACCTTTAGAACCTAATTCCAAACAAAATCCACTAGATAACCATATAAGAAGGTAGGGAGTAAAGAGAAAGAAGAATAATGTAAATGCAAAATAGCAGATATAGGAAACATACCTAGGGTCAGTCACAAAGAACTTAAATGCCTGTACACTAACACTCACAGTTTGGAGAATAAACAGGGTGAACTTGAGATACTTGTATACAAGGTAAGCTGATATAATTGTCATTACAGAAACTTGGTAGGATGAAATTCATGACTGGAATGTACTGATAGAAGGATACAAATAGATCTATCAGAGGAGGTGAAGTTGCATTATATGTTAGAGATCACTTCCTCTCTACAGAGTTGCACACAACAAAAGACAAAAGCCTTCTAAAGTGAATATGTCTCAACATAAAAATAAAAAAGAATGACATTGCCATAGGTCTACATTACAGGCCATTTAACCAAGCAGAAGAAATAGATGAACTTTTTGCTAATCAGTTAACCAATGTATGTAGGAAATACACCACAGTAGTAATGGGGGACTTTAACTACATTGACATCACCTGGGAGACAAACTCTGCAACAAATGGGAGATCAAACAGATTCCTGACCATTCAGCTGACAACATCACCCAAAAAGTAGAGGTGGCAAAGAGGGACAGCTATGCTGGACCTTATTCTTACTAACAGAGAAGAAGTGATAGAAGGAATTGAAATTGCAGGAATTTTAGAGGATAGTGACTGTGCCATGTTAGAATTCAATATAAAGCAGACACAATCAATAGAACATAACCCAACTAGTGTTTTAGACTTTAAAAGAGCCAATTTTAACAAACTCAGAGAGAGCTTGGGAAGGATCCCATAGATAAATATCTTAAAGGAGAAATCAACTTAAGAAGCTTGGGAAATACTGAAAAATATGATTATAAAAGCCCAGTCCATTCCAGAGGTGAGCTGCTACCGGTTCACACTGGTTCACAGGTGGGCCAAACAGATGACCAGAAGGTCATCGCAGCGAACCGGTTCGGTGTCAGCTGCTCTTCGGAGCTACTGGTTCTATAGAACTGGGCTGAACCGGTAGCATCCCACCCCTGAGTTTGGAGAAGCATTCTGGTATGCCTGTATTTCTAGACTAATCCTTATCTTAATTGCTCTGCTGTTTTAAGTGTTTTCAGAAGCTGCCTTTGGGTTAAGCTTGTTACATTGTAAGCCTTAATGGCTCTTGGCAGTACGCCCAGACTTTCTTTCTGTAGACTGTGTTCCCCTCATCCTGGAGTTTTTTTGTGGTACTTTCATTCCTGGGGTTTGACTTTCTTAAACATTGTTAAAGGATTCTTTTAGGCTTTTTGGAATATACTTCCAACACGGCTGGAACAGCTATTTATAGAAGGGTTGGCAAGAAATGGCTGAAAGGCAGGATGCTTGGTATTCTGTCTGATTTTTTTTACTGCTTTTCTGGGGACATGTGATCTTTCCTTAAATCTGGATGATTACCTAAGGATATCTTGTGAGGTAAGTGAGACAAGCTGGTATCTTTAAGTGGTGAAAATTGTTCTAAGGATTGCTTCTCCTGGGTGGGAAACTGTGCTTTGCCAGTTCACTGAGTCTCTTGTCTATGGGGATTCTTCAGTCATCCAGATCATGGTTGTCCCAAAGGTGCTTTTGTCAAGAAACAACTGAATTTTCTTAGTTTCCAGAAAGTCCAGTTGCCTCTTGAAAAAGCACCTTTGGGACAGGAGTCTCTTGCATTGCTTCAGAATGGGCAAGGTGAAGCACCCCTCGACGTAAGTGACATCGAGTTGGCCATGCCCACTCAGTCACATGACCACCCATTGCTCATTGATAATAAGTGGATCATCCTTCCAATTTGTTTTAGTTTTCTCTCATGATAATACGGCATAGTAACATGGCACCAATTGTAGAAAGTTAGTGCCCACCCCTTCCTAGAAGAATGAAATGTTTTGAGAAATATTAAAAAGGAAGAATAAATTTCCCTGAATGAGAAATGGAGACACATGTTTTCTTAGAAGGAGAAAGCAGCCCCCACCTTCCTTAATAACCCACAGAAGGTATCAGCACTTAAGAGATAAAGAGATAGATAGCTCTATTCATAGGCAAAAATTCCCTGCAGCAAGGTCTGAACAAAGGCAGGATGGGATTAGCCTTCACTCAATATGTTAATTTGTTAATTTGTCTCTTTAGCTTGGCATTTTGTAGCCCAAATATGCCCACCAACTTTCTGGAGAGCTTAAATGACCTCTCTGCTAAAGGGTTTCACTTTATGAGCAAGAGTAACTTGGCTACTGATAGTTACCCTTGTATTGTAACTATTTTAATTCCTTAATGTGCTCTGGCACCCTGCCTGGTTTGTAATTCTGGGTTGCAGGTATTGCAGATGAAAATGAAGGTATTCAGACAGAATGGTTTAGGTTTCCATGACAGCTGTGACTCATTGATCTTCAGCGTGTATTCCCCCATTCCTAATCTAATGATTGATATTTAGGACAGCTTTTTGCAAGCAAAGAAGCTTTTTGTATTTTTGTACAGGTAATCCTTGATCCAGTTCATCCCTAAATGAACTGTTGTAATCCTTACAACAGTTCATTTAGTGACCATTCAACTTACAATGGCACTGAAAAAAGTGACTTATGGCCATTTTTCACAGTTGTGACCATTGTAGCATCCACACGGTCATAAGAGGGTGGGCAAGGTGAAGCACCCCTCGACGTAAGTGACATCGAGTTGGCCATGCCCACTCAGTCACATGACCACCCATTGCTCATTGATAATAAGTGGATCATCCTTCCAATTTGTTTTAGTTTTCTCTCATGATAATATGGCATAGTAACATGGCACCAATTGTAGAAAGTTAGTGCCCACCCCTTCCTAGAAGAATGAAATGTTTTGAGAAATATTAAAAAGGAAGAATAAATTTCCCTGAATGAGAAATGGAGACACATGTTTTCTTAGAAGCAGAAAGCAGCCCCCACCTTCCTTAATAACCCACAGAAGGTGTCAGTACTTAAGAGATAAAGAGATAGATAGCTCTATTCATAGGCAAAAATTCCCTGCAGCAAGGTCTGAACAAAGGCAGAATGGGATTAGCCTTTACTCAATATGTTAATTTGTTAATTTGTCTCTTTAGCTTGGCATTTTGTAGCCCAAATATGCCCACCAACTTTCTGGAGAGCTTAAATGACCTCTCTGCTAAAGGGTTTCACTTTATGAGCAAGAGTAACTTGGCTACTGATAGTTACCCTTGTATTGTAACTATTTTAATTCCTTAATGTGCTCTGGCACCCTGCCTGGTTTGTAATTCTGGGTTGCAGGTATTGCTGATGAAAATGAAGGTATTCAGACAGAATGGTTTAAGTTTCCATGACAGCTGTGACTCATTGATCTTCAGCGTGTATTCCCCCATTCCTAATCTAATGATTGATATTTAGGACAGCTTTTTGCAAGCAAAGAAGCTTTTTGTATTTTTGTACAGGTAATCCTTGATCCAGTTCATCCCTAAATGAACTGTTGTAATCCTTACAACAGTTCATTTAGTGACCATTCAACTTACAATGGCACTGAAAAAAGTGACTTATGGCCATTTTTCACAGTTGTGACCATTGTAGCATCCACACGGTCATAAGAGGGTGGGCAAGGTGAAGCACCCCTCGACGTAAGTGACATCGAGTTGGCCATGCCCACTCAGTCACATGACCACCCAGCCACACCTACCCAACTGGTCATTAGGGCAGAGAACTGGTTGTTAAAAAATTTGAAGCCCACCACTAGCATTAAAAAACACTAAAAAAGAAAAATGTAAAGCCAGAAAGAAATCAACATGGTTGCACAAAGAACTCTCAAATCACTGAGAGAGGAAAAGGACAAGTATAAAAATTGGAAAGGGAGATACATAACTAAGGCAGAATACCAACAAATAGCTTGAGCCTGCAAAGATGAAGTTAGGCTTTGAATGAAGTAAAACTTGCAACAAATGTCAAAAGCCATAAAAAGTTTCTCTCAACACATAAAAAACAAGAAAAAAGTCAAAGAAACAATTGGTCCACTAATGGGAGAATATGGCAAAACAGTAATGGACAGTAAAGAGAAAGCAGAACTGCTTAATTCATTTGTTGCATCTATCTTCATGCAAAAAGAAAACACTACTCAACTTACTAAAAACAGAACCATAAATTACTAGATGGGAATGCAAATTAAAATATGCAAAATATAAAGTAACAGAACGTATATCAGTTCTAGATGGATTCAAATCACTAGGTCCTGATGTACTATATCCAAGAGTTCTGAAAGAATTGGCAGGTATGATTTCAGAACCGTTGAAACATATCTTTCAAAGTTCTTGGATCCAGTTCTGAGGATTGGAAAAGAGCTGATGTTGTCCCCACCTTTAAAAAAAAAAAACCGATCCAGAAAATTACAGACGAATCAGCCTGACCAATCATTAATACCTGGGAAGATCTTGGAAAAGTTAATCAAGCAACAAATCTCTGAACACCTGTCGGATCCCTGAAAGTGATACTGCCATTCAACTGGCAGAGGGGGGGGCTTGAATTCGATTAATTACTATTGCTTACACCCAGCCGGGACAAAGAGATAAAAATCTCTGCTTTATTGGACTCAGGGTGCACCCGCTGTTTAATCAGCCCAACCCTGGTAGGAAAATTGAGGATTAACGTAAGAAAGCTGAAAACTCCCCATTGCTTTTTGCCAACTAGATGGGTCAGTAGCAGTGGGGGAGCCAGCTTCTTTTGCCACTGAGCTTCTACAAATAGGCATAGGGAGCCACGAAGAAATGCTTACATTTATAGTGGCACCTGGCATGGAATGGCCACTAGTCCTGGGGCTTGCATGGCTGAAAAAATGGAACCCCAACCAGTAGCCAGCACTGGTTTGTCAAAAAGAGATCATGTCAAACAAATCATACTTCATTTTTTAATAAAGTGATGAATTTAACTGTGGACATAGTATTCTTAGATTTCAGTAAAGCATTTGATAAAGTAGACCACAATCTACTTCTTGGCAAGCTAGTAAAATGTGAGATAGACACCACCATCACCAGATGGGTTTGTAACTGGCTAACAAATCATACTCAACCTGTTGTCCTGAATGGAACTACATTCACATGGAGGGAAGTAGGCTGGTAGGAATAGACAACATCCCAAAAGACAAGCTCAAGATCCAAACAGATTTTGGCAAACTTGAACACTGGGCTCTACCTAACAAAATGAGATTGAACGTAGATAAAAGTAAGGTTCTACACTTAGGCAAAAAGCCAGCTGTGTAGATACAGACTAGGTGAAATGTGGCTTAATGCCTGTAATTGTGAAAGGGATCTGGTTCTATTGAACTACCACTTAAATATGAGCCAACAGTGTGCAGCAGCAGCCAAAAAAGCCAATGTGCTCCTAAGGCTGCATTAATAGAGGGATAGAATCAAGATCACATGAAGTTCTAGTATTACTTTATAATGTCTTAGTAGGACCACACTTGAAATACTGCATCCAATTCTGCTCACCACAATACAAATAAGATGTTGAGACTCTGGAAAGAATACAGAGAAGAGCAACAAAATTGATTAGGGGGCTAGAGGCTAAAATATACAAAGAATGGTTACAGGAATTGAGTGTGTGTAGTCTAATGAAAAGAAGAACTAGGGTGACATGATAGTACGGTTCCAATATTTGAGGGGGTCAAACTATTTTCCAAGAAACAATGGTTGGAAACTAAGCAAGGAGAAAGCAAACTAGAACTATATTCCTAATGGTGAGATCAATCAACCTATGGAATAGCTTGCCTTTAGAAGTTGTGGGTGCTCTATCACTGGAGGCATTCAAAAGTGAATGGACAATCATTTGTCTGAAATGACATAGGATCTCCTGCTTGAGCAGGGGGTTGGTGCCTTCCAACTCTATTATTCTATGTTCTGTTTCTGAAGGTAAATTGCTGCTATCAGCCACAGTCCCTTCAGCTTCATTTATGAGATCACCAGGAGAAAAAAATCTCAAAAATGCATCCTTGCAGAACTTGTATCCCCATAATCTCACTAACAGCTCCCTATATGTTTTTCATATGCTTTCTAAGATGAGCTTTAAAATATTTTCAAGTAAAATCTGTTTGTTTAAAAGAAAGAAAAAATAGAATCTGATCAAGATGCAACTTTTTAAAGATAAACCTTGGCTGCATCTGTCTACTTTTTGTGCCCAGAACTCCACTGAGTTCCCATTGAAGTGAAGGGTTCCACAGAGCGTTGTTTGAAACCGCCATTCTCAGCAACCCAGAGGCTGAGTCTGCCCAATCTGCTGGACTAGGGAAGGTTGTTTCTGATACAGCAGCTGAGGTGAATGAAGCCCTTGGGTTAGCAGATTATATTTACCCAAGCAAATGGCTTTATTCCTAAAATCAGCCACCAATGCATTTCCATATTTCTGCCCACTGTGCAGACCCAAACTAGACAAATATATTGCCTTGTTCAAAAGAGTTGATACCATAGAAACACGTATAACATCCCTTGACACCATAGTAGCATCCCTGGACTCTATACAAGCAAGATTAACAAACCTTGAAAAAAAAGACACAGCATAAATGAACATCCAAACCACATCTCTACCCAACAACCGCAACCAAAACCCAATCCACAAAAAAACCACAAATCCTACAAATATTGATATCCCCATCCTCATCAAAGAAGCCGTTGAGATGAACGAAAGCATCCAAATGCCATCTTATTTGGTCTAGAGGACAATGACAATGATGACATCACCAACGTCTGCAATATCATCAGAGACTATCAAGCGTCAACCATCTCCCTGATGAAATACTTGACATTTCCCGTGTCGGTCCAGAGCTCAAAAACAAAGATGGCTTGATAGCCCCATGCCTCTGCAGGGTCATTTGCAAAAATGAATCAAGCAAACATAAATTCATTTTCTCAATAAATTCACTCACAAGGAGCAACAACAACCACAAGAACCTTCATTCTTGCCCTGATCTAACTTTACAGCAACGTGTACGATCCTGTGAACTATGCTCTAAGCTCAAAAGACTACATGAATCAACTAACCTATACATTGACTACTGTGCAGTATGTATCAAAAGCAAGAGCCACAACCTATGTCCCAATAACCATCACCCAAACATCCAACATTAGGGATGCATGCCCCTTACTTCCTCCAGACCCACTATTACATATCTTAAATGCATGAATTCCTCATCTTACTAAGCACAGCCACATTTGACATTATATTTGTCTGTGAGACATGGTTGAATGCATCTTTCCCAGACTCCATTACCACTGTAAGAGAATATCACGTTTATCGTTCTGATCGTGAAATCCGTAGAGGAGGTGGAGTTGCTTTATTCTATAAAAAAGTCTTTAAATCTAAAAAAGATTCGAATTATACAAGAGCTTGCTCTTCCTGAGTCCATTGTCTGTGAACTCTTAAATGCCTCAATCTGCTTCCTACTATGCTATCGAACCCCTGACTATGATATAATCCATGCAAACAAGCTAACTTCACTGCTGATGTGGGCTGGCTCTATCCACACCCTCTTAATTTTCTTGGTGACCTCAGCTTACCTCTTATAAATTGGACATTATATGAATGTACATCTGAACCTATTCATGCAACCCTGTAAAATGCTGTTACCACACTGGGACTGGATCAATTAGTATATAACAACACTAGACTAAACAACTACTTCAACCTCATCTTCTGCAACAGCTCAAACTCAATTTATGGCCTACAAATACAGGAACCATTTTCAAACAGTGACCATAGCATGATTGACTTTTGTCTAAATTTACACCCTCTCAAAGAGGATCATAATGATGGATCCTCAAAATACAATTTTAAAAAAGCCAATTATGAACTCAGGTGCCGATTTATCATCTCTTGATTGGCACATTCTGTTCTCTGGCTGTAATACTACAGAAGAACATTATAATACTTTCTTGCTTGAACTCGAAAGAGTCATTAAACTGTATGTTCCATTAGTAACCCACAAAAACAAAACAAAAAATTTACCCAAAATAATAACAAAGCTTCAATCTAAAAAAAATCCTTATGGCATAAAAACAAAACTAAATATGTAGCTAACTTTAAAAACTGATGCAACACATTATGCCAACAGATAAAGGCAGAATGCATCAATTACCAGTGCAAGCAAGAAGAAAATCTACGCACAAAATCTACCCGCACTTTCTATAACTTTGTAAACACCAATCTGAAAGACTCAAAAACCATCCCACCCCTAAAAGAACCTAATAGGAAAGACTATAATAATGAAGCCATTAAGGCAAACCTCTTCAACACATTCTTCAGTTCAGTCTTTGTAAGCAGCAATGACAGAAATGACCCCACATTTCCAAGTTGTACCACAACTAACTGCAATGATCTACTACATAATGACTTTACTGAAGATAATGTAGAAAAGGCACTACGTTACCTAAAACCATCCTTATCTATTGACCCTGATGGCTTATGTGCATACTTTTTTTAAAAAGCTCTCCACTGCCATAGCAGAACCCCTAAGCATGATGTATGAGATATCATTCAGAACCAGCTCCTTACTGAACCTATGGTCTTTAGCAACGGTCATCCCTATCTTCAAAAAAGGTGACCTCTGCCTAGTTGAAAACTACAGACCAATCTCATTGTGTTGTGTCACGTGCAAAGTCATGGAATCAATCATTAACCAATGCACTACCTTCCACCTAGAGTCGAACAACCTACTCTCCAATAAACAATTTGGGTTCAGAAAAAAATTGCCCTGCAATTTGCAACTTCTACACTGCAAACACATATGGACTACACTACTTGACCAGGGTAAAGCAATAGATGTAATTTACATAGACTTCTGCAAAGCCTTTGACTCAGTGGTACATAACAAACTACTGTTAAAATTAAACTCTTAAGGCATTTCTGGATCCCTTCATAAGTGGATTACTGCCTTCCTGTCAAACAGGCAACAAATAGTTAAAATAGGAAATGCCCTGTCAAACCCTGCACCAGTTATCAGTGGTGTCCCACAAGGGAGCGTTCTAGGACCCACACTCTTTACACTCTATATAAATGACCTTTGTGATAAACTTTTAAGCAACTGCATCCTCTTTGCTGATGATGTAAAACCATTCAACATCACCGATAATGCTACTGTCCTTCAAAGTGATCTTGATTATGTGTCTGAATGGGCAAACAGTTGGCAACTCCAAATCTCGACTAACAAATGCTCTGTCCTACACACTGGTAAAAAAAATCAATACACCAAATACAAGCTAGGCAGATATGACCTTGTTGATGGCCCTCACTCTGTCAAGGACCTTGGAGTTCTCATATAGAATGACCTAAGCACCAGAGCTTACTGCAACAGCATTGCCAAAAAGGCTTTAAGAGTTGTAAATCTAATCTTACGAAGCTTCTCCTCCAGAAATACTGATTCGCAAACTAGGGCATACAAAACCTTTGCTAGACCAATTCTTGAATACAGCTCTACTATCTGGAATCCTCACTGTATATCAGACATTAATACAATTGAGTGAGTCCAGAAGTACTTTACAAGAAGAGTACTACACTCTTCTGTTGCAACAGAATACCCTACACCACCAGACTTGAGATTCTAGGCTTAGACAACCTTGAACTATGCTGGCTAATATTGGACTTAGGCATAGTACATAAAATTATCTGTTCAATGTCTTATCAGTTAATGAATATTTCAGCTTTAAGCACAACAACACAAGAGCACACAACAGATATAAACTTAATGTAAACCACTCCAAACTTGATTGCAGGAAGTATGATTTCAGCAACAGAGTGGTCAATGTCTGGAACTCACTACCTGACTCTGTTGTCACATGCTCAAACCACCACTCCTTTACCCTCAAACTAACCTCTATTGACCTCACCCCATTCCTAAGAGGTCTGTAAGCGATGTGCATAAGCACACAATCGTGCCTACCATCCCTGTCCTATTGTTGCCAATTATTCATACCTGTTTCCTGTATTTATATTTATGTTTATTCTTATTTCTAATAAATAAAAATAAAATAAATAAATAAAATATCAGGCCATTGGGTTTAGCTGACTACTTATTTGTTTGGACACAACATGTTATGTGGATACAAGAGTCAAGTTTTGTTTACTTGTATTTAGGGTATTTTTATGTAATGTGAATTGAACCAGGGAATATCAAAGAAATACATAAATAAGAACAGAGTTGCATTGGAAGTAGAATAAAATAGAGGCTACTGAAATAATGGGGCAAACTAGAATCCTACTAAATTTCCCTTTTAAAGATTGGACACTTTTTCACTTACATCCTTTCGTGCTACCAAGATTCTGGTCTTCTAAGATTACAGGTAGTCCTCAATTTACAACCATTTGTTAAGTGACCCCTCAAAATTACAATGACACTGAAAAAAGTGTTTTATGACCACTTTTCATAGGTACAATAGCTGCAACATCCCATAGTTCACAGGATCAAAATCCAGATGTTTGGCAACTGGCATGTATTTATGAAGGCTGCAGTGTCCTGGACTCACCTTTTGAGACCTTCTGACAAGCAAAGTCAGAGGAAGTCAGATTCACTTAACAATCATGTTACTAACTTAACAACTGCAGTGATTCACTTAACAACTGTGGCAAAAAAGGTCACGAAATGGGGCAAAATTCACTTAACAAATGTCTTGCTTAGCTATGGAAATTTGGGCTCAATTGTGGTTATAAGTCCAGGACTACCTATAGTTCCAAGCAGAATTAAAATTGCTTTGATACAGCATGTACGATCATCTTGCAGTGCTTACAGGTGAATTCTGCCTGCTCTATTCAGTGAGACTTGCTTTCAAAAAGTATTCTTGATTATGATATTCAAATGCTTTCTCACTTTATTTTAAATAGTTTGTCAGCTTATTAGGGTTCCAACTACTTTCCCAAAGGAGTGAAGTGAAGTGAACCAAAAAAGGAGAAAAAGCTTTCCCCTACCTTCGTCACGTTTCCTCTTCTCACCATTTGATCGAGGAATCCCCAGAATCCCATTAATGGAGTAGGAGCCCACTGGATCATTGGAGGCACTGGAGACAGGAGGGGAAGCTGTACTGGGAACTGGACAAAATCAGAAAGGAAAAGGGCTCAGAAGAGCAGGAGCCAGCAGCTAGGAAGTGACATATACCCCCAACCTCATTTGAAAACCTTGCCAAGAGACCAGTTCCAGTTAAGCCAAGATCCAAGAATATGTGTTTAAGAGTGTCACCAATTGTGAATCACTTCCAAAAATGTCTCTGTGCATTACATTTCCTATCTTAATATTTCCAGGTCTAGCTAGAATTTGGTAATGGGAAATCCATTTCCAAATTTGGGTATCTGATGTGGATGTTGCAGCTGGAGCCGAAATGTGGCAGCTGGTGGGATGATGCCTCCTTCCAGCTATATCTTCCAGCTGTTATATTTGGCATTGGGGGTGGTGGAGAGAGATACAAAAGGCATAGGGCCCATTTGAGGCCCAAAATTGTGGGAGAGCATGGATGAACATATACGTGCTCTGTATTCCTAATTGGCATTGCTACTGTAGCTTCGCCGTAATATTATAGTCCATTTATGCAATGGAGTTCTTTTTCAAGCAAATCATAGAATCACAGAATCATATGGCTTGAAGGGCCGTTGAAGGTCTTCTAGTCCAACCCACTGCCCAACACCTTATTCCCTACTTGACAAACAATGTCCTATGTTTTCTTGAAAACCTCCGGCAAGAAAAGATTGGGCAGCCATTTGTCTGGGATGGAATTAAGTCTTCTTCCTTGGGCAAGGGTTTGGACTGTAAGAGCTCCAAAGTCTTCATTAGAAATGAAATGCTGTTTAAGTAATCCTAAATTAACTGATCAAATCATCAGAGGCTTTTGCAAAAACAAAATCATACATATCAGAGGGGACTATTAGATATTTCTCTTTCCCCTCCCCTCTCTTAATTTTTGTTTTGTTTTAAGAACTGCATAGAAGAATTCCCTGTTAATCCATTCCCACTCCTTCTCTCAAACAGCTTTGGTAATGGGATATAGAGGTCTCCTTACTAAAGGTCTCTCTTGCCCAGGGTGGCACAAAATTAGATTGAGAACTGTAGTGTGTTTAACGTGCTACTTTGACCTATTAAGCCTTTGGGATGATATTCTCCAACTGGAATTGACCTAAGTGAATACCCAGGGAAAATTAATGGTGATCAGTCATTATCAGTCAGACTTCTCTACCATCTCTACCCTATGAGGTTTATCACCTATTGGAAGATGGTGACCGAATTCTTCCAGAGGGTCTTTAGTTTGGCTTAATTAGGACAATGACATTATATGATTGTTTTTGGATATTGTGCTAGGTATTTTAATGGATATCTATACATGTTATTTATTATTACTATTTATTTTATATATTGTATAGATAAAATATATTGTATGTATATATTAAATGCTCTTTACTGTATATGTTTCAGGTTGAAATGTATTGTGTACAGGCAAGAATCTTTTGATTGTGGCAGCACTAAAACAGAAATGAATGAATAAAATTAACCAATCCAGAACTTACAGCTTGTTCTTTCTTTTTTAGAAGCTTAATAACTAGTTCAGTGCAGAATTGCAAGAATTTTGAATATATATCTAACCATCTGGTAAGACAATCCACACCATTGGGTAACAGCTTTGAGTGTCAGGAAATTCCTGTTCATATATATTTCTTTACAATATCTATTCCTTAGTTCAGAACTTACTCTCTGAGAAAATAAAGAACAAATTCACTCCTTTTTTAATACAGTATGACCTTTTCTAGGATTAGAGTTGGCTGACCTATCACTTAGCATTTGGTTCCTAATGGAACCACATCTACATGGAAGAAAGCACACAGTGACAGGTGTGAGTGACCAGGAACAGGAATTGAGTTCAAAACACTAAAAATTTATTACATGGTACCTATATTCAAGAATGTGATCTACTAATGGTCAAGCTAAATTGGCACAATAAAGGTCCACAATATTCACAGGGGACTGGACTTGGGTTTCTTGTGGCTGCACAGCAATTCCAAACAGATGACACATTTATCCCCACCTTTGGGTTCAGCCTATTCATCTCCTTCAGGTACCTCAAGGTTTTCTCTTAGGCCCAGTGCTCTTCCACATCTTCATAAATAACTTAGGTAAGGTGAACGGAAGGGGTATTCATCAAATTTGCAGATACCAAGGTAGGGGGAATTGCTAACACTTTGGAAGATAGACCTAAGATTTAGAAGGATGTTAACAAACTTGAGCATTGGGCCCTAGCCAACTAGTTCAGTGGTGAGAAGAGTAAGACTACATTTAGCCAGAAAAAACATATGAACAGGTACAGAATAAACAGTACTTGGCTCAACAGTAGTTCCTGTGAGAGGCATCTAGGTGTCCTGGTGTACCATTACTTGAGTGTCAGCAATGTACTGTAGCTGCCCCCCAAAAAGCCAAAATGGTTCTAGGCTGCATCAACAAATGTCATGGTCAAGTAATCATGGAAAGTGATACTACTGCTTTATACTGCACGGGTAAGGCCACAGGAGGTATACTGAGTCCAATTATGGTGACCATGACACAAAAATGATGCTGAGTCCCTAGAAAGCATGCAGAGAAAAGCAATAAAGATGATAAGGGTCTGGAGGTTAAATTGTGCAATGAACAGCTAAGGGAACTAAGGGTTAGGGATGACATGATAACACTCTTCCAACACTTGAAAGACTGTCACAGGGAAGAGAGGAGTCAATTTGTTCTCCAGAGTGAAGGCAGGACCAAAAGCAAAGGGTAGAAATTTGTCAGAGGGAGAACTGGAACTAAGGAGGAATTTCCTAGCAGTGAGAATAATTTATCAATGGAACAGTTAGCCTCCCAGAGTTGTGAATGATCCATCGCTGGAGGTTTTCAAGAAAAGATTGGACAACCATTTGTTCAGGATAATATAAGGACACCTGCCATGAGCAGAGGGTTGAACTAAAAGACCTCCAAGGTCCCTTCCAGCCCTATGGTTCTATGATACTGGACCTAGTATTCCAAGAAAAGCCTGAAGAAGACCAAATCAGGGACAATTATTTCCCACGATTTGGACTATAAATCTAATGAATATATCCCACAGTAGATTTGCCTTGCGAACATATCAACACTTGTAAGCCACTAAGGTACCCTGATCTTTTTCAGATATACTGTACATATCTTCTCTGTCAGGAAAAAGAAATTGTCAGATTTTGAACATAAACCTTATGCAATTTTCTGGGGGGAAAAACCCTGGTCTTTCCTGCCTGAGCTAACTTTTAGGCACAAGTTAGTTAATTTCTGAGAGTTTTAAAACAGGTTAAAACTGGTTATTATTTTAGTTTTAAATAGATAGAAGAAAGTAGTATTTTTAGCATAGTCCCCCTTCACTCTCCCTGAATATCCCTGCCCACCACCCCACTTGGGCAATACATTGTAGTTACTTATGCACATTGTGACCTCTTCTATGTCTACTACACACTTACTAAAATCACCAATACCGTAATAATAAAATGGAGTATCATGGCCTAGAAAATTAGTGAAATATAAATGCCTAGACAGCAAATAGAATATGTAAATTTAAACACATAGATCAAGATACATGCATAAATCCAATAAGATTATAACTATCATTTCAATTCCTATAGCAATGACTATTTAATCCAGATTACAGCAAATGAAATCCCATTAATCCCATGGCAATTGCAATAGAGTAGAACCTAGTAACTTTCTTAGAAGTTTCTGCAGAAATCTTTCCTGATAGGAACTATACAGTCTCGATTCAGTCCAGCCATTGCATCTAGCAAAGAGAGATGCATCCTATTTTGTTGGCCATTAATATTTAACATAACAATATTAAAATGCAAGGATCAGCATCTCGGGTAAATCCAGACAGGACTTGTGCTGATAAGAGTGGTCAGTCGAATAGAATGAGGACAATTGTTCTGATATGCATCTATGTAGAAGCAGTGGCATAAGGAAAAGTATATGTGGGCTGCACCGGGTTTGCACAGGCTCAGGCGATCCTCTAGCTAAGATTCTGTGCAGTTCAGCAAAATGGAAAATCCCACCCCTGGCTGGCCCCACCCACCCTGCCTCACCCCTCCTAGGAGTCCCCACGTGGCCCGTTTTGGATGCCAGGCAAAAATGGGCCTCCCAGAGGCTCCGAAAGGCCAGAAACAGGCCTCTGTTTCTGGCCACTGGAGGGCCTCCAGAGCCCAGGGGAGGCTGTTTTTGCCCTCCCGGAGGCTCAAGAAAAGCCTCCAGAGCCTGGGGAGAGCAAAAACAGTCCCACTCCCATGGTGCAAGATGCCAACTAGGCCATGCCCACCATGGCCACACCCACCCAGCAAGTGGGCAGAGAACTGTTCGCTGAAATTTTTGAAGCCCACCCCTGAATAATTTTGAGGGTTCCCTTTATGAGGTCAGAAGTAGATCATTGAACCTAGATAATCTAAACACATTTCTGTTTGAGGGAGAAAGTTTTTTTAAATCTTGTTTGGAATAATGAAGAAAATGTGATAAAAGTTCCACGAAACTTAAGCTTTGTCAGTCAAGGTCAAGGAGTTGTAATTTTGCCTCAAAACTATATTTCTCCTGTTAGAGAACTAAGGAGAAATTTCCTGACAGTGAGAACAATTAATCAGTGGAAAGACCTGCCTCCAGAAGCTGTGGATGCTTCATAACTGGAGGTTTTTAAGAAGAAATTGAACAACATTTGTCCACAATGATATAGGGTCTCTGCTTGAGTAGGGGGTTGGACTAGAAGACCTCTAAGATCCCTTCTAATTCTGTTATTCTGTTATTCTTTTTGAGTCAGGTGTATAAATGTTTCAATTGCCTTAGGAAGTAGTGAAGATTGTCACATAATCTGTTTGAAATGTTTGTTTTTATTAATGCACCAAGAGACAAAAAATACTAAAATATGCCAGTTTTAGAGAATGACACACTTCTTTTTTGGAATTATAGAATTTCAAAGGAGAAAAAGAATATTTAAGTCACCGAGCCTATAATCCTTCCTTTAAAGGATTTCAAACAGGGATTAATCTCTATAATATTAATTTCACTGACAACATGCTCTGTTTGGAAGTTTTCTAGCAATCAGGTAGAATCTGCCTTCCTGTGACTTAAAGTCATTAGTCTCATAATTTTCATACGAGAAAACAAGTCTTTTAAGTCTTGTGACCTCCTTTCAGAAATTTTTGAAGAGTGCTGTTCTTCAATCATTTTTCTGTCAATGCTACCCAGCTCTTTCAATCTTCCATCATATAACAATCATCTCATTATCCTCATCATCTTTCTTTGAATCTGTTCCAGTTTGGCTGAATTGTTTTTAAAACGTGTCCTCAGAATGGACTCAGTACTTGAGGTAGGGTGAGAATGAAGCAGAATAAGAAAACACATTTTTGTTGATGTACCTTACCATTGAATTTATCTTATTATTAAGGTAATTAGATATATTATACCTTTTTTAACCTTTTTGAGCCACTATTGTTTGCTCATATTCAGTTTGCAGTCTATTCCAAAATCTGTTTGAATATGTGCAGAGAAGAGCAATAAGGATGATTAGGGGACTAGAGGCTAAAACATATGAAGGATGATTGCAGGAATTGGGAAAGTCTAGTCTAGTGAAAAGAAGTACTAAGGGTGACATGACAACAGTGTTCCAATATTTGTGTGGCTGCTACAAAGGCAAGGGTGTCAAACTATTTACAAAGCACCAGAAAGCAAGGCAAGAAACAATGGTTGGAAACTAATCAAGAAGAGAAACAACCTAGAACTAAGGAGAAATTTCCTAATGGTGAGAGCAATCAACCAATTTGTGGGTACACCATCACTGGAGGCTTTCACAAAGAGGCTGAAATAGTATAGGGTTTCCTGCTCCAGTAGGGGGTTGGACTTCAGCAGCGGTCGCCAACCGGTGGGCCATGGCCCACTGGTGGGCTGTAGAAAATTTTTGGTGGGCTACAGAAAAAATGGACCCCAAAAGCAATTAATCTGGGCTGTGCAGTTCTCGCACCTCCCAGGTCTCTGAGGGACCCTGGAGTCAGGTCCCTGAGATGCATGCACCAACCAGCTCCTACACACGGTGGCGGTGGCAACAACAGTCCCCTCCCCCAGCACCCGCTGTCAGCTCTTCCCCATTAGTTCTCTAGCTTTGAATTGCTCCCGCCTCTCTTTCCTCCCAACCCCCGCGCCCACGAGCAGGCAGGAAAGGAAAGGGAGACGGAGCCATGTGCAGCTCTCCGCTCTTCTAGCCCTCACTGCCTCTCCCAACATCGAAGCCTCGGAGATGCAGGCAAAGCCACCGCAGCAGTAGTGTCCTGAGTTGCCTTAGCATGCTCGGTTAGTTAAGAATCGCCCTACCCAGAGAAGGAGGTGGTGCTGGAGGAGGAGGAGGCAGTAGTGGAGAAGCAAGCAACTCAGGGTGCTACCGCTGTGGCGGCTTTGCCTGCTTTTCCAAGGCTTCGATGTTGGGAGAGACAGCAAGGGCTGGAAAAGCGGAGAGCTGCGCACGGTTCCGTCTCCCTTTTCTTTCCTGCCTACACGTGGGCAGGGGGGAGAGGAAAGAGAGAGTGCTGGGAGCAATTCAAAGATAGAGAACTAATGGGGAGAGCTAACAGTGGGCGCTGGGGGAGAGGACTGTTGTTGCTGCCGCCGCTGTGTGTGGGAGCGTGCATCTCAGGGACCTGAGATGGGAGGCACGGGAACTGCAAGTGGGAATGTTTGATGATTTCAAAGAACTCCTGGAACATGGTAGATTGGCGTTTTGTAGGTCTCAGTTAAAGAGTGAGCTTTGTTTTGCCTCCTTTCCTCCCCTAGTAATGCAAGAGATGCTTTCTCTCTCTCCCCGCTCCCCAAATAATCACTGGCTGTGGCTGGGTTTGGCAGCGAAGTGCTAAAGCGAGTGAAGTGCCCCCAGGGACACCTTTCCTTGCCTGTCTCCAGGTGATGCTGGAAGAGCCCCCTCCCAAGCTTTTCCTCGGCTGCAGATCTGAGCCTCTCAATCCTCCACCCAGGATCTGAAAGGAGCTCCCACTTTCTCCCCCTCCCCCCCAATTAATCACCAAGAGCGGCAGTCCTTCTGCAGGCAGATGCCTGCTGAGAAGCCCCTGGAGTGGCAGCCAAGGAGCGCTGCCCCCCAAGGAGAGCAAAGCCCCCTTGCTGCCTCTGCTTCTCCCAGCAGCAGTTGCCCTGAGACCCCTCAGCTCACACATACACACACACACCGCCTGCTCTTCTGTCTCTTTGGAAGGTGCCAGGTGTAGGGAAGGCTTCCAGCCCGGAACGTTTTATTTTGTTATCATTAAGCATTTACATTTTTGTTATAATTAAATAAGTAAGTGTGTGTGTGTGTGTGTGTGTGAATGTGTGTGTGTGTGTGTGTGTGTATATATATATATACACACACATACATACATACATACATATATATATATATTTGTTTTCGTAGATTTTCACGGGTAAAGGTATGTAGGTCTTGGTAAAGGTATTCGGGTCTTATCCTGTGTAAGATTGAGAGTATCTTGGCGACGTTTCGACGAGATCCCACTCTCCATCTTCAGGCTGGTGTCTTCAGCTTTGTGCTTGTGCCAGCAAAGCATGATCGGACCTGCCTTCTCTCTATAAATACTGGAGGGGAGGTGTGGTGTGCTAGCTCTGTTGTAAGTGGGTTGGTTGGCTGTGTTGTTGGCTGTGTTGTCGCTATGTGTGTGTGTGTGTGTGTGTGTGTGTGTGTATATATATTATATTTAACATAAAAAAATTATATTAAATATATTAGCTTTTTAAAAAAATTCGTATTAGTGGTCCTTGGGATTTAAAAGTATGAGTTTGGTGGTCCCTGATATCCAAAAGGTTGGCGACCCCTGGTATAGATAGTCTTTGACTTAGAAACATTCATTTACCAATCATTCAAAATTACAACGGCACTGAAAAAAATGACTTATGATCATTTTCATGCTTATGACCATTGTTCCCATCCCATGATCAAGTGATCAAAATTCTGGCACGACATATATTTATGAAAGTTGCACCATCTCAAATCATGTGAACACTATTTGTAATCTTCTCAGCCTTCTTCCAACAAGCAAAGTCAATGGGGAAATCCAGATTCACTTAATGATCACATAATTCACTTAACATTGCAGTGATTTAATAACCGTGGCAAAATAATGGTAAAATAGGGCCAAACTCACTTAACAACTGTCTTGCTTAGCAATTGAAATTTTGGGGTCAGTTATAAGTCATTATGGTCATATACCTGTATATTTAAAACAATGGCAAAACCCAATGGGAAGCAGCTATACTATACACATGAATCAAAATCAAATATATTTTCCTGTTCCAAATCTTTTTAACAAATTAGATATGTTGTAAATTAATGGAAATCTGATATAAATCCAATTCTCATACTATATCTAGTCCTTTGCTAGTGCTTGTCAAGTATAAGTATTTACATGAAGTCCTCTTAAATTAAAATTGTGGGACATTCTTTAAAGATTCTCTCTCCATCTAAGAAGTGCTATGCTATCTTTCCATATAGTTTTCTTCTTTCTAAGTAGGCATGTTTATAATCATTTAAATAAAAGCACTGTAAGAATTGTGTACCAAGATGACAGAGAAGCAAATCTTTTCAACAATAAAATTTGGAGAGGAGTTTTATTCGGGAAGCCCAAGCATACTAGCAAGTAAAGAAAAACTGAATACAGTTTCTACTTGTAATATATAAATCAAGAGCTATTGTAGATTTTCATGCAAAACCTGATGTTTTATGTATATTATGCATATCATGTATTGTGCTGTTATTGGGTTTGACATTCAAGTCTCTGTTTCGAGGCTGGGAATAGGTGAATAATTTCTGGTGGCTGAAGGCTACATCAGATAGGACTATTGTCTCACATGGGCTGCAATTCTCTCAGGTTTGGAAAATTAAAGCAGATTGTTTTTAAGTTTCTAATATATTTTTATATATTTTTACAAAATATGCTACAAATTCCTAGCAATTACAGCTGCAAATGGCTCCAGGGCCTCAAAAACAAACCATCTGTTATCCAGCATTATTTTCTCATACACCAGCCTCAAAAATAAGTGATCCAGATGAAGAAGGAAAAATTGGTAGAAATGCAGCTGGCATAAACTCTTATTCTTTGATGAAAATAAATATTTTCTTAATAGGAACAACTGTGGGGTTTCATTACATACAAATATAATAGGATTTTATTTCAATCCTTGGAATAATATGCATAATGCACAATATTTAAGCTTAGTTTAGCATTTCATCAAAAGATTTATTTGGTTAAATGTTAAATTCATTCATAAAGTTTTCAGTGATTTGGGATCTGAATTCTAATTCAGCTGATATCAATCCAACTATATACCATATGCTAAGTAAATAAAATCCAGCTAGAGTCTTCTTTGGTATTAATGATGCTTTCATGATTTTTTTTAATGTTATCTAAACAATTTTCCTCTTACCTATAGTATGTCCAGGTGCAGTTACCCCTGTTCCACTCCCATCCGGTGTTGGGTGGAAAGGCTGTTGTACTTTGGTTCTGATGATCCTGTCACCATAACACAACAACACAGCACATTAGTCTGAGATATAGGCACTGCAAATAAAATATTTGATTTTATGAATGGGTTGATTCATGCACAGCGGCCTATATGTATTGATAAAATAATAATGATAACAATAATAACACAATCAACTATTATAAGAAATTGCAGAGTATCAATAGACACTCTGATCTTCTTAAACATTTTAATTATTTTTAATGATAAATAAATCATTTTTATAAATTTAATTCTTAACAACTGATTAACAGCAGGCATCCGTATTCCTTTTTCACCTAGGAGAGAACCATGGAGCTGTGCAACCCCTCTGCACAAATTATTTCCAAAACAAATTATAAAGCAAATTGCAAAAAAGGGCTAACCTGACATCAGCTAAAGAAAGAAGATTCATAGATATCCAGATACCCATTACATAATTTTTGGAGTACCCAATATTAAATAAAATGAAAACAATAAGAACTAATTAGCAAAAGAAGTTGAATGTGGGAGATAAGAGAAAATGATGTGTCTAAATTTAATTTATGCTGACATTATTCACATGGACTACATGTTGAGTGTGGTTGGTCAGCCAGTTATGAATCTATCTGGTGGTGATGATGTCTAACCCACATTTTTCTACTTTATCTAGTAGTAGGTTATGGTCTACTTTATCAAATGCCTTACTGAAGTCCAAGTAAATTATATCAACAGCATTCCTCTGGTCCACTAATTTTGCCACTTTGTCAAAGAATGCAATAAGATTAGTCTGGCATGATCTGTTTTTAACAAACCCATGTTGGCTTTTGATTATTACTTGTCTGCTCCTAGGAGTTTGCTGATTTGTTGCTTGATTATCTTTTCCAGAATCTTCCCTGGTATTGAGGTCAGGTTGATATGTCTGTAGTTTCCTGGATCTATTTTTCCCTTTTTTGAAGATGGGGACTACATCAGCTCTTTTCCAGTCCTCTGGCAGTTCCCCAGTGCTCCAGGATCTTTGCAAGATATAGTTCAGTGGTTCTGAGATCACGTCTGCCAGTTCCTTTAAAACCTTGGAGTGTAATCCCTGGTTCTGGCAATTTGAACTTGTCTAGGGTGGGCAGGTGCTCACTTACCATTTTCTTCCCTATTTTGTCTTGTGTTCCTATTCTGTTTTTTGTGGTGCTGTTTTTGATAAGTTGGACTTTTTTTTCCCTTGGTGTAAAGACAGATGCAAAAAAAACCAGTTAAGTAGTTCTGCTTTCTCTCTGTTACTTGTCACTTTCTTGCCACTTTCTCCTACCAATGGATCAATGGTTTCCTTAACTTTTTCTTGTTTTTAACATGTTGGAAGAAGCTTTTTTCTTATTTTTTACTTTTGTCACAAGTGTTTGTTTATTATGAGCCTTAGCTTTCCTCACTTCATTTTTGCAGGCTTGGGCTATTTGCTGATATTCTGCCTTAGTTATGTGCCCATCTTTCCACTTTTTATACTTGTTCTTTTTGTCTTTCAATTTTTCAGACAGTTCTTTATGCAGTCATGCTGGTTCTTTTGAGAGCTGTTATTTTTCTTCTTCATTGGTATTATGCTAGACTGGGCTTTTATAAACTCATGTTTCAAAATTTCCCAAGCTTCTTGAGTTGATTTCCCCTTGCAGATTCTCATTCATGGAATCCTTCCCAAGCTCTCTCTAAATTTATTGAAATTAGATCTCTTAAAGTCCAAGACTCTAATTTGACCTTGTTCTATTGCTTGTGCTTGCATAATGTTGAATTCCAATATTGCATGATCATTACACACACACACACACACACACACAGCAAGGTTCCTGTAGTTTCAACACCTTCTATCATTTCATCTCTATTAGTGAGAACTAAGTCCAGTATGGCTGATCTGCTTGGTCCCTTCTCTACTTTTTGGGAAACGAAGTTGTCTGTAAGGACTTTTTAGAAATGTGAACTTCATGTACTGTCTATATGCTCAAGCTCTCATTTTTCCTTAGTCTTAAGCAAACTGGTTTAAGAATGTAATTATAGAAGCCAGTGTGATATAATGGTTAAAATAGTATATTAGGGCCAAGGAGATCCACGTTTTAATCTTCCCTTAGTCTTCCCATTTCAGCCAACTGAAATGACTTTAGGCTAGTCCCTTAGCCTCCCTGGTGGTAAGCTAAAAATTCTCTATTTATTAACGCACATGGGTCCTCCATAATAGATGAACCTTCAACAAAGGGCCTTCATCCTGCAGTGGCTGTATAATGTAATTACATAGTATGTCAATATATCTAGGAATGGTTTTGTTTGACACATGAGCGGCATGCTTCCCTAGGTTTCGTTTCCTTCCTTCCTTCCTTCCTTCCTTCCTTCCTTCCTTCCTTCCTTCCTTCCTTCCTTCCTTCCTTCCTTCCTTCTGCATTCAGTAATTTAAGAAGTTAAAGAAATAACCAGCTACCTCATACAGTTTCAAAAGTAGCATGAGTCTGAATGTGAGACACAAACTGCTTAAAAGGTAAATACTATTTTGGGATGGGATTCAGATGATGAGAAGAAATTGTTTCATTCTACTTGGCTTTAGTCAGCTGCCATTTGAAAGACTGTGTCCAGTTCTGATCAGCTCAGTGTACAAAGAATAGTAACAATCTTGTGCAAGTTTGTTTGTTTGTTTGTTTGTTTGTTTGTTTATTTATTTGTTTGTTTGTTTGACTTATATGCCGCCCCCTTTCCGAAAGGACTCGGGGCGGCTCACAGCTAAAATACAACAATAACAATAAATTACCTAAAAACATATTAAACAATTATAAGCCGAATTAGAATTAAAACCCACAAAATTAAAATGAACAAACCCCAAAGAGTCAGCACAGCCCAGATTGTAAAAGTTAAGAGGAGGGCTATCAAAATGGTGAGGGACTGTTGAAGTTCACTGCACTTAGCCTGTAAAGAAGAAGAGCAAGGGGAGATGAGAAAGCAGTTTTTTAAAGATATCTGAAGGGGTGTCAGATAAAAAAGGAGGTGGTATTGTTCTCCATTGTTTCAGTTGGCAGGACCAAAAATTCCAGGAAAATAAATTCAGGTTACATTACTAGGAGGAATTTTCTGAGGTAAAAGTGTCAGCTTATTTATTTATGAATTTATTTTATTTCTATAGCCATCCATCTCAATAAGTGATTCTGATAAAATTAAATAGGTACCTCATGAAGTTAAGGGCCTTGGTGGTGCAGGCTGTTAAATGCCTAGCACTTAAGTTCCAGCTGCCTGCAATTACTGCAGGCTCGAATCCCACGAGGCTCCATCCTCTCGGAGTAGGTAAAGTGAGGACCCGAGATTGTTGGGGGCAATAAGCTGACTTTGTAAAAATGCCGCTTAGTAATAAGCAGGCATATACAATGGAATGAAGGCTATTGCTGAGCGCATTGGGTTGTATCCCAAAAAATTGTAAGCCGCCCTGAGTCTTCGGAGAAGGGCAGCATATAAATGTAATTTTAAAAAAGTAGTACTGCAGACCTTCAACCATAGCCATCTGACTAAAATATTTTGCAGATCTTACATGGAGCAGATGGGTGGACCTCTGAAACATCTTCCAATTCTTTGACTCTACAATATGTAGAACCTCTGTTTGCCCTGAGCTCAATCAGATCAGAAATCTGTTCTTAAAAAGAGAGTTATATGGGAGGTGCTGATCTACTAATCTACCATGTCATTTCAGAATTTGTGTATGAATGTGTGCACTGATGAAAAAAAGATGGAGGCTCCAGCTGCAATGTCTCCATGCTTACTGCCCCATGCTTGAAAAATATCATTTCAATGATAATTGAATGTGTAGATATAGTCTCTCCCTGTCCGTTCATGCTTAGTAACAGTTTCTCCATTAAATCCTCTCACACAGTTTGATTTTCTCCAAATGGATACTCACGGTCTGGTAGATTTTATTTGTAATTGTCTTTTTCTTTTTAATGGATAGAAATTATTGTTTTTAAATCTTTTATTGTTTAGGGTTTTGTAAGCCACTGAGTTTTTGTTGATTAAGATACATAGAAGCCTTAGTAAATAAATACAATAAATATATTTGAAAGCTCATATTTGGCATTCTCATCTGAGTGTCAATTACTTTTTCTTCTCAGTCTGCAAAGATGTTCATCACCAAAAAAAGAAAGAAAATCATAATCGTTGACATCATTACTATTTCAATTTTTATCCCTATGCCTTTCCACCATGTCAATCTTTTCTCATGATCTACAACTAACATTACAGCTCACAGCCATGTAACTCCTGTGGTTTAGGCAGACGCATCAGGCTTATTTTTCTCTGTTTCCATTCTCTGCAGAAAGAGAAACAGATACTGTAAATTCATAAGTGCCTGGAAAATTGGTGAAAGTGAAGATGTTCTTAGAGGTAACTTCCCTAGTTTGTGCCCTACAGATGGGTGGACTTCAATTCCTAGCTTACTCAGCAGATTTGTATTCTGTTTTTCTCTCCAAAATGATAGGAATTCTTTTATCCAAATTTTTTTACCATTACATCTGGATTTAAAATAAATTGTTATCCTTTAGCAAGGATATATTTGTTTTAAACAACCTTCTTGAACTTGAATTCTTGAGCATTTTAACCTGGGGTGGGATTCTACCGGTTCTGACCGGTTCTATAGAACCCCTTGTTAACTTTCTAAGCAGTTCGGAGAACCAGTAGTTAGAAGCAATCTCCTTTTGTTTTTTCCGCCCTTATTACATTCTTGCCAGTACGCCTAGACTTCATGTCTCCGGAGCTTCTGGGGCTTGACTTTCTTAAAGGGAAGGGTTGTTTTAAGATTTTTACACTGCTGTTGGAGGAAATACTTCCCTGGACAATCAGCACTTTGAAGAAATAATTGAATAATGAAGCAGAGCTTTTAGTGACAGGGAACCAAGATGAGTGACATTCAACAAGGCTTCTTGGCTAGCTAGAAAGATTGACATTCAAACGTAAGTTTACATACCCTTTCTGAGTTTTGGTCTAAAACTTGTTTTTGGTGAAGGTTAATTCTGTGCTTGGTGAGCTTTAATCCTGTGTTTATTGACGGATAATTTTCCCTATTCAGCTTCAACAAGCAACAGCTACTGTTGTGATTTAATTATTTGTATTGTGTTTGAATTTTTTCCTGCCTCATGGTTTCTTTTTCTATCTGGGAAGGGAGTCTTCTTCACTGCTTTAGTACTATCTGGCACTGTCCTTTTGGGGTATACTTCCAAGAGGCAGGATGCAAGCTTGGCACTGATTTTTTTTACTGCCTTTCTGGAGGGCATGTGACCTTTCCTTAAATCTGGATAATTTCCTTAGGATATATTGTGAGGTGAGTGAGACCAGCTGGTATCTTCAAGTGGTGCAAATGGATCTAAGGATTGCTTTTCCTGGATGTGCTTTTCCTGGAGAGCTTAAATGACCTCTCTGCTAAAGGGTTTCACTTTATGAGCAAGAGTTGGCTGCTGATAGTTATCACTGCATTTTAACTATTTTAATTCCTCAAGGTGCTCTAGCACCCTGCCTGATTTGTAACTCCAGCTTGCAGGTATTTTTAATCTAATGATTGGTATTTAGGGCAGCTTTTGCAAGCAGAGAAGCTTTTTGTATTTTTATACAGGTAATCCTTGACTTACAACAGTTCATTTAGTGACCATTCAAAGTTTCAATGGCACTGAAAAAAGTGACTTATGACTGTTTTTCACACTTACAACCGTTGCAGCATCCCCACTGTCATGAGAGGCCAGGTGAGGAGAAGCGCTCCTTGACATGAGTGATGTCGAGTTGGCCATGCCCACCTAGTCACATGACCATCAAGCCACACCCACCAACTAAGCCACGCCCACAGGAACCGCTTTAAAAAATTGAATCCCACCCCTGATTTTAACCATTAGCAGGACTATATGGTGTGGGCCCCCAAGGTTACTCATTGAAAAAAAGTGTATCAAATTCTTAAGATCTGGCCTAGTTCTCTGATAGACCTCCTATGCAGTCTGCACAGTGAGAAGAGTTATCAAAAAATGGTAGACCTATTCTCTAATAGTATCAATCTTTCTTACTAAGTGTGCGGCCAGATATACTGTAACAATTTTATGTCCATGAAAAATAATCAATTTCTAAAAAGCACATGTCCAGCAAAGTGTTGCTAATGCAAAAATTATATGATGTGAACTGACTACAAGGGCTGATTAAAATGTAAAAGTAAAGTCCTCTCAAATTTTGGCTCAGAATATTTACTTCTCTGACTCTCAAGTACAACCGACACCCTTTACACAATTATGTATTCTATAGCAGAATTTCTGGCTGAGGACTTCTGGGAATTGAAGTCCATATAGCTTAAAGTTGCTGAGCTTAAAAAATTCTGTTCTAAAGGATGCTTGACAATATTTCCCAGATGAAGAAACAAGCACTTTGCACAAAGAAGTTTCCAGATTTCACCCTAGAGAGTTGCAACCAGTTGGGCAGACAATGCTGAGGGAGATAGATATCTCACTTAATAGAATGCTGTATAGAACTTTTCCCCTGGCAAATCATGTGATTTTTTTTAAAAAATGTGATATTCCTAAAAAATGTTGCATCTATTTCATGACTGGCAAATTATTATTATTATCAGCACACTGGGTGCCATACAAAAAGCCTTGGATATTACTTAGAACATCTGTGCATTGACAATATTTCTATATGTCAATTACAAAAGGCAATGCTGCTCGGATCTGCACATATACTACTCAGATACATTACAACATCCTAGGTTTTTGAAAGAACTTGATTCATATGAAGGCCAACCAGAGCTAAGAACTAGCAGCTGTGATTTCATGTTGTTATGTGCATCTTCATCTTCATGATATATTCAACTTGTATGCTGCCTGTCAATGACTCTAAAGAAATCAGCAACACAAAAAGGGAATTAGGTGTGTTTTAGCATCTACACTGCAGTTTTGCTTCTCCCTGGAAAAATTTCCACAGAATAGATAAGCATAACGATGCACTACATTAGCAAAATAAAAAATTTAGCACTAATAAAACAATTCATTTAACTACATTGATAATAAATAATTAAAATTTAACTATATGGTTAATATTTATTCCCCAAGATATCAGAGGAGAGTGAATACCATTTGGGGGCCAATACCAGTCATAAGCTAACCTGGTATTCTCACACTAATCTAAACATACAGAAAGACCTGGGAAAGAGAGCAAACTAGCTAATGGCCTGACCTTAAGGAGATGTAATTGTTCCAAAGCATAACTAATCAAATAATTGGTTTAAACCCAAGGGTTTAAGATTTGTTCTGGAAATCACCAAGCCATTTAGAAGCAATGTTCTTTACAGCAACAGTCCAGGTCAGTCAGCCAAAAAATACTTTTCTCACTTCAAAATACGGCCTATTTGCCAAAAATGGAAGAATTAAAAAGAAAAATGAAAGGCTTTAACACCAGCTAAATAAACCCTTTCATGAATTTAATATCTTTTTGGAATAAAAGATACAAAAGTAGTGATACTGGTAAAAAACAAGAAAAGTTGCTAAGTATTGCAGGAGAATAATATTACAAAACAAATTAACACAAAGAAAACTCAATATGAAATGCACAGCACAGCTAAAAACAGAACATTAACAAAATACTACATTACAACTTCAAAACAAGACACGACCTGAGAAGGCCAGCTATCATATTATATTGTAAAGGTGGCAGAAGATGAGAAAAATAAATTGTCCAAAAGATAAAGGAATATCACTACATCTGAGAGAATTCACTAAAGACACACCAAGCAGACAAGAGAGCTAAAGGGGGAATGACTCAGCTGGCAAGTCAATAGGTCTATAGATAACATTAGCAGGATGAACCTGATTCAAATGTGATTTTGTTGTTATTTAATAACACAGAGAATTTATTTAAATTGGGAGAGAGGGCAATGGAGGGAAAAGTAATAAAATTTTAAAAAATAAGGATCAAATGAAAATCTAGACATTTAATACTTTTAATACCTTTAATATTTACAAATTGCATGATTAAAACTAGAATTATTAGCTAGCAAACTTTGTAAAGGATTTACTAATGTTGCTATCTCATTAGTCTTGTGTATGCACATGTGCAGCCAGAGGTTTCCCTCCGGTCTGTGCTTCGGTCTGCACTTAGCAGGAAAATAGTTTAAATCTATTGGCTAATGGCTGACAGCTCTCTATAAAGAGAGCTGCCAGCTTCGCAGACAGATACTTTGTAGCTTTTTTAGCTCAAAAAACAAACAGTTGCAGATTCTGGCTCCAAGTCTCTTCCTTCCAACCGCCAATCTAACACTGGTGACGAAGGTGGGATCGGTTGGAAACAGGAGCCATCAGCACTGATTACTGCACGGAAGCACACAAGTAATCACTGCACGTTGGCAGATATCGATCACATGAAATTAGAGAAGATGGCAATGCCACTGCAGTTCACACCATTCGATCCCGCAACAGAAATGTAGGACTCATACATAGTCCATTTCGATTGCATACTGGAAGCCAATGATTATACAAACATTACCAACAACCACAAAAGGGCGCTATTCTTGAGTTACTGCAGCAAAGAGGTATTTGAAATGGCAAGGGCCTTCATCGCACCCCAATTGCTACAGACAGTCGCCTGGGACACATTACAAGGCAAACTGCAGGAGCACTATGCACCCAGACCCTCTTGCATTGCCCGAAGGCACGCGTTCTATCATAGGAACCAGGCTGTGGATGAATCTAACAACAGATATATGACAGCCCTTCAGAACACAGCCATCTATTGCAAATTCTGCAACCTGGATGAGGCTCTCTGGGACAGGCTGGTCTGCAGGGTGAGGGACATAAAACTATAGAGATGACTCCTTGCAAGACCGACTCTCACATCACAGACAGCTTTGGAGGAGGCCCAAGCTGCCGAATCATCAAACAGATTGACGGAAGAGATCCAAAGATCAAATAGCCCAAAAATGTGCAGAAAGGGAGTAACCATGGATCACGAAGAAATAGAACTCAAGACACCGAGGAGGATGAAGACAATGATGATGATGTCCATTGATTGAAGGTAGCAAACAAGGGTTGCAACATGGCCACTGATAGGAAGCCATCTATTTGCATGGGTTGTGGCGGGAATCACCCATGGGCCATGTGCCAACACAAAAACACCACTTGCAAACAGTGTGGCAAGAAGGGACATTTAGCACAGGTCTGCCATGCAGCTCTACCTGCCACAGCCATAGTTCCAGCACCCTCTCACCAAGCTGAGGGAAAACATTGGCAGCCAAAACAGAGAGCCCCTGAGGATAAATGCTTCACCATTCACACAGAGTCATGCCACACGGAAAAAGTAAGCAGGCAAACCAAAATTGCTGGAAGCAGCAAGATGCATGTCACCATCTGCATCGAAGGTCACCCTGCCAGATGGAAGTAGACATGAGATCAGCGATGACCATTGTATCTTGGGGAACCTTTTGGAAATTGGTACCGAAAGGAACAAAGAGGAGCCTAACCTGCAGTCATGTCCACCTCCAGGACTATCAAGAGAATAACATCCTAATTATAGGAAGTGGCACCTTCCACGTGGAGTATAAGGAGTTTTCCAGACTGCTCCAGCTGATTGTGGTAGAGGGCTCACTGCCTAACCTCCTGGAACTGGACTGGTTTGCGTCCCTGGGGCTAGGAGCCACCGGGGTGAACGCCATACATGAGCTAACAGCCAAGGACTTGAGCAAGAAATTTGCAGAAGTCTTTGATGGAGAGTTGGAGGAATACAAGGGCACCTCGATCTCCTTTAACCTAGACCCCAATGTGGCACCCATCAGACTGAAACCAAGGAGAGTGCCCTTTGCATTGAGGCCCAAGGTTGATGAATAGCTGGACAAGCTCATTCAACAGGGTATACTGGAACCAGTCGACCACACAAAATGGGAGACTCCTATAGTGATCCCAGTGAAAGCAGATGGGTCGGTCCAGATATGCACAGATTATAAATGCACCCTCAATAAAGCCCTCCAGCAAAATGCATATCCAGTACCAGTGGTGCAACATTTACTGCACTCTTTGTGTGAGGGCATGTGTCAGATTTGGAAGCCATATTAGAGCCAGAAGCTTCCATGCTGCAACATTCCTGTGCCTGGGAAAGTAGGAGGGGGGGAATTTTAGAGTGTTTGTAGTTAGACATAATAGCATTCTTCTTTACAGTCAAGTCATGTTATTCCTGCATCCAGAGGAAGAGGGATGTCTTAAGTTGGGATGGTTGGTGATTGGACCATGTGATGGACTGATGGGTGCAGAGGTTGGGCTTTGGTTCTTGAATTACTAAGGGAAAACCTGGAACTCTCAGATACGGGTTTTCCCAGATGTGCCAGTATACCTACTCTAATAAAAGGAAACTTTGAGAAAATGCCTGTCTCAAGTTTTTGATTGGAGTTGGGTTTTTCTAGAACCCTGACAACAAGATTTTTGCAAACTTAGACTTCACCCAAACCTACCGCCAAACTCCCAGTGGACGATGCCACAGCCAAAGCCCAAACAATTGCAACACACAGGGTAGCCTTCCGATGCCACTGCCTGAAGTTTGGTGTAAGTGTGGCCCCAGGGTTGTTGCAAAGTTTGATGGAGCACCTATTACACAGCATCCCAGGCATCATCCCATAATTTGATGACATGCTGGTATCAGCTGTCAACAAAACTGAAGTGTTAGGCTGACTACGAGTAGTCCTACAAAGGTTCCAAGAAGCGGGACTCAAAGTCAAAAAGGAGAAGTGCAAGGTTGCTGTCAACCAAGTTGAATTCCTGGGGTACCTAGTTGATGCCTTCAGATTGCACCCCACAGAGGAGAAAATACAAGCAATCAAAGCCACAACAGCATCAAAAAACAAGACAGAGATCCAAGCATTTCTGGGGCTCCTCAACTTTTACAGTGTATTCCTGTGAATTATATTATTATTCCTGTGACATAAAGTGTCCGTCGCAGAACCCCTCTATTGGCTTTTGGACAAGAAGGCACCATGGACCTGGGGTTGAAAAACTTAATCTCCTCAGACAGCATTCTTGTACAATACAATGAGAACCTGCTGCTAGTCCTGACATGCGATGCATCACCATTTGGGGTCGGAACAGTCCTGAGCCACCATTTCCCAGACGGTCATGAGGCCCCGATAGCGTTCTTCTCCAGAATGCTATCCTCCACTGGAGGAACTACAGCCATCTTGACAAAGAAGCATTGCAGTCACCGGGGTCAAGAGATTCTACAAGTACATCTATGGGAGGGAATTTGAGCTATTGACAGACCACAGGCTGCTACTGGGACTAATTGCAGGGGACCGACAGACACCGCAGGTCCTGTCCCCTCAAATGATGTGCTGGACAGTGTTCCTAACAGGCTATAATTATTACCTCACACATGACTCGGCAGAACTTTAAGCCATCCAGACACCCTCATATGATGCCCACTTCCAATAACCGTAGAGGACCCGGCCCCAGCAAATGCCAAAATAGCCAACCAATCAAAGAAAGACTGAACGATTGCACAGGTACAAAACTGGGTGTGGAGGGGGTGGCCCAAAGAGCCAGCAAGCATGGAATTTAAGCTGTTTCACACTAGGCAACATGAACCATCCATCCAGCCTGCTGTGAGGAAACCGCGTAGTGATTTCCCCCAAAGCTAAGAAAACCATTATTAGAGACATTGCATGAAGGCCACCAAGGAATTGTGAAGATGAAGGCACTGGCCCACAGCTACCTATGGTGGTCCAATCTGGACAGGGACATCACGAAATGGGTAGCGTTGTGCCAGCTGTGCCAGGGAACAAGGCCAGCACCCATCACTGTGTCACCATGGGAATGGGAGACACCAAAGATCCTATGGTCCCAGGTGCACATTGATTTTGTGGGGCCAGTCCATGGACAATCATTCCTAGTCATGGTAGATGCATATTCAAAATTGCTAGAGGTGGCACTGATGAAGTCAACCATGGAGATGCTGTCCTCAGAATGCAAGTTGTTCACAACCCATGGACTACCGGACGTGTTGGTATCGGACAATGGGCCACAATTCACAGCAACACCATTCAAACTATTCCTGGCAAGCCAAGGAACACACCATGCCCTCATTGTGCCATTCCACCCTGTGGGTAATGGACAAGTGGAGAGAATAGTGCACACCACAAAAGAGGCGCTGGCCCAAATGGGCCCCGGAGACTGGCAGGAGAAGCTTACGAAATACCAGCTAACACAACACATCACTCCTTGTGCCACCACCAATCGGAGCCCAGCCAAACTACTAATGGGCTGCTGCTTACAAACAAACCTGGACAGAATACACCCCAACTATTCAACAGAGGGCTGGACAAACCATGCCAGAACTTTCTAACAAGGTGACCATGTATGTGCCCAGAACTACACAGACTACCCCACCTGGATGCTGGCCTGAATTGTGGAAGTCACCAGTCCCCACTCCTATCGCATGGAGCTAAGAGACAGCAGCCTGTGGCGCTGATACATCGATCAGCTCGGGAGCCACCTGGACCTCACTGACCACAGCAGGCCAGAAGAAACAAAACCCCAAGTGAGTATCAAAGAACGGGATGAACGAGAGGGCCGAACACCAGTACCTGGGGGGCTGAGCCCCGCAATGCATGAGAACCTGCCACTGAGGCCCCGCCGCTGCTGCAATTGACTCCAGATGAAGGCCACACCCAGTTAAATCTCCAAGAGGAAACCAACAACCTGCCCACTCCAGTTAAAGACTCTTCACGAATGTGGAGGACTCATGAGGGCTCACCAAGAATACGGGAGAACTGCAAGTCAATGTGCAACCACTGCTTACCTGGAGTACTATGCCTGTAGAGTAAGGAGTTAGAGACCAAAAGTTCCAGCAAGGTGGGGAGGGGTATTATGTATGTGCACACATGGCCAGAGGTTTCCCTCTGTTCGCACTAAGCAGGGAAAATAATTTAAATGTATTTTCTAACGGCTGACAGCTCTCTATAAAGAGAGCTGCCAGCCAGCAGCTTTGCAAATGGATACTTTGTAGCCTTCTTAACTCAATAAACAAACAGTTGCAGATTCCAGCTCTGAGTCTTTTCCTTTTAATCGCCTATCTAAGTTCTGAAATTTTCCAAGCATGTAAACATGAAGAAAGAGCCAATATGGTAAGAACATCTCTGACTCAATTCCAGTATTATGGCCATGAAAACAGGCTGCTCACTGCCTTATACTCAGCTCTATGTACCATTGCTTACAAAGGGATGATAACAAACAAACGCTGCATGCTGTGTGCATTAAGCCATTTTTAAGTAATTCAGAACAAGAACTTTCCCCATTTCTTTCCATCAGAACATCTAGTGATTAGGAATTACATCTACTGTTCCATTTAAGAATACTGGCTCTGCAAATGCAGAAAATAATAGAACCTTATAATAAACTTTCTCCAGTCTCTAGCAACAGTATCATCATATCCTGCTCATCATAGTACAAAGATAGCCTCACTATTGTAGTAACTTTAGAGGACATATTTACTAATCTTCTCTTTTGCAACACAAGTCTGGCATCATGTTAAGGGATACTGTAGGCATGTCCATTCTCTCCGCTTATTGGTCACTGCCTTCATGGGCATTTGGTTTGGACTGCCAGAGAAACTGGGCATCTGGTTTCTGCAAATGTATGACATTAATGGGCTGCCTCCATAAAGGCTTAGAGCTCTTTTGAAAGGAGCACTAGATCTGTTTTGGAATATATGTTTAGTGGACTTTTCAAAAAGTGGTTAGACCTTTAAGAATGGTGAATTTAATCAAGAAAGAGATCCAGGTTGTAACAGATTTTAATTGTTGGACAGTATTTTCTCTTGGTTTTATTACTTGCTGAGGGGGAAGAGTTCATTTCCACATTTCAATACCATTTTCATATTCCATATACTCTTCTGGGTGCTGCCAGAAACAGAAATCACCATACAAATCAGCAAGGTTATTGACATTTCCTAGCAACAGCTCTCTGTTGCTAGCTTTGTAACTTTGCTGATTTGTGATAAGTGGAAGCTATACTGCAATTGAAAGAGTCCTGCTTACTGCATTTTCCTCTTTAGCCTGAGTGTCACTCAAAGGCCCAATCCAAAATTAATGCATCAAATTAAGTTGGATTTGGAGAGATGGAAAAACCTGCAACTTTCTATAATGGGTAGAATAGCCACAATAAAGATGAACATATTGCTGAAGGTGTTTTTCTTATTCCAAACAATATCAATAAAATTAGAGATAAATATTTTGATGAATTGAATAAAATAATGTTTAAAAATATTTGCCAAATATATTTGGCAAGGGAAAAAACTGAGAATAAAAGGATTACCAGACTGGGAATTATAATACCAAGCAGCTATACTTATGTGGATGAAAGAGTGGATAACTTTGAGACATAGAAGACTATTGGTATTGGAGGGTCATGACCTTCAACTAGGGTGACACGCGTTTCTTTGGTACAGGAGAAATATGGCACATTGATACTTCCAAAGACATTATGTAAGGGACGCATTGTTATCAGTGTGGGATAAAATTAAGCAACAAAACTACACAAAAATACCAGTCTGGCTCTCCACTCTAGAAGCACCGATACATCCAAATGCTATAAATATGGGGAAAATGTTTCTTATAAAGATATATTAAATGAGAATGGTGAACTGAAAACTAGATTAGAATTAGAAAACCAAGGGGTGGAACTAGAGTGGTGGACGTATCTGCAGATACAATCATGTTATGTGAAAGATATAAAAATGGAGTTTTTATAGAGAACCAATGACATTGGGAAAGATATTAGCGGGGACAGATGACAAATTGATAAAGTGGTTATACAATTACTTATTAAATTATAAAATGGAAGAAGAATGAGTCAAAGAGACGATGATAGTATGGGCCAAAAATTTTGGACATAGTATAGATTTGAATAAATGGCAAAAGCTCAGAGAGAGAAATCGGAAACTGATAATGGCCAAATCCTATAAGGAAAATCTCTATAAAATGTTCTATAGGTGGCATCAGCCCCTGGTGAGATTAGCTAAAATGTATAAAAATATGTCCCCCACCTGTTGAAATGTAAACAATTACCTGGTACATATTACCACATGTGGTGGACCTGTATAAAGGCAAGGAAATTTTGGACTCAAATACATATGTGACTAGAAAAAATGACCAAGCAACATATAGATTTCAAACCAGAACTGTTTTTACTAGGTATCACATCAGAGACTTATGACAAAGGGACAATATATTTAATATTATATGTTTTGACCACAGCAAGAATTATATACGCACAGCAGTGGAAGAATGAAAACACCCTGTTAGAGTATGAGACAATAAGGAAGATACTAGACTGTGCAGAAATGGACAGACTAACACTAAAAATAAAAGATAAAGGAGATACAAAATACTATTCAACATGGAATAGGTTTTATCAATGGTTAGAAACACGAGGTAGAAGTTGGAAGGTGAAAGAATCAGGTGAGGGGACTTGGAAAGAGACACTATTTGTATTATTGATAGAGGAATATAAGTATTTGAATGATAGAGGAGTTGATATATTATATGATGGTCAGAAATTTTTGTACAAAAATTTGTATATATAAATTTGCATATGTTATTCTGTTTTTACTTCTGTTTTATGGCAATTGGAATGCCATAGCCAATTACATTGTATTCAATATATTTATATGTAAACAATAAAAAATATATACCAAAGGCCTACTCCAAGAGCTCTAGCGGGGTCAAGTGTTGTTGGCCATGGCTGCTGGATACTAATACTCTGACATTCCTTTGCATAAGTTGGTTGCATCTTCTGACCCTTCCTGACATCTAGAATTTCCATCCCAGGGGCCCTTCCATACTTTTCAAATGCCTGCCATCACACTTTAAGGTCAATGATTAATTATTGTTGTTCTCACTAGCACAAGAAACTTCATAGGAAGGGAAAAGCAGCTGGATAAGCCACCAATCACTGCTCTTAAAGTGTTGGAGATTATAACTTTAAGGGCAACACATGTCATTGAGTCAGAATAGACAGAGGTGGTATTCAGCTGGTTCTGACCAATTCTGGAGAACCGGTAGTGGAAATTTTGAGTAGTTCAGAGAACCGGCAAATACCACCTCTGACTGGAGATTTTACAGTAACTGTCCCCTGCGACGCCCAACAAGCCACACCCACAGAACTGGTAGTAGAAAAGTTTGAATCCCACCACTGAGAATAGAGCTCTTCCATTGGAGCAGCACAATTTTTGTCAGCATGTTTTTCTGCTGATCCAGGGACTGGAGGAATGTTTGCTAATATAACCCTATACTTCAGATTAGGGCAGTGTTTTTGGAGCTGATGAACCTATTTTGCAGTATTTCTTCCATCTTCTTTTATCTCAGACAAGAGAAAATAAGAAGCCAAGATTACTTCCCCCCCCCAAAAAATAGTCTCTCTATGTAGCTACACAATTAGTGGGTGCACTTTTGAATAATCAATATATCCTTATTTTTTATCTTAAATAAGATTGTAACTGTAGAAGTGTGCATGCATTAATTCATCTTTTAAAAAGTAAAGGAATCTGAAATATGTTAAATTCTTTGCTAATGTAACCCACGAAAGAAAATTTCTTTACAGAAAGCATAGTTATTATTGCATTTAGTAGCAGTGCAAGATGTACGAATGACCAATATTTGAGTGTTTGTAAAGAAAATCTGTATCTTGTCTCCAGTAATACATTTTAAAATAGCTGTTCAGTATAATGAAATGAATGTCTATACTCAGAGGCAGCTTGTTTCAAAACAGCAGACCACGGTGAGAAGCCATGGTCATTATGTCCATATGACTTCTTTAGGAGTATCTGGTTTTTACATCCTTCTGGAGACCTTCAACCAAAGGACCTTATAGCAGAGCACAGGGGAAAGGTCCCCTCCACTGTAGCTTTGAGGTAACACAAAGCATGTAGTGAAGGAGGTACGTTCTAGAGTTATTCTGTACTGAAAGTAGGAAAGGACAAATTTCACCATTGTTCTGCTGCCAGGCTGCACTATAAAGTTCTGCATGTGTGAGCATATTGATCCCGCATCTCTGCTCATGCCTCCCCCTGCAGCAGCCCCAGGAAGCAGTGATGGGGTGCAGGAAAAGGAATGGAAATAGAAAGCTATAAATTATTTGTGACAGGAAAGCAATAGTGCCGGAGAGATACGCACAAGTCCTGTGTCACTATTAGATTCCTTTTAGCCTGATGACACTCTAAAAGAGGTTAAGTGTCTGATGGAATCCTATATGTGGGGGGCTGGAGCAGCCTGGGAGCAGTGCAATCCACAGAGAGGGTTTATATCAATTCTACAGGCCAATAATATTCCTTTCATTGATCACAGCCCAAAGTTCGAAAATCTCATTACAGCTTGTCAGACCTGGAACTTTTCAAAAATCAATACAACAATATAATGTATGTATACTTAGTATAAATGTATCTATTCATCAGTCTATGCACCCAAAATCTGCCTGAGGGGTTCTGAATTAATCCTATCCTTTATAGAACATTCTGTTATATAATAATATGCTCATGGTAATGAATGAGTTCTGAAACCTCTTGACAACCTTAGTTAACACACAATTAAAAATGTTTCCTGCTATTGGGGGCCATTGTAGATACCAGCCATTCTGTGGTCACTAAGCTAAGCTCTGATCAACAGACATAACCCTTGCAACTTAATTGCAACTCAGTTAATCTTGAGAATAGTGCTTGATTTCTGGAGAGACAGCTAAAGCCTTTTCCAATGCAGCTGCCCAAGTCTTCCGAAGTGTCCAGCTGCTTTCACAATTCAAAATGGCCTTTGGTATGCACTGCTGGACATTGTGAAACATCTCTTCCAAAAACTTTGCATATATTTGCTACTCAACTTTTACAAGCGTCCTGACAATTGTAACATGTTATGAGCCAGTTTCCCAACTTCTGACCCCATAGTCTTCATTTTGATCTCTCACTGAGCAATAATCTGCATCTACTTCTACTTTTAAACACACACACACTTGCATATGCATCTTTTTTTTTTGCTACCCTCTTTCACTCTGTGTCTCTGTCATCTAAAGTCCAATCAAATAAACCCATAAAAAATAAAACCTTCCAAACTAAAAGACTTGGTTAGAAATGTTTTAGGCAGTCTCCTGAACAAAGGGGAAGCTAGCCTCATCCACAAATCATGGTATTTTTTACTATATTTAAAAAGCAGTTTGGTGTTGGTACAGTATTAAACCAATTTGTGTCAGGACCTACAAAAAGTGCCCTGCTGAAAGAGAGCAGGGCAGGTGGTATAGAAGCAAGTACTTTGCAGTTAATTTTGGACTGTGAATACAGCTAGGTTTATTATACCACAGTGAGAACTTTGAATTCAGCCTAGAAAATAAACAGTAACAAGATATTAGTAGCAAGATTCATCCATCCATACAGCTGCATTCCGAGGCAGTTTTAAACAGTAGACCATATTCAAGAGTCAACCCACAAAAAAATTTATAATGCATTTTGAATGAAATCCAAGTGCGCGTCACCTGTGTCAGGTCTCTCTCTTCATAAACAGGCAAACCTGGCTTTTTAGAACAGAATAGAATAGAGTAGAGTAGAATAGAATAGAATAGAATAGAATAGAATAGAATAGAATAGAATAGAACAACTTTATTGTCACTTTGAATGTACACTAATCGTCATACGTTAAAATGAAATTTCATTGCATACAGCTCTCCAAGGGTCACTACCTGCAATATACATTACATAATTATGACAGAATAAATAAATATACTGTTTCCCTGAAAATACGACCTACTGTGGAAAAAAGCCCTAGCTTGATTTTCATGCCTGCACAAAAAATAAGCCCTAGTTAAGCCCCACCCACTGTCTGCTTGTATGAGATGGAGTAAGGCGCAGGCTCGAAATTCAATCTAGGGCAGGGGTGGGGGGAAGGAGCTACCCCATATGCCCCATACTCACTTACCTTAGGAATGCTGCAGCCAGGCCTCCCACACCCCAATACTAGTCATGCTGCTGCCCAACTTCTGCAGTTGCTCGTAGCCACTTATGGCAGGACATGAATGGCTGCTTCTTCCTGCTTTAGTTTTGCCCTCAGGCAGGATCAGGATGGTTCATTGTGAAATGGTGGGTGAATTAGTTTGCAAAGTTTTCCTAAAGCCTCAGCAGGAGGGGAGGTAGTAGGTTGAGAAAGTGGCATTAATATGTGAGGTGTGGGTATGGGTTGAGCTTGGCATTTCACTTCCCTGCCTTTTGCGAACTTCTGGCTGCATGCAAGGAAAGCAAAAGCAGCAGAGATTCTGGCTTGTTTCTATCTGCCATACTCTGCCAGAAATGGGTATTCACAAGGCTCATCATACTCGCACAGCATCTCACAGCAGGGCACTGCAAGGATCATTGTGGCGTATGCATGAGTGGTGGCACTGCCACAAGGTTTGTCACACCAGCGCAGTTTCTCATGGCAGGATGCTGCAAGGCTTGTTGTGTTGTTGTGTGCACAAGCAAGCATCAGCACCAACTGCAAGGTCTGTCACACCAGCACAGCCTCTCATGGAAGGATGTTGCATGGGTTGCTGTGCCGTTGTGTGCACAAATGGCAGCAGCACCACGCTGAGGCTCACAGCGTCTTGCCGCAAGTGGCTGCACCAGCAGGATGAACCTCACTGCCCTTTGCTGTAAGGTTTGTTGTGCTATTGTGCACGTGAGCAGTGGCACTGCTGGAACAAGCCTCACAGTGTCCTGCCAGGAGTGGAGGCACTGGTGGGATGAACCTCATGGTGCTGCTGCTGCTTGTGCACACAACAACATAACAAGCATTGCAGCATCCTGCTTTTCCGGGTTGAGCCTTCTCGAGAACAGGCGGCAATGTGACACGACCCAGCCTGGCTCTTCGGCCCTGATCCTGCAAGGTTCGGGCTGAAGCTGCCTCGTAGGGGCGGCGGAGAAAGGGAAATCTGCCAGCCAGAGTGAGGGGAGCCGCATCTCCCCCCTTTTGGGTCTGGTCTCTTCCCTCCGAAGACGTCAAGCGGTGGTCAAAAATGGCCACCTCAAGAGAAGGTCTCAACGGGACTAAGATTGGTGCAGGAGGAAAGAGAGAAGTCGACAGCAGAGGAACCGGGAGTATCGGATGGTAAGATCAAGGCACCCCGGGATTAAGATAAAGATGAGTTTTGAAAAGAGAAACAGAAGCGGCGCAGTTCCAAGTGAAGAAAAAATAAGTAAAATATTTCTGACAGCTATAAGGGGCTTCGAACCGGAAAGGAAGAAGCCAGCGTAAGAACTTAAGTTTGGGGCTCGGAAAACTTTGATTATCAAAATAAAAGGAAAGGGTTAAGACTCTGTGCAGAAAGTGCCACTTTGTGGAGAAAAATTGGAAGCTAAAGAAGTAAGAAACTATCTTGTTCCTTTGTGGATTGGAGTTGCTACATTTTAAAGAGACGCAGGACTTATAGAAAGTGAAAGCTTGAATACACAAAGACGGATTGCCGGACTAATTGGTAATATTGATATAGATTCTGGACCTGGGTTAGGATCATAGAAAATTTAAAGAAGAAGAAACAAGGAAAATTAAAATTTTGGTGGTCATCCAAAGAATTAAAATGGAGTTTAAAAGTATGAAAGAACTGTTACAGGAAGTGATTGAACTAACTTGGCATGTTGCAGAAAATATGGGCATTCGGGTGCTGAATAAAGAAGAAGAAGCCGTGGAAAGGGTGGAGCCAGCAGGAGAAAGCCATTTTAAAAGACAATTAATACAAAGATTAATACAAATAAAAGGGAAAGGAAGGGTGGCTAAAAAACGGAACCTAAGAAAGTATCTAAAAAGGGGAACATTTACGAAATTAAGCATGCCAGAAAGGTTCAGAAGGAAAGGGAACAGAAAGGTAAAGAGAGAGAGAGGGATTTAAACTGGATAGAGAAGGGGGAGAGCAGGATAATAGGGAGGAGAAGGGAGCCAGCACAAGCGAAAGCTATTTTAAGAAGACAATTAACACAAAGATTAATACAGATAAAAGGAAAGGGAGGATGGTCAAAAATGAAACTTAAGAAGGTAATTAAAAAAGGGAACATTTATGAAACTAGGCATGTTAGAAAGGTCCAGAAGGATAGAGAGCAGAAAGGTAAAGAGAGAGAGGGATTCAAACTGGATAGAGAAGGGGGATAGGGATAAAAGAGAGGAGAAGGAACAAGAAACAAGAACAAAAGATAGAGAGATACGGGAATTACATAACAAAGAGAGAAACTTGTTTGCATAGAGACAATGGCTGACGTATTTAAAAGGGGGTTCTGCATGAAGAAATGGTAATAAGAATCTATTGTAATTATAAAAGTGTAAAACAATAGGGGTTACTGACAATTTTTACTGGTAAAAGGTCACATTTTTTCATTTCTTATCCACAAAAGAAAGCTAAATGATGATTAGATGAATTGAATTAATTGAAATGATTTTAGAAAGTGCTTAAAAATGGGATTTGTCAATAACCAAGATTAGTTATTTTTATTATTATTTTGGAACCATAAATTAATTTTAGGGGGGATATGTGTTGCAGAACCCAACCGATTAGAGATATATTGTAAGAGCTTTTCTCCATTTTCTTTTTCTTTTTTCTCTATCTTTCGTTTTGAAGGAATGACTATGATTATGTTACTATATTAACCACTGAGGTGTCACTTTCAAAGTAGTAAAAGGGGTGCAAGTCTAGGTTTTTTTTTCATTCTTTTAGTGTTAACATGGGTATGGATTTAGAATTATGGTGAGAATATGTGATGAAAGGGCAAATCTGACGGACAAAAGAATTCTGTAAATGATAAAAGAGTATTAACAATGTGAAGATAATTAAAGGTTAGACATGGATGAACTTTATCTTTAATATGATGGGCAAATATATTGTTATTTGTAAGATTTATACATGAAGTTTTTAAAATATATATGTATATTTGCAATTAACTCGAAATGAACTGGGGGCTATACAGAATGAGATTAAGATTTGAGATTAGGATTAATTTTTTGACCCTTTGTCCGCTAAAATGGAATAGAAGTGAAGTCAAATGTTTAAAAGGAATATAGATCTACTGTCACATTTGCATGTAAAAGTGATGACTCGGGAACATGCTGTCTACTGAAAAGAGCTGTTTTAAAAAATTGTTAAAAATTGAATAAAATTTGGTTAAAAAAAAAAACATAACAAGCATTGCAGCATCCTGCCATGAGAGATTGCGGCGGCGTGACGAACCTTGTGGCAGTGCCACCGCTCGTGCACACAACACCATGGCAAGCCTTGTAGCGTCCTGCTGCAAGAGGCTGCTCCAGTGTGACAAACCTCACGAAAATCCCTTTTTGGTGGAGTTCTCTGCTGCTTCTGCTTTCTTTGCATACAGTCAAAAGTTCACAAAAGGCAGGAAGGTAAAATGCCATGCTCAACCTGTACCCACACCTCGCATATTAACCCCACTTTCTCAACCTAGCTTTGTGTGTGTGTGTTTGTTCTGACCCAAACCTGGTTCCAAGAGAGCAAACACAAGACAAAGGAAGCAGTACAACCTTTTAAAGTTTCAGCTAAGAATTCTGTTTCTTCACAGATAAAAGGCTGCTTCCAACTAATTAGCTCTGACAAGAAAGAACCTTGCCAAGTTTTTGCAAGTCTGCCAAAACACAACAGATAAGAAATAGTTTACAATACAAGAGTCTTCAAATACCAACTGTAATGTCCACGAGGATGAGTTCAAAACATCTTTGTCTTCTGCAAAGAAGGTTAGTTTCACAGCTGGCTTTTATCTTCTTGGAGGAGGGGCCATTACCTTGCAGCCTTACTCCCAAGTCGTCCGTGCTTTTGTAATTGCTCTTTCCTACAACCAATTCTGTGTGCACGCACACTTGGTACAGGCTCCTCGGGAACCTCATCACTGTTGCCAGCCCCCACAATCTCTGAAGGCAGCAGTTCACTCCCTAATGGTCCTGGCCCTTCATCTGAGTCCTCGCTCTCCTCAGCCATCTGCACCTGCTGCTGGCTAACCACAACAGTGTTCTCTCAGCTTTAGGAATACCTTGCAAGTGAATTCACCCATCATTTTGCCATGAACCACCCCACTCCCGATTGAGGGCAAAGCTACATCAGGAAGAAGCTGCAGCTGTGGCTCCAACAGCGCCTGTTTGCTGGCCTCGAGCATGCTCAGAGAGTGCCAGCAATGCCTTTTGTGACCGCAAAGGCCAGAGTCGAAGTGCTGTTTTTGGTTTCTCTGGGATGCTGAGCTGCCCTGAAGGTTAGGGCAAAAAAAATTAAGACATCCCCCAAAAATAAGTCCTGGCACTTATTTCAGAGGTCAAAAGAAAATAAGACCGGTCTTATTTTGGGGGAAACATAGTACAAAATTATCTATATACTCACATATATCACATGACACAGAGGAGCAACACAGTCTAGCTGAAGTTTATTAAAACCTCATTGTAAGTGATTCAGTGTGGCTGACCAGCATCAGTGCCACATCCAAGGAAACTCCTAAATTGCAACCTTGATCCCAAGAGTGAAATACAACATTTGGAGCTGAAGCACATGCCCCAGATCCAGCTCCTGTAATCAGTGACATCTTTCTCAAGTCTGAATTAAATTTCAACTTGCTCTGACAATCCAATATTTTACAGCCCAAAGACACATACAGTCAGAGACAGACAACTCTGAAGCTTGCAGGAAAAAAGTATAGCTAACTTAGTGTATAGATGATGATTTGCTCAAAATCCACATATGATTTTTCTCAGCACTTCAAAGAGATGTTAAGTTTTAGTAGATATAAGTTAAGGTTCAGAGAATCCTGAAGTTAAACAGGACCATTTATATTATCTAAATGTCCAACAGAGTATGAAATGAAAGCATTCCAACAGGAAGTTGTCTACCCCCTAATTACACCTATCAAATGAATGGAAATTCAAGCACCTTCTGTGTAATAAATTCCATTGTCAAACCATTAGGAAGGGGTTTTTTTCCTCACATAGTACACTATTAGAATCTGCTTTCCTGTAACTCAGGTCATATATTGTGTCTTATACTCTGAACAAGAAGAAACTTGCCTTTCTGGATTTGAAAGACTGTAACATATCCTCTCCAGTCATCTATATCCCAACTGCTTCAACCTTGTTTATTATATTGTTCATTGGAAATAGATCTTTTTCAGGATCTCTGAATTTTTATTGAAGTGTTGTCCCCAGAAGGGGACCCAGTACTTAAGGCAGGATCTGAGCAAAGCAGGTTAACGTGAAACTAAAACAGAGGTGGGCAATTAATTTTCCCACATGCGAACCTGCGATTGTTGTACAGGGCTGAACCAATAGGCCATCAGTGCTGCAGCCTTCACTGCAGGTCAGACAGGGAGAACTAAAGAGCTGCCCAGGTCTGAACTAGACTTTTCATGTTTTGCAAAATATACTTCTGTTGATCCAGGTCAAAATTTTATTTAACTTTTTTGTAGATACATCACATCAGTTTTCCCCCCCAATGCCATCACTCTGCTAAACAACTAATTCCCACAACACTGTCAAACTATTTAGTAAGACTATGTTACTATTATTCTTCTCTTCTTTCCTATTACCTATCTCCTGTTCTACTTATGCCTATAACTCTATTGCTTGTATCTTTATTATTTATATTGTTTTATTTAGTTCTCTAGTATGATTTATGTTGATTACTTATTTAGTACCCTATGACTATCATTAAGGTCTGTATCTTATGGTTTATGATGAATGTATTTTATGATGACTATGATCATGATTTATCACTTATAACTTTTATGTACATGGAGAGTTTATGCACCGAAGACAAATTCTTTATGTGTCCAATCACACTTGGCCAATAAAAATTCTATTCTATTCTATTCAGCTCATACTAAATTTGCAATTAATTGCTATTTTAAAATCTTTTTTTCACAAGTACTTTTACCAAGCCAAGTGTCTTTGGACAAGTTTATTTCCCCCTACCCACTCCCACTAGTAAATTTCTTAAATCATGCCATCAAGTTCAGTCACTGTATGGCATCAGATTTTATCCATGATGCCATTTAATCTAAAAATTGGAGGAAACTTGGTGAAAAGAGCCTTGGTAGCTCAGGCTGTTAAATGCCTGCTCTTAAGATCCAGCTGCCTACAATTATTGTAGGCTCGAATCCCACCAGGCTCAAGGTTGACTCAGCCTTCCATCCTCTCAGGGTAGGTAAATTGAGGACCCAAGATTGTTGGGGGCAATTAGCTGACCTTGTAAAAATGCCGCTTAGTAATAAGCAGGCATATACAATGGAATGAAGGCTATTGCTGAGCACATTGGGTTGTATCCCAGAAATTGTAAGCCGCCCTGAGTCTTCGGAGAAGGGCGGCATATAAATGTAATTAAAAAAAATCTAACTTTACTTTCTGGGATGAGACACATATAACCAAGGTGGAACAGAAGACATAGTTTATCTCTACATTTTGGTTAAGCTAATTTTTCAGTGACAAACATTGAACTTTGGTCTACAACTATCAGTCCCTTGGCACTGTGACCTGATTCACAAGCAGGCCAAGGCACTGCCCAAACTGAACCTTCTAACAATGGAATCCCAGACTAAACCTAGTATGATATGTGATGTTAGAAAAGCAACTGAATGGCCTCAGAACAGCAAGCAGGTCAAATCGTTTTCTATACATTAGATTCACACAACAATCTAACCTTTCTCAACTGCAGAATTCACCTTTACTAAAGTTCGGTATTTTGCTATAGCAGAATACAAAAAGTTCAGAAAGGAAGACTGGTAGTATCCTATCCCTTCTACTCATTTTTGTGTTAATAGGACAAATGTCTCTGCATGTTAACACTTACTATTTATAATATTGGTCAGCGACTGTAAGAAACAAGATTTGATTTGAAAAAAGGCATCAAGACTAAGAGAGAAAGAAAAATAGATAGACTATTTTAGCACAATCATTCCTTAAAGGCATGGATGTTTGCAGGAAGCAAATAAAATAGTGAACAAAGCCATTGCTACTGATCGGAAGTGATGTCACGGTGATACCAGTCACAAGGGAACAGAGCTCTCCATCGCTACACTGGCTTCTCCTGTTTGTGGGCTCTGGAAGAAGTCAAAACCACCTTGTAGGCGCAGCAAAGCAAAGGAAGGGCGTCCTGTGAGGTTCCAGGAAAAAACACAATTCTCCTGTAGAGCCCTGGGGCTTTTTGTATCCTGTATGCCATGGAAAAGAGAAGAGGCAGCCAAGATGGTTGCCACAAAGCTGGAGACAGCTTAACATCTAAGAAGAATGCTGGAGTAGATTTGGTGAACAGTGTCTGGAACTGGGTGAGAAGAATCCTTTTTATTTAAAGTGCAACCCCAAAAAAGAATATTCAGAAAAAGAGAGACTCATAATTATCTTTAAAGTGGAGGCGACTTAACACTTTGAGTAAAATCTTAAAATCCTAAAACAAAAGGGAAAGGAATCAAAGGAAGAAAATAGAAAATTTGTCAAAAATACAGAAAATTGGAATTTCAAATTGGACAGATGTTGGCTTTGGATAGGCATTTTAAAATGCTGGAATCATTTACATAAAAAGCTAATATTATATCTATTTTTGGAATATTTTAGTAAAGTCGGATAAGAAAGACTAGACAAAGTGAAAACCGATTTAAGATACCACCTGTTGTCAAAGGAAGACACAATACATTCCCAAAGTCCTGGAAAAGTCTGGCTTTTTAAAAAAATTACATTTATATGCCACCCTTCTCCGAAGACTCAGGGCGGCTTACAATTTTTTGGGATACAACCCAGTGTGCTCAGCAATAGCCTTCATTCCATCGTATATGCCTGCTTATTAACTAAGCCACATTTTTACAAAGTCAGCTTATTGCCCCCAACAATCTTGGGTCCTCATCTTGGGCTTTTGGAGATTTAAAAATGAGAAATAAGAAAAACTTTATTATCAAAAAGACCCTTGAAAGCTTCAATATAAGTCCGAATTGGTAGAGGGACTTATGAAGGTTCCACTTTTGGACTACCTAGAAGAATAGGTCTATTAACTCCTGGACACTGGACATTGAATTTTTTGTTCAAAAAGTGGCTTTGGTTTGAATAAAAGATTGTTGGATTATTGGACAAAAAGAAATAAAATAAACAAAAACAAAAACAAGTGGAATTTGGAAAGAAATTGTCAGAAATTCAGGATATGAAAGACACCTTGAGAAGAAGATGCGAGGAGATTTTGAATAAAATACAGAGCATAGACGTAGAGCTGGAAATTAGTTAATAGAATAGAACAGAACAGAACGGAACAGAACAGAATAGAATTCTTTATTGGCCAAGTGTGAGTGAACACACAAGAAATTTGTTTTGGTGCATATGCTCTCAAGATACATATATCAAGAATCATAGGTATAACACTTATAGAAGTAGTCATTAGGAAACATATATATAGAAAACATATAAAACATATAAATCATACTAGGAAACATAATAATAAGCTAGGGCCTATCAAATCATATTAGTAAACAGTCAATAAAATAATAATTAAAAAATTGTAAGGATACAAGCAACAAAGTTACATTCATACAGTCATCTTGGCAGAAAGTGGGAGGAGATGGGTGAAAGAAAGGATAAAGAGATTAATAGTAATAGTAATGCAGACTTAGTAAATAGTTTGCAAGTGTTGAGCAAATTATTTGTGTAGCAGAATGATGGCATTTGGGAAAAACTGTTCTTGTTTCTGATTGTTCTGGTGTGCAATGCTCTATAGTATTGTTTTGAGGGTAGGAGTTGAAATAATTTATGTCCAGGATGTGAGGGGTCTGTAAATATTTTCACAGCCCTCTTTTTAACTCATGCAGTATACAGGTCCTCAATGGAAGGCAGGTTGGTAGCAATTATTTTTTCTACAGTTCTAATTATCCATTGAAGTCTGGGTCTGTCTTGTTGGATTGCAGAACCAAACTAGACAGTTATAGAGGTGCAGATGACAGACTCAATAATTCCTCTGTAGAATTGTATCAGCAGCTCCGTGGGCTGTTTGAGCTTTCTGAGTTAGCGCAGAAAGAACGTTCTTCGCTGTGCTTTTTTCATGACTTTTTTATGTTAGGTGTCCATTTTAGGTCTTGAGATATGATAGAACCTAGAAATTTGAAGGTCTCTACTGTTGATATTGTGTTGTCTAGTATTGTAAGAGGTTGTAGTATGGGAGGGTCCCATTTCTATGGTTTTGAGTGTGTTCAGTTCCAGATTATTCCGGTTGCACCATGTGGCAAGCTGTACAACCTCCCATCTGTATGCAGATTCATCGTTATCTCGAATGAGAGCAATCAGTGTTGTATCATCTGCAAACTTCAGTAGTTTAACGGATGGATCATTTGAGATGCAGTCATTGGTATATAGGGAGAAGTGGAGAAAGCACACAGCCTTGGGAGGCCCCTGTGCTAATTGTACAGGTATCAGATGTGATTCTGCCTAGCTTCACCTGCTGCTTCCTGTCTGTTAGGAAATGCATGATCCACTTACAAGTGTGTTCAGGTACAGTTAACCAAAAGAGTAGTTGGAAAAATAGAACAAACAAAACAACAAACAAAAAGAAATTACAAGAAGGAGATAAAAATAAAAATGATAATGATCGATGAAATAAATCAAGGGAAGAGTATTCTAAGGGAAGTTAAACAGGAACTAGAACTGCAGGGAGATTTTTTGGGAAAGAAATAAGGGTAAGAATAGACAACTTGAAAATGAGACAATAGAACAGGGTAGAGAAGGGAAAATTTTAAGAGGATTGGCCAAGAAGTGGAAGCAGATAGAGATAAAGATTCAAGAGAGGAATATGGGAGACAAGCTTAGAAAGGAATAATTAAAGCTTTAATGTGAATGAGAGATGATGGTTAAAAAAAGAGGAGCTTTTCTTAAAAACAATAGTGAGATAAGTTAAAATAGGGCTGGAAGTTAGAAACAATTGAAGACCATAATTTAACATAAATATGTGTATTATTAGTTAAACTATATAAGATTGTCAAATGTAACAAATATGAATACCGACATTTTATTGTAGGAAAAGGATTGACATAAAAACAACCAGGGGTGGGATTCTACCAGTTCTATCTGGTTCTATAGAACCCCTTGTTAACTTTCTAAGCAGTTTGGAGAACCGGTAGTTAGAAGCAATCTCCTTTTATTTTTTTCCACACTTTTTACATTCTTGCCAGTACGACTAGACTTCCTGTCTCCGGAGCTTCTGAGGCTTGGCTTTCTTAAAGGGAAAGGGTTGTTTTAACATTTTTACACTGCTGTTGGGAGGAAATACTTCCCTGGACAATCAGCACTTTGAAGAAATGATTGAATAATGAAACAGAGCTTTTAGTGACAGGGAACCAAGATGAGTGACATTCAACAAGGCTTCTTGGCTAGCTAGAAAGATTGACATTCAAACGTGAGTTTACATACCCTTTCTGAGTTTTGGTCTAAAACTTGTTTTTGGTGAAGGTTAATTCTGTGCTTGGTGAGCTTTAATCCTGTGTTTATTGATGGGATAATTTTCCCTATTCAGCTTCAACAAGCAACAGCTACTGTTGTGATTTAATTATTTGTATTGTGTTTGAATTTTTCCTGCTTCATGGTTTCTTTTTTTATCTGGTGGGGAGTCTTCTTCACTGCTTTAATACTATCTGGCACCGTCCTTTTGGGGTATACTTCCAAGAGGCAGGATGCAAGTTTGGCACTGATTTTTTTTACTGCCTTTCTGGAGGGCATGTGACCTTTCCTTAAATCTGGATGATTTCCTTAGGATATCTTGTGAGGTGAGTGAGACCAGCTGGTATCTTCAAGTGGTGCAAATGGATCTAAGGATTGCTTTTCCTGGATGTGCTTTTCCTGGAGAGCTTAACTGATCTCTCTGCTAAAGGGTTTCACTTTATGAGCAAGAGATGGCTGCTTGATAGTTATCACTGCATTTTAACTATTTTAATTCCTCAGGATGCTCTGGCACCCTGCCTGATTTGTAACTCTGACTTGCAGGTATTTTTAATCTAATGATTGGTATTTAGGACAGCTTTTTGCAAGCAAAGAAGCTTTTTGTATTCGTGTACAGGTAATCCTTGACTTACAACAGTTCATTTAGTGACCATTCAAAGTTACAGTGGCACTGAAAAAAGTGACGTATGACCATTTTTCATACTTATGACAGTTGCAGCATCCCCAATGTCATGAGAGGCCAGGCGAGGAGAAGCGCTCCCTTGACATGAGTGATGTCAAGTTGGCCATACCCACCCAGTCACATGACCACCAAGCCACACCCACAATTAAGCCATGCCCACAAAACCGGTTGTTAAAAAAACTGAATCCCACCCCTGAAAATAACATGTTGAAATATTGAATAAGATAATGAAAGATTATAATTTAATAAAAATAACTACACTATTATTAGAATTATATAACTTGTCAAACGTAAACACGATGAATATTATTTTATTTGTATTAAAATGTGATTAGAAAGGGGATATTCTTTAAATAAAATAGTGGCGTAATTAAAAATTAGAAAGGGGATAAACAATGGAAGATTATAACTCAATATAAATTTGTGAATTATTATTAGAATTATATAAGTGTGTTACACTGCAAATATGAGTATTAATATCTTACTTGTAGTAAAAGGAGTGACATTTAGAATATACAGATTGATACAAAAATAACATACTGAAACACTACGGAATAATCAAAGAATGAAAGATTATAATTTAACAAAACGTGTATTAATGTTAAATTTCAAAAGATTGTCAACTGTATTAAACATGAAGAATATTGTCATATTTGTTTTAAAATGTAACACACTCTGATGCCACACTGTTTACACAATGATATGTTTGTTAAAATAAGAAAAAATAAAAGAAATATTGCAGAGAAGAAGAAAAAGAGCCATTGCTGTGAATGCAGGATTAAGGAATTTCTGCAAAGCAACCTGCCTTAACAGTAATTCATTCTCCATCTACCCAGCTCTGGATCTTTCAGGACTGGAGGACTTCCAGGAAGCCTGCCATACTGCTTGGTCTCCTTCAGAGAGGGAGAACCTGCTCTTTTGCTGAGGTTTTGAATCGGAGCATTGGGCAAACTAGAGGATTATCCATGGAGATCCATAATCTCATCTATAGAGCAGTTGAGATATTTCTCCACTCTCCAGACAGAGCTTCTGGAAGGGAGGAATGAAGGGAGGGAGGAATCGGAGAAATGGAGAAGAGTGGAAAGAAGGGAGGAATGAAGCTAGTGTGAGGGACCTAAAGAGTAATGGTTGCAACCTGCCTTTGCATATCTAGATGGGTAATAAGCATCTAGGTTCAGTGTGGATTTGGGATGCCTATAAGCTGGGGTTATAAAGTTTATAATGGATTAATGGGATAATGGCTTCCTTATTATGTTTGTTAATTGTTTCTTGGTTTGTTGTTCTCCTTTCCTGTTTGTGCTTCAATTTTTTCACTTGAAGAGAAGATGTTTGGGCCTAGAAAGTGGCATCAGTGACCCCATGCCAGTATTGCATGGGAAAGGGAAATTTGTTGGAAAGGAAAATCTTTTAAAGGAAGGAGACTGTTATGTATGCAGGTTTGAATGTCATTGGTTAAGTTTGAACTGTTCTTGTAAAATGTCAGAAATGATTGGTTTAAAAAGTGCGGGAAAACCCTGCACTCTGATTGGCTGGCAACTGCGGCTGCTGGCTATAAGTAGCAGCCACAGACCAGCCAAATTGGGTCTGTTATGAGCTGTAGTCACTAATAAACTCTTCACTGAAGCACTCCGCGTCTGACTCTTCATGCAAATCTAACACTGGCGCGAAGGTGGGATCCTTCCCGAACAGAAGACAACGCGAGAAGAAGCCAGAGAGATGGCTGTGCTGAACACCCCCCAGCCCGTTCGATCCGACGGCAGAAGACTGGGACTCGTATGCAGATCGTTTCCAAATGTATTTGGAGGGAAATGATCTCGCCGACATTTCCGACAAGCGGAAGAGGGCGGTCTTTCTCACCCACTGCGGTCCGACCGTTTTCAAGATGGCGAAGGCATTGGCGGGAGCTGCAGACGTGAAGGTAATGGACTGGCCTGATTTAGAAAAGTTATTAAGAGCCCATTACGCGCCACAAGTATCGTGCCTCATTAAGAGACACGAATTCTACCATCGGGATCAAGGGGAAAGCGAAACGTTAATGACTTCGTGGCAAGTTTAAGGGACATTGGGGTGCATGTGAATTTATCAACTTAGAAGAGGCCATCGCGATCGATTTGTTCTAGGCCTAAAGACAAGGTTTTGCAGAGCAAATTATTAATGAAACCTAAGATCACGCTTAAGGAGGCCATAGAAGAAGCTTCTTCAGCAGAAGCTACCAAGTCCTCAGCAGCAGCCATGAAGAAAATTAACAAGGCTGCAAGCCATCCTGATGTGGAAAAATCCACAACAACCCATTGCAAGCAATTAGATTATGATTCAGACTGTAGCGAGGTGGAGGAAGGATTTTATAGACTCAGAATGGAGAAGAAAAGGAAAGACCTTGGAAGAAAGAGGCAAGACTTTTATTGCAGAGGTTGTGGGGGAAGCCATCCCCGCACTGAATGCAAGATTTTTGATACCATCTGTCTCCGTTGTGAAAAAAGAGGTCACCTAGCAAGAGTCTGCAAATCATCCAGAACTACACCAAGCAAAAAGAAGTTTCCTGACAAAGATTTCAAGCCTAACAACTTCAGTGAGAAAATGGGGTGCAATACAGAAGCAAATGGGAAGAATGAAACTCATCAAACAGTCACCATTGGTCATTCTTCACCCTTAAGAAGCAGAAAAGTACATGTGAAGGTACTAATTGAAGGAAGGCCTTGCCAAATGGAAGTGGACTCAGGCTCCTATTTATCTATGGTGTCATTTACAGGCTACTTCCCAACATTCAGAAGAAGCATTTCCAGAAGCAAGCACTGACTCTTAAAGACTACCAAGGGAACAAGATTCCAGTAGTTGGAACAAGAGAATTCATCGTGAAGTTCAAAGGCCACACCAAACGTTTGCCCCTGACCATCGTGGACAAGGACCGCCCAAGCTTGCTGGGACTTGAATGGTTTAATCCACTAGGCATCGCGGTGACTGGCATCAATCACGTGAGCAACACTGAATGGGAGGAGGCCCTGAAGTCTGAGTTTCCAGAGGTCTTCAGCGACGGATTGGGCAAGTATATGGGGACTCCTATCACTTTCAACCTAGATCCCAAGGTGCCCCCAATTCGCTTAAAGCCCAGAAGGGTCCCATTTGCCTTAAAGGAAAAAATTGATGCACAATTAGATAAACTAATAGCTCAAGGAGTTTTAGAGCCCACTGACCACTCCAGATGGGAGACACCCATAGTCACACCAGTCAAGACTGATGGGTCAGTGAGAATCTGTGGGGACTATAAGGGGACATTGAACCATGCACTTCAACAGAGCGCATATCCAGTTCCAGTGGTGCATCATTTATTACATTCACTTGGCAGGGGTACAGTCTTTGCCAAATTGGATCTGGTCCAGGCATATCAACAACTAACAGTTGATGATGCCACTGCAGAGGCCCAAACCATTGTGACTCATAGAGGTGCCTTCAAATGTAAAAGTTACAGTTTGGAGTAAGTGTGGCACCAGGCATCTTCCAAAGCCTTATGGAAAGGATGCTCCAAGGACTGCCAGGGGTAGTGCCTTACTTTGATGATGTGTTAATCTCTGCTGAAAATGACCCTCAATTACAAGAGAGACTCAGAGAAGTCCTTACCAGATTCAAGAAAGCGGGGTTAAAAATCAAGGAAGAAAAATGCACTCTTAGAACTGACAAGGTTGAGTTCTTGGGCTATATGATTGACAAGCATAGCATCCACCCTACAGATGCCAAGGTTCAAGCAATCAAAGAAGCCCCTAGACCAAAATGCAAAACAGATTTGCAAGCCTTCCTTGGACTTATTAACTTTTACCACATGTTCCTACCTCAGAAGGCAACCATTGCAAAACCATTACACAGATTGCTTGACAAAAAGTCTGTTTGGGTCTGGGGCAGGAAAGAACAATCAGCATTTAACAGTATTAAAAGACTAATCACATCTGATGCTGTACTCATACAGTTCTCTGAGAATTTACCTGTTGTACAGACTTGTGATGCACCCCCCTTTGGAGTGTGTGGGGGGTTGAGCCACAGGCTTCCCAGTGGGAGGGAAGCCCCTATTGCATTTTACTCTCGCACCTTGACCAAAGCAGAGAGGAATTACAGCCAATTGGACAAGGAAGCATTGGCAATTGTTGCAGCTATCAAGAAATTTCATGAGTATTTATATGGGAGAACATTTACCATTGTCACAGATCACAAACCTTTGTTGGGCATTGTGGCAGGAGACAAACCTACACCCATTATCCTGTCACCAAGAATGCTGAGGTGGACTGAATTTCTTGCTGCTTATTCATACAACCTTATCCACAAGCCTGGCAAGGACATTGGACATGCTGATGCCTTGAGTCGTTGCCCACTTCCTTGTCACAAGGAGGACTTTGAACCTGAGGCACACACCTTTTTCCTAGAAACTGTTGCCAAGCTTCCAGTACACGCTGCTGAAATTGCCAGAGAGACTGCCAAAGACACTTTATTGGCTCCTATTATAGGCTGGATTAAGAAAGGTTGGCCTCTTCAAGATCTACCTCACCTTGCCCAACCTTTTAAATCCAGGCAAACTGAATTATCTGTATTAAGAGGATGTATTTTGTGGGGTAACAGGGTGGTTATTCCTGCAAAACTGCAATGGGAGGTTTTGGAAATGCTACATGAGGGTCATCCTGGTATTGTAAGGATGAAGGGATTGGCCAGGAGTTATGTATGGTGGCCAGGTATTGACAAAATGGTTGAAAACTGGGTTGCATCTTGTCCCAACTGTCAGGTAGTCAGGCCTGCCCACCTCTCCCCCAAACAGGAATGGGAATGTCCTAGGGGCCCATGGTCTAGGATTCACATTGATTTTGCTGGCCCTACCAGAGGGCACACCTTCCTTATTATAGTAGATGCATATTCCAAATGGCTAGAGGTAATCCCTATGGCATCCACCACAACTGATGCTGTCATCAAGCAGCTTAAAAGCTTTTGTAACCCACGGGTTACCTGATGTTCTTGTCTCTGACAATGGCCCTCCAATTTACATCCAACCTTTTGAATCCTATCTAGCACAACTGGGTATCAGACATGCCCTGACAGCCCCTGGGCACCCTTCGACTACGGCGGGCTGAACGAATGGTACTTTACCAAGGAAAAGCTTCAGCAATTGGGTCCTGGGGACATCACTGAGAAAGTTGAAAAACTTCTTAGTGTTCAGCACATCACTCCTAACCCATCAACTAACTTATCCCCAGCAGAGTTGTTGATGGGTAGGAAACTTAGGTCTTCCCTTGACCGCCTTCATCCCACTTACGCACCCAGCACCACTAGATTCCACTAGCAGTTGCATGTTCAGTGTGGGTGATTCTGTTTATGCTAAGAACCTTATGGGTGAGCCTTCATGGATTCCTGCTGAAATAACTCAAATCACAGGCCCTCATTCTTACAGGGTACAAACAGAGGATGGAGTCCTCTGGAGCAGGCACATTGATCAGCTTAGATCCAGGTTACCTCAGGAACATCGCAATTGTTCCTCTCTAGTTCCCATACCTAATGCTTTTTCTAGGGGGAGGGGAGGAACATGAGGATAATCAGCAAACAAGAATCAACCCCATGTGTAACGAGCCATTAAGACAGGAACCATCCCAAAACCTGTCACAATGCCAAAATCCATCCTTACAAGTGGAAGATTGCACATCACTACCTGACTTGGGTGCTGACACATTGGGAGGGAAATGTCAACAGACACATTTCCCTCTCACTGGGTGAGAACATTAAAACTTCTGAACCACGAAGGTCTCAGCGTACACGCAAGAGCCCACCTATTTAAAAGAATACATTAGATAGGTTGGGGTTTGAGTATGGACTGAACCTAGTGGGGAGGGGTGTTATGTATGCAGGTTTGAATGTCATTGGTTAAGTTTGAACTGTTCTTGTAAAAGGTCAGAAATGATTGGTTTAAAAAGTGCGGGAAAACCTTGCACTCTGATTGGCTGGCAACTGCGGCTGCTGGCTATAAGTAGAAGCCACAGACCAGCCAAATTGGGTCTGTTATGAGCTGTAGTCACTAATAAACTCTTCACTGAAGCACTTCGCGTCTGACTCTTCATGCAAATCTAACAGAGACCACTTCAGCTATAACAGTTCCTATCCCTGCCTCCTGTACAATAGAAGTAGTGGGGAGATACCTTTTTGCCATGGTTGTTAAGCAAATCATTGAAGTTGTTAAGTGAATCAAGTAGTCATTAAGTGAATCTGGTTGCCAAGCATTGAAAGCTTGTTCATGTGACTGGGGATTTTGCAGCAGTCATAGGTGTGAAAACTGCTAATAAGTCACTTTTTTCAGTGCCATTGTAATTTTCAATACTTATTAAACAAATAGTTGTAAATCAAGGACTACCTGTATGTAGGGCAGGACTTGTTTAGATCTATTTACTGTCAACCTACTGGTTGGAAAAGAGTGATTTCATTAATTTATTAAGGATTTCATCTCTCTTCCCCTTTCCAGAATCTCACCAGCTTCGAAGATATATGCTTCATTTTAAACAGGCAAATAGAATGTCTGAACTGTATCAAAATTCTAGTAATCTCACTGACTGTCAGAGTCATATCAGCTAGAATGAATGGCCTTACATGTGATGTTGGAGACCGGAGGTCTTGGAAGATTTCATCATTCACGTTAAGACCACTTGAGCATTAATGGTTCATAATTTATAGTCTTCTATGGGTTTCACAAAAATTATTTTGCAAGCTATCAATGGACAGTCCACTAAATGATGAAATTTGTATTGCTGCAGCATGTTGCCTACTGCAAGAGTGAAGAACAAATTAGAAAGTTCTGGTCCTAGGAATCAACAGGTCTGGACATATTGCAGGATGCCTTGGAACATGTTTTCTTGAACCTGGCCATTTAGTTCAGAATGCCAAGTTATCTGGGCAATTACAGAGCCTTGGTGGTGCAGGCTGTTAATAGCCTAGCACTTAGCTCCAGCTGCCTGTAATTATTGCAGGCTCAAATCCCACCAGGCTCAAGGCTTACTCAGCCTTCCATCCTCTCGGGGTAGGTAAATTGAGGACCCAAGATTGTTGGGGGCAATAAGCTGACTTTGTAAAAATGCCGCTTAGTAATAAGCAGGCATATACAATGGAATGAAGGCTATTGCTGAGCACATTGGGTTGTATCCCAAAAATTGTAAGTCTCCCTGAGTCTTCGGAGAAGGGCAGCATATAAATGTAATTTTAAATTTTTTTTAAAAAAAATAGCATTGTGCTTCCTATATTAACAAAATACAGCAGAATTAAAAGGAACTTTGGAGGTCCAACCCCCTGCTCAAGGAGGAGACCCTATATCATTTCAGATAAATGGCTGTCCAGTCTCATCTTAAATGCCTCCAGTGATGAAGCTTCCACAGCTTTTGAAGGCAAGCTGTTCCACTGGTTAATTGTTCTCAGTCAGGAAATTTCTCCTTACTTCTAGGTTGCTTCTCTCCTTGATTAATTTCCATCCTGCCTTGCTTCCTGGTGCTTTGGAAAATAGGTAGACCCCCTCTTCTATGTGGCAGCCCCTTAGATATGAACACTGCTATTATGTCTCCCCTAGTATTTCTTTTCATTAGACTTCACATATCCAATTCCTGCAATTATTCTTCATATGTTTTAATCTCAAGGTGCCTAATCATCTTTGTTGCTCTTCTCTGCACTCTTTCCAGAGTCTCAACATCTTTTTTATAATGCACTGAACAAACTGGATGCAATATTCCAACTGTGGTCTTATTAGGTCTTTATAAAGCAGTACTAATACTTCATGTGAGCTTGATTCTATCCCTCTTTTAATGCAGTTAATAGGATTGCATTGACCTTTTGGCTGCTGCAACACCCTACTTGCTCTTATTTAATTGATTATCCACAAGGACTCCAAGATATCTCTCACAGTTATTGCTACTGAGCCAGGTTTCAGCTAATCTAACCTGCACATTTGTTTTTTGTTTTCTTTCTTTCCACTGAATTTCATTTTGTTAGAAAGGGCCCAGTGTTCAAGTCTGTCAAGATCCATCTGGCTCCTGGGCCTATCTTCCTGAATGTTGGCAGTACCTGCCAGCTTAGTGTTGTCTGCAAATTTGATTACTCCACCTTCTATTCCCTCATCTAAATTGTTTATGAAGATGTTGAAGAGTACCGAACTTAAAACAGAATGTTGGAGTACCCCACTGCTTCCTTCCTTCCATTTAGATGTAGTTCCATTAAGGACTACAAATTGAGTGTGATTTGTCAGTGGGTTACAAATCCATTTGGTGGTGATGCTGTCTATGCCACATTTTTCTAGCTTGCCAAGAAGTAGGTTAAAGTCTACTTCGTCAAATGCCTTACTGAAATCCAAGTATACCATGTTCATAGCATTTCAGTGATCCACTAATGTAGTCACTTTGTCAAAGAATGAAATAAGATTTGTTAGGCATGAACTCTTTTTGACAAACCCATGTTGGCTTCTTGTTTTAACTTTGCTTGCTTCTAAGTATTCACAGATTTGTTGCTTGATCATATTTTCCAGGATATTACCAAATGTTGGTGTCAGGCTGATTGGTCTGAAGTTCCTGGATCTGTTTTTTTTTCTCCCCTTTTTTTGAAGATGGGAACCATATCACTTCTTTTCCAGTCCTCTGGTAGTTCCTTGGTTCAGTACTCCAGGATCTTTGAAAGATATGGTTCAGTGGTTCTGAGATCACATCTTCCAGCTCTTTCAGAAATCTGGGATGTAATCCATCAGGTGAGTTGGACTTCTCTAAGCAGATAGGTGTTCTCTTACAAATTTCTTGCTTATTTTAATTTGTATTCCTAGACTGTCTTTTATGGTTATGTTTTTAGGTTGAGCTATTTTTTTCTTTTTGTGAGATGACAGATGGAAAGAATGAATTAAGCATAGCTCTTTCTCTCTACTGTCCATTACTTGTTTGCCATCTTCTCCCATAAGTGAACCAACTGTTTCCTTGACATTTTTCTTGTTTTTTATATGTTGAACAAAATTTCAATTATAATTTTTGACATGTGTTGCAAGTCTTAGTTCATTCTTAGCCTCAGCTTTTCTGACTTCATCTTTGCAAGTTTGGGCTATTTGCTTGTATTCTGCCTTATATGTCCCTCTTTCCGTTTTTTGTACTCATTTTTTGGATTTCAGTTTATCTGTTTATTATGTGCAATCATGCTGGTTTCTTCTTGGATGTCTCATTTTTCTTTTCACTGGCACTGAGCTGATCTGGGCTTTTATAATAATATTTTTTAGAGTTTACCAAGCTTCTTGAGTTGTTTTCCCCTTTAAGATTTTCATTCATGGAATCCTTCCCAATCTCTCTTTAAATTTGTTAAAGTCAGCTTTTTTAAAGGCTAAGACACTAATTTGATTATGTTTTATTGCTTGTGTTTGCATTCTGTTGAATTCCAACATGACATGGTCATTCTCCCCCAAAGTTCTGGCAACTTGGGTCCCCTCGATCACCTCTGTTAGCAAGAACAGAGTTCCAGTTTCCCTATCCTATATTGGAGTCTCTAAAGTATTATTTTAGCAGTATTAGAAGGTTTTATAAATGATGAAATGCAGGAACATATGGCTTGAGTAACTATGGTGAATATCCAGAACTGAGTCTGACTAACTACAAGGGATAATCATAAGGTCTATGCTGCAGCAATCAGCATAAGAGAGGCAAATTAGATTTCCACCCTGATCACATCCACATTCAAGATTATTCTTTCAAGTGACCAACCCTAATTTTTTATTCATTCTGGGTTATGTAAAAAAAAAAGAACCATGCAGTGTTTCTTCCTCCCAAATGTCCCTCTTCTTTTTAATGAAGCTCACAAAACAGCAACCCTCTCCAGATTTAGGAGAGTGCTTAAAACAGGTGGATCTATTTAAGCCTTTGCATTTGCTTTTATTGTTCTGTTGTTCTATCTTTTAATAATTGTTTGTATAGATAGTTTAATGGATTTTTGCAAGCCATCCAAAACTATGTATTTTAAATTGATAAATCAATCAACAATATATAATACACATTAACATTAAAGCTTTTTACATGCACATTTCCTTCCTGATTTTTTTTCTACACCACTTTATAAAATCAGATAATACAATGCCTTTTATTTTTAAATTCACATGTTCACATCAATTAATGCAGTATAGCTACAGTATAAGCAGTCACTACTGCTGCCTATATTCTTTATGTAAATGACAAATTTAAATATTAGCTTACATAGAAAAACTACATGCCAAGGTGGAAAGCAGTGTAATTCATACCAATAAAGCTTGAAACAGAATATTTTAGTAAAAAATCATCATAGAAGTATTTTTAGTTCTCATGTTATCAATCTTTTTTTAAATTCAATGGGGCTTATTAAATGATGGCTTGTGGGTTTTGTATTCCTAAGAAGTGTGTTATCAGTGCATTCTACTAGTGATAAGTTGCAATTCAATCGTGTCCCCTACTTGTCCTATTCTCTATGTCTTCTCAGTGAACATAGGTTTACATAAGTGCACTCCATTTTCTATATCCTTTGTTTTCCAAATACATCTAAAAGATTTGGGGCCAACTTGTGTTGTGAGAAAAATGACAATAACCAGTATAGAAAGATCCTCCGGCCACAGAAATTAAAGAAAAAGCTGCTCTAAATAGAGAAACTTGTTCCTTTCCTAGCAGATGTTGTTCAAAATATTATCCAACATCTATTTGCTGAGAAATGTTTGCAGATATATATTTATTCTGAGTTAATTCCAGAGTTATATCACAATGCTGCATAATACAATGGATATATAGTACAAAAACAGCATATAAACCAAATAACACTGAAGCATGATTTATTGGATTAACTCAGTTGCTCAGGCTCACACAACATTTTGATCCCTAGATGAAATCCCTAGATGCTGAGTTTGTACAATATATTGAGTCATAAAGTAGCTAACTCTAGTTTAGCTTTGCAAACTATGTGAAACAAGCAGATCAAGAGACCATGCCTTTGTTTTCTTACCAAGTAATCTCAAAAGGTAACTCTCTATTTCTGTATCTATATAGAAGGTTAAAAGTGATTTTTAACCCATTGATTTTTCAAACCCTAACTTGTCTTGTATCTCTTTTCTTTTGTTATCCTGGAGGCATGGTGGTATGCCCTTATTTTAAACACCTTTGCTTCCTTCCATCTCTTCCTCCCACTCTTCCAAAAAGTGTCAATATTTTATCTGGATTTTTAACTTCACTCCATAACAGTTGCTTGACCTCCTGACTCGCACAAGTCATATAAATTCTGAGACTTTATTCAGGAGCCATGTTCATGCTATTGAATAAGCAATTTGGGAGGATGAATTAATGACTTCTGCTGTTGCTGGAAAGTCCCTGAAGAAATATTAAAATTGCTTGCAGACTGAATCAATACTCACTGAACACCAAAGCATGAGATCTTGGAGAAACAAGCATTTGGAAAAGAAAGAGGAATTCCTACATAAACCATCCACTTCACCCCTACTACATTTTTAAAAAGAATCAGCTGATTCCTTTTACTTGAGTTTTTAAAGGGTGCTGCCTTAGGAATAAGAGAAAGGTAATTCCTCTTCCTTTGTGTTTCTGCAGGAACAGCAGCTGGGCATACCGTGCATCTGAGATCATCCTAACCTGACAACCTTTACAGGATGGAGAGATCAAGTCCTGATATTGCATGCCAGCCATTCATTTCAACTAAAATCAAGGAACTTAGATTTATTTTAAATATTTCATATTTTTTTAAATGTGTGCACATTTTGAAATTGCTTACTATAAGAATATAAAAATGCCATGAATGAAAAACCATCTACTAGAAAGACAAATATTCATGGATTAGACAATGCCAAAAATATGCCAACATTTAAAGCTGTTGAAAAGAGTTTGGCACAACAGCAGCATGAAGGAAAAAAAACCCTCAATGTTTAACAACTTAGCCTTAGGAGAAAAACAAATAAGTGGACTATTGAGGCTCTTTTCAAGAGAAGAACACAGCTATCCAGAGGTTTTTCTGAAATGTGCACAAGAACAAGTGAGAATATATAAATGTTAAAATATTTACACCAGCTTATTTCTATTGTAGGAGAATATATACCTTATACTAGGCTAGGTCAAGTAAAAAACAATTAGCTTTTGAGAGCTCCCAAAGATCTATAGTATTTTCTGATATTCTGACAAACAAGAAGGGTGAAGTTGGGTAGAATTACTTTGACTAAGGTTAAAGCTACCTGGTCAGAGTGGCACAGGATTGTAATCTGCTTTGACTAACAGATTTCTCAAAAACATCAATCCCTGTGGGGAGACCATAATAAGTTAGGGTGCAACTGCACAGCGTTCTAAGGAGCAATTCACCAGAGCTATAGTCATCAGAAAAGTGTGCTAGCATTAATTTTATTGTCTTAGGCCAAACTCTCTACTGTCTCAGTAACGAGGCTTGTGAGTGTCCTGTCCTTCAAAGTGGGACAAGTTAGTGAATTTTCCTGGTTTCATTTCTCCTTCGTGGAGTAGTACCTATCAGTAGTTATTCTGTAATATTAGAATATTAGTAATTCTTCCTAACATACAGTTAAGGTGACCAACTTTTTCACAATGAAAAGGAGGACACAAAGAAATTGAAGGAAAAAAAACAAAGCCACTTGCACATGGTGCACTCTTGCGCATGGCGCACTCTTGCATGTGGCACACTCTCTCAAAACAATTCTCCTGTGTGGGGCGCATGCATCTCATAATCACGTCTTGCCACACTGTACCGAGCCTTGATGAATCGTCATGTCAAATACAAATACGTCACATCACACACAACGGATCGGATCGGCATCGATCAAATATGGAGATTTGCAGATTAGTCTTCAAATATCAAAAAGGAGGACATGTAGGGGACCACTTTTTGAGAGAGGACAGAACTTACAAAAGGAGGACTGTCCTCCCTAAAGGAGGATAGTTGGTCACCTTTATATAGTAGGGTTAAGTTGTATGGAGGTGCTATGAATGGTGGTTTATCCTTTTTATGCTGGTCTATGACCATAATAAAGATTTGTTTGTTAGCCACCTGTCAAGTTGCCACGTTAATAGATCATCACTGCAAAGAAAAGAGTTATATCCTATTTCATTCTGTGGCCTCTGCTATTTCCATGACCTGTCGGGGCTCTTTGGTTTAGCACTCTTTCAAAAGTGAGCTAAACCATGTTCAGAAATAGCCAAATTGGAAGATGACAGTGCAGAGAAAAGATTGTGAGGAACATCAGGAGTATTCTCTCCTGCTTCACCAGCACCTGCCTCCATGCTAATAAGTACAGAAAAGATTATGGGAGTGATGGGATCAATAATGAATGAATTCTGTCCTTATCTAATGTTGCAAAAGAATGGCACTGTTGACAATAGGCAGGTATGGCTAGCAGCATATGGAAGTTGTCCAAGAAGTGGCATCCCTCAAATAATAAACAGAAATGATATGGATATCTGAACTCTTAGTCAGCCAAAGCAGTGAAAAACCTACAGTGCAGTTGTTGGTAATAGAAGCAAGCACAGAACTGTCAGAACCAGGTTGTCCCCAGCTTTAAATTCATTTCCTATGCAGCTTGCCTTCTGAAGAGTGCTAATGTCAGATAGCCTGCTGCTTGTGGCCATAGAAAAGAACTCAGTGGAAAAAATTTCATTGCAGCTTTGCAACTACAGCCTGAACTTTGCTTATCTGTCCAAGGATAGTTCTTAGTTTAGTTTACTTTATTGTCATTGCACCTCGTACAATGAAATCAAACACCATCTTCAGTGCACATCATGACCATGACCATGAAAATAAACACAAACACACATCCTTCACCCATCACACATTGAACCAGAAATCCCTGACACCACACCAACACTGCACTATACAGCAGAATTCAAAAGAGCTACTGCCCTGGGATAGAAGCTGTTTTTCAGCCTATTTGTCCTTATTTTTATTATTCTGTACCATCTGCCAGATGGTGATAGTTCAAAAAAAGGGTTCCCAGGATGAGATGGATCTTTGAGAATGTTTTGAACTTTCTTAAGGCAGTGGGAGCTATAAAGCTCTTCCAAAGAGGGGAGAGGGCAACCAATGATCTTCTGGGCAATGACATTAACCCTCTGGAATGTTTTCATATCTGCCACTGTGCAATTGGCAAACCATACAGAGGTGCAGTATGTTAAAATGCTCTCTATGGTGCAGCGGTAGAAGGTCACCATCAGTTTTTCATTCAGTTGTTGTTTTCTGAGAAGTCTCAAGTAGTATAATCTCTGCTGGGCCTTTTTGATCAGGGCTGCAATGTGGGCACCCCAGATCAGGTACTCTTTTAGGGTACTCTTTTAGGGTAACACCCAGAAACTTAAAACTAGCCACTTGCTCCACTCGGTCTCCATTGATAAGCAAGGGCTGGATGTCTGATCTGTTCCTTCTATAATCCACTATAAGCTCCTTGGTTTTATTGGTGTTGACCAAGTTATTGTCTCCACACCATGAAAGCAACTGGTCCACCTCATCTCAGTAGGCAGACTCATCCCCTGTGGAGATAAGTCCCACCACTGTTGTATCATCTGCAAATTTAGCAATATTATTACAAGTGTGAGTGGGAACGCAGTCATGCACATAAAGAGTATAGAGTAAGGGAGTCAACACGCAACCCTGTGGTGTACCAGTGTTAAAAATAAGGGCTGAAGAGTATGATTACCTAATCTGACCCTCTGTGAGTGGCCAGATAGGAAATCCATAATCCAAAGGCAGATTGAATTAGAAAGCCCAAGGTCCAGAAGATTAGACACTAGTCTATGTGGAAGAATTGTGTTAAATGCCGAACTAAAATCCACAAAAAGCATCCTCACATAGCCCCCCGCTGTTCTAGATGAGTCAGAGCAGTGTGAAGAGTGATGGCTATAGTGTCCTCTGTAGATCTATTTTTTCTGTATGCAAACTGGTGTTTATCAAATGTATGCAGAAGACCAGAAATGATGTGCCGGCAGACCAATTTCTCAATGATGATAGGAGGGAGTGCCACTGGTCTGTAATCATTGAGGTTATTGATAGGGAACTTCTTTGGCAGCGGAACAATAGTGGAAGCCTTCAAACAAGATGGAATAGTGGACTGGGATAAAGACTGATTGAAGATCCTTGTAAAGACTCCAGCCAACTGATCAGCACAGTCTTTAAGCACTCAGCCAGAGACTGCCAGGACCGGCAGCCTTTTTAGGGTCCACAGCCCTCAGAATGCTCCTCACCTCCTGTTCCTCCACAATGAGGTGGGGGCTACAATTGGCTGGTAGTTGTGTTTTATCTGTCTCTGATGTCTCCACTTCAAATCGAGCAAAGAAATGATTCAGTTCCTCTGCCAATGAAGCATCCCCCTCAGCAGGGATGACATTGGTCAGTTGATGGTTTGTAATTTGTTGAATCCCTCGCCACACCTGCCTCATGTTATTGCTATAAAAATTATCCTCAATCTTCCTCTTATAATCAGTCTTGGCCTTCCGAATACCTTTCTTCAGATTAACTCTAGCAGCACTGTATCTTGCCCCATCACCGGACCTAAAGGCCTTGGTCCTGTCACGCAAGAGATGCTGGACTTCCTTGGTCATCCAGGGTTTCTGATTGGGATAGATCCTAATACGTTTATCCACAGTGATAGTATCTGTGCAGTGTTTGATATAGCACAGAACAGTTGCAGTGTGCACCTCTAGGTCAGGGTGGTAAAAGATGTCCCAATTTGTGTTCTCAAAACAATCCTGAAGTTGTTGGGAAGCATCTTCTGGCCAAGATTTCACTGTCTTTATTATAGGCAGAGCCCGTCTCCTAAGAGGGATGTACGCTGGTGCTAAAAGCAGTAAAATATGGTCTGATTGTCCCAAATGTGGTAATTGTATAACCTTATAGTCATGTTTGATGTTGGTATATATTTTGTCCAATATGTTTCCTCCTCTAGTAGCACACTTAACATGCTGATAGAATTTAGGGAGCACTTCTTTTAAATCAGCTTGATTAAAGTCCCCCACTATGATATGCACAGCATCAGGATACTTATTCTGCTGATTACTAACAATGTTATACAAGAATCCCAAAGCTATGGTAGTATTGGCATCAGGTGGGACATAGACTGTAACAATCAAAACCACACTGAATTCCCACAGAAGATATATGGGTCTACATTTAAGAGTCATATACTCCAGATCCATGGAGCAGTGGCTGTCTGCAGTCTTTGTATTGATACACCAGCTTTTGTTCACATTTGATCTTCTTCTAGTGTTGGTATGCAGAAGTCCTCTGGTTGCCTAGCTACAAAGGGGTTGGAATGTACAGTTTGTTTCAAGTTGCTGTTTTCACATGCTTTGCCTCAGAGCTTACCTGGAATTTCTTGCTTTCGGTTCTTTCCTAATAAAAGTACTTTTCTCTAAATTTATGGAGCTGAGGATTTTTCTTTCCTAGGAAAGGGACAGAGGCAACCCTGACATTAGGCAAGCTCTGCTTTAATTGTCAACCCAAAGATAGCAGTCTACCGTGGGGACCAATCATCCAATGTCCAACCACGGGAATGAAATGGAGGAAACTGAAACTATGGTCAGCTCACCCAATAGACCACATTGTGCTTGAAATAAGGCAGAATGGTGAGAGGAGCTGGATTTCAATGAGAAGCCCATCAAGCTTACATGGGTGAGGGCAAGGGGAAGAAACCCCCCCAAGAGGAAAGCCCAGGCCCTGTTCCTGATACAACAGGTGAGGGGGAGTCAAAGAGCCCAAGAACTTCTTGCATAGACAGCTACCCAAGGTTCTTGGTTCAAGGTTCAGACCAAGCTGCACCACTCTGCCGGCAGGGACTGCTCCTCAAAGGCATCGGAACCCAAAGGTCCCAGCCTTGAGGGTTAAGTATGGGGGAGACCCCAAGAAACTGGGGTTCTTCCTGGTGCAAGCCTGGAACTACATGCAGGAGAATGGGGCTGAACTGGAGACAGGAAAAGCCCAAATATGATGGGTTACTATGGCTCTAGAAGGTGCAGTGGCTGAATGGATGGTCTCCCTCCACAATAACAATGTCCCCCAACTGTGGATCTATGACCACTTTATGTCAGCCCTTTGCCAACAGTTTTGTTGTGGCCCACCAGTAGCCAGTGGAGCTGGCAGCAGACTTGAACATTGAGGAGGTTGGGGAGGAACATGGGCCAGTCCTGGAGTCTGAGGAAGGCTCTGGTGAGTGCTGTGCATCAGAGGCAGAGATGGGGCCAGGACCACCTGACAGTTATCAGCTGCCTTCGGAGTCAGAGATCAGTGGGGCAGAAGAACAGCTGGAGCCTGTTCCTGATGTGCACATGCACAGAGCCGTCAGGCAAAGGGAACAGTTAAGGAACAAGGTTCGACTTGGGAGTAAAGGCACAAGTAGATGGTGAATGGCCCCTCCCATAGGGGTGAAAGAGGAGTGGTGTTTGCAGGAGACAATTAGTTCATTTAATTAGTGTGAAGATTTGTTCGTGACTCACAGAGACTCCTTGCCAAGATTCTCCTTGTACAGCGTTGCACTTGTACAGGTTTTGTCAGGACAAGCAGTCTGTTTCATGATTTTGTGAAGCCTAGGTCAGAACAGGTTCAAGGATCCACTGGCCAAGTACAAGGTTCAAATCTGGATAAAGAGCATCACCCAGAAATTCCGGGAGCTGGCAGGCCAGTTAGCCACATGGCCCAAAGACATCCTTATCAACTGCTTCAAAGATGCCTCAACAATGATATCTACCACACCTGCATCTTGCATAAGGCCCCAAGAACCCTACAATGCTTGTATGCTATGGCAGAGGAAGTGGAGATCGACCTCACCCGGGACCGATGCTGCAGGGTCAGAGGACAGGGCGAGTCCATCCCTCCCACGTGTAAAAAAACACCCAGGACCACAGTGTGCTTCAGATGTGGGAAGGAAGGGCACTGAGCTGCAGTATGCCAACCCAGCAAACCCAACCTCAATGCCATGACAACCCCAAGGGAGGAGGCAATGAAACGAGCTCCAAGGATCTGAGAGACAGCACTGAAAGGTCTGGAGGTCATAGAGTTCGCCCTTCCTAGTTCTGAGGGGTTGACAACTCCAACCCGGTAGAATAAGACTGAAAGTGATGATGTCAACAACCCCATGGTAAGTCAGTGGGTGACCCCTGTAACCCTCCTGTGGAACTAGTGGTGCCCTCTTTGGGGACCCAAGAGAGGATGCTGGCTTTATTGGGCTTGGGTTGCACTAAGTGTGTGTCAGCCCGGAAGCAGACCTGACCAAAGCCATTTTGACCACTTCAGTGTTACCACATGGGAGCTGAGGGATAGGGAGGAGGGATTTGAGATAGAAGGGATTCTGTAGCCAAAACAAAATATTTTCTCTTGAGTACCAAGGACAATCTGACACCTGGTTGGAGGAAGGCGGAGTGATGCTACCCAGTTGCCAGAATGCCCCGTGATTGGACCAGTGATGGGATTCAATTTTTTTTACTACCAGTTCTGTGGACATGGCTTGGTGGGTGTGGCAGGGGAAGGATACTTTAAAATCTCCAGTCAGAGATAGTATTTGCCAGTTCTCCAAACTACTCAAAATTTCTGCTACCAGTTCTCCAGAACTGGTCAGAATACCACCTCTGGATTGGACCATGTGACTGACTGTTTTGAGAAAGTTGGAAATCTTTTACTTTTAATTAGATGAAAACAGTGTTTTCAGTTTTCACCAGATACGTGCCAATATGATATTTCCAATAAAACTATTCTTTGAGGAATCTACTTGCCTTGGAATTTTGCATGATATGGATCTGTTACTTGGAATCCTGACAGTGCATAGTTAGCCCTGAAGTCGTTGAAAAGCTGGGAATGAGACTCAAATGGCTGAGGGTATCCATAGCATTTTGCCAGCTAGATGGGACCATAGCTGGATGGAGACTGGCTCACTTATAACTGAACCAGTAGAGATGAGAATGGGAAAGCATAAAGAGACTCTGAGTTTTATAATGGTGCCAGGATGGAGAGGTCCCTTCTACTTAGACTGTCTTGGCTGCAGAAATGGAACCCTTAGGTGAACTGGAGGAGAGAGCTTTTAAAGATTCGACAGAAAGTTACCAAAAAATAGGAAAAGATCCCAAAGCCCGGGGGTAGGAGAAACAAAGAGCAAAGAGAGCTGGGGACAGTGGCTCAGGATCATCCAATAAATCAATTCAGAATCCTGAAGGAGTATTGGGACTTATGATATGTGTTTAGTGAGAAAGGTTCCAATGCGCTTTCACCACATCATCCAACAGACTGCAGTATTGAAATCCTTCTCAGAGCTAAACTCCCCAAGCCTAAACTTTACTCAATGACTTCATGTGAACTAGGAGGGCTTTGCAACTTCATAGACAAGATTTATCCAACTAGCAAGGCCACAAGTGGCAGCCCCAGTTTTGTTCTGGGAGAAGAAAGATGGGACTCTTGGTAGAATAAGATTGAAAATGCTGCAAGAATCTAAAAACAACAGGGGTTTGGGAGCTTTATCAGCAGGCATCTGTACTTACTTGGCTGAAAGAGTGGGTAAATCTGAGACATAGAAGATTATTACTATTGGAGGGACTTGTTCTTCAATTGGGGTGGCACACTTTCTTGTGGTATGATAAGAATAAAATGCAAGATATTTCCAAAGACATTATGTAAGAAATGCATTACTTTTAATATGGGAAAAAGTTAAAACAAAAAACTATAGGAAAATACCAGTCTGGCTTTCTATGATGGAAGCACTGATACTTCCAAATGTTATTAACTCGGATAGAATTGTAACTTATAAAGACATTTTGAGTGAAGATGGGGAACTCAAAACGACATGGGAATTGCAAAATCAAGGGGTAGACCATACAAAATCATGGTGGCCATATTTGCAAATACAATCAAGATATGTGAAAGATGCAAAAACATATGGATTCTATAAAGAACCAACAGCACTGGATCAGATATTTTGAGGGATGGATGAAAAAGTAATAAAGAATATATATAGTTATCTGTTAAATATTAAAATGGAAGATGAACAGGTGAAAGAATTGATGATAGCATGGGCAAAAAACTTTGGATATATCATAGAATTAGATAAATGGCAAAAACTTTGGGATAGAAATTACAAATGGACAACGGCAATCACTTACAAGGAAAATTTGTATAAAATGTTTTATAGGTAGCATTTGCCACCAGCAAGATTAGCAAAGATGTTTAAAAGTGAAATGGTGGAAATGTAATCAGATACCAGGTTCTTACTTCCACATGTGGTGGACTTGTCCAAAAGCAAAAAGAAATTGGACAAAAATACATACATGGTTAGAGAAAATGGTAAAGCAACACATAGACTTAAAGCCAGAAATATTTTTCTTAGGTATATTACCAGAAAATTACAAAAAGGGACTACATACAGGTGAAACTCGAAAAATTAGAATATTGTGCAAAAGTTCATTTAATTCCGTAATGCAACTTAAAAGGTGAAACTAATAAATGAGATAGACTCATTACATGCAAAACAAGATAGTTCAAGCTGTGATTTGCCATAATTGTGATGATTATGGCTTACAGCTCATGAAAACCCCAAATCCACAATCTCAGAAAATTAGAATATTACATGCAATCAATAAAACAAGGATTGTACATAGAACAATATCAGACCTCTGAAAAGTATAAGCATGCATATGTACTCAGTACTTGGTTTGGGCCCCTTTTGCAGCATTACTGCCTCAATGCAGCGTGGCATGGAAGCTATCAGCCTGTGGCACTGCTGAAGTGTTATGGAAGACCAGGATGCTTCAATAGCGGCCTTCAGCTCTTCTGCATTGTTTGCTCTCATGTCTCTCATCTTTCTCTTGGCAATGCCCCATGGGGTTCAGGTCAGGCGAGTTTGCTAGCCAATCAAGCACAGTAATCCCACGGTCACTTAACCAGATTTTGGTGCTTTTGGCAGTGTGGGCAGGTGCCAAGTCCTGCTGGAAAATGAAGTCAGCATCCCCATAAAGCTCATCTATGGAAGGAAGCATGAAGTGCTCCAAAATCTCCTAGTAGGTGGCTGCGTTGACCCTGGACTTAATGAAGCACAGTGGACCAACACCAGCAGATTACATGGCTCCCCAAATCAACACAGACTGTGGAAACTTCACACTGGACTTCAAGCATCTTGCTGTGTGTGCCTCTCCATTCTTCCTCCAGACTCTGGGTCCTTGGTTTCCAAATGAGATGCAACAGTTGGTCTCATCAGAAAAGAGGACTTTGGACCACTGAGCAACAGACCAGGTCTGTTTTTCTTTAGCCCAGGTAAGACGCTTCTGATGTTGTTTGTTGTTCAGGAGCGGATTGACAAGAGGAATACGACATTTGAAGCCCATGTCCAGGATCCGTCTGTGTGTGGTGGCTCTTGATGCACTGACTCCAGCCTCAGTCCACTCCTTGTGAAAGTCCCCAACACTTTTGAATGGCCTTTTCCTGACAATCCTCTCCAGGCTGTGGTCATCCCTGCTGCTTGTGCACCTTTTTCTTCCACATTTTTCCCTTCCACATAACTTTCTATTAATGTGCTTTGATACAGCACAACTGTCAGGTCAGCAGTCTTTCCCATGATTGTGATTCCTACTGAACCAGACTGGGACACCATTTAAAGTCTCAGGAAGCCTTTCCAGGTGTTATGGATTAATTAGCTGATTAGAGTGGGACACTTTGAGCCTAGAATATTGCATCTTTTCACAATATTCTGATTTTCTGGGATTGTGGATTTGGGGTTTTCGTGAGCTGTAAGCCATAATCATCACAATTATGACAAATCATGGCTTGAGCTATCTTGTTTTGCATGTAATGAGTCTATCTCATAATATTAGTTTCACCTTTTAAGTTGCATTACTGAAATAAATGAACTTTTGCACAATATTCTAATTTTTTGAGTTTCACCTGTATTTAATAATGTGTTGACAGCAACAAGAATTGTATTTGCACAATATTGGAAAAATGAGGACACACCTACAGATGAAAGTATAATTAGAAAAATATTAGAGTGTGTGAAGATGGACAGATTGATAATAATAAAAGATAAGGAAGAAACAGAATATTTTTCAACATGGTATATGTTTTATCAATGGTTGGATAAAAGAGGTAGAAATTAGAGGATGAAAGATTATTGGAATATATAAGTAAACGATGCAAGAAATTTTACTATAATAAGTAAATTTTAGTATTCTAACTATGGATGTTATTATAATTATTACTTTTACTACTAGTTTATTAACACCTTGTATAAAAAATTGATCCAGACAATACACTGTTTATTAAGCACTTATTTTAAAGAAGAAAAAAATGTATAAATAATTTTGTTTAAAAAAAGATGGTACTCTTTGTCTATTTGTTGACTATAGAGGGATAAACGCAGTATGCATAGAAAATGACTACCCACTACCCCAATGAAAGACATGTTGGTGCATATAGGCAAAGAAAAAATCTTCACTAAGTTAGACTTGCGGGAAGCTTACTACTGGGTTTGAATCAAGGAAGGTGACAAATGAAAAACTGTATTTAATTGCCCTCTGGGATGTTTCCAATTCCAGGTGCTCTGTTTTGGCCTACAACCCCCACCCCCACCCCACGGTATTCATGCAACTAAACAGTGAGGTTCCACCAAGCTAAAATTGATTACCTGGGTTACTGTATCTCAAATGAAGGAGTGGAAATGGATCCAGAAAAGGTAAAGGCAGTGTAGAAGTAGGCCCCTCCTTGCACTAGAAGGCAACTGCAAAGCTTTCTGGATTTTGCCAATTTCTACCAGCAGTTCATCCCCTCATTTGCAAAGATTGCATTGCCAATCACAACCTTTTAAAAAACTAAGGGTGAGGGGAAGCCGAAGCCAGGTCAGCCACTTAAATGGACCATGGAGTGCCAAGCAGCCTTTGAAAAACTCAAATGATTGTTCTCGGCAGAACTCATGCTGAAGCACCCCGATCCAGATGCTCCATTTGTAATTCAGACCAATGCAAGCGATGTAGCTGTGGGGATGGTGTTATTTCAAAAGAATGCCTATGGATTGCTATAGCCATGTGTATACACCACTAAGAAACTCACGGAGACTGAACAGAAGTGGGCAATATGGAAGAAGGAGGCATATGCAGTGCAGTAGCTCTACTTACATGGTGGCATTTCCTGGAAGGGGCAAGGGCCACGTTTGAGGTATGGACTGACCATAAAAATCTGGAAGCCCTGAAAACTCCACACAGGCTATCCCCTAAATAAATCTGTTGGGCTCAATACTTCAATCGTTTCAACTTCACCCTGTGTTATCAAAAGTTGATGAATGGCTTACTACTCATAAGAATGACTGCACCATGCATGATGGACTGGCTTGGATCAGAGTCAAATTATACATGCCCTCAAGCTTAAGGGGCACCATTACTCTAAGTCAGCACCATTACTCTAAGTCAGCAGGACATTTTGGATTTGTAAAAACCTTGCACTTGGTTAAGAGGCAGTTTTGGTGGTCTTATTTGAAGAAAGACATTGAAAGCTATGTGGCCAGATGTCCAGTTTGTGCTGTAGCAAACAGACCTCTGGGGAAGCCCATGGGGCGTTTATGGACTGTGGCCAGCCTTCAGGCACCATGGAAAGAAATGAAATGTCTATGGGCTTCATTGTCGAATTGCCTGAAAGTGGGAGGAACACTGTTATTTGGGTTGTTACTGATCTTTTTTTCAAAACAAGTGCACTTTGTTCCCTGCCCCAAGATTCCCTCCACAAAGATGTTAGCCTAACTTTTCATACAACACGTATACAGGTTGCACAGTGCACCTGAGCACATTATTTCAGATAGAGAAGTGCAATTTACATCACAGTTTTGGTGGGAATTTTTGAAGCTGTTGGGAACAGACCAGGGCTTAAGCTCCTCCCATCACCCCCAAAATAATGGGGCATGTGAAAGAACCAACTCAGTCCTGGAACAATACCTCAGGTGCTACATTAATTACCAACAGGACAATTGGGCTGACCTTTTGTCTTTTGCAGAAGTAGCATATAACAATTATATACATAGTAGCACAGGGTTCACCCCATTTAAGGAGACACTCCTCCTGTACCCATTCTAATTGAAGGAGAGAAGCATTTTGAAGTTAAAGAAATCCCAGATTCCCAGGGAAGACACCTGAATACTAAACATGTCTGAGCACCTAAATTCCTCCAGATTTTTCATAGAAAATACCCCCAACAAACCCTGAAGGAATCTCTGTTCTTGGTGTGATATATTGTGTGTTTTACCTGTATAAATTTTGTCTGTATGACAAAAGCCTATGTTATGGGGGGGGCGGTGTCAGCTAGCCTACTGCTTGCTGCCATAGAAAAGCGGGGAGGGATCAGTGGAGAATTTTTCATTGCAGCCTGAACTTTGCTTATCTCTCCAGGGACAGTTCTTCTAGCGCTGGTATGCAGAAGCCCTCTAGTTGCCTAGCTACAAGGGGGTTGGGCTGTACAGTTGGTTTCAAGTTGCTGTTTTCACGTGCTTTGCCTCAGAGCTTGCCTAAAATTTCTTGCTTTTGGTTCATTCCTAGTAAAAGTACTTTTCTCTAAATCTATGGAGCTGAGGATTTTTCTTCCCTAGGAAATGGACAGAGGCAGCCCTCATAGCTAGTCCTATTTTTATTTAAAAGAAAAAACAATTTGGTATTCTTTCTAAATAATGCTGGACTCCTGTTAAATTTCAGATCTAGTAGCATTTTCAAGAATGTTATCTCATTATGTATATAAGGATCCTGTCAAACAATTTAACAAGAATTGACCAGACAGCTGTTCCTGCAGAAGGCAGTTTTGGTGTCTGGATGGAAGAAGGCATGTTTGTAGCAGCCTCAACTGGCCAAAAGGGGCTGGGCAGATCCCAATCTCCAACTATATAATTAGTCTCTTCATTAATGAAACATCATAGATTATACTCATCATAAAATGTGTGGGGAGAAAGGAAATACAATTGTTTTAAAACTAGAACAGACAAAAGATTAGCCAAAGGCATCATCATGAAGACATAATACAACAAAAGGCATTCTCTGGTCACAACTAGAGGAACATAAAACAAACTTTAGACAGTTGATGATATTTAATGTACAGGTGAACTGTTTGTATTTCATTCAACAATACTTTTAACCCCAAATGTCTTCTGCCTTAAGACAAGAAAAATGCTGAGGTACTAGGGAAATTAAATGATTTAGCAGCTTTGAGGAACTCGCCATATATTGTCACCATTCCTAAAGGAATAGAGGGCCTGGAACTGATTTGTTCTATGAGCCAGCTACAAAGATTGTGTTTCAAGGCCTTAATTATATTCAACAAGGACAGGCATAGATATTTAAGGAATCAATCCTTTGGCATTTAACTATTTTATATCCAGTTATAACAGCAACATGTATCTTTCTTAAAGGTGTCTCACAGAGACATTGCATAAACATACTCTTTTCACCTAACATGAGTAGATTACCAAATCTACCAAGAATATACAGTGCTCTGCGCCCCCCCCCCCCATTTCTAAAGGTCTTTTTTAGAATTTTTAAATGAAGAAATAAACCCACATATTCTAATAGGTCTGGTAAATGTTAAATATGTACTACCCCATATATTAAAAATGTGGTTCCTTTTTTAGATTCTTCTATTGTAAATAACTATGATTACATTACCATATTTAAATGTTGCATTTTCATTGATCCTGCCAATATTATTTAGTAATTCTTCAATATTAAGTTAGCAGGGAATCTCAGGTTTCTCAGCTATTAAATAATAACATCAAATGTCATAATTCTGTCAATATTAAATATGATTTTGCTTTTTTATCGCTACAGCTGCAATAATTTCTTTATCATATTCAAGTAACTACAATACAACTATTTTATTTTTAAAATACTACAGGCTTACCCAGTGATTGTTGTGACAATAGAAAAACCACCTTCATTACAAAATAGACCCCCACAGTGATGGCTGTGTGATATTAGAAGATTTGGAATTGGACAAGGATATTAGGGTAATCAAACTTTTTTTGTATGCTTACTTTGTATTCTTACTTTAAAATTGGGAAAAATATTTTTTTACCAACTGGAAAAATATTTTAGCAACTTACTATTTGTAAGATAAAGTTATTCAGAAACAGAATTACAAGCTTTCATTAAAATGAGAGGTTGATAGAGGAAGAAGCATGTTCCACATTCAATGTGAAAGGATTACATATTAATTATTTTTAGGGGAAATTTGCAGCTACAGTATCCATTTACAAGAAAAGCAAATAATCTGCCCAGTTCACAGAATGGCAACCTTTCCAGCCTCTTCCTGTGCGAGTTTATTTTTAATGTGGATTACCTAGAAATCAAAGTGCAACTAATACCTATTTATGAGAAAGAAATGTACCGCAGCTGTTTAAATTGGGGAAAATCTTGGTTAAAAACTAAGCTCTGGAGAGGTAGAGGCTGGTATGATTAGAGGTAGACAACTTTGAAGGAAGGTGGAGGAAGGAAGGTGGAGACAGAAGCATCTGCAGGATATCAAAAGCAACACTGTACCACTGTTCTCTCTCTTGCCTCACCTGAAGATGACTTGTGGGGAGGGCATAGTTACTTTATTAAGCCTTTATGATGTCATTCTGTGATATTGCCCTTGGGGAAGGATGAAGGGAGAAGACTTGAAAGGGTTTGGAATGTCCTTTACGACTTTCTATTTCTGTTTTACTGAAAATAACAGAAAATCTACCATCCCACAATTGCCAGGCATAACCAGGATATGCCTAGTGAAAGCAGGAGTGGGGAAACATATTCTTTATAATCAGTGGTGGGATTCAAATTTTTTTACTACCAGTTCTATGGGCATGGCTTGGTGGACGTGGCCAGGAAAGGATTCTGTAAAATCTCCAGTCACAGGTGGTATTTGCTGGTTCTCCAAACTAGTCAAAATTTCTGCTACCAGTTCTCCAGAACTGGTCAGAACCTGCTGAATACCACCTCTGTTTATAATAAAGAAACCATTAAATGTGATTTTTTTTTCTGAGACTGCAAAAGAAAGAGGAATATTGATAGAAGAGAATATTTGTAGCTCAAGGTTGAATTTTGGAGTCCTTGGCGCTCTGAAGCTTGGTTGTTCTTTTGCAGATGTTTCATTACCAAACTAGGTAACATCATCTGTGCTCTGAACCAAGCTCAGAGAACAACAAGGACTCCAGAGAAAAATATGTTTTTATGAACTGCTGTTGACAGTTCATAAAAATGAGGTGGAATTAATGTGAGCATATGTGATTTAATTGTAATTTGTTTGTGAAAATGTTAACACTGTTTACTTTATTAAAAGGAAAAGCTGAGATTTTAACGTGTGGGAGATGTATCACTGTTAGGTAATATAATAAACTAAAACTAACAAACCATATTATAGCTTATCAGTGGTGGGATTCAATTTTTTTTACTACTGGTTCTCTGGGCGGGACTTGGTGGGCATGACTGGGTGGTCATGTGAGTGGGTGGTCATGGCCAACTCCACATCACTCACATCGAGGGGTGCTTTGCCTCACCCTGCTTGCCTGGCCTCCTGAGCTCTTCTGGTCTTTGTCTATTAATTTGTCTACTACTACAGTGTCTGGTTGATTTCTAATGCCTGCCTGTCTTTCTGGATCCAGAACTTCCACAGATTATTATTCTCCACAATCTTCTGTAGAAATTCCTTGATGGCTGGTTGGAGAATTCTGGGAGTTAAAGTCCATACATCTTTCAGTTGAGAAACAGTGATCTACCCCTTGGGTTCTATCTAGTGTGGTAAATCCCTACTTCTATGGATCTGGTGCCTGCTCTTGTGCTGTTATGATCATTGATCAGTGCTGCTTTTTACACACACATCACTTCAGGAATAATTATAAAAAGGATAATTTCTCACTCATTTCTTTATTAGTAGTAGAAACAAAATAAGCAGCCATAAATGCCACCTAAAGTTTCCCTAAATACCAATCAGATTAGAAATACCTGCAATCTAGAGATACAAAACAGACAGGGTGCCAGAGCACCTTGAGGAATTAAAATAGTTAAAATGCAATGATAATTATCAGCAGCCAACTCTTGCTCATAAAGTGAAACCCTTTAGCAGAGAGGTCATTTAAGCTCTCCAAAAAGAGCACACCCAGGAGAAGCAATCCTTAGATCCATTTGCCAAGCTTGCATCCTGCCTCTTGGAAGTACACCCCAAAAGGACAATGCCAGAACCACTAAAGCAGCACTAACTCCCCTCCCCAGATAGAAAAAGAAACCATGAGGCAGGAAAAATTCAAACACAATACAAATAATTAAATCACAACAGTTTAAATCCTTTTAAAACTAAAACACAAAAGTTCATTTCCAGAGCTCACACCCCAGGTAAGGTCAAGTGTAAACACTTGAGATAAACCTAACAACAAAGAAAGCAATTAGCACTAGAATGTAGCAAAGGAGCAAACACAGTAGCTGTTGTTTATTAAATCAATTACCAGAACAAATAGACACAGGAACTAGCCAGATTTCTCAACCCTACTTCTTTTCAGGAACAGAGATTAACCTTTTTCCTTCCAAACAAAGCTGAATAGGGAAAATTATCCCATCAATAAACACAGGATTAAACACCACCAAGCACAGAATTGAACTTCACCAAAAACCAGTTTTAGGCAAAAACTCAGAAAGGGTATGTAAACTCATGTTTGAATGTTTGTTTGTTTGTTTGTTTATTTATTTATTTATTTATTTATTTATTTATTTATTCAACTTATATGCCACCCCCTCTCCAAAAGGACTCGGGGCAGCTCACAGCTAAAATACAATAATAACAATAAATTACCTAAAATATATATTAAACAGTTGTAAGCCGAATTAGAATTAAAACCCCAAAATTAAAATAAACAAACCCCAAAGAGTCAGCACAGCCCAGACTGTAAAAACAGCCAGGTTTTTAACTCGTGGCGGAAGGTGCAAAGATCGGGAGCCAGCCGGAGCTCCGGCGGAAGAAGATTCCATAAAGTGGGGGTGCCACAGAGTAGGCCCTCCCCCGGGTCACCACCAGGCGACATTGACTCACGGACGGCACCCCGAGGAGACCCCGTCTGTGCACCCATACAGGGCGGTTGGTATTTGATGCTGGGAGGAGTCGTTCTCGTAGATATCCTGGACCTATGCCATGTAGGACTTTGAATGTTAACACCAAGACCTTGATCTTAATCTTTCTAGCTAGTCAAGAAGCCTTACTGAATGTCACTCATCTTGGTTCCTTGTCATTAAAAGCTTCTTTCTGGCAGCTCTACTTCGCTATTAAATTAGTTTTTCAAAGTGCTGATTGTTGCATCCTGGCTGGAAGAACTCCAACAGGGGAGTATTTCCTCCAAACAGCACTGTAAAAAACTTAAAACAACCCTTCCCCTTTAAGAAAGTCAAGCCCCAGCAAAGAACCAACAAAGGGGGGGGGGAACCCTCCAGAGTCAGGAAGTCTGGGCATACTGCCAAGAACCTTTAGCTGTTATGATGTAATAACTGTTAACTGAGAGGCAGTTTCTATAAGCAGGGCAATAAAGTTTAGGCTAGAAACAACACCAGAATGCCTTCCTTACAGGATTAGCCCTGTAAAGTGGGGGAAAAAACAAAAGGAGATTTCTTCCAACAACCGGTTCTCCAAACTGCTTAGAAAGTTAACTACCAGTTCCAGTGAATAGGCTAGAACTGGTTGAATCCCACCTCAGCTTAGCATGATAGAAAACACAAGCCAATGTAGTTTATTCAACAAAATATGATTAAAAACAGTGCAGGAAACAGACTATATTTTTTCAGTAAGTTTAGAGAAAAAAATTGCATATCCTGTTCTTTTTACTGACATTTATGAAAGTTAAGTTTCACAGAAAGTTAAATTAGTCATATCCAAAACCTATGCAAACTTGTTTCTGCTGACCCCATGACCCGACCAAGCACAAATGAAAAATATAAAAGATAACACGTTGCAGTGAGAAGGGCATTATGCTTTTTTATTATCTAGCATCATCTATATCTATCTTTATATCTATATCTATATGCGATTCAAGGTTTTGACATTAACATTCAAAGTCCTTCATGGCATGGGTCTGGGGTACTTGGGGGAATGTCTCCTGCCGATATCAAATACCGGTCGCCCTGTGCAAGCACATAGGTTGGGACTCCTTGGGTTGCCGTCCGCACGACAATGTCAGCTTGCGGTGACCCGGGGAAGGGCCTATTCTGCATTGGCCCCCGCCTTATGGAACCAGCTACCCATTGAGCTCCGGCTGGCTCCCGATCTCTCCTCTTTCTGACGCGATCTAAAAACCTGGTTGTTTTTACAGGCTGGGCTGGACTGATCTCCTAGGGGAGAGGGTGGGTTTTAAATTTGATTTTAATTCGGTTTTATACTTGTATTTTGGCTTGTCTAGTTTAATTTCTTTTTAACTAATTTATTCTGTGTTTTTATCTGTGAGCCGCCCCGAGTCCTTTCTGGAGAGTGGCGGCATACAAGTCAAAACAAATAAAAACAAATAAAATCTATCTATCTATCTACCATGTTTCCCTGAAAATAAGACACTGTCTTATATTTTTTTTGGCTCCCAAAAACACACTAGGTCTTATTTTCGGGGTAGATCTTATATATTTTTTTTAATGAAAAAAAACACTTACCATATTCATGTAGAACAATGTACATTTATTCATGTACGAAACCACGAACAAATCGCATACCATGTTTCCCCGAAAATAAGACACTGTCTTATATTTTTTTTGGCTCCCAAAAACACACTAGGTCTTATTTTCGGGGTAGGTCTTATTTTTGGGGTAGGTCTTATTTTTGGGGTAGGTCTTATTTTCGGGGTAGGTCTTATTTTCGGGGAAACACGGTATCTATCTATCTATCTATCTATCTATCTATCTATCTATGCTGTCCAGATAGTATATAGGTAATGGGAATTGAGTCAGTTAAGTTAGAATTGGGAGCTCTCCCCTTAAGGGAATGCCTCATGGTAAATGTAGTTAATGCATCCTGGGAAATGTAGTTCATGTCATGTGGTCACATCTGTAATCCTGATTGGTCACTGAATTGACCCTTGCTTGGCTTGGGGGAGGTTCCATCACTCTTGCCTGGACCCCAGCAGCGTGCTGGTGCCTCACCCCCTTGCTCCTTCATTATGGGATGAAAGATCACTATTCTTTTACACTATGAAGTCAGCTATGCAAAGAATTGGACATTAGATGGATCTCGACATAACCGTGAGTTATATTTGAGGATGCCTGGTGAACCAATAAAGAAACTTTGTATGGAAACCTTTGTAGAGTTGTCTGACTGTCTTTATATTCAGCCAGTAATTATAAAAGACAGAACAGTAAAAGAATAGTGCTAATCCGAACTCCTTCAGTAAAAGAATAGTGCTAATCCGAACTCCCAAGTGAAAGTACAATGCTAATCTGCGTTTCCAAAGTAAAGATATAAATTAATCAGATTGCCTGTGAAAGACTTTATCTCTCCCTCTCTTTCTGAGCAACTGAAATTACCAAAGCCTGTTTGAATTGCTGGGAGGGGCCAGAAATCCCCCATTTCGCAAGAGACAAACAAGTAAAATCTTCTCTGGGTCTTTGCATTTCTGTCTCTCTGCTATCTCAAAGACTGTTTTGCAAACAAGAGAGAATCTGGGTGAAAATCTGTAGCATTTCCTGAGTCTTCAGCCACAAGAAAAAAGAAAGATTGGTTCCCTGTTCTTCGACAGAAGCAAGATAATAAAGAGGCCCTCTAGCAAGTTTATGATGGGGTCTCCAAGCAACAGGGTCGTAAATTCTTTAATGCTGAGCTGTCTCCACAGCAACGGGCCCTATACCCCCACTGAAGAGAGAAACCAAATCCAGCAAGCAATTTAAAGACAGGAATGCAGCTTGCCGTTTCTCTTTGCTGACAGAGCCAAAAGATTTTTCCTTTACTGAAATTAGAAGCAATCTAAAGTCAAAGATACCATTCTACATTAATCAATAAAGGGAAATCACCTAATCATAGTTTGCCCAAGCATTACTTAAAAGCAAAACTTCCTTTGATGACTATCCATCATAAATGCATGCAATTCAACAACCCCTTGCAACATAACCCCAAGGGTCAAGCACCACTAAAAGGCCAACCTGTGTACCGCACCAGTGTCTTCCAGACCTGGCAATGCACACCTCTAGTGGTCAACCACTGAATTTTACAGAAGTTTCTAAATTCAGCCACACACCTGCTCCACCACCCTAGTGAAAAAAGAGGAATTACACAGAAAACCGCTAAATTTTCCAAAACTCACCTTTGCCAATTTGAAGCATGGCAATGTCTTCAGCCATGACAGATCTCTCTGATGTACCAGAGGACTTGAACCCTCCACCCACCCTTGATGTAAACGTGGAGCTTGGTTCCCAAAACCCAGAATCGGAGGTCCACAATTCTGCAGAGGCAGCAGGATCTCAGAAAGCCTACAACCTCAGACAACATAGGAAGCTTACCAAACCCATGGTGTCATGCCTGGGGGAGGATTGGGACAGGCAGTATCGACGCTATGCAGACTCATGGTCAGAGCTGGTGGAGATCTGTGAAGCCCCAAAATGCAAGCTGTCCCTCGAGAGAATCTGCACATTGCTAGATGATCTAGATGACCTTCCGCACGGTGGAGAAACAGTGAAAGTAAACTTAAGTCCATCCAGTCGAAGCTGGGTGATCCAAAGCTCCAAGAACACATTCAATGCTTTGAGAAGCTAAACAAGGAACGTGAAGACTGCATTCGGGAAGGCAAATACTCCCTCCAGGCTGCACTCTACGATGTGCTACAGCTGGAAGAAGTGTCAAGGGAGAGGGCCATATCCGACATATCTCCTTGATCACACATGGCCTCCTCCCACTATTCTAAGAAAGCCTCCTCCCTCCATCCCAAGCCAGCTAGATCTCAAGCAGGTTCCAGCATCTCACAGCAATTCTCTGATGCTAGGTCTTCCCATCCTTCCAGAGCATCCTCCCATCGCAGCGACGCATCTAAGGCCTCCAAAGCAGCAAGTTACGCCGACCAAGCTGCAGAAGCTGAAACAGAAGCTGCAGTAGCAGACACAGATCTATGTGCAATGACGGAGATGACACAGCAGAAGGAGGCAGTAGCAGCTCAAGCAGCAGAAATTGCCAGCCAACAGGCAGAAATGGCCAGACAACAGGCAGAAATGGCCAAAGCTCAGGCCCAGTTGGAGTTGGTTGAACGACAAAGGGAGTTGGCAACAAAGACAGCATGGGCTGCAGCATTACGGAAGGTTGCTGACAACGCCTCCCTCAACTTCAACCCTGGAGAGTTGGAAAGAGAGAGCCCAGATAAATGTGTCAAAGCCTATGTGAAGGAGCAGTACTCACTACGAAATGAACCGGCACGGTTAGTTAGCAGTCTCCCAGAACCAAGGGATCGAAGGGGAGAATCTCAACCACAGGATCCACACATTGGTCAAAAAATTGACATTGTAAGACCTAAGACTCGAGGTTCCTTTTCCAAAAGCAGCAAACCTACCCCAATGTCTCACGGCCTGCTGGGCAAGCAACATAGACCACCAGTAACTACGAAGATTCCTCAACAGGTAGGCATGCAAGCAGCCACAATTGCCACACTCAATCCACAGGCAAAAGAGTTCCTGCCACACCCTCCAGACAACTCTAACACAGATATATGGCAAGACAAAGGTGGAACTCACACCCGGCAGCAAGAAAGACTACCTGCATATGTGTTAACGGCTCACGACTTCCTCATAAAGTACTCTGAGGAGCACCATGAACCGTCTACAACACATGCCCTTGAGCCAGAATGCTATGCCTACGAGCATGCCATACCAAGCGATGATCTGCCATCGCAGAGAAGAAACAGAGAACCATTACTGTGATGGGGAAAGTTGGACTTAGCAGCTAACAGTGTGTATAAATTTAACAACAAGTCAGGCAGAGAATACCTACTGTGGAAGCGTATTTTAACAAGTACCATTCAACAAGAAAGGCCGCATCCCAGCGAAGAACTTAAATTTCTGTTAGCATGGCTGGGACCACGGTCTGTTGAAACAGTGAAAGACATTTACTCAGCCATACTGAACGACCCAAGCACTGCCCTGAAATGAGTGTAGGATACTCTCAACCAAAAGTATGGCAACACCACATTGATGGAATATTCGCTATTAGAATGACTTGACGGTTTCCTGTGTATTGCCATCAACAAAACCCAAAGGCTGGAGGAATTTTCTACCATTCTTACGCAGCTGCAAACAGCCATAGAATGTTCTGACTTACCAGGTCTTGCTTGCCTTGATCAGTTCATAATCCAAGAAGCAATCATTACCAAACTACCAAAAGAGATACTGGAACAATGGATTGTTTTGTCTGATGACTTCTTGGCCGCAAACCCAAACAGAGAACCACCCTTTGCCCTTCTCCAAGAATTTGTTGCCCTTCAAACAATGTCCTGCAACAGCTTTTGAAACCTCCACCTAAGAAACAGCTATCTCCCCACAGACAAAGAGCACAACCGAAACTCCACACCTCTCAAGAGTATAGTGCAAATCACTAGAGAACGCAACCTCGTGACAGTACATAAAATGGAGATTGCTACCTCACCCGTTCAGAGTTTGGGTGAGAACCCATCGGACACAACCCTATTTAAGTCTCCTACAACAAAGAGAGTCCAGTTTTGCCCATTACACAACTCTTGACACTTGCTGAACAGGTGCCAAGCATTCACACAGAAACCTCTGCACCAAAGGAAGGCTTTGTTAAGGGATTTCAGATTCTGATACAAGTGTTGTGAATCTGAACACTCGGCCAAAGACTGCACAGCCAAGGTGCAATGTCATCTATGCAACAGCAACAAGCACCCAGCCACTCTGCATCCAGACTCTGAGCCACCACAGCAGACAACACATAACCCTCCCTCAGCCAAGGAGCCTCAGCGTGCTATAGAGGCACACACGGTGAGTGTCAATTGCACGACAATGTGCGATAACACACTGTCTCCTCGCTCATGTCATCAGATCTGCTTAGCCAACATCTACCCCGATGGACACCCAGAAGAAGCAGTGAAGATGTATGTAATTGTGGATAATCAGAGCAATTGCTCGCTGGCCAAGCCCGCATTCTTTGACCTCTTCGCTATTCAAAAGGAAGAAGTGCACTTTACGATATCAATGTGCACCATATCATGAAGTACGGTGGGGAGGAGAGCTACTAGACTTTGTATAGAGTCATTAGATGGGACTTGCCGGTTCCCACTGCCACCTGTGTTTGAATGGGGTGGGATACCAAGTGACCGCAGCCAGATCGCAACACCAGAGGTAGCAAGCAACATACCTCAACTGAAGCACATGGCTCATCACTTTCCTGCTCTAGATCCGGAGGCAGACATTCTACTCTTGCTGGGAATAAATGCCCTGATGCTTAAGCTTGCATTGAAGTAGTCAGAGACCTGAGAGGCTCCCCTTTTGCTGTCAAGACAGAACTGGGTTGAGGAATCACAGGCATCGATAGGCTGAAGGCCCCATCCCAGGCAAATGTCTTCACAACATCTATCCCAAAAGCTTTGCCAACACCTCTTGGAACTGTTGGAAGCCAAAGTACCTGTCCACCCTACAAGGCCACCAGAAGCAACCAGCAGACTTTCACCAAGAAGCTCTACACCAGACCGGTCACCGACCTAGTGTTGCTGTGGAGAAAGGCTGAACTTGATGATTGAATCTCAAGCTTTGCATGCTTTGTTTTGTTTGATGCTATATTACTGTTTACTGTTTATCTTAGTTATATAGTTAATTGATAGTTAGTAGTGGAATTTATAATTCCAGGTGGGGAGCATGCTGTCCAGACAGTATATAGGTAATGGGAATTGAGTTAGTTAAGTTAGAATTGGGAGCTCTCCCCTTAAGGGAATGCCTCATGGTAAATGTAGTTAATGCATCCTGGGAAATGTAGTTCATGTCATGTGGTCACGTCTGTAATCCTGATTGGTTACTGAATTGACCCTTGCTTGGGTTGAGGGATGTTCCTTCACTCTTGACTGGACCCCAGCAGCGTGCTGGTGCCTCACCCCCTTGCTCCTTCATTATGGAATGAAAGATCACTATTCTTTTACACTATGAAGTTAGCTATGCAAAGAATTGGACATTAGATGGATCTTGACGTAACCGTGAGTTATATATGAGGATGCCTGGTAAACCAATAAAGAAATTTTGTATAGAAACCTTTGTAGAGTTGTCTGTCTGTCTTTATATTCAGCCAGTAATTATAAAAGACAGAACACTATCTATCTATCTCTCTCTCTCTCTATCTATCTATCTATCTATCTATCTGCCAGCCATCTCATAGTTCAAGGCAAATCTAAACAGTCTTTTTATAAGAAATCCTTACCTGTTACTTTCTGTTTCTCTGGAATGTCTCCCAACTGAGCATCATTTACTCTACCATGTTGGGAAACTGTGCAAGGGTCCAGAGCATCTGGGCTAAAGTGATACTTTTATTTGTGATGTGATATAAATGTATTTTTGCTAACAGGATTTGAAAGTGAGAAAGAAACATTTTGGCAGGTATCCTATGCTATTTTTATGTAGGATATTTACATCACATGAAACCTGTGATGAAAATTAGAATATAGTCAGGACTTCTACTTTAATGAGATGTTTCTTTTACTTTGTAGAAAAAAACATTGCCTTAAATTAAAGCAATTTCCAATTTGATTCAAAAGCCAATTTTCTGATTCAGATATTCAGATAATTTGTGAAATCTAAAGAATGGGCCTGCTTCCACCCTGATACTTCCTTGAAGACCTACATTTTTTAGTCTATTCTTTAAAAATCAAGCATTTTTTACCGTATATTTTTCTGTCTTATAATGCAAATCTTGCCTCTTTAACTCAAAAGTTGATCTCACAACTTTGTTAATGAATCCCAATTTTTATATAACTAACATGTTAGTAATTTAATTATGGGGTATAAAAATATCAATATATCAATAACAATATATTCATGTACATTGGATTCTATATATTCATTCATTCAACATATTCAGTGTTGATTTATGTTGCTGAAATATAGTACAGACCTGGGCAAAATTCTAATAGATTTGAAAAGAAACTGCTAAAGAGACTACCTTTGAACTATATTTCTCTTTATTTATTTATTTATTTTGTCTAATGACTCCATGATCCCTTACATCAGAGTGGAGTTGGGGCAACTGAATAGAGCTGAGTATTTACTGCCAGATGCCCTTCCTGTCACCAATGCAGAGTTCACAGCAGATAATAACTCACTGTCCCCAGAGAGAAATATCTGCCACTACCTAGATCAAACTCACAACCTTCTGATCGTGAAGGGAGAGCTCCACCACAAGACTACTGCACCATTCATTTCTCTTACTTTATCTCTGGTCTTTTGTGTAGTCTGCTATGATCAGAGATATACAGATATGTTCATTAATAAATCAATTAAGTGGAATTAATCAACTCTCCTTGTCATTCATTGCTATTCATTTTCCTATTTCAGAAAGGTTACTTATATAGTTGCATTCAATGCATTATTGACCTTGAAAGTGTTTAGATTAGTGTCTTCAAAGCTCCTTTCTACCAAAGCTCCTAACAGCAGACTACATATCATTAGGGTTTACTTGCCATTCGTATTCTAGTAACTCAGTTTTATAGTTCTAGAATTATAGATTTTCTAGTTTTATACCCTTCTACTGCTAGCTTGTAATAGGATTTTGTTCTCTTCATTGTTTTACTATTTTCTTGATTTTTAAACATATTTTAGTAACTTACCTATTAGTGGGTGGATCAAAAACACAGTAAATAAAGATTATATCTCAGAAAGAGAGAGAGATCACAACCTGAATCACTTTTCATGACTTGCGATATGATTTCATCAGATAAATGAAATCCAGTTAATGATTTCTTCTCTTGTCATATTTTCAGAGTAAGGAGAGACAATCCTTGCATATGTGGTCTGATGCAAAAATGGATTGCTGCTATCTGGGTGGGCTCTGTATGGGTGGGTAGGTGAGCAGGTGAATGGATGGACACTTGCTTACATGTGTACAAAAGAAGAAATAGATATTGATTCAAAGAAAGGAAACTTGTGGCAACTAACTTGAAATATGCCTTGACAGTAAAATCTGCTAAACTCTGGAAAAGTCTTTGTAGGACAGTTGTGGCCTCCTCTTCCCCAGAGACTTTCAGATTAGGTTAGATAACCACTTATCCAGGATAATTTAGCAGATTCCTACACTGAGCAGGATGTTGCATTAAAATAAGTCTCTTCCAACTCAGACAAGCTAAGTGTTAGGATTTCAGAAAGACATTTTGGTCCATGCTTCAGACAGTCATTTTCAAAGTTGCAAAATCAAGGTCTCCCACAGGATTATCAATGTTTGTGTGTTTTGGAGTAGATATAATTAATACTGTGGCAGGGAGAGGGATGAAGCAAATTGGGCAAAGCAATAATAGCAATAGACTTATATACCACTTCACAGTGCTTTACAGCCCTCTCTAAGCGGTTTACAGAGTCAGCATATTACCCCCAACAATCTGGATCCTCATTTTATCAGCCTCAGAAGGATGGAAGGCTGAGTCAACCTTGAGTCAATCAGGATCAAACTCCTGGATTGAGCAGCGAGTTAGCCTGTAGTACTGCACCATGGCTCTTCAATATGCATACAGGCAGGCCAGAATTTAACTAATGGGATTGTTGTTTTTTTAAGTACATTTTGGAGCTTACTGAAGTTTTCATACACTTTTCACCTCAAAAAAGTTGTACAGCAACTTTTGGAAATTGAAGCCACATATAAATATACAGAGACAAGACAGACAATTGTGTGTGTGTGTGTGGAGAGGAAATATAGAAATTGGTGTTTTGGGAGCCTGTTGTGGGCACATTTATAAATGACTGTCTTGACTGCTCACTGGTTTAGAAACATTGGTTGTAAAATACATATTTACATGTACATACTGTACTGTAATAAGCATGAGACCTGTCTATTTGGAAAATGCAAAAAAGCCATTTCAAAAAAAGCAAATTTGTCCCTCCAGAAAGGCTTCTCTTCTTCTCTTCTTCTTTTCTTCAATAACATCCTCTAGATCGGGGGTGTCAAACTGGCAGCCCACGGCTGGATGCATCACATGCAGGCCATGCCTACCCCAGCTCCACAAAGGGAAAAAAAATCTTGAAATATCATGTGACAGCAACATGACACCGTGGGTTTGACACCCGTTCTCTAGACAATCTATCCATAAAAGAAAACATCATTACTGACATCATTAATATTGTGACTACTAATTTTTGACTCCATTTGATAAAACAAAAGAATGACTAGTACATTTTTTTCCTACTAGATTTACAAAAGAGATTTTATGAAGTCTTAAATAACTTAACTAACTCTGTGTGATGGGACAAAGAAAAAATGAAGAGAAAACAAGTCCTACAACAACATTTGAATGAACTAAGATTAAGACTATTAGATGTATAAGGAAGGGATATAAGTTTGATTTATTTGATCTAAGTTAAAACAAGATGTGATGTTAGTTCTGGCGATCCTTTAGAAGGGATGAAGAGTCACTAAATTTGTTTCTAGTTTTCTAATGAAGGTTAGAAATCACTTCTTTATATTATTTTATTTTTATATTTGTACCTTTTCTTCTCCTTTCGTTCTTTTTTTTTGGTCTCTGCACTTTTTACTATATTTTTTAAAGTTTAGTTTATATTAGATTTACTATTATTATCAATATGTGTGTGTGCGCGTGCCTGTATATGTATGTATCCATGTGTGTGTGTGTGTGTGTGTGTGTGTTTAATTAATTTCTATGTTTGATTCAAACTCTTGGTTATGAATTATGGAGTATTAAACAGTTGTTTTAGATTATTTGCTTGCTTATAAAAAAGGAAAATAATACTGTTTGTGACCTTTCTATGGGCAATATATTGTCTGTAGAATTGAAATATATTCATCTATTGCTGAAGAATAAGGCACATGACATATCTGCATAGTTTAAGGTAATGTTATGGTCTTAACCTTTTTTATTGATAGCAATAATTTTATGCATATTTTATTCTTTTAACATGTAACAACTGTGCATTTGTCAATAGGAAAATAAACAATTTAGCAAATGCTGTTGTACATCGAAGAACATATGCTACTCTGGAAGATTATACTCCTCTGGTACCTTTTGCCTGAACTTGAAACTGCAATGGCAGCCATGAGGATATCCCTGAGAGGTTTCCGTTCTTTGAGAATTTCCAGGAACTGAATGTGCTTTTTTCATCTTTAATTTTCAGGAGAAAAAAACATTATTTCATTTGTGTAGGCTAATGTTTTATGGTAGTGGTTCCTAACTGTTTCATAAAAAGCTTCCCCTCCTTCCATCCCATTTTGGAAAATGAATATAACAGGCTAAAACTGGAGAATGCATTGTCTCTCTTTTTTATAGAAATATAAGGACAAAAAAATCAATAAAAATGTTGAAAGATATAGATAAAATAATGCAAATGTGGGAGGAGAAATGCTCTGGATTTTGTGCTAGAGCGACAGCAAACCTTACAACTTGTAGGTTCCTGAGATAGAGTGCAACAAGACCTTTGAGATAGTAGTGCAACCACACCCTATACATGCAACCACACTCAGCAAGTGGGGTTAATCCCCTCACTTGCTAAGAGAGACTGTATTTTCCATTGATAAAATGATTCAGATTTGTTCACAAAAAGAGCAACTGCAACAGCTGAAGAGCATCTGTACAATTACTGAAGAAGTACTGGTAGTCTGAGGAAAAAATGCCCGGAGGCTCAGCTAAAAAAATATCACTAAACTGTCTCTCAAACAAATTGTATTCAACTCAAGGAAAAGGGCTCTGGGTACAATTCAGAAAGGTAATTTTAACTCTGTGCTCACATGAATCTAAGGCCACAGGTTCCTTGAGCCTATGTTGCAATTTAGAGGACACATACCCAACCACACAAACAGAGAGCCAGACTAAAGTCTATCTCTTAATCTGGCAGGTGCCTTTGAAATGATGGCATTTCATATATTTTTTAACATCCGCTCAAACAAGACACCATACAACTTGAGAAGGAATGGTTTCACTGATGAAATGCGGCTTTTTAAAGGTGCAAGTGAATGCTGTATCCCTTTTCGCCTTTCCCCACTAAGTCCTCTGTGTCTATGTGCAAATACAGGCACTGTTCTTCAGCGCACAGAGCCTCTGGTCCATTCTCCATTATAGCTTCAAGCAGTGACTCCTTTCCATGGTCCACCAGCATCCAACACTCTTGTTGTCCTTTTCACAGCAACAAGAGCTCTTGTTACAAAGTTATTGATTGGTTTTCCTGCAGACAGATGGGCTTGTCAACGTCTGCTCCCCCCTCCTTTGGAATCTGCCAGTGTATGGGCTGATTGTGCCTCTCCAGGGGATAGGGTTGCAATGGGAGACCACCCTCTACGCAGCATCCTTCACACAGGCCAGCGACTGTAATAAATAGAGCTGGACTGAGTGATAATAAAAGCAATTGAGAGGGTTACCTGTACAGGCCTAAGATTTATATCTTCTCATATTTGAAGTGATTGTTTTATTGAGTTCTCCATTTGGTTAGGATGCTATATATTTATTTATTTATTTATGGATTTTTGTTGTGCTACCTAGCCTCTTTTCATTTCTCTGATGGGATTGTGAAAGAAGTGGTATCCTCTGGAAATGAGCCCTTTAAGGAGGGCTGTTTATATACTGTACATCCTTTTCCCCTCCCTTACCTGCAGTGACTCTAGCTGTGATCCTGGCAGAAATAGTGTGATCATTAAAGAAACATAAACTGTGTGCTCAGGAGCGGGAGATGCCTTGCAGCAGAAAGGAGAAATATCCTGTTTACTGGGGGGGTGGGGGGCATCAAAGCAAAGGGTGCATGTTCGAATGCTTGAGAAATAGCCATCCTTGACAAGAAATACTACAATTAATGAAAAAAATATTATTCAATAAAGGGCTAAATGGTCAGGAAACCTTTTTCATGTTTTTTTCTCTGACACCAATGTAAAGAGAGGTATGATGAAACACCAATATTATATGTGCTGCAAAGACATTACTAGAAAACAACCAACATACTTGCTTAGGAATCTTTATGTTAGTGATTATGGCAACACTATTTAGCTAAAGCAACCTCTGTGTCAACCCACAGACCACACTTGTGGATACAACTTGTGGACATATGGAAGCAAAACTGGTGGTACATCAAGACTTCAATTTGAAAAACAGTGCATTAACTATTAATATTACAAACTTTTCCTACATGTATAATATCCATTAAACATTGCTTTGCCAGGATTTTTTTCTAAACTGTAGTAGTTCAGGAATCATTAGCTCAATTTTTGCTTCTTGTTTAAAATGTAATATTTTTATTACTGATGCTGAAACAACCTAAGTATCTAACAATGTATAAGCAGTTAACTTTACTGTTGTACCATAATATACAGATGTGGATGAGATTCCATCTAATCATTGTTATGGCAGAGAACTATAGACATTGTTCAGTCTTACCACAGACTACTTATATAGTACTGAGAGAGACTGTCAAAGTGTTAACCTCCTGTCTTTGGGACAGCACAAAACAATGTTGGCATAGCATTTGCAACCCCACTGCCAATTTCTATCCTGTTTCTATTGTGTCCATTCTAAATCAGATGGTGTTGCCTGATTTGCAACCCTGCACTTGTGAGAGACAAAATTGTTGGTTTTCTTCTCTGACTTTGCTAGCCTTCCTTTTCAGCAGATCCCTACTTTGCTGGGAAAATTAGGGCATTGCAGCAGGAATGGGAAAGGTTAAACTTCTAGATTCTGCATGGACTGATTGGTCTCCTCTTCCTCACACAACCCATTTGGCCATTTCCCAAGTTAAAATGAAATAATGGGTACTAAAGAAACCAGTGGGAAAACTCCAAGGCTGAAATAATTCCAGAAAGGAAAGAGACAGAATCTGGTATGGCTGTGCAACTAGCTATGTAAGAGAACTGAAATGTTTAGCTCCTAGGCAACCATTTTCTGGCTTCATTAACAATTGCAGATTGTGGCAATAACTACCAATACACTATATATTCTTCTTCAGATGAAACAATGAAGCTCTGCTGTTTTGCTCTGCTCTCAGTTGTTGACATTGGAAAGAAGATGGAATCAAACTAGAAAGTTCTGGAGCATGGAAGTGACAGGTTAGAAAGCAACTCCAGAAGCAAAGAATTAATGGAGAAGATAAAGGCTGGAAGAGTATGGTACACAGCACACCAGAATTTATACATCCTGAGGTTGCCTTTGAATGTTGTCAGAAGAGAGAAAATGTTTGTACTGACATAACTTTATGACTGATTTACTCATGGACTAGGGATGAGACAAGAGTAAAATTAGAGCTTGATTGCCCCATGGTTACTTCCAAGTAGGTACTGGGCCCCAAAGTATGATGGTATGCACTGAAACATCTTTTTGGCTTTGAATCCTAAGTGCTGCCTGCACAGCCTTCCTAATTATGGTTTCCATGAAAAACCACTTGTTCTTGTTACTCTCTGCCTCCTGCCAAGTGAATGACCTTGGGTCACTGTATTAGGAGATAGGGCAATTATATTCTCCCTGTTCTTTATCTTCAATACTGTCTATGATATTTAAACCTTCTTGATGTCCCTTCCATTTTCTTTAAACTAAAAATACTACAGCTTCTCCTTGTTCTCATTATTGGGAAGGAGTTCTAAGTCCCTGATAATTTTGTTCTTATGGACATCTTTTCTAGCTTTATTGGTATTTTTTAGAAATGTATTAAGTGGCACTAAATATAAGATTTTTTTTTAATTTCCATTTCTTCCTAACTTGAAATAGATTTAGAAAAAAGTGTCAAGAACTAAGCAATTGATTTTAAATTACTGAAGACGAGAAAAATCTCAGGAGGGTATCACAGCCAATTGTTTAAAATATATAACACTTCATTAGGGCAAACTGGCTTTGCTTTTGGCTGATGGACATGGGAATATACAGGGAAGTTGCTATGAATACTTTGCAAAAAGAACAGAATTTATGGACAAATGAAAAAGTGCTGAAATGAAGAGTGCTTCAGAAGAACAGAGCACACTTAGTACCCAGGAAATTCTGGGAAAAGGGAGAACTGAGGAAGAGATGAAAGCATATAAATATCCTGTAAGTCCTGTCAATTACATATTTGCAATACTAGAAGAAACATAAGCAAGCGCAAGATACAGGTAGGTATCAAACTACTGCTAGTTCATCATGTTTGCTCTTGTCCTCTTCATAATGGTACATTTCTACAGAGATGTGTAACTGGCCTTTTTACAATTGATTCAAAATTATGGTGGTTAAAACAACTACATAACTACATAAAACTACATAAAAATATTTTTAATTCTGGAATGTAGTGATATAAGAAATATGAAAAATAAATGAATAAACTTCCAGCATAATTTCCCATTCTCTTAAATCAGTTCTTTAAAGTTAAATAAAATACAGGAAGTTTTTTAAAGAAGTAACTCAGTTTTCCCACTATTAATTTTTCAACTTCCATCAATATTATATTCATGGATAAGTGATGCCACTTTCTAATTCCCATCACTATTTAAGCAATATTTTGATGCGCACCGGGAACTCTCAACCTATTAGAATTAATCATTAGATCAAATCTTTACCACTCTTTTCTTTAAATGTGGTATTTAAAAAGAGATAACATTATTCCTCAACAATCCCTTTTTAAACATAAACACAGATCATTCAAACTTTCTTCACACTTTTCCCCAAAGCAGCCCTTTTCTGAACATATTTATCAGACTGAATTAATGCAACAGCCCAAATTTTTTTGGTAAGTAACATTTATTGTAGAAAAGTTAAAAGGCTATTGTGAAAGACAGTGGCAGATTAAGGCTCACTGGTACCCTAAGTACTGACAAATCTTGGTGCCCCCTTCCTTTGTACATATTGTACAAATGAAGCCATATTCTCAATTTTGTGGTGCCCCCTTTGGGCCTGGTGCCCTAAGCACGTGCTTAGTCTGCTTAATGGTTAATACACCACTGATGAAAGAATTCCAGCAACTGTAGTGTATATCTCTGTCTATGATGGAAGTCATGTTCAAATTCTCCTCCTCTTTCTCCCACTTGGAAAAAACTAGAAACAACTCTCTTCTGGGCTAGAGAGGCAGTTACCATCTGCTCAGTGATGGTATTCTACCAGTTTGGCCTGGTTCTACCGAGCCGGTAGTGCTGATGAGCAGCAGAGACCAAACCGGTTCTCTCTGCCACTCTGCTGTTGGGGTCCACCCGCCCACCTGGCTCCCATACTCACCTTTATTCCCTGCTTTTGAAGCACAGCTGCTTTGTGCAACACAGCAGAGTATTGCACGGCAGCTGCTGAAGCAACAGGGAGAGTGCAGGCTTGCAGGAGGTGAATTGGAATCCTTCTGCACCTGCACAAAGTGCATGTTTGGCACACACATGCATGCAAAGTGTGTGCCCGCATGCAAAGCGCGCCCACCAAGCCACACCCACTGAACGGGTGGTAAAAATCTTTGAATCCCACCACTGCATCTGCTCCTTGTTTTGGAAACTACCTTTGAAAGTCTGTGGATTGACTGTCACACCTATTTGCTTGCCTCTGCTTAAAATGCAGTATCCAGCTATGCATAATATTTGTGTGCCAGCAGAAGGTGTCTTCCTAGGCACCTTTGCTTTGTGTGTGGTGTAGTGTGGAAATTTTCATAAGGCACAGTGAAAAAGCAGTTCTTGTCACCCTATCCATATATAAAATATTACCCAATCAATGGAAAGGATTTCACTAAGTCCAATAAAAATCATGTTTCTTTTCAAACATTGTACCAATGTGGCAATTAAGATTATTGGGGGTAGGGCTGGTGGGAGGGGAGACTGCTTAGAGCTAGATGTAAGAACATTCTCTGGAAGCTGACTTTGATTACAACATTTCTTTAGCTTTCTAAAGCCAAGGGAAAACATTGATGAAAAATATTTTATCATGAAAAACCTTAGAGAAAAAGCATTTGGACATGTTCAGACACAGGGCTTACTCCTTTCTGATGATTTTATTTTCCTTTTTTTATCTTTAACTTTTCTTGTAAATCTATAGACAAGGATTGCAATATTAGTTTATTTTTAATTCCATGTTACTTGATTTTCCTTACTTTTGTATATGTGTTTTTATTATTTAGATGGGAAAGTTCTTTAACATTACTGAGAAATTTACCAAGGAGAATAGTTTGATTTCTTTTTCTAATTGACTTTAAGATACTGTATCTATAAGATACCAAGAGACAGTTACTTAGTGGGGATTTTAAGTACTGGAGCACATAACACACGACAGGTCACTAGAAGGCAAAATCATGAAGCTGTGTCTTACTTGCTTTGGCCATGTCATGCAGGGGAATTTGCTGGAGAAAGCAAATTGTTGGAATAATTAGTGATTTTTACCAGGCCAGTGGTTTGAAACCAGGCCATCAAAGAACACCATCACGAACACCATCAAAGCTGACATCAAGAGCATAGAAAAACTCAAAAAAGTTGTGCAAGATCAGAAGACATGGAGAGACCTGGCCCATAAAATAGCCAAGAGTCGAACTCAACTGAATAGATAATATCGTCAAAGGGGATTTTAAAGTGATTGTAGCTTCTTGGATCCAGTATGCATTTCTGTTGTGAGGTATTGTTGTCACACAAAACAATAACCTGAATGGAATTCTTTAGGAAATATCTGCATACTTTTATCTTAGGACTTGCTCTTGTGGATCTGGAACTCTTCACTTCCTGGAATGAAGGAAGAATGCCAAAATATTTTCAGAACAAGCCCCCTGCTGGGTGAAACCAAATAAAACACTTTATCTGGAATAGCTAATTAAGTGACACTTTCTTAATTTAGGTCCTGCTTAAAACAGTTGTGCCTGTAAGTAGAAAATTCTTCCAAAACTTCACATACTTTGCAACTCAAGAAGTTTAAAACCTAAACCTGTGCTTGTTAGGCAACTGATGACATACGAGATTTTTCTAAAGTTCTTTAGCTGTTAAAAAATGTATCTGGCACTGTTTTCCCTTGTTCTGTTCTTAGAAATTTATTTTTATTGTTAAGGAGGTTATTTTTTATTGTTCTTATGTTTACTTTTCAGATTTTGGCTAGATCCTTTACTCCTAAATTCATGTCCATTGTTTGGATCACAATCTTAGCCTGACTTTCAAGTTACAGGCATGGAATATAGTATTGAAAAATCTGAATAAATGTGCTTGGGGTTGTGTGGCAGAAGCAGATAATGTCCTTTTTTTGTCATATTCTAGTAGCATTTGCACACTGGTCTCAATCACTTTAGGAAGAAAATCACACAGAACTCTTGCAAAAGCTCCCAGATATTCATAGTATAGGTGATATTATTCTCCTGAGCCTGTTTGTACTTATTTTTCTCACTGTGTTTTCACTTTCAGTCCTGATTCTAAGAGTACTGCAGATGCTTTGCCAATAATGTATAATTGGCAAGAACAGACCAAAAAGAATGCCTCATGAATTAGGAGCTCTGTTTGCAAATTACTTTCACCTCTACTGAGTGGTCAGGACAAGCATCACCAAACTTCAAGCCTAGGTTTTTTTTTTAAAAACTGTCAATAGTTTTATGTAAAAAAATTAATTTATTGACTAAAAATCATATTCCACCTGACAATTTTATTAATTTTCAAGACAAAATATATTATCCACAGATAAAACAGGAGAAAAGGACTTTCAAAAAGTAAAATAGAAAAACACAAAATCAATGGATACCACAAAAAACTACTATAAAAAGCAACCCAGTGTTAGACTTCCTTTTCTGTTGAGATATAGCCCCCAATGAATTCTATAAATTCAATATCAGGGCTCTGCTTAACATCTAGCTGTGCTGTGTGGTGCTGACTTCCCATACCACTGAAAAGGTAGAGTTTAAAATATCAGCTTTTAAAGTTTTTATGAAATTTTGCAAGTGTGCTTTTGAATTATGTCTCATTAGTTAAATGTTTCCAGTCAGAATGTATAGGTATCTTCATGGAGGCATTATTTAAAAGAAAATGAAAGGGTGTAATGTATATTTTAATACCTTAGTGAATAAAACCAAGGGCAATAAGTAATTAGCATTTTTTCCAAGGTAAAAAAGCTGTAAAGGACTGGCAGATAGAATATACCAAGTGCCAGAGGAAGCCTCTGGGATGCGAGCCTTCCCAGCCAATTTAGTCTTCCTTTGCACATTAGATTCAGCCTATATGAACTGGAAGCATTCACAAATAAACTAGGGACTGTAAAATATTTTTTTCTCTTGGGTTTTCAAATATTTGTGACTAGCTCTTGTTCTAAGTACCATTCCCTGTTCCTGTTGCTCTCAAAAGCTGACAATTAAGGAATAGCATTCCTCAAGCTATTTCAACCAATTGTACATGACAACAGCCCTAAAATTTGCTGTCTAGCTTCTCCTTAAGTATCTTAGATAAATGTGAAACTACATCTCATGAGGCATTAAGATTGTTAACCTAATGTTAAGCTGAAACGACTTCCTTACCATAAAGAACACTAGGCAGCCATTTTCTGTATGACAACCTTTAAGTTTTATTTATTTTGTTGTTTTCAATAATTCATAATAAACATTTTTTCCATGCCATAGCATGATGATTGGTCATTTTTGAAAGTACTCAAGTTAGATAATATCCTGCCTAAGCGATATTGCTGAACTGGACATATATGATGGACTAATACCAGATTCACATTATACTGCTATTCATGAAATCTAGAATTTCATCAGCATATTACTGCAATTGTTATTTTCAGCATTTGAACCACAAATGATGGCTTGGATTTTCTACCTTGATCCAGTAAGATGGCTTGATCCTTTCATAAGCATCTATTCCAAGGTTTTAATGGTAAGGATGCAGTGAAAGCATCTTTTTGTTTAATAGCTAATTTGAAGAAGAGGTTTGTAATTTATGAAAACTACATCACTAATTATAATTTAGCTGTTTCTACAAAATGAATTATTCTATTGCTCTTTGGATTCATTAATAAAGGCCACATAATCAAGACATTTATGAATAAAACTGCAATTTATGATTATTTAACAAGAGGTCCTATTGAATTCAGAGGAATTTACTCCTGAGGCAATAGAGATAAGAACTGCTGTAGAAGCTTCTTAGTCAGTTGCTAGTAAAATGAAAATCATTCTCTAAAGTCACTAACAATTTCTAGTAATAGACTTATATAAGTAAATTTGTAGATATGTTATTTTATAATCTATTACACCAAATCAATGGCATTATCTACCCATGTATTTAGCCATCATGTTACATCTGTGTCAGAGTCTGAAGAATTTTCAGCCAACCCTGGGGGGCTACTACACAGACAGACAACAAACAATAGTTTGACATATTGGGATTTAACACAAAAGTGTTGTACATGAACAGGATGATTGAAAACGCTAATATTGACAATAATGTGCTTCAGTGTATCTTTACTTATTGGATGACAATTAAATAGTAAGTAATGCAATATACCATAATCATCAGTCTTTTACTTTTAGAAACAGTCATATTATTTTTTCATGTAGTCAAACTATCATAGAAGGGGCAACATTTTGGTGTCTGGAAGGATTACACTGAATGTTTTCTTTAGATGGGAGAGGACTAAAATGGCAAAACAATGTTGTGAAGTGGAAGCAAGTTCACTGGTAGGAAAGGATTTTTTTCTGGGGGAGAGTTAGGCGCAGGCTAAGAGGGTTTTGTTGCTCTTTTTTTATCTTTTTTAAGACTACCACACTTATTAGCCACTACATATCTTGTGCTTTCTGTCTCAAATTTCCAAGAAACTGTTTCAAAATAATTTTCAGTAACTACACAGCTGAAATTCAACTTCAGCAATGTGATTGAAAAGAGCTCCTAGAGCTATGAAAAGAGGAGAGGGGAGGAGAGGAGAGGAGAAGAAAATCTTGCACAGATAACCCACCTCTAATTTAAGACAATAGAAATACTGTTTTAGGAAAAAAAGACATTTCTTTCCTGCATCAGACCAAATATATTCCATATTACTTTCCTATGGATCACATACAACTGCCACATAGGTTTCATTTTAGGTCAAAAACGTTCTAAAGAAGATGCTAAGAAAAGGAGTATTTTGGCTAGTTTTTAAGCAAATTTGTATCTCCCCTCTATAGGGAAGTGTTTTGGTGATCATGAAATAGCTGTATTGGATTCTATCAAGGAACAAAATGTCGAATGATACAGATGCACATAGAAATAAACAGATTTCAAAGTAGTTACATGAATATTATTATGCCTAGTCCTGTGCTTTTAGCAGCAATATAATCTGCAAAAAAAAAGATAAGGGTTCCATTTTCTACTACAAATTAAACTACCATTAAAAGCCAAATTACAGGATATAGTTCAGAAGTGTGTAACTCTACTTGAATCAGGGGTAGTCATGTAAAATTTTCTGCAGGAAGAATAGCAACCAAACATCTCCACCTTTGCAGTCTAGAGAAATCATATCCAGCCGAAATGGTTTCATTCCTAAAGCGGAAAATTGCATAAAGACTTTTTCTCCTTCCTAAGTAGTTCACAAGAATACATAAAGATTGAATTAAAGCACAATTTTTTAACTTTCATGCTCCAGAAAATCAGCCACTTGCAATGCTACCTGCGTCATTCTGCCCTACCTTTGCCTAAATTATCCTTATACTTTTGAAAATTGCCAAACAAACCAGTTTGTTTGGAAGCTGAGAAGAAGACAGACGGGGATAGATCTTAAGAATCATATAAATAGCTGCAGTGAAACAAGATGAAAGACATCCAAGTGTGAGAAATTCATTCACTCAGAAAAATTATAAAGATACTGAAAATCTACATATAACCTCTATATTAGTGTTCTAGCTGTTTAAAGCACTGAAAATGACATTCTTGCTATTTCTAATCTATAGGGCTGAAATTCTTTTGATGATCTGTTTGTGTAACAATAAAATCTGCCTTCTTTTGCTATGCTGTAATTTACCACCTAGTTTGACAAACAATTAAGGTATGAGGAATTTTATCCTATTAATCACCAGTAGCTGCCCTTTTCAGAAAACTGATTCTTCCTCCAAGTATCCTGACACATCATTTGGTAAAACACACATTCAACTACATGTTTGTATCATCAGAAAATTTCCCCGTCTCCCTTAAGATAAAATACTATGACACAAAAAGGTCTGAATACCCTTAACTTCTTTCTAGAAGAATACTTCCATGTTTTAGAAGTTTTTGCTATGTGATATCCTATGTCAGTGCCTCCAGTTGGACTAATTTCATCTGAGCTGAGACATTTTGCATATCTCATTAATGCATTTATTTAACTTTCCTTTTATTTATCATCCACTGCTTTAAAAATAAGGAACAAAGTTGACAAATAAACTGCTCAGGTATGCAGCAGAGAGAATAAAGTGGCCAGGGATAGTTGGAGCACTGATTGTCAAATAATTTATATTGTACCTAGACAAATAGGGATGGGATAAAAGGAAGCATCTTTGCCAGTTTTGCTTTTTTTTTCTTTGAAAAAAGGAAGGCAGGAAGGGAAATAACAGTACTAAATGAGCAAAACCAAATAATAACTGTTTTAATGGTGTGGGGGCAACGCTGGAAACTTCTCCTTTAACATATCCTATTATAATGTAGCCATATTAGTGGCAACTCGAAGTAGTAGTAGTACTGAAAATTCCATATTTAATGTTTAATTTAAATTTCTGTACCATTTAAACCATTGAATCTAACCATTTACTTAGTGAAGGAGTCCACACTAAAGCATACCAGATTCTGGGCTTTAAAACATCTAGCAAATAGCAAACTGCCATTTCTCTGGGTCATCAGTTCTATTCACATGACTTTTGAATCCAGAAAGTATATGAAAACAAGATTACAGTGAAGTTGAAGGCATACATTAAGAGTAATAATTCAAAATGTCATATTGTTCATGAGATTCAAGACACTCAATATAAAACTTAGTACTGACATATCACTTACCATTATTCTTTATATAACTATATATTACTATTTCAGAATTAGAAAAAGAAAAATAAGAAATGTCCAAACATAAATTTTCAGGCAAGATGGAAAAATATGTTTTATGTTTTTCTATAATTCCTTTGTTTATAAGTCTATGTGGTATATGCAGGGTATGAAATAATTATTGGCCCTAATCCTAATATTTATTAAGAGAGAAATCTATTTACTTCTTTTTAATTTCCAACAATATAATTTCAAGACTTCTGTTTTCTGTCATGACAAATTGAGCAATTATTTTTGATTTCAGAGAGCAAGGAAATATACACATCACAACATATGTATGTGTATATGTATTCACCAAATCAGCTTTATAATCATCGAGACTATATAAAGACTACCTTCTTTCTAGTTTAATTTCAGGAACTTCAAATATTGATTCTAGTATCCCTAAGAAATACTGGCTTAGATTTAATGACAAAATGCTGCCCAGTATGGTATATTTACCTCATTTCAGGGATAGATTAGATAATGGGTAGAAAAGTCAAGGCTTAACTGAGACCAATTGAATCCTGATTCTTGATGGCTGCCTTGGGCTTATAAGGAACAACAATGGTATTATTTTTATGCTTCCACATGCCTGGTGTTGGTTGCTGCAGTTTATCTGGAAAATTCATGCTATTCCAATGAATTGCCATCTAGTCAACATTTAAAGGTAAGCTAAAGATAAATATGCAATGACCAAGTCATGAAACATTACAGTTCAGATCCATGCAAGACTACCTGACACAGATAAATATCTATCCTTTGATAAAATGATCTCAGTTACAGCAGAAGATTCTCCCACTATACTGAACGTGGTCTTTACTACACTAGGGTATGATGCTAGGCTAGGGTATCTCTCTGAGAACTCCTGGGGAGAGGATAAATTACTTGTTCTCCACCACCACCACTCCACAACCCAGAACACTTCTCCTATCTAAGCAGATCCCTGAGATGGCTCTTCACTTTTTCTGCAGAAGCCCAGGAAAACATTTGAGAAGTAGCATCTCCTTTTTACAAGAAGCCTAGTTCTGAGGCCTGAGCCCCCAACCTCCAGTTCTCTTTTCTGGACCAGCTCTCTACAGCTGCTTTTCAAGAGGCTCCAATGTTACTTCTATTATCTCCATCCCCGAGACAGGTGGAACCTCCCTTTCTTTAAGGAAGGTGCATAATTAGTCAGCCAGTCTGAACTTAACTCCGTTCATAACCTAATGACCATTTTAATATTGATAGCACACACTGGGATAATTTGGTGGGATAACGTAGCCATATATTACAAAGAGCCATCATACTCAGAAGGCATCTCTTTTTGCCAAGGGAGGCTCCCTTGTTAATTTAACCTGTTATTTTCAAATGATTTGGAATTATTTCACATCATTTTTCTAAACTATAAAAAGCCACTGAGGTTGCCAGTTTACAAAATGTCTATTATCTGTAAGAACAAAGAATAATCTTTTTTTACATAAAGACATTGCTATTTCTATGCTTTTGATGCACATTGCTTCATTCTTTAAAAATGCTGAATTTACTACTTATTATATAACTATTGAACTAAACAGCTGTTGAAATGGACTTGTCGGCTGTTGTGTCTGTCTGAATCGAAACAACCTTATAGGGCTACTTTTTTGACATAGAGATGTATAATATGGCATACTTGCAGCTCATTCTATAATTCACTGCTGAAGATACCAAAATCTCAGTTTATGTATTCAAAAAGATATCCATGTAGATTGTTATAGGTTGTTCCTTGAGGATCATGAAGCTTAAACTTTGGAAATGTTTGATATCCACAAAAAGTGCTAAATTTAAAACCCAAACAAATATGCAGCCTGCATTTGTTCATTTGTAATTAGTGACAGCTCAGCATTTGTGAGAATGGGTTATAGATAAGTGACATCTCCTACTTTTCAAGCATCGTTAATTATGTGTATGTCCAAAGAGCCATTCTGTGCATCTTCCACCCCCCTCTGTTTCTCTTCCAGACCAGTGCACAGAATAGACTAGAGCACTACTCTGCTCTTTCCATGGGGCATTTTTGTACATCTGCCTGGCACAGGTGGCACAATTCCTTTCTCAGCATCACCTTGTAAAGCACATGGAAATCTAAATTACTGTCATTGCCTGGATCAGTCCCAGGCATGTGTTTCAGCCCCAGTGAAGGTGGGGAAGTTGTGGATGCAGATCTGGCCAAATACTGTAAAGCAGCAGACCCACCCCAAGGTTTGGTCAATAGGGATTTTGTATCTGAGGTCTTAGATAGACAGAAGCTTCAGAAGGAGAGAGTGAATGCTCAGAGGTTCAGACAGTCAAAGCAACCAGCAACAGTTCTGTCCTCTTGCAGACCTCGACCATTCTTGACTATTATCTCGAGCTGCTTGCCATGCAGGCAGCCACCCCAACTCTCTGTCCTCCTTGCCTGGCCCCAAAGCCCCACAGACGCTCTCCATACTTTGCCCGAAGGAGGAAACCGCCCAGGGAAATCACCACGAGGAATTCACCCTACCGCCTTGGCCTTTCGGGCAGCCCTGCGGTTCCAAGGAGGCGAAGAACCAGGTGGCTTTTACCCAGGGCTCCCCTGCCCGCCCTTCGCCTTCTCGGTGGCAAGACCTTCGCTGATTCGATCCAAAGGCCGCGCTCCAGAGAAACGAGCATGGGGCAGCCGTCCGGAGCGTCCTGCGGGAGGGCAAAACGTGGCGACTTACCGGTTGATAGAGGAGACGCTGGGGACCGTGTCGTTGTCGCAGATGCCCTCGGCCAGGAGCCGGTCGCGGATCTCCCAGGCAAACATGGTGGGGTTCTGCCTTTTGTACTCGGCGATTTTATCCACTACTTTCGGGGTAGCGACCTTCGGCTTGGAACCGCCGATTACGCCGGGCTTGATGCTCCCGGTCTCGTAATACCTGCGGGGACAGAGCCCGGCTCAGCGGCGCTCCCAATAGCCGCATCTCGACCCCCGCCGCCTCCCCGCCAGCACCTCGCGACCCTCCCGCTCTCCTGCCCGGGCCACGATTCGAAGGCCCGGCTCCCCCGCCTTCGCTCTCGGCCACTCTTGCCTTGCCCGGGCCGGCCAGGCCCTAGTAGGGCTCAAACGGCTGAGAGGCCGGAAAGGGACCGAGGTCAGAGAAGGCCGCCTGGCCTTCGGGGGACTCTTCTTCTCCGGCCTCGGGCCCGGCTCTGCCCCCCGGCCGTCGGTCTCTTTGGCGGCCCCGGCTGGCCGGCTCCCCACTCCCATCCTAGCTGAGCTCTCTGAAGGCGGCGGCGGCGGCGGCAGCGGCGCGCGGCCGGGTTCCTGCTGACCTGCGGCTGGAGAGAAAGCAGGGCCCGGCCTGGCTTAGCTGGGAGGCGGGGAGGGGATGCTTGCCGGCTGGTCTCACCGCAAGCGGGGCGGCGCTCGGTTTGTTCCCGGGCTCGTCGGGCTTTTCCCCCTCTTTGCGAACCCACCGCAGGTCCCTGTGTCGAGACAGGCCAGACAAAAGAAAGCGGCAGGAAGGAGCGGGGTGGGGGCTCGTCGGGCCCGGGCAGGGCGAGGGACCCCGAGGGGCAGCCGAGCAGCAGACCTCCCCCCCTCCCGCCGCCGCCGCCCGCTCATACCTGCCCAGGATCTTGCTGACGCAGCCGTGGCTGACCCGTAGCTGCCGGGAGATGTCGCAAGGCCGCACGCCCTGGTGAGCCAGCTCCACGATTCTCTGCCGTACCACGTCCGGTAGGGGCCTGCCGTTTACAAACACCCCCCCGAGCTGGTTGACACCCCCGTGCCCTGCTGGGGAGAGAGAACGGAAAGACAGAAAAGCAGGCGAGCGGGGCGGGGAGGGGAAGAAAGACGAGAGAAAGGCATTAGTCGGGGCAGTTCGGCTGAGCTGGAAGCCGGATTGGGGTGAGGGTCACTCTGCCAGCACTTCTGGGCCCAAGAGGGAGGGAAAAGTCCCTTTGCCGCTTGACGCAGACCCTCTTTCCAGACTGGGGGCGCTTCTCCTCCGCCTTCCTGCCCCCAGGGCCCAGCAGCCGGGCGAGACTGAGGCTGCCAAGTGGGACCCGCGAGCTGGTCGCGCCCCTCAAGGGAATCGACCGTCTAAAAACGAAACCTAAAGACTCATTTCCCCGTTAATGAAATGTTCCTCTTTTATTTCCTTAATGTCTTTCCACCAGCTACTACTACTGTTGTTGCTTTTAACCTTTACTCTTATTACCTCTCGTTTTCCGGAAATTTTTTCCAGCTATTAAACCAACGGCGGCCATGCTTTGATTTCATTTGATTTGGAAGTCTTTTTCAAACATTCTAAAACATTCTCTTCGGACAACCCTCAACATCTTTTTGATTATTTAGCTAAAATCTAGTAGGATTGAGGTGGAGAAGCAAGAATTTCAGGAAGGCGATTTTAATCCGACATTACTCGTGTGCCCAGCACTGAGAAGCGGAGTCTCTTCTGTTCTCCGTTTCTTCGCTTTTGATTATTCAACCCAGTTAACCCCGCGACCTCTATTTCGGCTGATCTCCGAATGAAATCTGTAGCGCTGCTGCTCTGGAAGGGAAACAGGTCCCAAGGCGGTTTCGATCTCCAGATATCTTAATGGCTACAAGAGAGGGCCAAGCAGGTGGATCCAAGAGAAACCTCGCCGACACCCAAACCTTCCCGTAGACAACCCACCTGAGCTTTCTTTCCGACGGGAGCAGTTGAACCGGATTCGGAGGCTGGCTGAAAAATGACCTGTTTGCATTTTTGCCAGTCTCTCTCTCTCTCCCTCTCACTCAGCAACTCCCTTTGTGATACTGACTTATGGTCTCTGAACTTAGTGAAACTCTTCTTGCCCTCTATCGATCCCAATCCTTTGGCAAATTAAGTTTTTTCATCTCCTTTCTAGCGGTAGCCGTTCAAGGATGCTGAACCGTCATCCTTGCGTCCGGTTAGTGGCTGTTTATCAGCATGTATTGGAACACGAATGTGCTTCGCCCCTCATCAACTGCCACGGTTTTGTGCTTAGTGTCAGGAAAGTGGAAATTGGTTGGAGTTTCGGATCGCCTTCCTTACCTCTCTAAGTTATCTGTTTATTTCCTTCATTTATCTGATTCGCCTTTTGCAGATGTTGCCTCTAAAGTTACAAGCCAGCAAGCAATTTCTCCAAGACTTCAATTCTGAATAATTCAAAGCCCCTTTGATAACTCACATTACAGAGTATTAAAAGGCAACAGATGCAAAAAGATCACGGAATTAATAATTCAGAGTATTGCACCTGCTTCTTCCTAACCAGAGCATTGCACCTTGCAATTACTTTCTTGGTTTCCAACCGTATTTCTGTTCCTGACCTTTCTTTGTATTAAATGGAAGATATACGTCATAGGAAATAAATTTCCTCCATTGGAAAAAAAATGTAGAATATGCTAAAGATGAGTTACTTTTATTTTAGTTTAACTGGTGGCTCCAATCTGAAAATCGGTCTGCAAATCTGATCTAGTTTCCAACTGAATTAATGCTAGAACTAGTCGGTTTTGTTCCTTTAGTGATGAAAAGGATATGAAATAAGGTGAGCCATTGTACATAATGTTTTTTTTAAAAAAATCATGGAATTTTTCAGAAAAATAAAGCTTCCCAACCTTAAAAAATGCAGTTTGTTGGTATATAAGGTCCTCCCAGATTTTCCAACCTCAAAATATTTTTAAATTTTAACAGATCAATTTTCGTTTCTTTATAAGCCTGTTGTTAGCTAAGGCAAACTAAAAGTCAAGGATGTAGAAAGTTAGCTTGTTATATACTACTTAAGCTTTGTTGCAATCGCCTGTTCTTTTTTTATTTCAAAGTTCAAAACCCGAAATTGATTCTCTCTCTGTTTTTTTTTAAATACAGTAATGCGTGGGGGAGGGAACCAGCCTGACGGAGATTCTGGATTTTCCACCCGTTTGCCTCGCATTTTTATTTCTTATGAATCAATAATTCCTGCATCTATGAATTTTAAACTGCAGGGCAGGGTTGGGAAAATATGAATCAAAAACAAAATCGGCCATGCACCCAAATTTCCATAAATGCAGCATAATTAATATTTTCGACCTTGAAATATGTTTTTTTTTCCCTCAAAGAAATAAACGCATATAAATCGCGGTTTGATCCTCCGCCGGGGCTGCCTTCGGAGGAGCGAACGAAAGGTCGAGGAGGCAGCAAGACTGCCACTTCGACTCCCCTCACGCCGGAGCCTTGCCGCGGGCGTTCCGGCAGGCCTCTTCGGGACCGAGACTTCCCGGGGGAATTTGGGAAGGAGCCGCGCCGGTTTCAGGATCGGGAGTTCCCGAGTCCTCACTGCCTTTCTGGCAGACCGAAGCGGCGAGCGGCTTTCACCTCGGCGGGGCGGTCGGGCCCCAGCAGGAAGACCGTGGGAAACGGAAGCCCGAACTTTCTACTGGGCAGCGGGATTCAGGAGACAGCCGCCGGGCGGGGAAGGCTGCGGCCGGTACTCACGGTGCATCGCGGAGAAGGGGTCTGCTTTGCAGTGCATATCCATGGGGAGGCACAGGAAAGGGAAGAAGTCGGCTGAAGCCGCCGTTTCGCCTCGGAGGTTCGACTTCAGGACTTGGGGGAGAATCAGAAGAACAAGCCGTGGAAGCCCGGCCGGCGGGCCACGGGGAGTCTCCTTGCCCTCAGCCCGCTGCTGGCCGAGCGAGGGGAAGTTATGCCCGCCGCAGCGTTCACACGATTCCTGGCTGGCTGGCTAAGGGGGGGCCGAAGCATGGCATGGCGGGGTCCCTGCAAGGTGGCGGCGTTGGCGGCTTTCCTTCCCGGGCCGGCTCTGCTAAGCTGAAGTTGGCGCGCTGCGGCCAGTCCGAGCACGCGGGCGCTTCCTCCCCAGGCAGCCTTCTCCGCCTCTGTAGCTCCAGGTTCCTTGGCGATGGTGGAGGACTCCTTCTGCTCCGGCCAGACTTTTGGCCTCCTCCTCCTCCTCCTCCCCCTCTTGCCTTCCTGGCGAATTTGCGCCAAGGTGGGGATGTGCTTGCCACGAGCTTTGCCTGGAGAATGGAGCTGCCGCCGCTAGTGCCCGTCTCTCTAAAAGCGGCAAAGCCCCCTCCAGATCGCACCCGTCTCCCCCCTCGTCCACACACACACACACACCTCCACCCCTCCCTCCCTCCCTCCCCCGCGCGCCGGGCCAGGAGATGGATGACTTGTCAGACAAAGGCAGTAGATTCCAACACTCGCGGATTCGCCAAAGCGCAGCGCCCCATCCCCGGCCAGTGGCTCCCTGGCTCGGCCCCGGCGATCCTCCAGCCACCCCCGCGAGGGATGTCCGGGTCTCGGGCTGGCGGGGGCCGGGACATCCGCCCATCCGCGGCAGACCCGTTCCTGGGCAGCCCGAGAACACCTGGTTGCTCCGGGATCCCTGCTCTCGCCTCGCTACTTGGCTGGCCGTGGGGGCGAATGGGCGGCTTCCATCTTTCAGACGCCGCGGCGGTGGCAGCGGGACCTTCCCCGCCACCTTGGTGTGTGGCGGTAAACTCAGATCCTCCGCCGCCGCCGCCATCATCACGCCTTCCCATACGCCAGGCCTTTTGCCGCCAGAAGGTCGCGTCCTAAAGAAGCTTGGGAAGAGAGTTCCTCTCCGTCAGAGCACTGGCCTCGCGGCGTAGGCACAGCCCGGCCGGTCGCTCCGCTCCGGAGATGCGTCTTACACGCTCCGCGCGAAGAACCGCCACGACATCCGCAAACGGCGCCGTTTGAAATCAGGCCTTCTTGGAAGTCCCCCCAGACTCACCTTGGAGGAAGGAGACGGCTGCGGATCGCTACAGGCCGAATTTCCTTCCGAGAAAAGGGAACAATCGGCTTCAAGGTCCGGCCTAGGGGCTGCCGGTTGTGGCGCCGAGCTGGTCCGAAGGGACAGGAAGGAAGGGAAGGAAAACCACTCTCGGGGACTTTCTTTTGTAGTGCCAAACCCAAGTAAGTCCCATTTAGCTGGACGCTCCATATAAGGGGGTGGGGGTTATATCCGTCAATGTGTACCTCAGATTTTCCTAAGAAAATGCATTAAAACGCACGCTTGCCTGCCTTTCTATTTCATTCTGCCAAAGCCAGAACTTAACCCCACTTATTTTGCGATTTCAACTGTCTCCAGGAATAACTTTGTATTTGTGTTTTACGTTTACTATGCATAAAAGAGATTTCGCATCGATTGCAAAACGAAGTAAAGTGTTTTTCACTTCCGAGAAATGTTCAGGGAACGAAAGAGTCACCCTCTTTCGAAGAGCCTGCGGCAAATCAATAAACTCCCTGCCATTTGCTCCTCAACGCGGTTTTTCGTCCTTTCCAGGTAACGGGTAGTGGCAGGAGGCGAAATGCAGCTCCGCTTCTCTCCCCACCCACCCACCCACCTTTGCTTAGATCTTCCTGCCTCTCCACTTCACCAGCAGAAAGTCTCAGGTTCACAACCAGCTGCGCCTCCTCGCGTGGAATATTTCTCGGGATGACATCAATCAGAGTGACACTTCCCTCTGTCTCTCGCCTGCCCACTTCGGGGGCCCTACAGGCTCCGACAGCTAGGCAGACTGCCTTTCAGCAGAGCCTGCGTGGCGAAATGCCACCGCCGCAAATGATTATTTTGCTGCTGCGCCACGGCTGGTTGTTATGTTATCCTGTCCTGCCGGAGGGGGTGTGTGACTGGGCCGGTCTCAATGCCCAACGCAATGGCCCTTGTGCTCGGATCAAGCGGGCCATTTACGGGGCTGAGAGATGCAGAGGCGGGTGGCGAAAACAGTTCTCCTGTTTTGACATTGGCCAGGAAGTCTTCACGAAAATCATATCTTGGAGACGCACACAGTCCACAAATTCACACGTGCACAGAGACATGTTTCTCTGACCTCCTTCCACCAATCACCCTTCAACCCTTATTGCCTGGGCCCAGCGCAGTTGCGGCAGTGGCAGCCGAAGCGGTAGGTCGGTGAAAGAGTTATCCCCCCTCCGGGGCGGAGCTGGAATCCTGAGGGAGCAGAGGCGTGTGGGGCGGGAAACCCTATTCCGGACGCAGGTGGACGGAAGGTTTCCTCCACTCCACTAAGTTCTGGGGCAACAGGGATTGTTCCAAGCGGCACCTACAGAGGGCGTTGGACGGTTTGCTACTTCTCGTTAAATTTCGGGAAAAGTTTCAAACTAAACCCGGTTCTAAATGAATCTTCAGTTCAGGAGCTTTGATAATCCCCTCTCCCGAAGCTGAGCCATCCTTCTTCTTCTTCTTCTTCTTCTTCTTCTTCTTCTTCTTCTTCTTCTTCTTCTTCTTCTTCTTCTTCTTCTTCTTCTTCTCTCCTCCTCCTCCTCCTCCTCCTCCTCCTGCTCCTCCTCCTCCCTTTTTGCTTTTTAGAAGTTTGTATTCGAGTGAGGTATCAAACACAATCACACCCTCTTTATCTGCCCAACCCAAGATCTTTTCCCAGTCTAGTTCAAGGACCCTGCTCTCGTCTGAAATTCATCCCTGCTTTTTCCACCGGGCAGAGCCTTTGCACTCTTCCGGGTAATATCTGGGCCGTCAGGATTATTCTGGCCAAAATCCTCAACCAACGTCTACCACTGAACTCCAGCAACTGCTTCTGGCCTCAGCGGTTCAACCTCAGTCCAAGCCCCAGCGCTGTCTCTGCCTCCTGTCTCGGCTGCCCCACATCGGGCCTCCTGCCCGGAGACTCCTGGCCGAGTGCTTTCCATTCCTGAGTCAACCCGCTTGGCCCTAGGCACGCCCCGATATAAGTTGATGGCAGTCGCTCTGAAAGAGCCTCACGGGCGGGTCTCCCTAGTCAAGAAGGATCGAAATGCGCGTGGTGGTTGGTATAGGCAAGTGAGGGCACGCTTCTTTAAGGAAGGTTGGATTTTGAAGAGCGAATCGAAGCAAGCGGGTTGGCTGCTTTCGCTAGAACTGCTGAAATCCGCTGGAAGTATTTCATAAAATTAAATACGGTTACACCTTTATCAAAAGCAATCCATCTTGAGATTAAAAAAAACAAAATAAAAGATACCATAAAAAAGACGTCTAGGGATACCATCTTTGTTGATGGAAAAGTATAGAAGTCTCTGTGTAAATAGCCAACACCGCTTGGGAGCCTCTAATCTCAGCTCACCTCCCCAAATTATCACCTCTTCCTGAGCAGGACTTCCTGGAGGAATTGCTTTGTCAACAGTCAAATCTACCCACCAATTTCTATCAGCCCGAGGGCGGGGTGTGTGTGTGTGTGTGTGTGTGAGCGACGACAATGCTAATTCCTCAAGCAGGATCCCTGAACTCGCTTCTCCTGGCTCTCTCCTTCCTCTAGCCCAAAGAGATGGAACGAAGGGATTTCAATCACTATAAAGAATTCCCTCCCTCGCTTCCCTCCCCTCCTTCCTCTGTTATCTTTCGGAAAACTCCCCGAGCCCAACTCGCGGCTGGTCAAGCTTGGCTGCTCCCGCTAGTTTTACTTTAAATGAATCTTCTTTTTCAAAGAGGGTCTCTTGCCCCCGCTTATTCATTCTCTCCCCCCCCACCCACACACACACAACTCGGAGCATTTACACTTCAAAAGCGGCACCGGCGTCTCTGCGGAAATTTGGAGAGGGGGAAAAAATAAACTTTTGGGAGGTTAGGAAGATAGCAATCTATGCATTGATTTCATTACCTCAACTCCCCAACTGATCAAGCAAAGCGAACTCACTGATCTCATTCCCCCGCCCCAACTAATATGAACTCTCAGCCCTCCCTGGACTTTACGGACAATGTGGTTTCTCTTCCTTCCGGAGAATCTTGCTTTTTTTTTCTTCGACCTGGGATAGAGAACAAGCAGCTCACAGCTGTTTCTGAGTGCCTCGGCCGTTACTGCTTTTCTGAGTCCTCCAGTTATGTTTGAGACCGAGACAGGTCTGCTAATTCAGCAGACTCCATTGCTGCCGATTAATTGCTCTGTCCTGATAAGGGAATAGAAACACAGATTGCCGCATTTTACACAGCCAAGGATGCTTTCAGACCAAAGGAAAGGGCAGGGCAGTGCCTTTTCCTTCCGTGTTGTTAAATCGGCTTTCTCTCTTCCTCAGTCCTCTATCATTACCACGCAATCTACTTGGGAAGTCACCTGGGGTAGAAGACCTTCACTATAGCTGTGATAACACGATGGCGTCGCAAACGCTCTAATTTGGAAGTAGAGAGAGTCCGGCTGGGACATAAGCAGTACCTTCCGTCATGGGTAGGCCGAGGTGCCACTAGGAATAAAGAGCAAGAGGGCAGCGCAAAGATTTTTCCGGGCAAATGGCGGAGGGAGCAGACGATCAAGAGACGAGCATCCATCCCGGCCAGCTCGTGCCGCCGCCTAAACCGTGCCAGGAAGCAACAGCCCGAGAAGGGAGCTGAGGAATCCACGGGAACCTCTCAGTGCAAGGGTCCAAGTGACGCCCCACGCGTGGCCCTCCAACACTTCCGCTTTCAAGCGTGAATAAATAGTTCCGGCTCAAGTGATCAAACTTAATGGATAGGGCGTCCCTCGCGCGTCTTTTCCGCGTCGCACAGGCAGTTTAGACCAGGGGCGTTGTAGTCGGCCTGAAGCCCAGATCTGTCCCTTCCTTCTCTGCTCCCCACCCCCACCCCACCCGTCACTTTTGGGGATGAGGCTTTTGGTACAATATGGAGCCCCGCGGGCTGCAATTTCATACTACTTCTCCTCCTTCTCCTTCCTTCTCTCCAGGAAGGCGAGGCTTTCCTTGGGCACTTAGCAAGGCGAGGGAAAAGGAAAAGCAGACGAGCCGGGCTGATGGCCTCCTGCAGTTGTTGGCTTTTTCCAGCGCCGCATTTGTTTGCCTGCCAAGCTAAGAAGCCCACGTGCGCTGCTCTTTATTCGGGCACAGGCACTTTAACCCCTTTCTCTTGACAAGAGCGCGTTTGCTAGAAAACTCAGACAAGTCGGAGACCTTTTACAGCCTCGTTTGAGTTGAGGGGAAGCCAACAATAGGTCGGAGACTAAGGAGGGCAACTGCAGAGCGAGCGAGCGAGACCAGCTTGCTTGCTCTAGGGCCAAATGCGCTCCTGCCAGAAAATGGGAGGTCTGCCCCACGCGGTGGTGCCTGCCTGTCTCCTCCCGCCGTGCCTCGGTCTTTGCCCCAGAGAAGCCAGAGGGCTTGCGGGAAAAGCCACAACTTCAACTAAAGTTTAGAAATGGCTAGACGTCTGTAGGATAGTGCCGGAAGCTGTAGGTGCGCACTTTGTGGAATGAAAGATAATCTGAAATAGAGAGGCTGGGGTCTTGCTCGTGGAAAGATACTCATCACGGCGGCTTGACTAGGTGTGATTAGCTGGGGGTATGAAGTAGTTAGGAAGCTGTCGGGATTAGTAGAAACGGAGGTATATTAGGCCCCAAATCTTTGGATCCAACAAATAACCGGTCTCCTAGCACCCACAATATGTTTCGTCGGGTTTGGGGCAGCGCACTGGCATCTGGTTGGAAATTAGGCCTTATACGCAATTTCCTCCCTACTGGATATAGTTTGGAGTTCTCTAATTTCTTCATAAAATTTTCAATTAATGAATTAAAAGCTTAGTAAAGCCTCGTTTTAATCAGCAGTAATGGGAGATTTCCCCTCCCCCAATCACTTCTCCCCCACCTCCTTTCATCCAAGGTTGGCGTTCCGTGGCCTGGGGGCTTTTTGCAAACATTTGGATTTACAGACGTCGCAAGCAAATTGTTCCTGATAGCCTCTCGCTGCAAGGTCCTCATAAAACTCAGACCAAACTGTGTGGAAAGTGCTGTGGATCAGCAAAACGCCTCGAGTTTGCCCGTTGTGGAAAATTCTCTGGAAAATCCAGGAATAAACTGAGCTAAAGGAAGGGGTGAGGATTTTGAAACAAGGCATCCTTAAAAGAAAGGTTTCACAAGACAGGAAGCATCTCCTTATCTTAAACCTAAGCAGCGCCCGGAAGTCAAGTGGCAAAAGTTTCTCTAGGAACGTCATAGCTTACTTATACTTACTTAATTTCATAGGCTCCTGACAAAGTAGCATAATTAATCTAATTATTTCTTTTTCTTTCCCTCTCTTTCTCTTTTCTAAGTCTTTCTTATTTCATCTGGACAATTTCCAGGAATGAGAATATTTGCCTGAATAGGAAAAAAAAAAATCCTGCTACTCTATCTTGGATTTCTTTTCATGATTGTGATATCTTTGTTTTAAATGTAACAAGCACATTCTCAAAATATCTTATATATTTCCTTACTTTAAATTTAAATTACATTGGCAATTTATTTCAACTGAATGAAGTAACTTCTTTACTAAAAAAATAAATGAAGGGCATAAAAGTTATCATTTGCGAAGTTCATGCCTACGAAGAATGATCAGTACTGCCTTTATTCACTGCTTTGTCTAAGCAGTAAACTGTCAAAGTCTTACTTGCCATAGCAAAAGACCTTCTTTCCATATCCAAACGGAAAATCACTGTCTGTCTTGCAAGTTAACCCTCCCAGTGTGTAATAAGCTTGCATTGGCCAGGAGACCGAAGAGCCAGAGAAAGTTTATTTTCCTTCTTAAATGACAATTACCATTGTGTTACAAATTGTTCTTGCTTTGTATAAAATCTGGAAACCACTACATCTCAGAATTAAATCTGTTACGGTCCAAGTCACCTGACTTTGGCAAGAACTATTATGGGTGGGGCGGAGGGAGAGAGAAATGAATATGGGAAACCAGAAAATATCAGAAACCAAAGGGAGAAGTGAAGCACTAAAATTCAGCTCAAGGAAAGAAGCCTGGTATCTGGCGTTACCAAGAACTAATCGCCAAGCAAAACTTTTTTTCAGTTAAGTGAACTTCAGAAATCTTTAAAAATTGGATTATATAGGGTATCCAAAACAAGTATATAACAAAACGCCTATGGATTAGCAGATTCAGGATCTCGAGTTATTATGTATGCATGTGTGGTGCAATTCCTCAATCAAACCATGCCTAATAAAAAGGGTAAAGGAGAATTCTCTAGTTAAAGTTAAGAGTAATTGCAAGTGAAAATTGTTCCAGGTGGACGAAAAATAAAACTTGTGGACAAATGCAAGGCCTGGCACCTCCACCTGGGTTAGGGATTACAAGAGAGCCAGAGGCGATCCCAGCGAAGCTCCGAGAGTTTCTTGGGGTCAAGCGAGCGCGGAAGGACGGGGATGCGGGCGGCAGCACCAGGACCCTTCCAGGCGCACCGGCCGCTTCTCTCTCGACTAGAAGCGAGAGAAAGCGAAAGACCACGGAGCTGGGAGAGGGCAGCCTGATCACCCCAGCACTCCCCTCCCTCACCCGCCCGTCCGCCGGGTTTTTCCGGGTCCTTTGTGGTTTCCCGGCTTAGTTCAGACTTCGTTCCGTGCCTCAGCCGCCGGGGGCCTCGAGCGTCTCCAAGAGGGACGCCGGCAAGCAAGCGGGAGCCGACTTCCTGCTTTGAGACCGGCTCTGCTCTCCCGATTCGAGAAGTTCACGACTGCCGGCCTGGGCAAACTTTGCTCCACAGTTCGTTCAAGCGGGTTCAGGGTAAGCTGCTGGGAGAAACACTTCACTGGGGGACCTCTTTCATCTCAAAGAGGAAGAAACTTGAGTTCTTTGAAAATGGCAGGATTTGCTCAGAATGAGTTGGTTCAGCCGGCCGGATTCGTTGTTGATGAATATCTGGAGAGAGAGGGGGAAAAAATGCTTTTGGACTTTCGACCATTTGAAAACTTTCCGTGCAGTAACCTCCGAGTGGCGATTTGCGCGCTTTTCATAGCTGGCCCTTGTGAAACAGGGAAGGCAGTAGAGAATTGAACTGCATATTGTTGTCCAGCCAAATTCGTGAGCGATGTTTAAAATGAAAATAAATGCTCGCAATTTGTTGAAATCGGTTTGAGCAGTCAGTTAATAAGAGGATTAGTACGTCTTTAGAAGACTTTTTTAAAAATTATTTTCTAAGGTAGGAGGAAAAAGTATTGTTGAATATCTAAAGAACATTTCTTTTGCGCCTACACCAGACTACGGCGATCATCGTAACCCTGTCATTAAAAGCCGGGGGAAAGCTGTACAGTCGTCGTCAAGGCCAAGGAGAATTTCTCATGAGAGCTGGAAACACAGGTTTTCTTCAGGCAGAATGTGTGCAGAAAGGCTAGAGGGAAGGGAAGGGGGTTAGAAACAACATTCTAAGACGTACAATTACAAAGAAGGCAAATCGATCTAGAGTCGCTTTAGTTCTCTGCGCACCGAAATCCCTCTCTCGCTCTCATAACGCTCCCCACCTCGTTAACCTCCACCCCCCCCTTTACATACCGGTATTAGAGGGCTAGTGCGGAGCACCCTAAAGAGTGTCCCTGGTTTGCTTTTCCACTTTCGGTCAAAGCATCCCTCTACCTGAGTTGGCTGCCCGCCCGCTCCTATGTCAGGGATTCTATCCAAGGGAATAGGCAGCATTTCTGCTCTGCTAATTTCATAATGCTCTGGCAGCCCCTCACCCCATTTTCATTTTTTTACCCCTAAAAGAGGGGAGGGAAGACCCCCTAATAGCCGCCTGATTTTTGCCTCCTTCCTGTGGCCGACAGGCACAGCAAAAGCCGCAGGGGTAAGCAGGGGACCGCGATATAAAGCGGTCTGTTGGAGTAGTAGGGCTAATACGGTGGCTGCGGGGCGTGGGGTGGGGGGGAGAGGCTGCTGTTATGAACAGCGCCATTACTTTTGCTTTAGCCTGTGGTGCTGTTTTTTAAGAAACACCCCCTCCCCTTTTCTCGCTTGGAAGGTCACCAGGCACCTCCTGGGTGGCTCAGTTGGCAAAGGAACTTTTTCCTGGAGGAAGGGGTGAGTGCCCTGGGTGGGCCGAGGTGTACGTGTAGCAAAGGGTTACGGCGGCCCCTGCCTCCTCCCCAGAGCCTGCCACCCTCCTCAGCAGTCAGCTGCACCAAATTCAGCGGCAAAGATCTTTAGCCATTCCCAGGGCTCCCTCGATTGCCTTCATTCCCCCGGGCAGGGTATTTGAAGCTAATATTTGCATATGGGCGAACAGTACCCTTGCATTTAATTCAATCGAACATTCAATCAAACCTTGTCCAATCATTACCCAGAAGATTCCCTGTTTTCCTTTCATATCCGCGGTCTTTTTCCCGATTAAGAGCGGTACAAAATTATTAATGCCTTTAAAACCGGTGTCTTTCTCCCCCCCCCAAAAAAAGACGCGTCCATTGTGTGGCAGAGCCAAGTGTTCAAGTCTCAGGACCACCGCAAAGCAGTTCAGGGCGTTTCAATCTGCATCTCCGATCGCTGGAAAGTGGATCTGGGAGTGAAAGCGTCAGTTTTATTTTTCATTTTTGCTTAAGTCTATTTCTCATCAGCGGTGAGGCCTGTTTTAAAATGTGTGGGATAGTGGAGAATCGGCAACAATTTGTCTGCAATATGAAGTGGTTTATCCAATCTTCATAAACAAGGGGAAAAAACAGGCCCTGTAAATGTTTATCTAGTTGTGCTGGCAGGTTTTTCCAGCAGTCACAGCGGATGAGTGTTTCGAATAAAGAGAGAGTGGAAGGAAGGAAGGAAGGAAGGAAGAAGGAAGGAAGGAAGGAAGGAAGGAAGGAAGGAAGGAAGGAAGGGAAAGGAGAGGGGAGGGGAGGGAAGGGAAGGGAGGGGAAGGGAGGGGAAAGAGAGGAGGAGGGAGAGAGAGGTGTTGGTACCTGGAGAGAAAAAAATGCAACTTTGGAAGAAGCAGCGGTGAAAGGATCTGATCCTGCAAGTTTGAACTCAAGAATGAATGGGGGTGGGAATGGAGGGTGAAACCGGAAGAGATTGCCGGCAGCCTGATCCCATTAGCTCCGTCCTTGGGTTGCAAATTTATACGGTCTAGGAGGTGAACAGATGGACTATCAATTTAATTCCATCTTCAACACCATCAGAGATTGATTTTCTACTCGGTTTTAATTTTGCTATAATTAATTAGATCATTACAACTGTTTTCTATTGATCTTCCTATTTAAACCTCAGATGCAAAGCGACTTGGGCAGATCTTTTAGAGATACAGAAGGGAAATAGAATAGAGGGGACTGCAAATGGGACAGTGCATATGTTCTATTTTTTTTAACCTAAAAAGCTGAATAAAAGACTGGGAAAAACCTCTTTCGTGCTGTAAGTGGGAAGCCACATGAAAACATTTATTTGAATTAAACATTTCCTTTGTGCAGTGTGCATAGGGCTTTCTGTCCATCAGCTGACAATAGTCTAAAATCCCCAAATATGCCATATGTACATATTTAATATGCTCACATAATCCGTGGTATTTGGTGGGGTTTGGTTTTCCAGGTTCATATACATTTTTTGTTTTACTAAGAGCCTTGTAAGGGGTGAAATAGACATTAGCACCATGCTAATGATTAAAACTGACTTTTAAAAACGCCTATATAGTAGCTAATCCACAGTCACCAGGCTAAGCAACCAATTTTCCAAGTTATTTTTCTTCATGCTACAAAAGCCTCCACCTCTTGTCGGAAAAAGAAAACCTTGCCTGGGGACTTCATGAAATGGCTTGTTCCCCGTTTTGAAAACTGGAGTTTTTGTTTCTGAATTCGCCCCTTTCCCTTTTCCCCACAAAGATCCTCTTTCTAGGCAGAAGGTGTGCACACCTGATTCAGGTGAAGCAAAATGTAGCCTGGGGGAATTGGAAAGGTGCCTTCTTCCACACCATGCCATCCAAAGTCGGCAGAGTCAAAGCATTCTGAGTGAAGAGGAAGGTTCCTCAACCCAGACATCTGCCCGTTGCTCAGGCTGAACTCCTGGCACTGCTCCAGCCACTAGAAGGTTGAGTCAGAGAACCAGAGTTTGGGACAGGCTGACTCGCTTGGGGATTGCCTTTTTGTTCCAGAAAGAAGTAGCTGTTCTGGGGATGGATGCACCCCCTTTAAAGTCCATAAATAATCATTGGAGCTGTTCACCCACTCCCTTTTCTGCTTTCCTGCTACAGCTGTGAACCAGGCCTGGTACATCTCCCCACTGGTTTCAGCCCGGCAGATCAGCTCCAGCCTTTCATTCTCTTCCTCGCTGGCTCCTCGCTCTGCTGACTTGGGAAGTCCAGGTGCAACCACCCCAAACTAAATTGTTGAGCTAAGACAAGAAAAAGGGAAGGGAGAAATGGAGAAAAGGGGCGTCTTCCTAGCTATAGCAGAGCAAGTGCGGTCATTCCACTGAGCTCAGAGAGCAAAGCCAAGTAGAGTGGAGTACCAAGAGGAACACTCCCCAGCTTGTGTACAGCCAATGCATCATTGCCTGGTAGGCTTCCTGTCTGTCAGAACTCAGGACTTCATCCGATAAGACTCTTTGGCTAGCAAATTCCACGCTCTTGCTCCATGGCATCCAATAGACTCCTAGGCTAGAAGAAGCTTGGAGGACTTCTTGAGGGACACAGAGCAGGACCTCAGTAGGAGAGCATCAAAAAATGGACCAAAAGGGGCCACTTCTTTGACTGGGAGCATTGCTGTCTTGCCAGAGCATTTCCAGGAGAAGCCTCTTCCCAGGTGATGTAAATTCCTCCCCCTTAGCATTAAGGGTCAGCACTAGGGAAAAGAACTTGTGCTGAGTCTCCCTGCCTTTTTTGTCCTGGAGGAGATCAAGAAGGGTGATGGAAAGGGGAACCTCTTAAAAAGAGCCTTGGTGGTACAGGCTGTTAATAGCCTAGCACTTAGTTCCAGCTGCCTGTAATTACTGCAGGCTCGAATCCCACCAGGCTCAAGGTTGACTCAGCCTTCCATCCTCTCGGGGTAGGTAAATTGAGGACCCAAGATTGTTGGGGGCAATAAGCTGACTATGTAAAAATGCCGCTTAGTAATAAGCAGGCATATACAATGGAATGAAGGTTATTGTTGAGCGCATTGGGTTGTATCCCAAAAATTGTAAGCCGCCCTGAGTCTTCAGAGAAGGGCGGCATATAAATGTAATTAATATATATATATATATATATATATATATATATATATATATATATATATATAAATAAATTCCTATACCCCTTTTGCAACATCTGGCAAGATTTCAAACCAGCCACTGGTCCTAAGACGTTTCTGCTCCTCTGCTTTATCTCTCCAAGATATAGTTGTCTAAGGCTTGCCTTAACTAAGAATGGCAAAAATGAATGCGTTTGGGATACTCAAGGGAGTACCCTCCCCTCACCCCATTTCCTTGATTGAAACTATCTCAACTGCAACTAGGTACCCCAGGAAAAATGAACCATCGTCCCATCGATTCTTCCATTAAAGTTGCATTTTGCTAAATTGCTTTTACATTGTTTTCCCTACTATTATTGTCTTGTCAAACCCAACTTGCTACTGAACAAACAAAATTGTAAAAGCGGCCTGGGGGGGGGGGATGCTCATTCTTTCTAGACTCACTATGCTTTATGGGAAAGAGAAAACCAGGCGGGGTTCAAACTGTCAACCTGGAGGAGAAACGCGTGTAGGTCACCCAAAGAGCCTGTGATCCGCCGCCTGACTTGGCTACGAATCTCAGCAAAAGAAAGCGGACGCGTTGCTGATGCTGCCGGTGAAAACCCATTTGAGCGCGGATCAGAAGAGCTCTGTAGCTGTAGCTTCGTGCGATATAGTTTGAAAAAGTCGGGACTTTTGAAAGTTAATCATTGTAAGAATGGACATTTGTGTAACTATCATCAAAGTAACTTTTAAACAAGCACGGCCGTGAACTAGAAGAGAAGAGAATCTCTCCGCCCCCCCCTCCCCCAGCTTTGTAAGAATAATTTTCCGCCCTCCGGCCAAGCTTTGCTGCTCATTATTGCCATGGGAACCGTGACAATTTAAACACCCTCAGCCTCCCGCCTCTAAACCCATCTAAGCCCTTCTTGCTCCCAAACACACCGCCCCGCTCCCTCCTTCCTGCCGCCCCACAGCGTTGGCTTCACGTCCTCCTTCCCTCCTCGGCTGCTTGGATGGTGCGGGGGCGCGAACGGCGCGGGGAACGGCGCCCTGAAGCCACGGCAGAAGAGCCGGGCGAAGCAGCCGATTCTGACGAAGAGCAGGGGAGCAGCAACGTCTTCCGGAGATGTTTATCCCCTAATCAGTTCATTAGTTATAAACAACATGACATTAGAAGTTAGGAAGCCGTTGATATTAATTTTTATTTAACTAGTTGATGTTTAATCCGTCACGCCAGGCTCGCTAAGGAGAGAGCGAGTGCGAGTGAGGGATTCCTGACATCAGCCAGTTAGACTTGGAACTTCAGAGACCGCGGTCGGGGTTCTGGGCTGCGGAAGGGAAGGGAAGGGAAGAAGGAAAGAGCGAGTTTGGGGAGGAAGCGAAGGAGGGAAGGAAAAGGAGCAAAAGGAAAGAGAAGCGGAGGGGAAAGTGAGGTGTCGACAGGCTCCAGCGCTCTTGGCCAGAGAAGGAACGCGGGAGAACTGCATTCTGCCAGGAAAGCTCTCCATTCCTGGCCAACTAGGTTTCTCGTTCCAAGAAAGGAGGGTTTGCTGCGGCTGGGGCAGCTCGTTACCCAGGCCACTCCTTAGCCCAGCTACAAAGTGGCTTCCTTTAAGTCTTCTTGATTTCCTGAATGTTGTCTCTTTGGGTCGTGCAGGCAGGGACCTGGGAGAACAAAAGGCCGGGACCGTAGGCTGGACAGTCCCAGAGAAGCGCGAACTGGAGCAAAATTTTGTCTTCTGCCGCTTTTGAGGGAGCAGATCAGGACTCCCAGCAGGCCGGAATATTGAAGCAGCTGAGCCACGCTAAGTCCCATCTCCAGAGCCTTCCCAGAATTAGCGTGGTCCGAAGCTTTTTTGGGGGGTGGGGGTGGGGAGACTGCCCTTCTTAGTTCCAAAGGGAGGGGGAGATGACGTGGTGGAGCTTCGCGTAGGCTCCTCCTCTTAAGAGGTGAGTCTGGATCTGCCTCTCCCCAGCAGAAAACGTGGCAATTGGGACCCTTTTTTAATCACCCACCTGCTCTTTCTTTCTTTCTTTACCAGAAAGGAAATAGTTCACATTCCCAAGAAAATGCCTCCTTTTGCACCGGTTATTCATTAACCTGACATGAAGAAAGTTCCCAGGACAAACGCGGCCATGAGAGAGGCCCAGAGAAAAAGGGAAAGAGGACGTGGCCAGCTTCCCCTGCACACAGAAGACTTTTCCTAATCCCTGCTTCACGACACTTCCTTGCGAGAAGGCCTGGCCCATAAGTCCTGAGAGAGCCAGCTTCCTGCCTAGGCAACAATCCGTGGCTCCCGGGAGATTGGAATTGTGGAAGCCCTACGGGTAGGAACAAACGTTAAGGCCCCACCTTGACGTTTGAGAGAGCTTGGGGTTTCTCCTCTGGGAAAATCCTAGGAACCCCGCTGAAGAGTTGTAAGCAGGCTGGGGAAGGAGCTGCTAGGCTCTTGACTTTGGTGCTGCTTCTGTGCTGAAGCCGACAAGGCCTTTTCTGCTGAGGCACCGGGCCTACAGGAAGCCTCCGAATGCTGAGTTTTGGTACGCTAGAAATTTTCACAAATGTATGGAAAATACTTCAAAGGCTGCATCTGCTGATGTCAGCTGAACACTATAATATTGGTTGTGCTCATATACATACAATACACGCTATTAATATTAGTATTTCTCCACCACCACACTGTATGTACCTCCAACTCACCTCCCCCAGCTCACCTCTCCCTTCCAATGCAAAATCTTCAAAGCTGGGCATTATTAATACCAAGAAAATGCTACAAGAGCATTTCAGTTGCAGAACCTGTATGCTAAATATTTAGAACATTTGTGGGATTTTTTGTATGATATAATTTTCATTATTTGTTAATTGGCAGCAACTGCAGCAATTTGTTTTGAATCAAATGAATCAAGCAACTTTGTTTTGATGACTGATGGGAAAAGAAGATGGAAAGAGAAGTTGGATACAGTAAAACCCAAACCTGTCAGAAAGTTAGTAATGTTAAGGAGAAGCGGGGAGGTGGGGCAGTTTAAGCATTAAGTGTTACTCAGCCATAGGTGAAGTAGCACAAAGCAGCCCTGTTGCAGATCCCTATCTGCCTCATTATTCCATCACTTCCAAGCATAATAGAACAAGAATATAGCAGAGTTTGGAAGAACCTTGGTGGTCTTCGAGTCCAGGGGTCACCAACCTTTTGGACCTCAGGGACCACCAAATTCATAATTTTAAATCCTGCAGACCACTAATATGAATTTTGACTGATGGTGGCTTGCTGACGTTGGTGGGAAAGTCGGTCCCATATTCCAGAGCTGCAGTAGTCATAGGACTGGCCCTTTGGTCATGCTGGAGCAGCTACTCCTCCACCCGGGTGCACCAACCTGCCATGGACTGGAGGAGCTGCTCTGGGATGACCAAAGGGCCAGTCTACTGCAGTTCTGGAATATAGGACCAACTTTCCCACCAACGTCAGCAAGCCACCCTGGGGCGGATTTTCCTCCTCCGCCATTGGTCTTACCTTCCAACTCACCATGGCTCTACTCAAGGTAAGGTTTGCACTCGGCCCGAAGGGTGGGGGCCAGCGGGTGGGCAGGCCATGTGGGCGGTGCAGCCTTGTGTTCCTGCGCAGCCTGGATTAATTGCTTTTGGGGGAGTGCTTTGGAGGGAACATTTCTCTGTGGACCACCAACATTTTCTCACGGACCACCAGTGATCCCCAGCCCACTGGTTGGCTGTTCTAGTCCAACCTTCTGCTTCAGCAGGAGACCTTATACCATTCTGAACAAACGATTGTTCAATTCCCTCTGGAAAACTTCCAGATGGAGCATCCACAACTTGTGGAGGAACTATTTCCACTGATTCTCACTGAAAGAAATTTCTCCTTAATTCTACGTTAGAACTCTCTTCGATAACTTTCCATCCATTACTTCTTATCCTATCCTCAGGTGTTTTGGATAATAGGTTGACCCTCTCTTCTCTATGATGGACCCTCAAATATTGGAAGATTCCTATGTGTCACCCTTAGTCCTCTTAAGACCTGAAGACCTGGTTGTTTGACCAATCCGGGCTGTGACTCCCTCCTGGGGGTGGTGGGGGTGGTTCTTAACTTATTTTAAATTTTAAATTTTAGATTAGCTATTATTGGGCTTGTGATTTGTTTAATTCTCTTTTTAATTATTTATTGTTGTTTTATGTTTTAGTTGTGAGCCCATCTTCGAGATGGGGCGCATACAAGTCCAAATAATTAATAAATAAATAAATAAATAAATAAATAAATAAATAAATAAATAGTTAGACTAGACATACCTACCAACTGTTCATCATACATTATAATCTCCGGTCCCCTAATGATCATTGTTGCTCTTTTCTGCAGACTTTCTAAAGCCTCAACACCGTTTTTGTATCAGGATGACCAGAACTGGATGCAGTATTCCAAGTGTTGTCCTAAAGTGGTACTACTGTAACACATCACATGATCCTGGTATTTTCCTTTTGTTGATGTAGCTCAGGACAGAGTTTGCTTTTCTGGCAGCTGCTGGCTCATAATTAAGGGGTTGTCCGCTAGGATTCCTAGATTCTTCTTAGAGTTACTCCTGTCGAGCCAAGTACAGGTACCACCTATTCTGGATTTGGTTTTTCTTGCCTAAGTGTAAAGCCTTACTTTTCTCACCACCAGAATGGCATTTTGTTGATGGAGCCCAGTGTTCAAAGCCTGTCAAGATCTTCCTGTATTTTCAGCCCATCTGTTGGCTATTCTGCACAGCTTGATGTCATCTGCAAATTTAATGAGTTCCCCCTTCTAGCCCTTCAGTTTATTTCTGAAGATGTCGAAGAGCACTGGGCCTAAGGCAGAGCCATACTTCCTTCCATGTTGGGCTTGGTCTTAGTTCCACCGATGACTACATGTTGAGGAGTGGGGTTGGTCAGCCAATTATATTTCATGGTGATGCTGTCTATTCCACATTTTTCTATCTTACCAAGAGGTAGGCTGAGGTCTAATTGTCAAATGTCTTACTGATCTAAATAAACAATGTCCACAGTATTTCCTTTACTCACTTTGTAAAAGAATGCAGTAAAGTTTGTCCGGCATGATCTGATTTTGACAAACACATGTTGGCTGCTGGTAATAGCTGTGTTTGTAGGTGTTCACAGTTTGTTGCTTGATAATTTTTTCCAGGACCTTCCTAGATATTGATGTCAGGCTGATTGGTCTGTAGTTTCCTGTATCCATTTTCTTTCCTTTTTTGGAGGTCGGAACCACGTGAAGTCTTTTCTAGTCCTCTAGTAGTTCCCCTTTTCTGCTTGGTGGGGTGAAAAGATGCTCCAGTGATTTTCAAGACCAAAGATGCACATCATCCAAAATCTGTCTTCCAACCATTTTGCATCTTTTCTTTTCTTGGTCTGATTCAAAATTTGTCTTTCTCAGTTCTTCTGGCACAAATTGTCTTGCTCTCCAATTTATCTGAAAAGCATTGTATGGACATCAGGTAAAGGATAGAGGGAAGAGCTGCAAGTCTGCACTGCAGTTACTGGCCATCTGAGGTTGCTGTAGCAGGCACACCTCTTTTCCCTGGCCATAACTTTTAGGGCTCATTACTTTGGCAGTGGAAGAATCAGGGCTCATACTTTTTTTTAACAACCAGTAGTAGAAGTGGATCTTTCATTTGCTTGTTATTCTGGCATTCAAAATCCTACTTCCTTCTCTCCCTGTTTTTCTTGTCACCCATAGAAGAAAAGTAGGGAGAACAGCTCATTTGGAGCCAGTCCTCTGCCCTACAGAATTACAACAGAAAAACCTTGATCAGTCCCAGTGACTAAGAAACTGACAGCAGAAGTTCTGCAGGTCTTCTGATACAATTTACTGACACCAAAGGAGGATTTCCCCCTCTCTCTCTACTTCTTTGGTAGACAGAGTCCCTATTGTCATGCCCCTGGTGGAGACTGACTCCGAGGAAGAGGAGGAACAGCCAACAAGGAGTGGGAGTGTGGCTCCAGAGGTGGTGGAGGAGGCTGGGGAAGGGCAGAGGCCAGCTGAGCAATCAGAGGAGGATCCAGGCCCATCTCCTATCCATCCCAGGGCACGCAAGGAGGAGAGAATCAGGGAAAAGCGTGGTCTACTTGGGAGGAGAGGGCCATGATCCTCCTCAGGGCTTACAGCTGGGAGCTATGTATGTAAGTTTGCAACTGTGTAGTCAGAATTTCTGGAGTCAAAGTTAGTGTTTCCTTTGAAAGAGGTTTATATTTGTTGGTGTTCTTCCCAAGGACTTTCCCCGGTTATCTGCTTGGAACCAGGGGTGGGATTCTACCAGTTCGCACCTATTCTCTAGAACCGGTTGTTAACATTCTAAGCAGTTTGGAGAACTGGTTGTTAGAAGAAATTACTGGCCTAGTCCTGTAAGGAAGGAAAGATTCTGGTCCTGTAAGGCAGGAAGGAAAGATTCTGGTGTTGCTTACAGAAACTGCCTCTCCGTTAACCTTATTACATTCTTGGCAGGACTAGACTTCCTGTCTCAGCAACTTCTCTGGAGTTTTTTTTTTTAATTACATTTATATGCCACCCTTCTCTGAAGACTCAGGGTGGCTTACAATTTTTGGGATACAATCCAATGCGCTCAGCAATAGCCTTCATTCCATTGTATATGCCTGCTTATTACTAAGCGGCATTTTTACAAAGTCAGCTCCTTTGCTGGTACTTTGCTTGTGTGGAGTGACCATTCAAAGTTACAATGGCACTGAAAAAAGTGACTTACGACCATTTTTCACACTTACAACTGTTGCAGCATCCCCACAGTCATGAAAGGCCAAGAGAGGAGATGCATGCCTCGATGTGAGTGATATTGAGTTGGCCACACCCAGCCAATAACATGACCACCAAGCCATGTCCACCCAGTCACATGACCACCAAGACACGCCCACCAACTAAGCCATGCCCACAGAACCGGTTGTTAAAAAAATTGAATCCCACCCCTGCTTGGAACATATGATTACTTATCTTGGTTTGCTTTGGAACTCTCGCCGAGACGGTTTGTTCTTGTTTTCCTTTTGCCTCACTATTTACTTTTGGGACTTTAAACTGTGACTAATAAAACAGTTAAGTTGAAGGCATTGCCAGACTTTAATTCATGCTTTGGGTTTTGGGTTATTTTGAGAGACTACGGGTCATCACACCTATTCTGCATCTTTGTCAAGACAGAACAGGGGCTTGAAGTTCACTCAGCATCTTTTCAACCCAGCATACTTTTCTGCCATCTCCTGCAAAGCATGGCAACATTATTGCTGCCATGTAGAAGAGCCCTAACTCTCTAATGCTGCCCTGATCAGTGAGTGTGCCATAACTTAAACTCAAAGCAATTTATATTCTCTCATTTCTTTGCTCTCTTCCCTGTCATTCAGGGTCCTTCAGTTGGTGGGGAATAGTTTGTCTTTAGTTGGTCTGGTTTCTTGAGGCTAGTTAGTCAGCTCCTTCCACAATCCACTGGGGCAACTCCTCAGTTAAAAAAATGGGAAGAAACATAATGGAAGAGACCAGAGCGGAAACAGCACTAGGGAGGAAGGAGAGAGGCCCTGCCATGATTGTATGATTAGATGTTTTTACACCTCCCATTTCCTTCAGGAAGAAGGAAAAGGAAATACTTTAATCAACAAATATAGGAAAATTGGCAAATCCTAATTTAACATCCCTCATAATTTCAAGGCACTGCAGTGAGGAGAAATGGAGCAGCTGCAAGTAAATAAACATATATTTCAGAATATTGTTGCAGTGTATGAAAAAAATTTCTTTAGCCGTTAGAAAGGTGGAGTTCTGCTTACTTCAGCACAGAGTTCCTATGCTTGCCTTCTCCCAAATAAAACAGTGTAGGTATGATTTCTTATATTGCTGGGAGCCTGAACAGAATTTCATGCCAGAAACAAAAAGGTGTGTGTGTGGAATTGACAGCTACAAAAGGGAACAGTATGCAAGGGAAGACAAAGGTAGGGAATGAAATAGCCATGGCAAAGGTTGGCTCGAGAACAGAGGAAATGGGCTGTGGCCATGCATCCCAACACATTACTGGACCTACCTATTGTTGATCACCTGGCTTAACTTCCAAGGTGGCAAAGTGATGCAGAGTTTACACTTACACACACACACACACACACACACACACACACAATGGAAATGCTACTTTTATGCTTGTTTCAGCTATTGATGATTGACTCAGTGCCTGGGGATGAAGTAGAAGCAATGTCATGGGAACAGTGTAGAAAACTGGCAATGTTGACACATTGTGAACATGCAATGGGGAACTGCAGCTATAGGCTTTTCAACACAAAATTCTACAGCTGTTGATGCCATCACATAAAACTTGTGATTAACCACAGTTCCAAGTTCCTTTTCATATCCATGGTTTTTAAGCTATATGTTGCTCACCATATGCCTGTAAACTTGATTTTTTAATTGATGAAGTTTACATTTCAGTCTATTAAATACAACTTTTTAGAGCAATTCTCTAAGCTATCAAAATCATTCTGAATTTTGATTGTCTTCTAGTATACAATATTAACTGTGCAATGTGGAAACTTTTTTTCAGTTTGAAAATATCTGCAGAAAGTACCTACAGAAATAAGACTTTGCCTGGGGTGAGTACATGGCAGAAAGGTGCAAGTTTATAACTAATGCATCTGAGTAGGGTTTTTGTTGCCAAATGATAATGGTCAAAATGCCTGTAACCAATTTTTATTTTGTTTTGTTGGCTTGTTAGAGAAGAATGTTGTGAGAAATAACTTACTTAGTCACAGTATGGGTAAGGAAACTGAGTAATTTTTAAAGTGATCTCTTAGGATGTTCAATAGGCAAGACTGTGGGAGATGGGGTCTAGGCCTAGGAAGGCACATGCCAAAGATCAGAAAGATAATAACATAGCCTGGACAATTTGCCAATAGGAGTTTTGCTTCCTTATTTTGACTCAGTCCAGTTGTAGCACCATCTCATCTGATCTTTTGTTTATAGTCTTTTTATTTCTCAGCTGTCTTCAGTGGAGCTTGTCTTGGGAAAAGCTGCTATCCATTTAGAGGAGACCTAGGCCTGCTTTTATGAGGCCATCGGTGGCCAATTTTCTATGGGATGCTGGGAAAGATGCTTGAAAATAAAAAAAAATAAAAAAATAAATCCTAAAGAGGATTTTTCTAGCCAATATCTCAATCAAGGAGAGTTCCTGGATTTAGAAGTTCTAGGACCTAGAGCTGGGCATTGGCAGAGGTCTTATCAAAATTAGGGAACAATTGTTTGTTCAGAATCAAAATATCAAATGATATTTTGAAAAGGATCTATGAACATATTTACCCATGATAATTGAATCAACTGCATTTGGCTGGGTTCACAGAAAATGCGAAGCCATACTATAGTCTATTTGAGTGAATTTTAAATAATTCAAATCAGTGGTGGGATTCAATTTTTTTTACTACCAGTTCTGTGGGTGTGGCTTGGTGGGCATGGGGTGGCTTGTGGGCGTGGCTTGATGGGTGTGGCAGGGGAAGAATCCTGTAAAATCTCCATTCCCACCCCACTCCAGGGGGAGGGTTACTGCAAAATCCCCATTCCCTCCCAACCCCACTAACCTGTTTTCCAGTTCCGTTCTCCTGTGCAGGGCAACAAAAGAAGACCAATCCAATCAGCTGGGACTCAGGAGGCAGAGAATAGATAGGGGCAGCGCCTGTATGAACTACTCAAAATTTCCACTACTGGTTCTCCAGAACTGGTCAGAACCTGCTGAATACCACCTCTGATTCAAATCCATAGTTTCCCTCTTAAAAAGCTTCAACAACTTAGCCAGTCTTACTGGGACTATATTTTAATCTCCACCTCTTCCTAACTCTGGGCATCATGGTTTAACTCCAGATGGCTAGCCTGGCTCTCCTTTTTCCATCAAATTAATCAGCTTGCATGGATCTTATCTTATAAGGAATTATAGAAGTCTTGCTCCCAAATTACAGCAGTGAGCACACAGTTGGGGATAAAGATTGTAGAGAAGAAAGTCAGGCAGCACAACCGTGCAGATGAGCAAACTATACCTAATTCTGAATAACCTGAATTTTTCTACCTGACACTTCCTTTGAGGAGGAATAAGAAATAAACACCAGAATGCATAGATTGAGTTAGGTATATCATACTCTTGAGTGACAGCTTAGGCAGGATACCTACCAGCCTAAGTAGAAAGAAATGCACTGTGTTTACCAGCAACCTTCCCGCCCTTCCAAAAAGACAGAAGGGGTTGGGGAGAGGAAGATACAAAATCAAAGTGAGACATATTTGCAAAGAACATAGAATCATAGAGTTGGAAGAGACATTACAGGTCTTCTAGTTCAACCAGGAGACTCTATACTATTTCAGATATATGGCTGTCCAGTCTCTTCCTAAAAGCTTCCAATGGGACACCCACAACTTCTGAAGGCAAGCCATTCCACTGGTTGATTGTTCTCATAGTTAGGAAATTTCTCCTTAGTTCTAGGTTACTTCTCTCCTTGATTAGTTTCCATCCATTGTTTCTTCCCTTGCCTTCTAGTGCTTTGGAAAATAGTTTATCCTCCTCATCTTGGTGGCAGCCACTCAAATATTGGGACACTGCTATCATGTCTCCCCTATCCTTTCTCCTACATTAGACATATCCAATTCCTGCAAGCATTCCTCAAAATTAGCCTAATCATCCTTGTTGCTCTTTTCGGCACTCTTTCCAGAGTCTCAACATCTTTTTTATATTGTGGTGACCAAAACTGGATGCAGTATTCCAAGTGTGGGTTTCTAAGGCTTTGTAAAGCAGTACTAGAACTTCACGCGATCTTGATTCTATCCGTCTATTAATGAAGCCTGGGTGCATTGGCTTTTTTGGCTCCTGTCACACACTGTTGGCTCATATTTAAGTCATTGTCCATTAGGACTCCAACATCCATCTCACAGTTATTGCTATTGAGCAAGGTGCCACATATACTGTACCTGTGCATTTTGTTTTTCTTGACTAAATGTAGAACCTTACTTTTGTCTACACTGAATTTCATTTTGTTAGATAGGGCCCAGTATTCAAGTCTGTTGAGATTTTTTTTAAAATTCATATTTATATGCTGCCCTTCTCCGGAGACTCAGGGTGGCTTACAATTTTTGGAGCAACCTAATGCGCTCAGCAATAGCCTTCATTCCATTGTATATGCCTGTTTATTACTAAGCGGCATTTTTACAAAGTCAGCTTATTGCCCCCAACAATCTTGGGTCCTCAATTTACCTACCCCGAGAGGATGGAAGGCTGAGTCAACCTTGAGCCTGGTGGGATTTGAGCCTGCACTAATTGCAGGCAGCTGGAGCTAAGTGCTAGGCATTTAACAGCCTGCACCACCAAGGCTCATCTGGATCTTGAACCTAACTTTTGGTGTCTTGTCTATTTCTGCCAGTTTAGTGTCATGTGTTTATTTGATGAGTTACTCTTCTATTCCCTCATCTAGATCATTTATGAAGATTATTGAAGAGCACTGGGCCAAGAACAGAACCTTGGGGTACCCCACTGCTTACTTCCCTCCATGTGGATGTAGTACTGTTAAGGACTACACATCGAGTATGGTTTGACAGCCAGGTACAAATCCATCTGGTTCTGGGGCTGTCAATCCCAAAACTTTTTAGCTTAGCAAGAAGGAGGTTGTAGTCTAATTTGGCAAATGCCTCACTGAAATCTAAATATGCTATATCCACAGCATTTCGCTGATCAGCTAATTTAGTCAATTTATTTATGAAATGATTTGTTTGGAATGATCTATTTTTGATGAACCCATATTGACTTCTGGTTACAACTTTGTTTCTAAGTGTCTGCAGACATGTTGATTAATTATCTTTTCCAAGCTGTTCCCAGATATTGATGTCAGGCTGATTGGTTTGTAATTTCCAGGATTTGTTTTTTTTCTCCTTTTTTTGAAGATGGGAACATATCACCTCTTTTCTAGTCCTTAGGTAGTTCCATAGTGCTCCAAGGAAACCTGTCACTGGAAACGAGGAAAGGAGAATGAGAGTTTGAGAAAGAGGAACTGCAAAGAATAGTATATTCTGGAATACCAAATAATAACATGCAACTTACTAGCTTTTTTTTCTGGGTAAGCTAGTGAAGATCACCCCATACTGCTTTTCTCACATAGTGATGGGGAAAACAACAATTCTCTGAGTACTTGGACAGCAATTCACTGGTCACTATTGGCGTTGACATTTCCTCACTAATGATTTATATGTAGTTTGCCATTATTGATTTAAAGCACCACCTACCCCTCCTTGGTTCAGTATTTAAAAAAGGCAGTCATAAATTCAGCTGTCCACATTGCCAGTCTCTAGCTTGCTTCTGTGAGGTCTGTTGAGAATCCTCAGAAAATCCTGTTGTCTAGATTTGTGGGTGTGCCAGTAGTCATAGCCAAGGTGGTTGTTTTTGTTTCCCCCTTCTGGGTTTGCTGCAATTGAGCAGACAATGTGGAAACATCTATCAAATCAGGATACCGGTGCACATATGAGGTAGGTCTGACATTGCTATAGATTTCTGCTGTTTCCAACTCCGATTGGACTTCTCTAAGCTGGTTTCCAGCCCCTCTGCACTTCGTGATTATCTCAAAATTTTAAAACAATGTAACATGAAGAAAAATATGTGAACATGGCTGTCAACCATAAATGTCTGTACAAAATAAGCATTCAGTTAAGTGCCTGAGCAGTGCCAGATTCTAATTTGGATGGTAATCAGAGAGGGAAGCACTAGAGCAATGACTGTCTCAGAGAAGAAAGATTATGTAGGGCAGTAACAGATTCCTAGATGATGGTCAGTTACTTCACCAGAGAAAGTGATGGAGAACAAGAATAATGAATTGTGGAACTCACTTACACAAAATGCAGTGGGTTAACTGTGATCAAAGTTTATAAATGTATTTGAGATAAATATATGATTGGTATTTACATTAAATTAGTATATATAAATTGTAACTGTTTATGCTTTATTATTTTGCTGTGGTATATTTTATGTTTTCATTTTTAAAGCACTTTTTATGCACTGCTTCTTTCTTTGGAATGTATGTACAGTATCTACGTTATAATTATTTTTGTTTTACTTTGTGTTCATCATTATTTTAAAGCCAGTAAAGAACTAAAGGACTGAGACGTTTACAGAAATTAGCACCATATTCATCAAAAGCCCAGTTTCATCATGATTATACTCTATGTTTTCTTGACACCTCAAAAAGGCAAAGTTTTGTGTGTTGAAAGGAGGCTCAAGGGAACAGAACTAGATGAGAGGCAAGACCTGGCAGAAGCAGGCAGCAGTAAAAGGTGGCTGCATACCACAAGGGAGGAGGCAGCTTACATAGCTTGAAGACAGATGGGGACCGTCTTGGACTAAGAGGGGAAAACCCACTAAAAAAGAGCCACTAGATCAAACTGGCTTGTCTTTGTCTCATACCCAAATTAAAATAATGTGAAAATAAAACTTGCCTTGGGCCTTGGTGGTACAGGCTGTTAATAGCCTAGCACTTAGTTCCAGCTGCCTGTAATTACTGCAGGCTCGAATCCCACCAGGCTCAAGGTTGACTCAGCCTTCCATCCTCTCAGGGTAGGTAAATTGAGGACCCAAGATTGTTGGGGGCAATAAGCTGACTTCGTAAAAATGCCGCTTAGTAATAAGCAGGCACATACAATGGAAGGAAGGCTATTGCTGAGCGCACTGGGTTGCGCTCCAAAAATTGTAAGCAGCCCTGAGTCTCCGGAGAAGGGCGGGATATAAATATGAATTAAAAAAAACTTGGGAAGAATAGGACAGAAGAGGAAATGGGGGCAGTTCATATAAGTTGCCTAGTCACTGGAAGTGAGTGGGCAGCCATAAACATTCTATAAACAAAGAGACAAATAAATAAATACATAAATATGTAAACAAATCTTATAGAGAGGGAGAACTGAAACTGATTAGCTGATGGGAAAGTTTTATTGTAAACCATCCAGAGAGTTTCGGTGACTGGGCAATTTAAAAATAAATAATATGTCTCTAAAAAATTTAGTTATATAAATAACTAAAATAAATGCACTCTTCTTAAGGAGAGCCAGTTTGATGTACTGGTGAAGGCACCAGGCTAGAAGCTGCACTGAGTCCTCCTTAGGCATGAAGTCAGCTGGGTGGGTTGTGTCAGCCTTTCTTTCTCAGCCCTAGGAAGCAGAAGGTAAGGAGAAACCACTTTCAAAAAACAAGAAATCTGGTGTAGGCAATTGCCAGAAGTCAATGCTAATTTGAAGACAAACAAGCAAAAAAAATTCTTAAAACTCCCCCTTTTTTTGGAAATGGAGAAGGAGTGATTGAAATTTTCAGGGTGGTGGAATGGAAAATAAACCACAAAATCTATTTTAAATCTTTTATTGCTTTCTGGGTACCACTACAGGGAAAGGCAGGGGTACTTCATTGAATATACAGCTTCGTACGTAGTCTTGCAAAAAAAGATGTTATTCAAATGTAACTCCTCTTCTTCCTCAGACAAAAGAATGGCAATTTGCTGCTCTTTCCTATCTTTTTGGAAATCTAGATATAAGGGGATGTAAATTATGGGAGGAGACAAGTGACTGGTATGGAAAGATAAATGGTGGCTGGCTAGTGGCTAGTGAGGAGGAACACACTTCCATCTCCAAACATTACCCAAAATGCTAAATCCCCATCATTGCCATCATGCCACCTGATTATCATCACCTGAAGGTAATAGGTGGCCAAGCATGATGGAACAGAATCTGCTTGAGTGAGAAAATATTGCTTTGGTTCTGCAACTTAACAGAATAACTGAGTTATAAGGAACCTTGGAGGTCTTCCAGTCCAAGCCCCTGTTCAAGTAGGAGCCCTTACACCATTCCAGACAAGTGGCTGCCCAGTCTCTTCTCAAAAGCCACTAGTGATGAAGCACCCACAACTTCCGGTGGTGGCAAGCGATTCCACTGGTTGATTGTTATCACTGTTAGGAAATTTCTCCTTAGTTCTCGGTTGCTTACTCTTCATGATTAGTTTCCATCCATTGTTTCTTGTCTTGTCTTCTGGTACTTTGGAAAATAGTTGGCCCCTTCTTCTTTGTGGCAGCTCTTCAAACATCCAAACACTGTAATCATGTCACCCCTGGTCCTTCTTTCACTAGACTAGACATACTTAAAGATTCTTTCAGTCATTCTTTGGAGAGGGGAAAAAAAAGACAATGTACGGTTTTGGAGAAGGGACAATTGTGGCTGTAAAGGACACAATTGTGCCGCGTGTAAAGTGAAAGGGTGGAAAAAGCCTTACAGGACTCTATGAATTACTAGGAAGAAAATGACCTAAGTGAATTTTCCAAGAATCTTAGATAGAATTTTAAAAAGCAACTATACTATGCACTGGTCTGAATAGTTGAAAAAGTTGAAAAGTTGAAAACCTGAATAGTTATGTTCCAATGAAACAAAGTATAGCTAAATTTTATCCTTTAAAACTTTTTCAACTTCTATATATGACAGACTGCCTGAAACTTTAGTTGCAAAATATCCACGATATAAATCTCTTGATTGGAGTGGCATGAATAGGACTTGTGTTTTCCTGAAACAAATTAATATGGAAATATAATTCACAAGGAGAGGCACAACCTACAGTAGAAGATCTTTGAATTGGTTACTGCTTCTAATTAACAGCTTTCCTCAAAAGCAATTTTAAGGTTAACTCTTATGTAAGGTGGCTATCAATTGTATTAAAAATACAGTGGATACAAATAACCTGCTGCCTTCACTGTTCTCACTTGCAATCTTCCAGACCAAAATCCCTTTGCCTGCCCTGTACTGATATGAGGTCGAGCTGTATTCAAGGAGTAAAAGAAGGTGCCTGCTGTAAAAGTCAAATCGTAATTTCAGATTAACTGTGCTGGGCTCTCGGGACCCTTCCAGGTAGAGGGAGGCACGCAGAACTTGGCCCAGAGCCACAGAGAGCCGGTCCCGTCGGGAGCCAGGCGGACACGTGGAGAGGTGCTGGAAACCGGCCCTCCTTCCTGCCGAGAACCGGATGAATGCCACGGGAAGGCGGTCAGGGTTTGGCAAGGGCTTTATCCGCCAGCCGGCCGAACTGTTACAGCATCTTCTTTTGCCCTTTGATGCACTTTGATGGCTAATACAGTGAGGCGGGTGGCCGCCGGTCGCCTCATTAGGAGCGCTTCCGATGGGGCCGCTTTCTTCCCCTCGGACAGCAGCCATCCCCTATAAAGATCGGATCGCTCCCTCGGACCCACCCAGCCGGCCGCTTTCTTTCCTCCCTCTCCCATTCGCTGGTGTTGCTCTAACTTTTCCAGCCACGGCGCACGGTCGGCTTTAGAGACCAGGGAAGGCCCTGGACGCGTTGCTCTAGCAATCGTTTTCCATCCTCCCGATTCGCTTCGGAATTCTTCCTATGAGAAATCGTTAACAGTCGCGCCAGGAACTGGAGTGGAGAGGACGCAGCCAGCTAACTTCGTGTGCCTTTTTACTGGCAGTCGTAGCCAGAAAAGAGACCAAGCGGTTCTTCTCCCCCCCCAGCCCCGCTTGGCACATTTCTTTCTCCTTTGCTCAAATGGCAAAGGTTGTCTAGGCCGCAGAGATAGAGATGTGCGCGCCTCAAACGTAGCTGGCGGCGAAAGTGGATTTTCCAGGTGCCCGGAGGGGCTAGGCAAGGGTATCGTTTCTCTGCCAATTCTGGGCCAGGGTCTGACCCCGAAGAGATGTTTCTCCCAGGCTTGGCCTTGATGCCTCTCAGCCAAATTTCCAACTTTTTCAGCAAAAGCGCTTTTGCCTCCCCCGCCCCAGGAAATCAAAAACACCTAAGATCCACGTCACTCCGGAAATCGCAGGGACAAAGTCAGAAGACTTACAGCCAGCGCCCACTCTTCCTCCCTCCCGGCTTTTGTCCCTATTGACCTAAGCGACCGGGGAAAGACTTAGTCGCCTTTAGAAGTCGCGGGGCGGGGGCGGGGCGGGGGTTCCTTTGGTCTGCTGTCCAAGTCAGGGCAGACTGTTAGGAAAAGCTCCTCCCCCCAGAAAAGGCACTGGATTCCTTCTCTCTCTCTCTCTTTGGTTAGCCAGAACAGGGGCAGATTTTACAGGTGTAATTTTAATTCGCTATAGACTTGCCTAAGCCACTTCTATTCAGATCTATGGAGCAGAACCAGGTCGCCCTTGTGCCTCGCTGTTTTTGCTGGCCATCTGGGAAGGTTCCATCTCTCTCCCGCAGCACTCCAAAGATTTCCTTCATTTGAAACCCTGCTCCTTAGACCTGTTGGCTGTGGCAGAGAGAGAGTCCGAGAGCTGCGCGGCCACCGCAGCAAGAAAGCTGGCTAGATTCAGAATCAAGCGCTTAGAGATGTTTCAAGCCGGCTGCTTGGTCGAAACACCTCTTAGGTGCTTATCTCTGGACCTATCCAACCTTCTCGCCGCGGGGTCCACGCAGCTGCAGGGCTCTCTCTGCCTCAGCCCACAGGTCCAAGGAGCAGGGTTTCAATTGGTCACAAATATGCACCCGCAGGCAAACCTGCGGGTGCATTCAGTTTCTCCTCCCGTTTGTTCCTTCAACACCCACACACTATCTAAAAGTCCAGGGGAACAACCTGCTGCGCTTTCAGTTGCCAGGAGCCAAGGACAGATACGGCTGTAGGGAATTAAAATTACGCCTGCAATATTTTCCCCGCGATTGCTGGAGAGTGCCACTACTAGGGGCGAGGAAGCAGTAACGCTGCCCGCTGCTCTTCGCGCGGGGTCCTTTCCTGACAGAGCCGACTCTTCTGTTAAGTCATGATAGTCCGTTAGTTAGACGGTCTTGAAATGCCTCTGTCGCTTTCGTGGATTATTGGGGTGGGGAGAGAAGTGAAGAATCTGGTGGAGAAGAGCAAAAACTCAGCCAGATATTTCACAGGACTCCTCGGGAGGCCACCTGGCTGTTCAGCGCTTGCCCCTTCCTTTTTACTCTTTGGCGTGGGAGGTTGGGGTTGTTTCTACATTGTGCACCGTAGGGAGCTGGGGCTTAATAACCGCAGCGACTTTTTCGCTCCACGATGATTCCCACAATCCAGGAGCAAGGCCTACTGAGCATCACCAGGTCGATCCCTCAGGGTATACGCTTAGGATGCGCCTCATTTGGTCAGCCAACCTATATAGATAGCCTTGGCGGTTGGCGACCCGGGCGACCAAACTCCCGGGGTCTTTTCGAGGCAACTCTGAGAGGCAAAGTATGGTTTTGCAAGCCCCCACACCCCCACCAGTCAGGGCTTCAAGGGAAGGAGGGGAAGAAAACATTGCAAATGAAGGGTTTCTTCCTCAGAAGCTGCCTCCTCGCGAAGCGGCTTTCTAAGGCAAGGAAGAAATGAATTCCGGACAGTGCGCGGCGACGGGCGACCAGGAGAAGTTTTGACCACACCGAAGATAAGGATCGGCATCTCCCAAGCACACTCCGAAGGGGGTGGGGTAGGGTGGCGAATAACCGCAAGGCAAGTTACTGTTGGTCACTGTCAGTGTGCGGGAAAATTGCCTTGCTGGCGGCGAGCGGCGGCTTGTGAAAAGAGGGAGGGGGGGCTCTTGAGAATTTTACTAAGCCCTGAGCGGGAAGAGGCCTTTCTCTTCTTTTGGGCGCTTTGGCCGTACTCTCGAAGCAGTTTCCGAAGCCGGGCTGAAAGTGGACCGCTCTTCCTTCGGCCCCAGCTGGGAATCGGTTGAACTAGGCAGGAGTGGGAGGAAATCCGATCCAATCCCAGAATTAACCGGCTGTTTGAATTTCAGGGATAAGATGCGCAAGCTCTCTCTATTAATAATAATAATAAAAATGCCCCTAACCCTCTTTTGAAAATTAATAACTCTGCAATTATAATAATTCTAAGTAAGCTTTTTTTAAAAAAAATAAAAAAAAAAAGAGGTTAATGCTGTCGCCGTGCGGGCGCAGGAAGCGGAGAAACCAATCGCGACGCTGTTGCTTACACTGTCATCTTGTTATTTTATGTGGAGACGTTATTATTATTAGACATCTGCAGGTAAAGAATTAAAATTAAAATCGCTTTCAACAATTCAATACACTGTTTTTTTATCAACCATCTATCTGAAAATCAGGAACATTCATCATCGGAGGCATGCTCCCTGAAAACAAGAACCCATTCAAATTTTATACAAATTATCATATTTATCATAGTCTGAAACTCCGGAGTTACGTCTCCACAAACTGTCTTGGCAGCTCCCTAGGGAAGTGAACCACACTTCAGAGCAGCTATCATAGATTGCCTCGCGTCTTCCACCCCCGCCCCCCCAACCTCTCTCTCCCAGGCTCTGAGCCCGCGAAGAGCAGGCTTGGAAAGAGGGACCTCAAACCAAACGCCCGAGGCGAGCCTCTCTCCTCCTCCTCCTCCTCGCCGCTGCCGCCTCAGCGCAGGAGAAAGAAGGGGGTGGTGGTGGTGGCGAAGAACGACCCGTTAACGGGCGTTCTTTTCGGGGCTTCAAGTTGAGTTCATGGGGATCCCTGCAGATTCCTTTCCCTTACTCCCGAATCTCTCCCTTCACTGACAGGTGGTCGGCCTAGCAGGTCGAGGGGGGATTCTTCAGGATCCTATAAAGAGAGGCAGAGCAAGGCAGGTCCCGAAGGTTGAGACGTATCCCTCTCCCCCCTCCCCCCAGATCTGGTACCTAGCGCTCCTCCAGCGAATGGACGGGATCCGGCCACCTCGCCCACGACCTCTCATGCCGGAGCCGGCTTTCCTAGAGCGCGCAGGGAGGAAGACGAGTCCGGGAACCCCCCACTCCCGGGAAGGAGAGCAGCCGGCCAGATTCCAGATTCCTGGCTGTTAAGTTCAAACTGCCTCCAAATCCGAGTCCCTTTTCCAAACACGAGAGAAGCTGGGAGCGGAATCTTCCCAGCAGGCGACCGAAGCAATCCGAAGACGGACTTTGCTTCTCTGCCAGTTGGCTGCAGCTTGGCTGATTCGAACCATTCCTGCCACAGAGTTGGGAGCGCAAACGGAGAAAGCCCCAGTTCCTCTTTTCAAAAGGCTGCGCAGAGAAAGAGAAACAGGCTGCGTCCAGTCAGGTGAGCCTGCTGGGCTGACCAGCGGGGCTCAGTCGGGGCCCTCGATTCTTTCAAGAAACTCTCAGAATCGGCTGTGAAGTGGTTGCTGAAGTGGCCTGAACTGCAGGGAAGCTTAAGAAATCGTTGTTTACAGTAGCGTCAATCCACCGATATGTCGCTTTATGAATATTTCCTGAAGGATATATATTAGCACGCACCCTACAATAAATGAAAGAACCCAGGCACTTACATTGCCTTCTCACTTGGGAAGAGGAAGGAAGGAAGGAAGGAAGGAAGGAAGGAAGGAAGGAAGGAAGGAAGGAAGGAAGGAAGGAAGGAAGGAAAACATGTTCTCTTCTCAGTTTCTCTAAGTTTGCCTATGAACAATTTCTCCACCAGGATTTCCCTGCAAGAGATGGTGTGACAGGGTCCCCCTAAACTTGGTGCTGTTAGCTAGTTCCATGCAACCAAGCAAGTAAAACTATGCACAGTATGTTCCCAGAAAGTATAAGCGGAACTTTGCATACTACCTGAAAAATCAATCCCCTACACAGGTGGATGCCCTTCCCTTCCCTCCCTCCCCTCCCCTTTCCCTTCCTTTATATACCTTCTCCTCCCCTCCCATCCTCTTCCCTTCTCTTACATACACTGAAGTCTTGGATTCTTTGTTCTTGTCAAGTTCAAAGCCATTCCCTTGGTTCTTCATCCAAGTTGGGCTTCTGGCCTTCTGCATGGGCACAACCAGCCTATGTCAACACAGAGAGCTACTGTAAGGAATTTGTTAGTGGGGGACAAATTGGTTTTGGTGTAACTGATCTTGCTGGTAGTGTCTTGGGAATGGTTATCCAGTAATGAAAGGAACAGGGAGTGGTTGCAACCTTGGTTTAATTGAACTTTTATCAAGCTGTTTTCAAACCGTTTCTTTTTAACAGGATCAGTTTGGAAAACAGACAGAGAATCCCTGCCTGCAATCTACTGTGTGGCCTCATTTCTTTAACAAAATATTATAGGTGTATGTCTACTCCTCTAGCTTGGTTTGTAACCTTATGTCTCTGCTTTCTATTTTTAAAGGGCCATGACTGCAAACGCCAACCGCAAAGACTTTCTACAAAGGATGCTGTTCTTAGGCTTCCTTATCAAAAGCAGCTGAGTTTTCACAAGGAGATGGGAAGGGGGCAGTGTCAGCTCCTTCAAGTTCCCTCACCCACTCAGGAGGAAGGTAGACTCAAGGCCAAGTGTGTCCCCTCCCTCACCCCATCCCACACTTCAAGGGGCAATAGATTTCTACCCCCCACCTGGAAAAGAAGTTCCAATACAATGTTTGTTAACTAGGTTATCTAGCCTATAGAAGATTTTAATGTTGAATTTTATAGCTTTATCACGCTCTACTGTCCTTGTGAATATTGTAATATTGCATTTTTTACAAGTTACTCTTCTGTTAATGTTCCAGCTAGTAACTTTTATAATCCTCCTCAATGAATTTTTTTTTTGTATTCTTCCGCACCGTTAACCTCAATGGCGGCACCTCAGCCCCTGGCAGGATGTAGAAAGATGAAATGTTCTTCTTTAATCAGAAATAATAATAATAATAACATACACAAGATTCTCTCCACTTTTCCCCCAGTGTCCCTTTTGAACTGGGAAATGATTGTGGAAGCAGCTGTGAAATAGTCAAATGCCCATCCAAGCCCTCCCACCTTTGCCCAGGAGGTATGGAGAGAAGGAGATCTCTCTCCCTCCCCCCCTCCCTCTCTCTCCCCCTCCCTCCTTCCCTCCCCCTCCTTCCCCCTCTCTCTCCCTCTCTCCATGTTTGTGTGTGGTGTGTGTGTGTGTGTGCTTCATTTTCTCCCTACATCTATTTTTTTGTACCATATTTTACTGGCAACACAGTAGGACTGTCACCACAGCCAAAAATAGTGAGGCAATACCCAGAAAATTGTGTGAACTACTGAGGGCCACTACTCAACTGAATAAAGAACAAACAAACACATGAAATGAAGACAACAATTCTGCATTACCCATCATGGAAAAGGAATGTTTGGTGAAATTGACAAAACTTGGTGAAATGGACAATCTGATTAGAGAAAGTGCATTATTGACATTTCTTATGTAATAACTGGAAACGCCTTATGGACTTTTTGTGTAAGAAAAAATGATTTTGTGACTTACAGTCTGGATTATTAGAAAAATAGTTTATAGAAAGAAGAAAATTATGATGAAATCTTAGAGAGGGAGGTTCGATTAGAATTGTATGTATAACTGCCAAGGGGAAGATCAAAAGCTATATCTATTTTATGTTTTTTGTCCTTTTATTTTATTTTTCTATTTATTTTTTCTCTTTTTAAAATTCCTTTTTACTTTTTCACATTTTCTTTACTATACATTTCTTTCTTTGAATACATTTCTTATTACCTGTGTACAATCTTTTACTAAAAACTATTTAAAAATAAAATAAAATGAAGACAACAGTCATAAGCAGAGCCTGAGGTCACTTTCAGGGAAAAAGCAGCTGACTGTACTCTGAGGACTTCTGGCTGGGCCTTCAAGTTTGCCATTTGAACTTCAAGGGTAGCCTCAGTTTAGCTCATTTTCCTGGTCCAAATCTCAAATCTGAAGCTGTATCTTACATCTTCAAAAGAGAGTCTAGATGGCTAATAACTAAATCCTTTGCTCACTGCTGGTGACACCTCCTGCTGCTTTTAGGATATATGTGGGTAAGTGGGGAAAACTTCACCATTTGGCAAATAATTCCTACTCAGCTCAGTGGCTGATCTAGTGGCTGATCCACTCACAAATTAATACAGGACAGGCTACAAAAATGACCAATTGGCAAGAGGTAGAACAAGACTGGCTTATTTAGTCCTTAGAGCAATTGTTCTGGATAAAGCTGGCATTAATGGTTCTGCAGTGAGTTGGACAGCAATAATCAGTATGTTCTGTAGGGATCTGAATTGTTCAATGTTTTATTAATGACCTGGACAATGAGATTGATTTGCAATCAAATATGCAAATCATATAAAATTGGACGGTCTGAATAATACCTAAAATGACAGGGTGAGTTTGCCATCTGATCTGGCATGGTTGGAAGAGGAATAAGATGTCCTTCAACAGGGAAAATAGAAAATATTAAATTTAGGGAAGAAACATGTAGCCCACACATACAAAATTCATGAGTGTGAAGTATTGTATTGAATACATCTTTAGATATGGTCTCTAACAACAAGATAAACATTAACCAACAGTTGCTAAAAGGGCTAATCAAGTTCTGAACTGCATTAGACAAAACTTTGTGTTAAAAATACATTAAGTCCTTATTCTCCTTTGCAGACCAACCTATATTCCAGAAGAATCTTGGCAGGCTAAAACAGTTACCAAGACTGATGGCAAAATTGGTATAGAAAGTTGAGGATAAGACTCTTGCTAAAAAGTTGGAGGAACTCTGAATTGTCAGACTGAAGAACAATGGGGAGTTCCATAAAAGGTGCCACAAGGAAGATGGTCAGGAACTGTTTCCCACTGAAACAGAAATCAGGACCAGAAATAATGTGCAGAAGCTGCAGCAGCCCTTGATGTTTTCTAAAATATAAGGAAAAACATAACTTTCTTAAAATTACTCTCATGTGAAGATTGCTCTTCTTTTTGACCATTTTTCTGACAGGGATTTCTGTCAGTTTCTGTGCAAAGCAGCTTTTGTTAAACTACTAAATCTTCATCATCTCTCATCAGCTGAAGTGTGACTCCTATTGCTCTAATTATTTCAATTTTCTTCAAGAGCTGCTATTTGCTACAGCACAAACCATTTGGTATTCAGGCAAGTAAACAAATATGCCACAAGTCTTGCATCACAACTGTAGACTTCCCTCTCCATTTCCTTTTTTATTTTTAAATATCTAGAAATAAAAGGCATTTGCTTTTTTCTTGTTCCTTCTCAGATCTTCAGTTGAGCAGACTATAAGGCCAGCAGGAAGCCAGTATTCAGTCATCCATAACAGGCAAACAGGAGGTTTCTAGACACATTTCTTGCAATCAGCAGCTATTCAGAACATGACCTTTTCACTTCAGAATACAGAGTTTTTCTGAGTACTATTCTCTCTTTCTTGTCCTTTCGCCTTTTGAACTATGCAGGCAAACTCCTCTTAACTTTGTTTGCTTACATAAGTAATTTGCTCCTTGGAACATGGTTGTCTTATATTCCTTTTACAGTCTCTGTTTACTCAGTAGGAGGCTGAGTAAGTATGTCTGAGTCAGGGGCCCCCAAAGTTTCCTTTCCATCCCACTTTATGCTGTGCCTAGTTTTGATTTAATCTGGAAAATGTTAAAAAAAACCTGATGTACAAGTACAGCTTAAAATGAAATTTAAAGCTTTGTTTGTGACTTCATAATCCATACCACATAATTTATGCAGCTGAATACTTTGTTGGAATGTAAATATAAAAGCCTTTTGTACTAGTTGCCATTTTCTGTCTGCATGAGATTCATCTGCTCATGACATCATGACATTTTGGATGGCATCAAGTCTGCCACACATTTTGCTTCTCTTTATCCAGAGTTAAAAAAATTCAGAATACAAAGAGTTTCTTTCTTCTCCCATGACCTACATCATTAGATATACTCAACATCTCTAATAATGTGACCATATATTATTTAATAGCAACTTCACTAGAAACCAATTAATTGCAATATATACTAGGAAAATAACTTAAAAATTCCTAAGAGTGTTTCAGGATATGTGCAAAGAAATTTAAAGCTGACTTTGGATGGGCTTTGAGATTGTTGCTAACTGGTCAAGTTAAGTTAGATCAAGAAACAGACATAGAATTTTAGAGGGATTCTAGGAATGCCACTTTATTCTTGTAGGGTATAAATAAAAGGTTCTTGAAAGTCTGTCTAGGTTTCCTTTTGTCCCTTCTTATACCAAAAATCAAGGTGCAGTCATTTTAAGTTTCCTTCTCACACCTCCTTCTACCTCTAGACCAGAGGTGTCAAAGTCAAGGCCTGGGGGCTGGATTTGGCCTGTGGGATGCTTAAATCTGGCTCATGGGGCTGCCCTGGAAATAGCAAAGGACTGGCCCACGGTGTCTCTGCCAGCAAAATGGAGCTCTGGAGGGCTGCGTGCAGCCCTCCCGAGCTCTGTTTTCGCTGTCAGAGGTTGCAGGAGGCCATTGCAGCCAGAAACAGTACTCAGGAGACCGTTTTCACTGGCAGAGTGCTTGGGCTGACACAAGTGATGTCGAACTGGCTACGCCCACCCTGGCCCCCCAAGATCAAACACAACCCTGATGTGGCCGCCAATGAAATTGAGTTTGACACCCCTGCTCTAGACTATGTAATCTCCAATCTCTTGTTCAAATTCTTCCTTAGCTGCTGCCTCCTTGCTTTCTCTTTTAAGAGTTCTTCTCTCCCAGGGTCAGCTCTAAATTATTTTACCCTACAAGAGCAAAATCACTTATACTCAATTCAAGGACCACTAAAAGCTCCAATGTAATTATCTCTTCTTAATGAAGAGTTTGAACAAGGATAGTGACCAGTGAACAGCATAAACATCCACTCCATTTCCACTGGCCATTCCATTCCAAAGTGCATGTATTCTGCTAGCTGAGGTACTCCTATTTTTTGTGGGCCAAAGAATTCTATGATTTATTGAACAGTCTTTCTGGTTAAAATCACAGGAGTAAGGCTTTCTTTGATTTTGTTCCTGCTTTCTAGGACATGATGCCTCAGCAATTATAGATGCTAAGCTTGTCAGCTAGAAAGCTGACAGTCTGGGTTCGAGGTCCCAAACGCCTCCTGTTACTTGCCCCAGCTGCTGCCCACCTAGCAGTTCACAAGCATGCAAATGTAAGTAGATAAATACAGGTGAAACTCAAAAAATTAGACTATTGTGCAAAAGTTCATTTATTTCAGTAATGCAACTTAAAAGGTGAAACTAATATATGAGATAGACTCATTACATGCAAAGCATGATAGTTCAAGCTGTGATTTGTCATAATTGTGATGATTATGGCTTACAACTCATGAAAACCCCAAATCCACAATCTCAGAAAATTAGAATATTGTGAAAAGGTGCAATATTCTAGGCTCAAAGTGTCCCACTCTAATCAACTAATTAAGCCACAAGACCTGCAAAGGGTTCCTGAGCCTTTAAAATGGTCTCTCAGTCTGGTTCAGTAGGAAACACAATCATGGGAAAGACTGCTGACCTGACAGTTGTGCAGAACACCATCATTGACACCCCCCATAAGGAGGGAAAGCCTCAAAAGGTAATTGCAAAAGAAGTTGGATGTTCCCAAAGTGCTGTATCAAAGCACATTAATAGAAAGTTATGTGGAAGGGAAAAAGGTGGAAGAAAAAGGTGCACAAGCAGCAGGGATGACCACAGCCTGGAGAGGATTGTAAGGATCCTGGACATGGGCTTCAAATGTCGTATTCCTCTTGTCAATCCGCTCCTGAACAACAAACAACATCAGAAGCGTCTTACCTGGGCTAAAGAAAAACAGACCTGGTCTGTTGCTCAGTGGTCCAAAGTCCTCTTTTCTGATGAGACCAACTGTTGCATCTCATTTGGAAACCAAGGACCCAGAGTCTGGAGGAAGAATGGAGAGGCACACACAGCAAGATGCTTGAAGTCCAGTGTGAAGTTTCCACAGTCTGTGTTGATTTGGGGAGCCATGTAATCTGCTGGTGTTGGTCCACTGTGCTTCATTAAGTCCAGGGTCAACGCAGCCACCTACTAGGAGATTTTGGAGCACTTCATGCTTCCTTCCATAGATGAGCTTTATGGGGATGCTGACTTCATTTTCCAGCAGGATTTGGCACCTGCCCACACTGCCAAAAGCACCAAAATCTGGTTAAGTGACCGTGGGATTACTGTGCTTGATTGGCCAGCAAACTCGCCTGACCTGAACCCCATAGAGAATCTATGGGGCATTGCCAAGAGGAAGATGAGAGACATGAGACCAAACAATGCAGAAGAGCTGAAGGCCGCCATTGAAGCATCCTGGTCTTCCATAATACCTCAGCAGTGCCACAGGCTGATAGCTTCCATGCCACGCCGCATTGAGGCAGTAATTGCTGCAAAAGGGGCCCAAACCAAGTACTGAGTACATATGCATGCTTATACTTTTCAGAGGTCCAATATTGTTCTATGTACAATCCTTGTTTTATTGATTGCATGTAATATTCTAATTTTCTGAGATTGTGGATTTGGGGTTTTCATGAGCTGTAAGCCATAATCATCACAATTATGACAAATCACGGCTTGAACTACCTTGCTTTGCATGTAGTGAGTCTATCTCATATATTAGTTTCACCTTTTAAGTTGCATTACTGAAATAAATGAACTTTTGCATGATATTCTAATTTTTCGAGTTTCACCTGTAGGTATCACTTTGGTGGGAAGGTAACAGCATTCTGTGCACCTCAGCATATAGTCATGCTGGCCACATGACCATGGAAGTGTCTTTGGACAATGCTGGCTCCCTTAGCTAAGAAACAGAGATGAACACCTCCTCCTAGAGTCAGCCATGACTGGACAGGGGAAATATTTACCTTTACCCTGCCTTCCAATTGTATCTGTTTGTGATAGCAGACATGCTATTATAATAACAGCTTGTTTCTTTAAACATCTTGGCAATGTCATCTGTCAATGAAAAGGAGCAGAGCTTGGATGACAATGCCACACTTGTCTCTTATGGCTTCTACCCCTGCCCCTCCAAGGATACTGCAGATGTTCTTGATGCCTTTTGAACTTTGCTGGACAGCATATATTGTACATCTCATTTTAGTTTCATCATTTCCAAATTTGCAGGAGCAGTTTTGCATTCTTACACAAAGGTTGAAATAAAAGTGCTTGCTGCACTTTTTCCTGGGTTATGTGATAGGTATTAGAAAGAAGAAGGGATAAGGGAACCTTTGGGGTTTTCATTAGAACCACAGCATACAACTTTGGCTGTTTGGGTGCCCTTTTTGTATGTTGCTTCAGCTTTCTCAAGAGGCTTTCTGCTACTTAAAGCATATTTTAAAATAGGAGTAAGAAATGGTTGGTTATTAACAGCCTGTTAGAAATTAGTTTAAAAACTGTACTCCACATTATCATTTTCAGGATCTCTAACTGTTATGTATGCAGGTTTAAAGTCATTGGTTTAGTTTGAACTGTTCTTGTAAAATGTAAGAAATGATTGGTTTAAAAAGTGCGGGAAAACCCTGCACTCTGATTGGCTGGCAACTGCGGCTGCAGCCCAGCCAAAGCGGGTCCGTTCTGAGCTGTAGTCACTAATAAACAAAGAGCTTGAAGCACTCCACATCTGTCTCTTCATGCAAACGTAACACTAACCATATTTTTGATGGCTCTAAACACAGGGAAGAAAGCACCTCCTGACTGATACTTCATGTTTTCAACTCTATCACCTACCTCAATTACACTGGACTTTTAAAAGCAAATTTAGATCTGTATTTGTTTTCTGTGCACTTTGTCCAGAAATCCAGCACAGTAGTAGCAATCATCCAAAGGACAAAAACATGTTCACAGCATCTCACTGCAAGTTTCATCCCTTTGGGGCAGGGATGAAACTTGCAGTGAAGTAGACAGAAGTAGAAAAGTGGCTTATGTTACAATGCCACAATGCTGCTTTGGATCCTCCCTCACTATTGAGCGTACATATTTAAATAAAAATGACAAATCACTTTAAGAACAGACCTGATGGGCCACATCTATCTCTTTGGCTGTCCATGTCTGGCCTCTGGTGGCAGCAGTGGATGGGGGGAGTGGTGTGGCATTGGGGAGTATGGGAGGGTCAGCTGAGGGAAGGGGCAGGGTGTCCATGGCATTGGTAGGACAGGCTTTGGCACTGAAGGTCCTCCACAACAGAGCCATCTTCTCATATGGTCCCTTGGGAAAATTAATTGCCACTCCTGTTTTAGAATATAGGCTCAAGATCCAGAAGAATCTTGACAGACTTGAACACTGGGCTCTATCAAGTAAAATGCAATTCAACAGTCAGAAAAGTAAGGTTTTAAACTTAGTCAAGAAAAACTAAATGCACAGGTACTGTCATGCCCTTGGTAGAGTCAGACTCTGAGGGAGAGGAGGAACAGCTGACAGGGAGTGGAGGTGTGGCTCCGGAGGTTGTGGAGGAGGCTGGGGAAGGACAGATGCTGGCTGGACAGTCAGATGAAGAACCAGTCCCATCCCCTCTGCATCCTAGGACACGCAGGGAGGAACAGAGAAGGAAACAACTTGGCTTACGAGAGAGGAAGGAAGGAAACAACTTGGCTTACGAGAGAGGAAGCGGCCATGATACAACCTCATTGGTTGTAGCTGGGGAGACTAGTATATAAGATAGACAATTACAACACAGCGTTGCCAGAGGCAAAGTGTGTTTTATTTTGGGCTGAAGTTATCTTGGTTGGCATCGTTCCAACAGACTGTGCCTTGTTATCTCCTTGAATTTGGTAATAACTTATCCTGACCCATTGTGGAAATTTTGTCATTGTAGTTTGTTTGGTTTTTTATTTCACCTCTATCTGCTCATTAAGTTTGGACTGTATTGCTTTCTTTTGAAGACTATTTTTGAGTACATTTTACCTCCAACTGAGAATTATTGAACAGTGGGGCCAAATTGGAGGCATTAAAGGACATTTATTTATGTTTTGGATTACACTCCGGGTCATCACAGGTACAGAACAGGTGGTACCTGGCTCAATAACAGTAGCTGTGAGTGGGTTCTAGTAGTCGAGGAAAGCTTAGTTAACTGAGCTATTTATTTATTTATTTATTTTTATTCATTCAAATTAGGGTATACCCAAAAGTTTTCTTCAGAATTTGAAATTTTGGCTGTTTTGGGATAATGTTATAGTTGTTCTGCAAGGAACAAAACTGGATGCATTCTGAATCTCAAAGGTGCTTTTTCAAAAGGCAAGTGGTCTGTTTTTCCCTTGAGGAAGACATTTCACTTCTCATCTAAGGAGCTTCATTGGTTCTGGTAGGATGGTGGGGGTGATGGAAGGATCATATTTCTTTGTAGTCATCTGATTGTAAACATGTGTGCATGTGTGCATACACACACATGTGTGCGTAGACACACACACTCTTAGCCCGATCTCATAAAATTAGAATATTCCCCTCCTACAATAAACAGGCAGGCTTTGTGTGGACCCTAAACATTTTTGTGGAGGGAGAGGGATGAGGTAATTAAGAGTGATAACTGATAAGCAAAGAGTCTAGGGATCTCTCCCTCCCTCCACCCCTCTCTCCCACACAGACACCCCATATTACTATTAATTTAAGAAAGTCCAAATGGTTTATTCTCCAGAAGGAGAAGACAAGTCTAGAATGGACTCCCAGGCATGTGGCTGCTGTGAAGTCTGGCTTTTTTTTAAATACCCTTTACTCCCTCTTTATGCAGCCCAGCCAATGGGATTGGATCCACTTTGTCCTTCTACAGCACAAGTGATTTGGCTCATGTTGGATAAATGAAGATGAATCATGATGGAGTAGTATTTCATCAAAGGAAAAGAAAAATAGAAAAAAATACATTGACTGTCCAAAACTATAAAAATACTCCAGTGTTGTCCTGAATTTAGGATAAATTGAGTTCTTGAGTTTTGTTCAGAGTCTGGAATAAAACTGTTAGGTTTTGATCTAGATTCTGGACAAAAATGAAATTTGGTATTGTTTTGAGTTCTGGAGCTATGAATATTCTAATGCAGAATATCTTGAGTTTGAAAAATTTTGAATGTCCACTTGAACACATGAACAAAATGCCTCCATACAGTCTTTCAGGTAACCCTCCTTGCTGCTGACTGTGCACACCTGGTGCACATGGACAGTGATCTATAGTTGATGCTGAACAAATTTTCAAATTCCACTATGCTTTTCATCTTGACTATTAGCCCGAACAAGACGGAAGTGCCTTACAAGTCCATGTTAAATACCAGTACCCTAGAACCAAAAATCATTGCTGATGATACCAGGCTGACAAAGGTTCAAATACTTAGGAAGTGACCCATTCAAGTGATGGGTTTTTGATCAAATAAATTCCAGATTCAACAAGACCAGCCAGGCACTTGGGCAGCTTTGTTTTAAAGTGCTCAATGTCTCCTATATAGATGTGAATACTGGATTCAATACCAAAGGCATATGAAACAACTGGAGAAATTTTGTATGTGCCCTCTCCACTCCAAATTTGGCATTTATTGGCAAAAATTATGCCTCCAACTTAGAGATCTTGGATCACACAGAGTCTACCAGCATTGAATCTCTGATTATCAGAGCCCAGATGAGTTTCTGCATATGCCTCATCAATTGCTTTATAGTGTACTGGAGTCTGTGGAGAATCCTGCAGGCTGACCACAAAGATGCTGTGAAAAAAACCTTATGTAGTCATGGGAACTAGAAACTGCAGCTACTGCAGAACCCATGGAGAGCCATTTGCTGTGAAACCTGTATCAGCTTTGAAGACAGGGACCACCAAAACTGACAGAAAACCATGAACAGCATCATAGAATAAGATCCACAATTACTACAACAATGGTGTTTCAGTGCCTCATTGAACTAGATGCTGAGCTTCCAGACTGAGACTGTGGAGCCACCTCTCTATCCACAGATGACCTACACAATAACATGTCTTCTTCAAATCTAAAGAACTACCATATACTTTATACAGGTGAAACTAAAAAAAATTGAATATCGTGCAAAAGTTCATTTATTTCAGTAAGGCAACTTAAAAGGTGAAATTAATATATGAGATAGACTCATTACATGCAAACCAAGATAGTTCAAGCTGTGATTTGTCATAATTGTGATGATTTTGGCTTACAGCTCATGAAAACCCCAAATCCACAATCTCAGAAAATTAGAATATTGTGAAAAGGTGCAATATTCTAGGCTCAAAGTGTCCCACTCTAATCAGCTAATAAAGCCATAACACATGCAAAGGGTTTCTGAGCCTTTAAATGGTCTCTCAGTCTGGTTCAGTAGGAAACACAATCATGGGAAAGACTGCTGACCTGACAGTTGTGCAGAAAACCATCATTGACACCCTCCATAAGGAGGGAAAGCCTCAAAAGGTAATTGCAAAAGAAGTTGGATGTTCTCAAAGTGCTGTATCAAAACACATTAATAGAAAGTTATGTGGAAGGGAAAAGTGTGGAAGAAAAAGGTGCACAAGCAGCAGGGATGACCACAGCCTGGAGAGGATTGTCAGGAAAAGGCCATTCAAAAGTGTTGGGGACTTTCACAAAGAGTGGACTGAGGCTGGAGTCAGTGCATCAAGAGCCACTACACACAGACGGATCCTGGACATGGGCTTCAAATGTTGTATTCCTCTTGTCAAGCCGCTCCTGAACAACAAACAACATCAGAAGCGTCTTACCTAGGCTAAAGAAAAACAGACCTGGTCTGTTGCTCAGTGGTCCAAAGTCCTCTTTTCTGATGAGACCAACTGTTGCATCTCATTTGGAAACCAAGGACCCAGAGTCTGGAGGAAGAATGGAGAGGCACACACTGCAAGATGCTTGAAGTCCAGTGTGAAGTTTCCACAGTCTGTGTTGATTTGGGGAGCCATGTAATCTGCTGGTGTTGGTCCACTGTGCTTCATTAAGTCCAGGGTCAACGAAGCCATCTACCAGGAGATTTTGGAGCACTTCATGCTTCCTTCTGCAGATGAGCTTTATGGGGATGCTGACTTCATTTTCCAGCAGGATTTGGCACCTGCCCACACTGCCAAAAGCACCAAAATCTGGTTAAGTGACCGTGGGATTACTGTGCTTGATTGGCCAGCAAACTCGCTGACCTGAACCCCATAGAGAATCTATGGGGCATTGCCAAGAGAAAGATGAGAGACATGAGGCCAAACAATGCAGAAGAGCTGAAGGCCGCTATTGAAGCATCCTGGTCTTCCATAACACCTCAGCAGTGCCACAGGCTGATAGCTTCCATGCCACGCCGTATTGAGGCAGTAATTGCTGCAAAAGGGGCCCAAACCAAGTACTGAGTACATAAGCATGCTTAAACTTTTCAGAGGTCTGATATTGTTCTATGTACAATTCTTGTTTTATTGATTGCATGTAATATTCTAATTTTCTGAGATTGTGGATTTGGGGTTTTCATGAGCTGTAAGCCATAATCATCACAATTATGACAAATCACAGCTTGAACTATCTTGGTTTGCATGTAGTGAGTCTATCTCATATATTAGTTTCACCTTTTAAGTTGCATTACTGAAATAAATGAACTTTTGCACAATATTCTAATGTTTTGAGTTTCACCTATATTTGTGAATGGTCAAACCTTGACAAGCTTTCTAGAAGGAAGGCTACTTTGTATAAAACAATATACCTGATCCAATAATTTTTAAAATTAATTTTCTTGGAAGGGATGATCAGTCTCTCTCTTCCTCTCTAAAGGGTGGGAAGTGTTCTGCTCTTTGGATCCATTTAGGACCTGGGAAGAGATTATTTGCAATGCTGATGCATTAACTACTGTAGGGACTGGGACAGATGGATAAAAAAACCTTGAGCAGCATTTGAATTATTTTCTCACACAAAAAATCCACCACTCTGCCATTTGTGTATCATTAATGGCATTTTAAAATTGGGTAATATATCATAAATAGCATTTACCTCTTGAAAATTCAGGAACTTTAGCTTCAGTGACTGTATGTGGCTTCCTTGTTAAAATGTTGAGGAAAAAGTACATGAATGTGAAGAGAAAATGAGAACAGGCTTCACACTTCATTAAGTAAATACTCGTCATTGGATCAGGAAGGCTGTATGCAATGAACATAATGAAAAACGAAGCCCACAGATATGTGATCTGGGGATCTTTCCAACAATGATTCTATTTCAGATTGGCCCTGAGCAATGGTGGAAGGGGATTTTATTCCTTGTTCATCAGTGTATAGCAATAAATACATATTTTATCAAAGTAGAACTAAAGTGAAGTATAACTGCACCACCTGAAAAGATGCTCTTATTTCTGCTTAAGATTTCAATGCATGGTTGACACAGCCTGTTTACATAAACTGGCAGCAAACAGCTTCTGAGAGTAAAGCTACTTGGGCCAGACATTTCTGATAATTTAAAGAGATTTGATTATCATGACCCAATTGTCACAAATCATACATACTACATAATATTTTGTTTTCTTTGTAGCCGTACTGAAAAAAATAGAAGAACAGAAAAAATATTATTAGAATACATTTAAAATCTTAAATTCACCTAACCGTTTCACTTTATCTGGTATGAAATGATTCTGATGCCATATTGTTGTTTCCTGCCAGTTTGCTTTCAATACGGAGCATTTAATTTGAACTAGGCTGGTATTTAATACTATAGCAATACCATATGGAGGTTTAATTTTACTGTTTTCATTTTAAGCAAAACCATTTATTATTGTTTACTGTAGACTCTTCAGCTAGAAAATGTAACTACAATCATATTTCACTGTATTACTTATCAATTCAATTAAATAATTTATAGCTGATTAAAGTTTAACATTTGCTTTTTAACCTACTTGTGTTTTCTATTTGGGGAGATGCGGGCAATTGTATGTTGGTTTTCAAGGTAGAGAATCTCTGCCCATGATAAAAATAGAGACTGTTAGAGATTGTATCTTGCATTGAACAACACAGGCATCTCTGAGGTAAAAGTATGCTTGGGGAATGACCACTGGCACAAAAATATGCCTAAATAGTGCTGTCCTTATCAAGAGCAGGAAATGTTGCATGTGACATGATACAGCTTGACTGATCACTAGGCTTTTAACTTGTTAGAAAAGCATGATGTGAAAACTTTGACCAAAGATATGATGAGTGGCAGAGGTTAATAGCTGTAGGTTGAATTGATGATGATCATGGTATATGGAAGATTGAGATTCAAGGTGCTGGTTCTTACCTATAAAACCATCCATGGCTTAGGGCTGGGGTACCTGTGGGAATGTCTCCTGCCAGCATCGAACATCAATCGCCCAGTGCGCGCCCACGGACAGGGCCTCCTTGGGGTACTGTCGGCCAGACAGTGTCAGCTGGTGGTCCCTAGGGGTAGGGCCTTCTCTGTGAGGGCACCCACTTTGTGGAACCAGCTTCCCCTGGAGCTATGATTGGCCCCTGACCTCCGCTCCTTTCGCTGCGGCCTAAAGACTTGGCTATTCGAACAAGCCGGCCTGGACTGAGAGGGGGGGTTGTTTTAAAATGTTTTGTGGTTAGGTTTTAAATATTTATTTGGTCTAATTGATTTAATAAGTTTTAATTCTTTTTAACTTTTGTATTGGATGTTTTTATGTGAGCCACCCTGAGTCCTCTGGGAGATAGGGTGGCATACAAGACCAAATAATAAATAAATAAATAAATTATGACTTACAGTGTAAATGGTAAACAGCTTTAATTAACAAAAGGAAAGGAAGGAGGTTCCTTATGGTTCCATGTGTGAAACCAAGAGAAAAGAAAAACTTGTAAAGGATCTGAATGAAGGTATTGTGATATGGAATTGATAAATACAGATAGGGAAGATAATATGTGTTATTCATGCAAACTTAACAATATGTAGGCTTAATTATAGAAAGAGTTAAAATGCCATAAGGTCTGAATTAGTATTATCTACGTTGGTATTCATGCATATAAAAGTAGGAATCTATATTGGTGTAAATGCATATTGTGCATCGATGATATTGAAAATCAGAAATGAGTTTTCAGAAAAATTGTGCAACATTCTGAATGTGATCCAGGAGGAAAAAAGGATTTGAATTAGTTAAGTGGCATTAAATGTAAAGAATGACCATATCTGTAATATAATTCATGACACTAAGGATAAAAACTTTGCCAAAAGTGTCTGGGTCACTATTAAGGGGAAAAGAAACAAAAATGACATTTTTGTCTGTATGTACTACAGATCACCCAACCCAATAAAAATTATAGATAACTTCTGCTCAAAACAAATGACCAAAGCATCCAGGAAACACATCACTGTGATAATGGAGAATTTCAACTATGTTTGATTATTTCCATCGTTGATGTCTACTCTTAGTGATGATATAGATTTGCTTTACAATAATCAGTTCCTACCAAGTCTTTCAAGTCTTCCAGTGGTGCACTTGTTGCCACTGTAACAAGCCTATGCATTTTGTTGCTCATCATCCTTTTTCTTTCTTTCCACCTTTCCCAGCATTACAGCCTTCTCCAGAGGCAGAGAGGTAGATCTTTGTATAGTGTGTTTTGTTGTTGTGGTTGTTAGTTGCGAAGTCATGTCTGACCCATCGCAATCCCATGGATCCAGGCCTTCCTGTCCTCTACCATCTTCTGGAGTCCATTTAAGCTCACGCCGACTGCTTCAGTGACTCCATCCAGCCACCTCATTCTCTGTCATCCCCTTGTTCATTTGCCCTCAATTGTTCCCAGCATTAGGCTCTTCTCCAGTGAGTCCTTCCTTCTCATGAGGTGGCCAAAATCTTTGAGTTTCATCTTCAGGATCTGGCCTTCTAAAGAGCAGTCAGGGTTGATCTCCTCTAGGACTGACAAGTTTGATTGCTTTGCAGTCCAAGGGGCTTGCAGAAGTCTTCTCCAGCACCATAGTTCAAAGGCCTCAATTCTTTGGCGCTCAGCCTTTCTTATGGTCCAATTTTCAAAGCCATACATTGAAACTGGGAAACCCATAGCCTTGACTATATGCACTTTTGTTGGCAAGGTGATGTCTCTGCTTTTTAGTCTGCTGCCTAGATTTGCCATCACTTTCCTTCCCAGGAGCAAGTGTCTTTTAATTTCTTGGCTGTAGTTCCCATCTGCGGTGATCTTGGAGCCCAGGAAAATAAAATCTGTCACTACCTCCATTTCTTCCCCATCTATTTGCCAGGAATTGAGAGGGCCGGAAGCCATGATCTTAGTGTTTTTAATGTTGAGTTTCAAGCCAACTTTTGCCCTTTCCTTCTTCACCCACATCAAGAGGCTATTTAGTTCCTCTTCACTTTCTGCCATTAGAGTGGTATCATCTGCATATCTGAGGTTGTTGGTATTTCTCCCGGCAATCTTAATTCCAACTTTTGATTTATCTAGCCCTGCCTTTCTCGTGATGTGCTCTGCATATAAGTTAAATAGGCAGGGTGACAGTATACAGCCTTGCTGGACTCCTTTCCCAATTTTGAACCAATCAGTGGTTCCGTGTCCAGTTCTCACTGTTGCTTCTTGACCTGCATATAGGTTTCTCAAGAGACAAATAAGATGGTCTGGTACTCCCATCTCTTTAAGGACTTGCCACAGTTTGTTGTGATCCACACAATCAAAGGCTTTAGCATAGTCAGCAGAAGTAGATGTTTTTCTGGAACTCCCTAGCTTTCTCCATGACCCAGCGTATGTTAGCAATTTGATCTCTAGTCCCTCTGCCTCTTCGAAATCCAGCCTGTACTTCTGGTAGTTCTTGATCCACATACTGCTGGAGCCTAGCTTGTAGGATTTAAGCATAACTTTGCTAGCATGTGAAATGAATGCAATGGTGCGATAGTTTGAGCATTCTTTGGCATTGTCTTTCTTTGGAATTGGAATGTAAAATGTTCAGTGTGGTGGCCTAGAGAGGTGGAGCTCTCATCTCACAATCAGGAGGCTGTGAGTTGGATTCTAGGTAGAGGCTAATATTTGGAATAGACTCTCCTGCTCAAGCAGGGGGTTGGACTAGATGACCTCCAAGGTCCCTTCCAACTCTGTTATTCTATGTTAAATCTATGTTAAACTGACCTTTTCCAATCCTGTTGGCCACTGTTGAGTTTTCCAAATGTACTGGCAAATTGAGTGTAGCACTTTTACTGCATCATATTTTAAGATTTTGAATAGCTCGGCTGGAATATTGTCACCTCCACTCAGATTCCTAAGGCCCATTTCACTTCACATTTTAGGATGTCTGGCTTGAGGTCAGTGACCACCCCATCGTGGTTATCAGGGATGTTAAAAGCTCATTCTTATGTAGTTCTTCTGTATAATTTTGCCACCTCTTCTTAATCTCTTCTGCCTCTGTTAGGTCCCTGCCATTTTGGTCCTTTATCATGCCCATCTTTGCATGAAACGTTCCATTCATATCTCCAATTTTTTTTGAAGAGAATTCTGATCCTCTCTATTCTATTGTTTTCTTCTATTTCTTTGCACTGTTCATTTAAGAAGGCATTCTTATCTCTTCTAGCTATTCTCTGGAATTCTGCATTCAGTTGGGTGTATCTTTCTCTTTCTCCCTTGCACTTCCCTTCCCTTCTTTCCTCAACTATTTGTAAAGCTTCCTCAGACAGCCATTTTGCTTTCTTGTATTTCTTTTTCTTTGGGATAGTTTTAGTTGCTACCTCTTGTACAATGTTGCGAACCTCCATCCATAGTTCTTCAGGCACTCTCTGTGTATCAGATCTAATTCCTTAAATCTATTTGTCACTTCTACTGTGCATTCATCAGGGATATGATTTAGTTCATACCTGAATGGCCTAGTGCTTTTCCATACTTTCTTCAATTTAAGCCTAAATGTTGCAACAAGAAGCTCATGATCTGAGTCACAGTCAGCTCCTGGTCTTGTTTTTACTAACTGTATAGAGCTTCTCCATCTTTGGCTGCTGAGCACATAGTAAATTGGATTTCTGTGTTGACCATCTGGTGATGTCCATGTATAGAGCCATCTCTTGGGTTGTTGGAAAAGAGCGTTTGCTATGACCATCTTGAAAAAATTGAAATATCAGCCTGTGCCCTGCTTCATTTTGTACTCCAAGGTCAAACTTGCCTGTTATTCTGGTTATCTTTTGGCTTCCTACTTTAGCATTCCAATTCCCCATGATGATAAGGACATCATTTTTTTAGTGTTAATTCTATAAGGTGCAGTAGGGCTTCATAGAACTGGTCAATTTCATCCTCTTCAGTACCAGTGGTTGGGATATAGACTTGGACTACTGTGATACTGAATGGTTTGCCTTGGATGTGAACTGAGATCATTCTGTCATTTTGGGGATTGTATCTCAGTATTGTTTTTCCTACTCTTTTATTGACTATGAAGGCTACTGCATTTCTTCTGAGGGATTCTTGCCCACAGTAGTCATCTGAATTAAATTCACCCATTTCTGTCCATTTTAGTTTGCTGATTCCTAAGATGTCAATGTTCAGTCTCGTCATCTCTTATTTGACCATTCATGGATCTTACATTCCAGGTTCCTATGGAAAATAGATCTTTACAGCATCGGGCTTTCCTTTCATCACCAGATGAATCCATAGTTGAGCATCCTTTCAGCTTTGCCCAGTTGCTTCACTCTTTCTGGCACCACTAGTACTCTGCTCTTCCCCAGTAGCATATTGGACATCTTCCAGCATCATAACTTTTTGCCTTTTGGTCCATGGGGTTTTCATGACAAAGATACTGGAGTGGGTTGCCATTTCCTTCTCCAGTGGATCACATTTTGTCAGAACTCTCTGCTATGATGTCTTGGGTGGCCCTGCATCGCATAGCTCATAACTTGATTGAGCTATGCAAGCCCCTTCGCCATGACAAGGCAGTAATCCATGAAGGGGTTATCCATTAAGGGGTTAATAGTGTGTCTACAGTAGAATAATTTAAGCTTTGTGTGATGGAGGAAAAACTCTGGGTTGATTTGCTCAATGATTCAATTTTTAGTTGTTTTGGCTATCCATGGAACTCTCAAGCGTGTTTTCTAACATCATAATTCAAAAGCATCAACACTCTTTCTATCTTGTTTCTTCAAAGTCCAACTTTTGCTTCAGTTATCCTGACATCAAATGGAAATCAAACTCTGCACCAAGCAGGAGATCCTACAGGTTCTTGATATGCTTTGCAAATAATGTTATCGTCTAAAAGACAGAAAAGGAAACTAGATGAACAGCTATCTCAGACAAATATATTAGTAAATATTAACAGGGAAGAAGTGCTGGAAGAAATAGAAGTGGTAGGAATCATGGGAGAAGGATGATCATCTGATACAGGAATTCACCATATTGCAGGCAGAGAGAAGTGAATGTAGCCAGGTTAGTGTTTCTGATTTCAAGAGAAAACTAAAATGTAGGAAGGATTATATGGAAGAAAATCCTGAAGGGAAAAACAGTTCAGGAGAGCTGGGAAATTTTGAAAAATGTGTTGATTAAGGCACAAATAGAAACAATACCAAAGAAAAAATAAAATGGGAGATAGCTGAAGGGAACAGTGTAGAATAAGGAGCTCTCTGATAAAATTAGAAACAAAAAAGACAAGTTTGAAAGAAAAGAAAGGGAGCATACAGCAAAAGCCAAATATTAGGGCATAGTCAGAATCTTCAAGAATGGGGCCAGGAAGTTTGAGGCACAGCATTAGTTGAGGCTTGTTATGAATGCCAAAAATAATAGGTTAGAAAAAATAGTGACAGGCAACCGGGGAAAAAAGCTGAACTGCTTAGTTTCTATCTGCCTTTTTGCAAAAGAAAAAAATGGTCTGACTATCCTAAGATGCTTCATGGAAACATGCAGATCAAAATAGCTAAGAAATTAGTAAGAGAACACCCACCTGCTTTGAATGAATCTAAAACTCCTGGAGTGGATGGATTATATCCTATGATATTAAATAAAGTGGCAAATGTCTTCTCAGAGCCACTGACAGAAATCTTGAATAAATCCTGCAGCAAAACAGAAATGCTAGTGGGGAAAAGTAGATTAATCAGCTTGACATCAATATCTGGGGAAATTTTAGGAAAAGCATTGAAACAAGCAAGCTGTTTACAGTTAGTTAGCATGGACCTGTATTTTCCTGTATTTAAATGACTAAATCAGTGGACTAAGGGAATGGGGTGGATATAATATACTTAAACTAAAATATTAGATAAGATAGATCATACACTCGTTCTTGAGAAACTGAAACAATGTCATTTTTTGAATATATGTTTTATTGGTACATTTTTCTTTTAAAGAACATAAAAAATTCCATGTCTGTCTGAACAGTGTGTTGTCTGGGCACAATTAATTTTAAGTAAAGATACAACAACAACCAAAATCATACTAGTGATCTTAATAAACATATCAATATTAATCACAACATAATATTACAATTAGTTTATCCATCAAGCAAAAATTTCAATACAAATTCTTATTATCTTTTTAAATTCTGTGTAGTTTCTAACCTCTGTTATTGTTAGTTAACCATTGGTAGAATAAATCCCATGTTAAAAAATATTCTGTTTCTTCCTTTTCTTTTATCTTACGTGTCATTGAAACAATGTCAAATTGATGGTCCCACTACCAGATGGATTCACAGTTAAATGAATAAATGCATGGTCCTAAATGGATCTATGTCTATACGATGGAGAATATACAGTGGAGTAAATAGCAATAACACGTAGACTTATATACCACTTCACAGTGCTTTACAGCCCTCTCTAAGTGGTTTACAGAGTCAGCATATGGCCCCCAACAATCTGAGTCTTTTTACCAACCTCAGAAGGCTGAGTCAACCTTGAGCCTGGTGAGGTGAAGTCCATCTCTTGCTAGAAGCCCTTGCTGTAGGTAACATCTAGCATGGTCTAGCAATCCAATGTTCTCACAATGGCACCATCCTTTTGAGCCAGAGGCTTACTTCTAAAATCCTCCGTTCCCACTTTGATTGTTGATCTTTCGTTGTGAATACAGATGGTGGCTCAGGCTGTTAATTGCCTGCACTTAAGTTCCAGCTGCCTACAACTGCTGTAGGCTTGAATCCCACCAGGCTCAAGGTTGACTCAGCCTTCCATCCTCTCGGGGTAGGTAAAGTGAGGACCCAAGTTTGTTGGGGGCAATAAGCTGACTTTGTAAAAAATGACACTTAGTAATAAGCAGGCATATACAATGGAATGAAGGCTATTGCTGAGCACACTGGGTTGAATCCCAAAAATTGTAAGCCGCCCTGAGTCTCCGGAGAAGGGCGGCATATAAATGTAATTTTAAAAAAAAGAAAGAAAATAAACTGGGCATTCAGATCCTTTGCTTTTCTGCGTAATTGTTTATAGTCCTTTCAAACTGAAATAACTTGTATCATTCATCCAAACATGAAAGAGTAGAAGGGGGTAATAATCAGTGGATCATTTTAGTGAGCCTCTCAAATCTTTAGTCTTTGCACTTGAGAGACAACTCACTTCCTTTAAGAAATTGTCTGGTCTACAAATTGAGGACTGTGCTCTTTGTAGTAAGTCACCAATCACCAATGCACATTGTTTTTTGGGGAGGTGGGGGAGTTTTGCTATTTTACTTATCACTGGAACATTTGAAAAACTAATTTTTTAGATGCCTGCATGTTTCCTTCCTGGGGAGAATATAAAATTGATTGCTTAGTTCCACAGAAGGAGGGGGTTTCTTGATTTTTTTCTTCTTTGCATGTACTACCATCACTGTTGCCCTTCCTCTTTGTCTTCCTTGATGTACTCTGTTTGGATAGAGACTTCTGATTATGAATTCTTCATATTCATCATGTTCACCATTGAATCTTAGTGTCTACTATGGGAGCGTCTGGAGTTTTAGTAGCTTGATTGCCTCGAGATTCTTCACTTTTTCTTTAAGAAATCTTACCAGTTTACATTTATTGCAAGTATAATTTGAATCCTCTATTGAGATCTTTGAATTGACAAAATAGTGTCATGGAATTACTGAGTTGGGATGCTGCATTTAAGCCATCCTAATTTCTACTTAATGCAGGAATCCAAAATCTTGAATTGGAGTTTAACCCATTAAATAGCTTCAGAGTTAAATACTCCCTATCTCAAGGGAAAAAAAAACCTTTCCCCCAGAATCCTAGTCATGCCAACATAGATGATATTGTCTCCACTACTATGTTCTTAGGTCTCCAAAATTGACCAAACTATTAAAATCATTCTGAGAGTTTACAAGAGTTTCCCTGTACACAAACTGAACAGAATAATAAGAAAACAGGCCTTACCATTCTGCTACAATCAGATTTTTCTTCTTAAAAAACAAAATCATGAATTGATGTAATTAAAAATATCTGATTGTGTTGCTTGAACTTTGGATTGTTCTATAAATATGTTCCATACATTATGAAAAATGACAAGAAGGTTATGAATTGAGGATGGAAATCACTTGGAAACTCCATAAAATGTTATGAATAAGGCAGGCTCAAGAGAATAAAAGTAACTTGTTCTGGGATGTGGGCTTCTAAAAGGAGACATCAATGAACAGGTTCACACACCATTATTACTTACTGAAAAAAACAAATAATGCCTCCCCCACATGAACATCTATTGAAAGTCATTACATGCCAAGCATTTCAGTGGTAGTGATGCTTATCTAGCTAGTGTTCAGCAGATACAAAACACACTGCAGTAGTAAGTTCTGCTTATTTGGTATTGCTTAGCTGTTACTTGTTTTAGTATGGTTTGCAGAGGAGATTATCTTGTTAGGTTATATCTTTGGGTCATGTTATCACATAATCTGAATTTGGATAAATATCTAACAACCAGAAAAGATTCATCAGGTCATCTTGTACTTCCCGACTGGAAACCTGTTTTTTCTACTCCATGCTTGATTGCTTTGTTCAGTTCAGTTTAAATAGCTTAACTAATGAAGCTTCCAATTGTAATAGTTTGTACTCCAATAGTTACTGATTGTTGATTCATAATATTTTATTCTAACCTTCCATGGAATCAAGCATGAACTAAAAGTATCAACTACGGTTCTTAGGAGTACCCTTTAGATACAACCTAGACCAGACCTATCTCCTATAGAGTTGAGGTTTTTTATAACTCTTAGACTATTTTCTGCATCCAAATGCTCAAGGTCTTTCTGACTTATTAATTTATTTTTATTTATATCTTGCCTTTATTTTTATAAATAATAAGTTGGTGAACACACACAATATTTCTTTCTCTTATTTTCCCCACAACAACAATCCTATGTAAGAGAGTGATTAGCCTAAAGTCACCCAGTCAGCTTTCATGTCTAAGGCAGGACTAAAACTCACAGTCTCCTGGCTTCTAGATAAGAGCCTTAACCATTACACCAAAGTGAAATGTATCCAGTGATGCTTTATAATAAGTGGCTCCCTGAATTTATTATATAAAAGGGATATCATGTCACTTACTTTTTATGCTATTTGTTTTTCAAGAAACAGTGCATTAAATAAAGTTAACCAGAAACAATCTTGGTTTTATTCTTTGATTATATGATGAATCAAATGGAGTTGCATTGATTGCCAGTTTGCTTCCAGGTTTAAATGAGGGTGTTGGTTATAACAACTACCTTGATGTACATTTTCTCTCCAATGCATAGATTTTGTATGTGGATATTGAGATTTTTTGAGTTTTTCTTAAGGACACGACACAGCTTGAAATCAAACCCCAATCTTTAATCAGATGAAACACACATTGACATCTTTTTTGTATTCTTTGCTATTTGAATTATCCAAAATAATATGTCTTATTTCTCAACCTTTTCTAAAACTAGACTGAGCAGGCAACTGCCTTTCTACATAGACTTCTAATCTGCATTGGATGATTCTAAGTATTGGTTTGTTAAAATGTGGAATCAAGAATATTGTATAATTCTTTGCACGTTGTTCAATCTTCTGTCTTCATTATTTAGGCATCATTTTGGTTGTTTGACTATTGTGTTAGCAATGAGGAAATAGATTGGCAGAAAGTGGTGTCATTTTTTTTCCATTTCTGTTTCTAAGCCATACAATCTAGTTATATTTTTCTTCTTACTATTTCCTACTTTGGCATTCTAATCTTCAATCACAAGCAGCACATCTTGATTTTAATTTCAGAATGGACTTGACCATTAAAGATGTCAATTTCTTCTTGTGCTGTATTAATTTTAACCATAACCTTAAAGGTTGTCCACAAAGTCTAAATAATATCATTTGGTTTTTTGATATTATTTTATTGCATTCTACTGTTTTTACCTTTTGGTCCTTTCTGACCAAAAGCAAACTGGCTCCTTTTCTTGTTTGAGTAGTAAACCTCTGACTGAAAGTATCCTTTCTAGTTCATTTCATTTGTCCCATGCCTAAGATGTCAATGTAAAGCTTGTTTTCAATTTTCAGTGTATTGAGTTTTCCCATGTTTATTCTTCTTACATTCCTTACATTCTAAATCTGTCTTGCAGCTTTAGATTTTCTTTTCCTGAAAGGCAACATTAGCAACTAGACATCCTGATGGCTTCAATCTACCCATATCATAAATACCATTGAAGGATTTTCAGCTTTCCCTCACAAGCATGTTGAGTACCATATGACTCCCTAAGGAGCACATCATGACGTTCAATCACTTTATATTATCTATTGATGTAGTTTTAGGAATTTTTTTCAGTCAGAACAGGTGCTATTAAATCCTTCTGATTTTTGCTACCAGAAGCCAACACAGCTATAACTGGAAAAAGTAAATTCCATAGAAACATCAGAACAAGCTTCCAAAAAGACAGCATATATGCATGCAAGCAACAATAATAAATAAATAAATGTTATATACAAGTCAGTAGAACAGTCATCAGTACCACAAGCATTCATTTTTTCATAGATTTAATAGATGATATGTAATGATAAAGATACAGCTAGATAAACAATTTGGTTCAGAGGAACGATATAATTTAAAAATGATTAATTTCTTGCTCAATAGTCTTGAATCAAGCATAAAAATGCAAACAAACTGCTTATTTATTAGGTCACTCTGTGTACTTTGCGCTGTGTATTTTTAGTATTAAAAATGATTCCTCTTTATTATTGCTGTTTCAAACAAAGCTTGGTGATTTACCAGGTGTTTCCCCTTGTTCCAATATATTTGCTTTATGTAGCTGTAATATCCTGAACCAACTAAATGAAAAAATAAGCTCCAATTTAATAGGCACAAAAGTTTTATTTAATTCCAGAGCAGATAATCTTTCATTCATATTCAAAAATTTCTTATTTTCCATTTTTTAATTTTTATTTAAGGTGGAGGGTAAGTTTGTTAAATGTATTTAGAGCCAAGGACCAAAGAAGGGAGGAAAGGACCAACAAGCAGGAGAGCCTTGTGGTAATGAAGGGAGTAGGTAAGGAGAGACCGAGGTTCTGGTGCACTCTTGGCCCCAGAAGCTCCAATGAGTGACTTTGAGCCAGACTCTCTCTCTCAACCTGACATCAGAGTTGTTGTGGAGACAACAGGAAGAGCAGGTGTGAGTCCTTAAACAATTACCATCAACAAGAGCAACTGAAGTTTGTGAAATGAAATTTATTTTGAGCTCAGTGAATGAGCAAGCAGAAGTTTGGGGAAAGTATGGAAGGGAAAGTTAAGGGGGTGGTACTTCTTAATCCCTTTATTTTCTTTGTTTTTTCTTTCTCTCCTTCTCTTCCTCCCTTTCTCTCTCTCCCTTTCATCTTCTTTCAGTTTAGGCTAGTCCAGTCCCAGACTTCTGAACTTCAGAAGTGTGGATTTTGAGGTAGATTGGATCTAGTGGCTTAAAACTCTGAGGGGGAAAGAAGTTCAGGGAAGGTGGGAAATTTTACTAAATGAAATACTGGTGGTATAATCATAAATAATTCCCTCAAGGAGGACAAAAACAAAGAGTCTGAAGTCTGGTATGGATACGTGCAGAGCTCTCTAAAATGCTAAAAAGAAAAAGAAACATGTAAGAAGGAAAACATGCCAAAAGAATCATACATTATATCCTGATTCTGCAGGAACTCAAAGTGGGCCGAATACTAGATACCTGTAGTCATAGCCCTCATCTCCCTTTCTATATGCATGAACAATTGGGTAGAATTTTGCTTTATGGTTGCTTCCACCATTTTGGTTCTCTTTGCCATCCTCCATTGTGGAAGGCTTTGTTCTGCTGATATATTAGGAATAAGAGGAAAGTCAATGAGGGTAATCCTTTGCATAGAGAAAGTGTTAATCACAGAACTTAGGAGATAGGAAGGACCATAAGGGATTTATAGTCTGTCTCTATGCAGTGTCCAGGAAAGACAGTTGAACAAGGGCCTTGGTGGGCAAGGGCCTTGGTGGTACAGGCTGTTAATAGCCTAGCACTTAGCTCCAGCTGCCTGTAATTATTGCAGGCTCAAATCCCACCAGGCTCAAGGTTGACTCAGCCTTCCATCCTCTCGGGGTAGGTAAAGTGAGGACCCAAGTTTGTTGGGGGCAATAAGCTGACTTTGTAAAAAATGACACTTAGTAATAAGCAGGCATATACAATGGAATGAAGGCTATTGCTGAGCACATTGGGTTGTATCCCAAAAACTGTAAGCCGCCCTGAGTCTCCGGAGAAGGGTGGGATATAAATATGAATTAAAAAAAAAAACAATGCTTGAGAAGTTGTTGTCCAGCCCCTTCTAAAAACCTTCACTGATGAAAAACCTACAATCTCTTTAGGTAGACGGTTCCATTATCTAATTGGCTAAATTAGGCTTCCAAGAGATGCCTGGGTATTTGTAATCTCCTATCACAAGCATTTCATAGTTTTTGAGATTTCAGTTATCAACTTTAATAAATCTTAATCTACTTCTAACTGTTTGGTAGCTTGCAGCAAGCTCCTAGCTAGAAAGCCTTCCCATTAACTTGCCCTTTTATCTTGATGCCTTGATGCCTTCAACCCATCAGTCCAGTGGACATTTATAATTTCCTTTGTGATATGCAATACCACATAACCTCTTTAGTTGTCCATTCTTCTGAAGCAAGATGTAGCCACCAAACCCAATGCTAGATCTGAACGACGCAAGGGAGCTTCTATATACTTTTCAAGAAGGAGTCACTTACACTCACAACCTTATTTTTCTCTTGGAAATTGATTGTGGATCATTTCCGTTTAGATTGGTTACAAAGTTTCTACTTGGAGAACAACATTCTCTTGTTTACTTACTTGTATTTCTGGAATCTTCCTTGAAGCCTGAAGATTTATACTAACCACCAATATGTATGGATGATCTGCTTTGCTGTAAATTTTTCCTTTGATGACATGTTTCTAACTGTTTACAGAATACTGAACAACAATTCTTATGCTTTGAATAAATTGTAAATGCTAAATTGTTCTCCTACTTGCTGCGAGATATAAATTCCATATTATTATTCAAGAAATTTTTGTCTTGATGGATAAGCTTTAATCATTATATTTTGGTCTTCAGTTCACCAATCCTTGTTTTCAAAACTACCAAAACTACAGGTGAAACTCGAAAAATTAGAATATTGTGCAAAAGTTCATTTATTTCAGTAATGCAACTTAAAAGGTGAAACTAATACATGAGATAGACTCATTACATGCAAAACAAGATAGGTCAGGCCATGATTTGTCATAATTGTGATGATTATGGCTTACAGCTCATGAAAACCCCAAATCCGCAATCTCAGAAAATTAGAATATTGTGAAAAGGTGCAATATTCTAGGCTCAAAGTGTCCCACTCTAATCAGCTAATTAAGCCACAACACCTGCAAAGGGTTCCTGAGCCTTTAAATGGTCTCTCAGTCTGGTTCAGTAGGAATCACAATCATGGGAAAGACTGCTGACCTGATAGTTGTGCAGAAAACCATCATTGACACCCTCCATAAGGAGGGAAAGCCTCAAAAGGTAATTGCAAAAGAAGTTGGATGTTCCCAAACTGCTGTTTCAAAGCACATTAATAGAAAGTTATGTGGAATGGAAAAGTGTGGAAGAAAAGGGTCCACAAGCAGCAGGGATGACCGCAGCCTGGAGAGGATTGTCAGGAAAAGGCCATTCAAAAGTGTTGGGGACTTTCACAAGGAGTGGACTGAGGCTGGAGTCAGTGCATCAAGAGCCACCACACACAGATGGATCCTGGACATGGGCTTCAAATGTTATCAGAAGCGTCTTACCTGGGTTAAAGAAAAACAGAACTGGTCTGTTGCTCAGTAGTCCAAAGTCCTCTTTTCTGATGAGAGCAACATTCGCATCTCATTTGGAAACCAAGGACCCAAAGTCTGGAGGAAGAATGGAGAGGCACAGACTGCAAGATGCTTGAAGTCCAGTGTGAAGTTACCACAGTCTGTGTTGATTTGGGGAGCCATGTCATCTGCTGGTGTTGGTCCACTGTGCTTCATTAAGTCCAGGGTCAACGCAGCCGTCTACCAGGAGATTCTGGAGCACTTCATGCTTCCTTCCACAGAGGAGCTTTAAGGGGATGCTAACTTCATTTTCCAGCAGGATTTGGCACCTGCCCACACTGCCAAAAGCACCAAAACCTGGTTCAATGACCGTGGGAGTACTGTGCTTGACTGGCCAGCAAACTCACCTGACCTGAACCCCATAGAGAATCTATGGGGCATTGCCAAGAGAAAGATGAGAGACATGAGACCGAACAATGCAGAAGAGCTGAAGGCCACTATTGAAGCATCCTAGTCTTCCATAACACCTCAGCATAACACCTAATTGCTGCAAAAGGGGCCCAAACCAAGTACTGAGTACATATGCATGCTTATACTTTTCAGAGGTCTGATATTGTTCTATGTACAATCCTTGTTTTATTGATTGTATGTAATATTCTAATTTTCTGAGATTGTGGATTTGGGGTTTTCATGAGCTGTAAGCCATAATCATCACAATTATGACAAATCACGGCTTGAACTATCTTGCTTTGCATGTAATGAGTCTATTTCATATATTAGTTTCACCTTTTAAGTTGCATTATGGAAATAAATGAACTTTTGCACAATATTCTAATTTTTTGAGTTTCACCTGTAAAGGCAGGAAGTTAGAACTTTTGCAATCCTATTTGTATCTCTTTTCGCAGAAGAAAAATCCAGCCCTATTATAATGCCACTGGAGGAGCAAGAAATTATAGTCTAGAATAGACAGCAAAATGTATGTATGTATGTATGTATGTATGTATGTATGTATTTATTTATTTAGCTGCCCATCTTACTACAGGGTAACTCTGGGTGGCTCCACAGACTTCTCTGAAGAGAGAACTTTGCTAGATGAGTTAAATATCAGGAACTACCAGAAATGACTGCAGAACCCAGAAGGCTAGAGAGAAGAAATGTCATCTCCATTTTCAAAAAGAGGAAGTAGGAGGTCTTGGGAAACTTCACATGCTTCAGTTTGATGCCTATACTGGGCAAGGTTGTTAGATTATAAAATATAATGTTTGTGAGCAGGTGGATAAGCATACTACAATTAAAGGAGCAAGTGTGAGTTTGTCACAAAGAAATTGTGCCACCCTACATTTGGTGAAAGGAGGGCTTTTTTCTCCTCGCTATCTGCTGCTTGATCACCATTTTTATGGTAGGCTAGTTTAAAGTGCATTCGGTAAAATGCAGCTTTTAACCTGAATGGATTCATTTGCCAAGGAATGAATATTTTTTTGAATATTGTCTTCTTAATGGAAAATATGTAACAAAAGTGTTAACTTTTTCTGGAGTGAAATCGGCTACTTTGCCAGAGTAGTTTTGTAAAATACTGAGTATGTGATTGACATGAGATCCTAAATCTTTAAGAAAAGCTCAAGTCTCTGGAATGCTGAATGCAAGGACTAGATGTAGTGATTCATACTTCTGCCACCCATAAAAAGTTTGTTTCTTCCTAAATAATGCAATTTTTGTTCCTAATGTCTTTTCTTCAGATATTTTCAAAGGAGAATATAAAATCATTACAATAAACTAACATTCAATATATTAATTTATAGGAGCCCGTTTGATTATGACTTCAGATGTGGCAATTTCCCATTGCATTGTTTCCCTGATTAAAACATCCATCCCATAGTTAATTGCCTCTCTGGAAAATATTCAAATAGCCACATTAAATTTGCAAGTTTTCCTATGTGGGACAAAGGATGTATATGATTACATTAGGCAAATTATATAAGAAGAAACTCTCCCCTACTACTTTGGTATCAGCTAGACATCTGAAGTAATTATTATTCTGAACACTAGTAGCTATGCTATGTCTATCTGTGATGCCTAGTTGGTTTTAATTTGCTGGACTCAGGAACATGTTGACCTCCATCAAAGGAAAAGGACCACATCCACTGGAACAAGATATGATTACAAGTTGTGCATTCTACTAATTGTACTTTGATTGCTAATAGGCATACCCAAGGACTCATTTACTGAGATTAATTTGAATAAATAATCAACTTTCAAAATCAAAACTGAATTTTATCTTCTGCAAATTTGAAATACCAGAACTGATTTTTGAAAATAAAACAAATTAATGAAGTATTGCATTTTAACCTCTAAATATTTCAATTTTACAAAAGGGATTGTATTGGGGAAACAATGACATTGATTTATTTAGGAAATAACTTTGGTAGGACATTTAGGATTTGGACTTGTTTAATACTTATCCTGTTTTAGTTTAATTTTCATTCAATTCTTATGTCAGAGTATATTCATTAACTGGCAGAGACATGGTTAACAAAGTAAGCATGGCAACAGACCAGCCAATGGGAGCTGACAGCCTGGGTGTGGTTTGGCTCTGTATGCTTTGCTGAGAATTGAAAGTGAAACTAGACTTGCTTGCTTGCTGAAACTGATATCTGCTCTGGGCTGCTGCTACTGCTGCTTGTGTTTTTGCTTATATTACATTGCAAGAAGCTACAAATGGTATTGTAAACTTTACTTCAAATGTTAAGTTTATAAAGAAGCTAATGATCCTGCTGAATCAGTCATCTGTGTGTTTCCTGGACTTGAATTTTTGCTGCAAAATCTAACATATTGACATGATTTGGGAAACAGAAATCATGTTTAAATATGTTAGCATGCTATTCAGTTATTTGCTGAAAACTTGGAATCATGATACAATTATACAATTTATTGATACAATTCATGAAAAACTTTGCCAACCGTAGAATGTAGTTACAAGATTGCTTTGGATTTTTTTGTGGAAAAATATTCTACTCTAGATGTAAATTCCTTTGTAACAACCTGTCCCTTTGAAATGGTTCCTTATTGTCTCAGTGTAAGGACTGCCCAATGTGAATCTCTGGGATCAAAGAGAGTCAATTTGTTTTTAAAAACTGTGTTGCATATATATACAGTGTTTCCCCGAAAATAAGACACTGTCTTATATTTTTTTTGGCTCCCAAAAACACACTAGGTCTTATTTTCGGGGTAGGTCTTATATATTTATGGTGCCAAATAGTGGGTGTGAGTGTGTAGGGGGGGTGTTTCGCGGGTGCACGGTTGCTCCCTGAAAAGTCTTCCTGGAACTGGAGATTTACACTAGGTCTTATTTTCGGGGTAGGTCTTATATTAGGGCAGGTTTAGAAAATAGTGCTAGGTCTTACTTTTGGGGTAGGTCTTATTTTCGGGGAAACACGGTACTTACATACATATACACATATGCACATGCACACACACACACACACACACATATATATACACACATATATAATGTGTGTATTAATGCACATGCATGGCTTTGACTGTTTTAATTCCTTTCTGTATGTTTTTCTGTTTGTGGTTTTTTTTGTTTCTTTCATTTCTTTTATGTTTTTTTATTTTGTTGTCCTACTTTTCTTTCTTTCAGTGCTATAATAATGAAAATAACATAAAAACCTTCACTGGAAACACAAGGAATCAATTTACAGACAAACTATTTACTAAATATAGTACAATCTTTAGTCAACAACTTATATTTAAGGATAGTTTGATTGTTAGTGCTTGCCAATCATAAGTGGGAATTATTTCAAGAAATTGTGGAGTTTTTTTAGCATATTGTTGGCATGCATACAATATAGTTCCCTTGCATACCCTTTGAAGGAGTTGGGCCTACAGATCAGGAGGACGAAAGAAGCAAATCATGGATAGGTGAAAGCTAGGAGTGGAATCTGCCTCTGCTTTCCTCTCTTTCATCCCATTCCAGATTTTCACAGACAAGCATGGCATCTCAGGAAAGGGTTAAAAATGCTTTCTCATAGCTGCCTCCCTAGCCAGCTTTGTGTATTTAAAGTGAATAAAGGTTTAATTACAAAATGATGACAGTGTCATATGGTTTTGGTGATGGTGCGTAGCATCGGCTGCATGCAGAAGAGGAAAGACTGTGAGTAGCAGTGGAAAAGCTTAAAATGCCAAAGACAGTAAAACATCTGTAATGTGCAATTCACTAGTGTTCACTGATTGCTCATGGATTAAAGATTAAAAACTATTCTCTGGCAGATGGGTGCAAGAGAGGAGATTCTTACGAGCACATTTTGCATCTGCATTTCATTCTGCTCTCTTTGTAAGAATTGTGGATGATGGGGAAATAAATTCCAGGGTACGGATGGGCAGACAGGCAGGGAAAAGAAACCATGGACAAGACTTGGCAAGCTCTTATGCCAGGCAGAGGAATCAGAAAATGGAGGAAAGTCAATATATATGGAGAACTCTGGGTGACCCATTCCCTTCTGCAGCTGTCCTACTAGACTTGCTTGGACCCTCCCTTTGATCAGAAGTGGAAGAGGATGACACACTTCTACTTTTAAGTTGTGCAGAAGCAAGAACTTCCACAGACACTATTTTCCACACCTCTGCATATCAAACTTCATTTGCCAAAATGCCTACTTACCAGCTGGTAAATATACAAGAAAAGATAATTTATGAAAAGACAATTCATTTCAGACAAACATGTCTAAGAAATCTGATTTTTGCAAATTGTATGAACTGACTTCATGTATCTCTGCCAAACTAATGAGCAGACTGGAATATCTGTAATTTTATTGTGATGCAGTTACAACTGAAGAAATTGATCAAACGTACTTCAGCATTCACAATTTAAGAGGAATTCTGTTAAAAATGCATACTTAAAAATAGTATACATATTTGAATGTAAAGTGTGCAGATGTCAATGTAGAAAAATGGGGGAGTAGATTTATAGTAGACTACATGCAAAAATAACATGGACTAGAAAAATGTCTTGCTTGGCATCTTAATTATTATCATATTTATTTTAGCATGATGAATCCTTTGCAAAAGTTCAATTTTCATCAGACTCTCTAAGGAAATGAAATTCCTAGGATAGATAGTGAAATGCATGGCATTTTACTGGTTTCTCATAATGAACTATTTATATCTTATCTGTTGTTTGGTAATTGTTAATATTTCTTAGCTTATTTTTTAAATGCTAGATAAATCAAGATTTGTTAGCTAATTCACAAAATGAAAAAAGCACATAAGTCAAGTGCTCAAACTGGTGGCTCTATTGAATAGATGGATCATAATTCTAAGAAAAAAACCCTGGAACACATTAATTTCTATAAATGTATATATTTGTTGATGCTAATCAATAATCAGCTAATGTTGAAAAGATTTTTCCAGGATAGAACAGTGAAACTGCTTCCAGTAATTCTTGTTCTCTACTGTGCAGTATATCATGTGCAAAATATTTTTTTTAGCAATAGATCCCTTTATCTATCAAGCAGGAAATGGAGAATGAACAAACATGATCAGCTCTGTAAGTTAGAAGAGCAGATAGCATTTATGGTAGGAAAGCCTTTGCATCCTTCAGATGGTGTGCCAGTTATGCTTATTCATGGACCAGGATGCCTTGCTCACAGTAACTCATGTCCTTGTAAACTCTTAATTAGATTACCAGTAGTCCTTGACTTATAATCACAATTGATCCCAAAATTTCTATTGCTAAGCAACACAGCAGGTAAATGAATTTTGCCCCATTTTACAACTTTCCTTATCACAGTTGTTAAGTGAATTGTTGTTGTTAAGTTAGTAACACAATTATTAACTGAATCTGGCTTCCCCATTGACTTTACTTGTCAGAAGGTTACAAAAAGTGATCACATGAGCATGGGATATTGCAACTATCATAAATGTATGCCACTTGTCAAGAATCTGAATTCTGATCACATAACCAAGGGGATGCTTGAGGGGGTCCTAAGTGTGAGAAATGGTCAGGCCACTTTTTTCAGTGCCACTGTAACTTTGAACAATCATTCGTGGCTGTAGGTCAAGGAGTACCTGCACTGCACCATGCACAGATTTGCCCCTGAAGAGCATTCAGAAATGCTCTTCAGTTGGTGAAGAACATGGATATGCAAGTAATAAATGGTGCCAGATAAGATATACAGTACATGTAATACCACTTCTGTGTGGGTTGCATTGGTTACCAGTTTGTTTTGGGGTGCAAGTCAAAGTGCTGGCTGTCACCTTTAAAGCCCTACATGACTTGGAACTAGGTTATCTAAAGGACAATCTTTTTCCAAGTCTCTACCCACCCAACTAGACCTAACAGACTTTTAAAATCTGACTTTTAAAAAAAATTTAAAAATATATTTTATTGTTCTTTTACACTTTAAAAAATATTGATCATAACATTAACAGCACTGTAGCATCATTATTATACATATCCATCTCTTGTGAATATTTACTTTAATATACAATATTATACGGTTATATACATTTATCTATAGTTTTTATTTATTTATTTATTTATTCGACTTGTATGCCGCCCTATTCCCTAAGGACTCAGGGCGGCGAACATTAAAACAGAGAAAAATTTACAATAAAACAAAATTAAACAATGAACAAGCCAAATAAAATTAAAATAAACTAATAAATTAAAATAAAATAAAGTTTTCTTATATTAACTATCTTTATTTCCTATTTTGCAGCCAATTATACTACATATCCCAAATTTTGGGATATTCCGACTCTTCTTTATCTTTTAATTTTAAAGTCAATCTATTTCAGCACAATCCAAGATTTTTTGAATTACCAATACATCAGAAGGAATGTTGTTATGCTTCCAACATTACCATATGTTATTCTTGCTGCAGTTAGACTTTTAAAATGTTTTAATTGTAATACAGTTTTGAATTGTAAGCCTCTTAGAATCATTGACTGAGATGGGCAACTACAGGAAATGAATGAATGAATGAATCAATCAATCAATCAATCTTACTTTTTGTGCTGCACCTCACACAAGCCACCTCCTCCATAGTTGTGCTGCTGCTGTCAGTCAGGAGAGGTATATGGGAACCAGAATCCCAATCACCTATACAGATTAATAGAGTTGGAAGGGATTTTATTAGAGAGATTCTCAATTATTAGACAGCTTCTCAAGCCACTCTAGATTTCATATATCTTAACCAAATTATGTCCCTGCCCCACACTTGAACGATACACAAGAAGATAATCCTCTACTTCTTTTACAATTTGACTATCCATATGGTTAGTAGCAGTGGATTCCTTGGCACAATTCTTCAAGGCCACATGTTTATCTATAGTATAAGTAGTTAAAATTGCAAAAGAAGGGTTTTTTGACAAATTCTTAATAAGACAGGTATATAGAAATCAATAGGAAAAATTATTAGAGTTACTTTGGTTGTTTTGTCAAAAATGCACAACTCTGCAGTTTGGTGCTACACTATTATGAACCTTAAAAGTTGGTGCCCCACATCTTTGTCTGTTTTTTTTTTCAGAGAAAAGAATTTTTGAGCATAGGAGAAGGATCTAAAATTCATGTTTGTGATTTGGTCCAAATATTAATGTTGGTAAGAAAAGTGAGAAACCCACAAATGGTAAATATGGTGCAAAGTTACACATTTTCTGACAGTCTTAGAATTTCCCACAGATTCCCATACTTTTTTATTTTGATCTATTTGGGAACACTTTTTTATGTTTTTTTGGTGGGGTGGGGCTTGCTTCAACATTATTTAAATTAGTTTTACTAATACTAGAAAGTTTTTTTTCCACTTGTTAAATTAGTGCCAAAGAAAAGAGTAGGGAAAAAGAGAATGAGCATTTATGTGACTGCTTGTATGTCTGTAGGGAAGATACTCCTGAGTAATCTCTCCAGTACTTCACATTTCCCTCCCTTGCATTTTTTATCTCAAAGACTACTGATTTGAATATTCCAGACATTTTTTTCTTTTTTTATAGACCTATAGCTGTTGAAGATTAAGATTTTTTTTTCTTTGTGGCTTTAAATGTTACTCAACTATGTTGGAAGATATGGTAGAGTAAATCTTGAAGCAGATGTTTGTATCTTAATTTTTATCTTGGATTCAAAATTAAATACACCTACTTGATAAGAACAAGCAAAAGAGAACAAGGTAAGATGCTCAAATATCTTAAAAGCAATTCTTCACTGATGATCTGCTGGCTCTGAAAGGAACAGTAAGTGATCTGGGTGCTCTTCTATGTGCTAGATTCTCTGTCTCTTCCCCCCCAGCAATAATTTTTTTAAAAAATTACATTTATATGCTGCCCTTCTCCGGAGACTCAGGGCGGCTTACAATTTTTGAGATACAACCCAGTGTGCTCAGCAATAGCCTTCATTCCATTGTATATGCCTGCTTATTACTAAGTGTCATTTTTTACAAAGTCAGCTTATTGCCCCCAACAATCTTGGGTCCTCAATTTACCTACCCCGAGAGGATGGAAGGCTGAGTCAACCTTGAGCCTGGTGGGATTCGAGCCTACAGCAGTTGTAGGCAGCTGGAACTTAAGTGCAGACAATTAACAGCCTGAGCCACCAAGGCCCTAATTTGATTCTCTCTTCTCTGAGACTCACAACAAGTGTGGCCTTTGCTTAGCTGACTTGCATTCTTTGGATCGGAGTGGAGGGGGATAACTGCAGAGACAGTTCCAGGGGCTAGTTTGGAATCTGTGACTGATTAGTGCTCAGGTAAAAATCTTCTCCCAGTCAACCTCATTGCTAATAAATTAAATCCAACTAATTCTTTCTAAATGGTAGATTCTGGATATGTAAAAGGGGAGAAAAGAAGTAAAAGAGGAGAAGAGAAGCAGGGAAGTGAATAATTTTCATGCCCCTCTGCAAAGGGCAATATGTCAATTTTTGATGCATGAGGTAAGGCAGGAAAGGAAGATCAGCTACATGTCAACACTTGCTACTGCACCAAGGTGCAGATACTGGGACATTCAGCTAGTAGGAGGATATAAAAGTCAAAGGGTTTCACAAATTTTGGACACAATCATTTGCTGCCAGAATGGAGATAGTAGAAGCAGCCCAGAGGCTGAGACAAGGATAGCCCATTTTATGCTGGGATAGTTTTCTGCCAAGGACTGATGGATAGCATGTAAATTTGGCAGTAATGAAAGACTCTAAGGGGGCATGAGATGGAGTAGAACTAAATGAAAGAACCTTTTCACCAACCAAGATCTCTAAACCATCCTATTGCTGCAACTAGAGCAATTGAAGATGGGCTTTTATCACAAAGATCACTCTAATCTGAGGACAAACCTGTGGCTCACTGAATTGAAATGCCATCCTATCAAATTGTATTTATATGAACAGTGAAAGTTCTCCATTCTGACCTCTACATTGTGGCCCTTCACACTAAAAAGAGGGACTCAGGAAAACTGCTCAACCTCCTGTGGCTCAGTAATGAAACAGCAGGAGATAGATTTTTTTTTGCTTTTTCCTGGATCAAGAAAATCTGTCACAAAATATTCCATTCTGCCTTGTATCAAATCAGCACAATCCTAGTCAAGAATAGACATTGTTTCCTCCTAATATTAATCCTAAACTTACATTTTGTAATTTCAGTTGTTACTGTTTTTGATTTAAAGAAGATACCTATGGTAAACACCTGGTATTTTTTTAACAGTAAATATTTGTAAGTTTTTGACTGTTCCTCCCATTTTTCACTTTGCTAAATATATCTGGTAGTTCTATGAAGTGATGTAAACCTCAGAGGCAAACAAGACAAGTAGAAATAATGTTTGCAGGCATCAATCATTTTTATAACTTCAGCTAATCAGACTCCATCGTTTTATGTCTGCTACGAGTTCTCTCTCTCCCTCTTCTCTCATTCTGTTGCTCTCAATGAGAGCTTCTCATGTGTGTAAACCATTAAAAGAAAAATGGATAATAAAACTACAGATGGACAGCCTAATCCTGAACAGGCCTGAATGATTTCAGATTTGGCTGACTGTGTTTAGGTATGTCTAATTGTTCAGGATCGGATTGGTAGCTAACAAGAAATATTGTCAGTTTTCAGGATCCACTGGTCACAGAACTGGGGATGGCGTGTTGCCCCTTTATTTAAAATTCCACTTTGTGATGTGTGCTTAGTGGTGAATCTAAGGTGCTTTCATTGAGCATCAAATAAAGATTAGGAATATTATTTATTTAATTGATTGATTAAAAAAATATGGCAGTCCATCATGTACAATATAACTCTGGGTAGCAAACAACAGTAACATAGAAAAATAAAGCAAGAATCCAAGAGAATGAAAACATCATGCATAACCAAGGTACCATACAACTTCCATGCTAAGAGCACATGTGGTGGGCTCAACACTCTTCTGGCCCAGTGCCTGGGGGAAGAGCAATTCATGGCCTACTGGAAGGCCAAGACAGCAAAGGCCCTTTGGATCTCAGGGGAAGGCTGTTCCATGCAGCATGTACTACTATCAAAAACTCTACCTCCTAGCTCCCCCGATGACCTTGTTTAATGGCATCTATCTGGAGCATGTCCAGCCTACCCAATCTGATGTGATGGGCAGATGCCTCAAGGACAGGCAGTACATAAAGTAACCTGGCCCCATGCTCTATGGGGCTTTAAAGGTGATAATCAGCACATGAAATTAAGAGCCAGTGCTTCTCATGCAACAGTATATAACAGGGTGCCTAGTATTGTGTGTAGCATTCTTTTTTCCTTTTTCTTTTTAAATTACTTTTTGGTATTTTAATTTTTGTTAAACTGGGTTTGCTTATATTTTCCCTTTTATTAATATCACACACACACCAAATATTTTGATGCTTGTAACACTGATATTCTAAAGTATAATTGATGCTGATAGAAATACCTTTCTGTTTTCTTTATTTCTAATACTGTATATTTTCTAAAGGGACAGCATGATGGCCCAGTAATTAAAATGCTGGATTTGGGGGTTGGAAAGCCAAGAACCCTGGTTCAAGACCTCAGCATCATGAGATGGAGGTGAGTGCTCATCTTCATCTAGGTCCTGCCAACCTAGCAGTTCGAAAGCAGGCATGTGAGTAGATAAACAAGTACCACTTTGGTGGGGAGGAGACAGCATTTCACAATGTCATGCTAGCCACATATCTTTGGACAGTGCTGGCTCATGGCCTTAAAACAGACCTGAGTACCGCTCCCTAGAGTCAGCAATGACCAGCGGAGTAAAATCCACAGGGACTCCTTTTCTTTCTTTCCATATATTTTCTAAACATTGGAATGCCAATTATTTTAATTAATACCATGGGTATCATTGTACTGAAATTATAGAATGTGTTAAGATTTATAACAATATAATAAAAAAGAAGGAAACTGTCCACACTGCTACATTCTGGATCAGGTGAAGTTGTCAGTTAGTCTTCAAGGGCAGCCATGTGTAAAGTGTATTGAAGTAGTCAGATGGGAAATGGCTAAGGCCATTGAACAGGGCCTTCTGATCCAGGGGTGAGCACAGTTGGGATACCACCTGGATAGGTGCAAATTAAGTACCAGTTCTGACCAGGGGAATGCTACCACTCACCATGCATCTCAGTAGATTCCCACCTAGATAGACAGAGGAAGCTTGGACTTTTTATGAGGACACTCATGAAGAACTGTCCTCCCACCAGGACTGCCAACTTAGGATTTCATGGCAATTCTGATGATCATGACTGATGCAGTCCATCAAATGTAAACAATTTGATCAGGCTTTTATTTGTTTGGGGCAAAAGTTCATAGTCTGATTCTAGGGGATTTTCAGGTTTTCCCTTTGTAATGGTCAGATTGCTTCCATTTGAAATTTATACTTGTAGCAACTGTTCTTCTCTGAAGAGATAGAGGCCCCATTAGAATTTTCTATGAGTGAGTAGAGTTGCTGAAGCAAGTGACCAGGAGAGGCTGACAATCAGGATGAGGGACAGAGTGAGAAACCCTGAGATGTTGGATTAGTGACTGAGGGCAGGGAGACACCAACTTGCCTGGGAAAAGGGGAAAGAGAGATCTGGACTCTTGCAGCCCCTTCAGGGATAGTGCTACATTACTTTTTGGTAAGATAGAAAAATATGGAGTAGACAGAATCATCACCAGATGGATTCATAACTGGTTGACAAACCACACGCAGCATATAGTCCTCAATAGAACAACATCTACAAGGAGGTTTATATATAGTGGGGTACCCAAAAGATTCTGTTATGGGCACAATACTCTTCAACATCTTCATAAATGTTTTAGATGTGGGAAGATAAGAACTCATCAAATTTGAAGACAACACCAAACGGAGGAATAGCCAACATTTTAGAAGACTGGATCAAGATCTAGAAAGATGTTGACAGACCTGAATACTGGGCCCTATCCAACAAAACATAATTCAGTGGTTAGAAAAGTAAGTTTTTATATTTAGGCAAGAAAAAAACAAATCACAGGTACAGAGTGGCTCAACAGCAGTAACTGTGAGAGGAATCTCAGAGACCTAGTGGACAACCACTTAAGTTGAAGCCCTGATGGTGCAGTGATTAGGATGCAATATTGCCAGCAAACTCTGCCCACAACCTGGAGTCTGATCCTGATGAGGTTCAAAGTTGACTCACCCTTACACCTTTCTAGGTTAGTAAAATGAGGACCCAAATTGCTGGGAGCAATATGCTGATAGTGTAAACCTCCCAGAGAGTGCTGGAAAGCACTATGGGGTGGTATATAAGTCTAAGTGCTATTGCTGTTGCTATTGCTAATTATAAGCCATCAGTGTGCTGCACCTGCCAAAAAAGTCAATGAGGTCCAATGTTTCATCAACAAAGAAATAGTATCAAGATCATGTGAAGTATTAGTACTGCTATATACTGCTTTAGAAAGACCACACTTGGGCTAATACTGTATCCAATTTTGGTTATTGTGATACCTCCCTCACTTCTCAAGATATTGAGAAGAAGTACAGAGAAGTAGGCAAATGTTATTAAAATATGTTTGAGAGTATCTGTATTAAGAGAAAGTTAAAGAAAATTATGTACTAGTTTAAAGAAAAATTTTGTGTTTTAAAAAGGATGTTTATAAAAGAAAAAAAATCTATAAGGGCAGTTTGGAAGGCAGGGATCTAAATTTAATGCTGAAGCTTGATGTTAAGAAGTCAAAGAAAAAGATGCATTAGAAAGTTTTGACTTAAAAAAGGTACTTCAAAAAGGTGAAAAAAGAGGGGTTTGGGGGGGTTAAGGTCAAAAAGTTTGAAAGAATACAATGAATTTTGTTAATAAAAATGGTGACGTTTACAAAGATTATTAGGTGAAAATAGAAATATATGCTATTTCCATAGCAAGGAAGATAAAGCAGGAATGATTAAATTGATTATTATATTCAAAGAGGAAAATAGATTTAAACATGTTTTTTGCTTGGATATCTCTTCTGGATTTTGTGCTTGTGATGAAAAAAAAGAAACTTTGACTTTGGTTTTGTTGATCGGAAAGATTTGTCGTTATAGAAATGGCTAGTTATATAAATGGTAAAAGCAAAAAGCTGAGGCAGGAATGTTTTTATCTTGTACTGTGCTAAGAACAGTTGGAAATCAACACCTTTTTCTCTCCCCCCTCCCCCTTGTATCTCACACCTTCTTTTCCCTGCTCCTTTTCCTTCTGTTAATTTTCTATTTCTATTTTTTCTTTTATATAATTAAAAGAGAAATACACACACACATATATCCCTATCCCTATCCCTATCCCTATCCCTATATCTATCTATCTATCTATCTATCTATCTATCTATCTATCTATCTATCTATCTGAAGGAGTGCAGAGAAGAGCAACAAAGATTATTAGAGGGCTGGAGGCTAAAACATACAATGAACAGTTGCAGAAGCTAGTACAGTATCTCCAGTCTAATGAAGAGAAGGACTAGGGGTGACCTGATAGTAGTCTTCCAATATTTGTGGGGCTGTCTCAAAGAAGAGGTAATCAACCTATTCTCCAAAGTACTTGAAGGCAGGAGAAGAAGCAACAGATGGAAACTTATCAAAGAGAGATCCAACCTAAAATTTAGGAGAAATTTCCCATAGTGAAAACAATTAATCAGTGGAATGTGTTGCCTTCAAAAGTTGTGGGTGTTTTATCACTGGAGGTTTTAAAAAAGAGATTGGATCCCCTTTTATCCAAAATGGTATAAGATGTCTTGCCTGAGCAGTGCTTTGGAATAGAATACCTCCAAAGTCCCTTCCAACTCTGTTATTTTGTTGGTATTTTAATGCCTAAGTACCTCAAGATAGTCTGATTGAAGTGTTGTTTGAAGTTGATAGAAGTGTCGTTTCAGCTGATTGAAACAACACTTCATTGATGATTGGGATGTATTATTGTTCAGCAGAAATAGACCCAACAAAAAGTGAGGTGAAGTGGTTCTGGAATTAGGAAAAAAGGCAGATGGCTATGGATAAATGCATGTTTGAGAATATGGAATTCCTGTTGAATTCATTATTTAAGAAATAAAAAACATGCTATTGGCCATCTATCCAAGCAAATGAAGTAGACAATGCCTTTCAAAATCAATTCACAAATACTCAAGAAGAAGCTTAGTGGATGGAGGGGACAGCAGTAACAGGAGATGGACAAATACCATGTTTGAGTATGGCACCGTAGTACTCCTGTAAAACATTGGATAAGTGAATCCCAAGATTAAAGTCTCCAATAGATGGAAATCAGCTTTGGTTTCCACATAGAGTTTCTGCTGAGTAATTCCAATAAGAAAGGCAAAACTGCTAATCTAGATTGCACCTTTGTATTTGCTTCAAGGATTAATAGGAAGGCAATTTTAGTTCCTAGATAATTTCTGAGTTGTTGACAAGACCCAGGTGATCATGATGGAACCTTGTTCTCAACTGGACAAAGTGACCCTCTCTTCAATAAAACTATGATACTTGCTCATGGCAACAGGAGAAGAAGGAAAAAGAAGAAATCTGGACTCTTAAGATGATCTTTCCCAAACTTTCCTCTCTGCAGTGAACATGTATTAGGACCCATTCAGGGAGGAAATAAATATGCAATTTCGATAAACTGCCTGTACTGATTTTGTTTAGATTCTGTTGGTATAGGTTACCTTCCCTTTGTAAATTTTCCTCCCAATAACTCCTTTTTATATCTAGTTATTTGGCTTCATAGAGAACCAGTTTGATGCAGTAGTGAAGGCATCAGGCAAGAAACAGTGAGTGGGCATGAAGCCAGCTGGGTAACCTTGGGCCAGTTGCTTTCTCTCAGCCTTAGAAAGGAGACAATGGCAAATCCCTTCTGAAAAATCTTCCCTAGACAATTGCAGGGATTTGCTCACGTAGTCTTCAAGAACTGGACGTGAGTGAACAGAAGGGGAAAAAAATCTTCCTCTTATAAGGTGGTGGTTGGAGGGGGTGTTAAGTTTGCATGAAGAGACAGACGCGGAGTGCTTCAAGCTCTTTGTTTATTAGTGACTACAGCTCAGAACGAACCCACTTTGGCTGGGCTGCGGCTGCTACTTATAGCCAGCAGCCACAGTTGCCAGCCAATCAGAGTGCAGGGTTTTCCCGCACTTTTTAAACCAATCATTTCTTACATTTTACAAGAACAGTTCAAACTAAACCAATGACTTTAAACCTGCATACATAACAGGGGGTATTTAGAATTGGCTCCAGTTCCAGATCATTAACTTAGCATCTTCAAATTTAAACTATTCTCATGAATGCTCAGTCTTACTGAAGTAATTCTTTAATAAAGTTCATCAGAAACTTCAAGGAGGGTATGAACAGACTAGACTAGAAACCAAGTGGAAACAAGATTATTTGAGTCATGTTTTTTTTTCTAGCTCTGATTTCAAGGGTTATCCATCTATCTTTAATTCAGCACAACAACAATGGCAGCATAACATCTGTGCCCTTTGTCAATCCCCATTCTACTCTGCTGTCTGTTCTGGGAGTTCTGAGCCATTGCCAAATGGTATTGTTTTCCTTTGTGAATATGCCATTTGCTACAGAAAGGCAACTGATTCTCTCTTCTAGTGTTGCTGTTCTTCTCTTTCAGTATGTCACCAGCAGGTAGGGGATACCTGATACTGTAGAAGGACTGTGATGGGCTGGCTATAGGGGAAGACAGCAGAGCAGAAATGGTCCCAGAGATGTGAAAGGTAGACTCTGCCATGATTGTATAACTAACTAGATTCTGCTGATAAGGAGAACTAAAACTGAATAATTGTTGAGTTACCACATCTCTTCCTTTGGGGAGGGGAAAGGAACTGAGATAGTAGAAAGTAACATACAAGGAAAGTAACAAGTAAGCAACAAAATCCCAATCCCACATTTGGCATTTTTTGGAAAACACAATGGAGAAAGGTGAAACTGCTAACCTTATGGAAAAGCTGTGTTTCAGACCAATGGGGAAAGGGCATACCTGAACCACACAGCAATCTTAAAACAAGCATTGATTCTACCCATAACTGATCAAATGACTTTATGCCTAGGGAATATGGTCAAGATTGATAGATGTTCTATCCTTGGATAGGAATAAGGAGAAAATCCTACTTTTTAAAATCAATATAGCTAATGATGACTTAAATTTATTTCACTTTGTGGTTATGTCCAAAGGTGAAAATTAGCATTGTCATGGCTTGATTGTACTGTGGTTAACCACAAATGAGTACAGATTCAAATCAATAAGTACGCATAGATTGGGCCTATTTTATGACCAATTGATTCACTTTTCTGATTCTTTCACAGGGACCAAAACATTTGGTAAAAAAACAGAATTAACCACCCCCACCTTAGAAAGAAAGAATATTATAAGAGAGAGCATGTCACAGAGAAGTATTGGCAGATTAAGACACATAGAGTGTCTCTTGTCATCTGCATGTTTTTACAGAGCCTGTCAAACCAGTCTATCTCTCTGTTTCACCAAGCAAAGAATGATGAGACACAGCAGGAGAAAGATCAATTGGAAGAAGAGGACAGTGTGGCAGATTTAATTAATGATTGTATATTAAAATGTTTGTTTATAGAAATGAACAAATACCAGAGGTCTGATGTTAATTAATTTACAGTATTTTTCTCTTGATCCTTCTGCTGTGTCAGCAATTGTAGAGGTAGCTCAATGCAGGTAAGTCACTTTAGATTTTAGCATCTTTTTTGAGAACCACTGGAATGTTGACCAAAATCCATATGCAATGGAACTTGTGGAAATGTGTAAAAAGGAATGTCATTTATGAGGTTTCTTATATATTGTATGAGTATCTAAGGAATCTGCTCTTACAGACTTACAAATAGAATCAATATGTAAACAATTCACTTCTTTTTCTGCAAACCCTAGGCATACTACACTCCAATAACAATAACTGCAGTCAAAAAAGGATGCTTAGTGATTTAGCCAAAAGTTTTGACATACAACATTCTGGGATCCCTTGGGAAATTAACATCAACAACAACAACAATATAGATGTTACCTTTATAGCTCTTAGGTCCTTGGTTAGGCCTTGAACTGTTAAGTTTCTACCAGTCCCAGACTGAATTGAATTGAATATTAAATATTATATAATAATAACAACAATAATAACAACAATGACCCCCCCAAGGGCTTGTGTGCTTGCTTAATGAGCCAGATTAAATTTGCCCCATAGCCATTTAATCAATGGTGAAAACAAGTCAAGTGAATTCTATGCCAGATTGAGTATCACCCAGATCAACAAGACTCACATTGAATACTATGGCTTCTGGGTGTTCAGTAAAAAATATGCCACAGGTCTCAGCTCCCTCTGCTAGGCAACCAGGGCATAGAGTTGAAGCAACTGGAAGATGAATGAAAAAAGTGAAAAATCTGTACAAAAGAAGAAAATTACTCAATTATGGAAGCTAATTATCAGTCTGAAGCAACAAAATGTAGTTTTCAAAAATGCATGTTCAAGATTTGGAAGGAGAATCACCTGACTATGGAAATCAATGAACAAAGACTTGTGGATCGGAGGTGTGTTATTTTAAAGCACAAGTTCTTCACTACTGCAGAATTACAAGAGATTGCAAGCAGAGCAATGCAAGATCAAGGTACAAATATAACTGATAATAGGGATAATTTATCTCAGAACCACTGAACTACAGTATATCTTTAAAAGATCCTGGGGAACTACAAAAGGACTGGAAAAGAGCTTATGTAGTTCCCATCTTCAAAAAGGAAAAAAATAGATGAAGGAAACTACAAACCTATTACCTGAGAAGATACCTGCCAGTTCGGAGGCTTTCCTCGGGCCTTTGGGAGGGTGAAATCGGCCTCCCCTGGGGTCTAGAGGCCTTCCAGAAGTCCAGAAATGGGCCTGTGATGACCCAGGGTGGGATACAAAACAAACACAGTCACAGAAAATAGGTGAAGCCCCTTTTATTCCTTCACTTTGCTTCCAAGCTCCAAATATTCTTGAAGGAAGACAAAAAACTTCCACACAAACGGTTACAAAAGAAGGAAAAAAGCAACACAAACCAGGCAAGATAAGGGCTGGAGGATGTCCACAGATAACACACACTGGAAAGGACACCAAACTCAGAGAGGAACCATAAACTAGAGACATTTCCACACTTTGTTTCCAGCATTCGCCCGTACGCATGTCCGTCCTCTTGTTCAGTTGTCACAGCTTCAGCCCATGAAGAGGATCAAGGCCCTCTCCTCCTGAGTAGACCATGTCTCTCCCTTATCCTCTCCTCCCTGCATGCCCTAGGATGCAGAAGGGATGGGCCTGGGTCCTCCTCTGACTGCTCAGCAGGCCTCTGCCCTTCCCCAGCCTCCACCCCAACCTCCTGGAGCCACACTTCCACTCCCTGTCGCTTGTTCCTCCTCTCTCTCAGAGTCAGTTTCCACCAGGGGCATGACAGGTCTTGTTTCCAGATTCTAGAGGGCCTCCAGACCCTGCAGGAGGCCATTTTTGCCCTCCCAGAGGCCCAAGGAAATCCTCTGGACCAGTGGTGGGATTCAATTTTTTTTACTACTGGTTCTGTGGGCGTGTCTTAATGCCATGGCAGGGGAAAGATACTGTAAAATCTCCAGTCAGAGGTGGTATTTGCCAGTTCTCTGAACTACTCAAAATTTCTGCTACCGGTTCTCCAGGACTGGTCAGAACCTGCTGAATACCACCTCTGCTCCGGACCCTGGGGAAGGCAAAAAATGGCCCACCCGAAAGTTCCGGAAGTCTGGCAATGGGCCTGTTTCTGGCTTCCGGAGGGCCTCTGGACCCTGGGGGAGGTCATTTTCACCCTTCCAGAGGCCCAAGGGAAGCCTCCAGACCCCAGGAAAGGGAAAAAATGGTCCTCCCAGAAGTTCCCAGCACCTGGGAAGTGAACCAGTTGCTGGGATTTTTGAATCCCACCCCTGGATAGCGCCCAGTGTTCAAGTCTGTCAAGATCCTTCTGCATCTTAAGCTTATCTTCTGGGGTGCTAGCTTGGTGTCATCTGCAAATTTGATGAGTTCCCCATCTATCTCCTCATCCAAATCATTGATGAAGATTTTGAAAAGTACTGGACCTAAAACTGAGCCTTGGGGTGCATAGTTCCCTCCATGTAGATGCAGTTTCATTGAGGACTACATGTTGAGTGCAGTTGATCAGCCAGTTATGATTTCATCTGGTGATGATGCTGTCTAACCCACATTTTTTCCCCTATTTTATCTAGTAGTAGGTTATGGTCTACTTTATCACATGCCTTACTAAAGTCAAAGTAAATTATATAATTCCTCTGGTCCACTGATTTTGTCACTTTGTCAAAGAATGCAATAAGATTTGTCTGGCATGATCTGTTTTTCATTTATTCATTCATTTATTCGACTTGTATGCCGCCCTACTCCCTAAGGACTCAGGGCGGCGAACATTAAAAGCAGAGCAAATTTACAACAAAAAACCAATTAAATACAACAAGTCAAATACAATTAAAACATTAAGAAAAGATTTAAAAACCCTTTAACAAACCCATGCTGGTTTTTAGTTATGGTTTTTGTTATGTATGTAGGTTTGAATGTTATTGGTTTAGTTTGAATTGTTCTTGTAAAATGTCAAATATGATTGGTTTAAAAAGTGCGGGAAAACCCTGCACTCTGATTGGCTGGCAACTACGGCTGCTGGCTATAAGTAGCAGCAATAGCCCAGCCAAGTTGGGTCCATTCGAGCTGTAGTCACTGAATAAACTCTTCACTGAAGCTCTTCGCCTGACTCTTCATGCAAACTTAACACTGGCGATGAAGGTGGGATTCCCTGAAGAGAAGACGACGCGGAAGACAAGCAGAAGAGCGAGATGGCTGCGCTGAACACCCCCAGCCCGCTCGATCCGGCGGCAGAAGACTGGGAATCGATATGCGGATCGCTTCCAAATGTATTTGGAAGGAAACGACCGCCGACATCTCCGAGAAGCGGAAGAGGGCGGTCTTTCTTACGCACTGCGGTCCGGCAGTCTTCAAGATGGCAAGGCATTGGCGGAGCTGCAGACATGAAGGTAATGGAATGGCCTGATTTAGAAAAGCTTTTAAGAGCCCATTATGCCCCACAAGTATCGTGCCTCATTAAGAGACACGAGTTTTACCGTCGGGATCAAGGGAAAGTGAAAACGTTAATGACTTCGTGGCAAGCTTAAGAGACATTGGGGTGCATGCGAGTTTAACAGCTTGGAGGAGGCCATGCGCGATCGGTTTGTCCTAGGCCTCAAAGACAAGGTGCTTCAGAGCAAATTGTTATTAAAACCTAAGATCACGCTTGAAGGAGGCCATAGAAGAGGCCTCCTCAGCAGAAGCCACTAAGTCCTCAGTGGCAGCCATGAAGAAAATTAACAAGGCCTCAAGCCATTCTGATGTGGAAAAGTCCACAACAACCCATTGCAGCAAATAGATTCTAATTCAGACTGTAGTGAGGTGGAGGAAGGAATTTATAGACTCAGAATGGAGAAGAAAAGGAAAGACCTTGGAAGAAAGAGGCAAGACTTTTATTGCAGAGGCTGTGGGGGCACCCCACTGAATGCAAGTTTTAGACACCATCTGCCTACGTTGTGAGAAAAGAGGTCACCTAGCAAGAGTCTGCAAATCATCCAGAACTCCACCTAGTAGGAAGAAATTTCCTGAGAAAGAATTCAAGCCCAACAACTTCAGTGAGAAAATGGGGCAACTCAGAAGCAAATGGGAAAAATGAAACTCATCAAACAGTCACCATTCTTCACCCTTAAGAAGCAGAAAAGTACATGTGAAGGTACTCATTGAAGGAAGGCCTTGCCAAATGGAAGTGGACTCAGGCTCCTATTTATCTATGGTGTCATGGGACACTATTCACAGGCTACTTCCCAACATTCAGAAGAAACATTTCCAGAAGCAAGCACTGACTCTTAAAGACTAACAAGGGAACAAGATTCCAGTAGTTGGAACAAGAGAATTCAACGTGAAGTTCAAAGGCCACACCAAACGCTTGCCCCTGACCATCGTGGACAAGGATCACCCAAGCTTGCTGGGACTTGAGTGGTTCAATCCACTAGGCATCGAGGTGACTGGCATCAATCACGTGAGCAACTCTGAATGGGAGGAGGCCTTGAAGTCTGAGTTTCCAGAGGTCTTCAGCGAAGGATTGGGCAAGTATATGGGGACCCCTATCACTTTCAACCTAGATCCCAGGGTGCCCCCAATTCGTTTAAAGCCCAGAAGGGTCCCATTTGCTTTAAAGGAAAAAATTGATGCACAATTAGACAAATTAATAGCTCAAGGGGTTTTAGAGCCCACTGACCACTCCAGATGGGAGACACCCATAGTCACACCAGTCAAGACTGATGGGTCAGTAAGAATCTGTGGAGACTATAAGGGGACACTGAACCATGCGCTGCAGCAGAGCATACCCAGTTCCAGTGGTGCATCATTCACTTGGCAGGGGTACAGTCTTTGCCAAATTGGATCTGGCCCAGGCATATCAACAACTAACAGTTGATGATGCCACTGCAGAGGCCCAAACCATTGTGACTCATAGAGGTGCCTTCAAATGTAAAAGGTTACAATTTGGAGTAAGCGTGGCACCAGGCATCTTTCAAAGCCTTATGGAAAGGATGCTCCAAGGACTGCCGGGGTAGTGCCTTACTTTGATGATGTGTTAATCTCTGCTGAAAATGACACTCAGTTACAAGAAAGACTCAGAGAAGTCCTTACCAGATTCAGGGAAGCGGGGTTAAAAGTCAAGGAAGAAAAATGCACTCTTAAAACTGACAAGGTTGAGTTCCTGGGCTATATGATTGACAAGCATGGCATCCACCCTACCAATGCCAAGGTTCAAGCAATCAAAGAAGCTCCTAGACCTAAATGCAAAACAGATTTGCAAGCCTTCCTTGGACTCATTAACTTTTATCACATGTTCCTACCTCAGAAGGCAACCATTGCTGAACCATTGCACAGATTACTTGATAAAAATCTGTTTGGGTCTGGGGAGGAAGGAACAATCAGCATTTAACAGTATTAAAAGACTAATCACGTCTGATGCTGTACTGATACAGTTCTCTGAGAATTTGCCTGTTGTACTGACTTGTGATGCATCTCCTTTTGGAGTGGGTTTTTGAGCCACAGGCTTCCCAGTGGGAGAGAAGCCCCTATTGCATTTTACTCTCGCACTTTGACCAAAGCAGAGAGGAATTACAGCCAATTGGACAAGGAAGCATTGGCAATTGTTGCAGCTGTCAAGAAATTTCATGAAATGTATGGGACAACATTTACCATTGTTATAGATCACAAACCTTTGTTAGGCATTGTGGCAGGAGATAAACCTACACCTACTATCCTGTCACCAAGAATGCTGAGGTGGACTGAATTTCTTGCTGCTTATTCTTACAAACTTATCCACAAGCCTGGCAAGGACATTGGACATGCTGATGCACTGAGTCGTTGCCCACTTCCTTGCCACAAGGAGGACTTTGAACCTGAAACACACACCTTTTTCCTAGAAACTGTTGCCAAGCTTCCAGTGCATGCTGCTGAAATTGCCAGAGAGACTGCCAAAGACACTTTATTGGCTCCTGTTATAGGCTGGATTAAGAAAGGCTGGCCTCTTCAAGATCTACCTCACCTGGCTCAACCTTTTAAGTCCAGGCAAACTGAATTATCTGTATTAAGAGGATGTATTTTGTGGGGTAACAGGGTGGTTATTCCTGCAAAACTGCAAAAAGAGGTTTTGGAAATGTTACATGAGGGTCATCCAGGTATTGTCAGAATGAAGGGATTGGCCAGGAGTTATGTATGGTGGCCAGGTATTGACAAAATGGTTGAAAACTGGGTTGCATCTTGTCCCAACTGTCAGGTAGTCAGGCCTGCCCCACCTGTCGCCCCCACAGGAATGGGAATGTCCTAGGGGCCCATGGTCTAGGATTCACATTGATTTCGAGGCCCTACCAGAGGGCACACCTTTCTTATCATAGTAGATGCATATTCCAAATGGCTAGAGGTAATTCCTATGGCATCCACCACAACTGATGCTGTCATCAAGCAGCTCAAAACTTTTGTAACCCACGGGTTACCTGATGTTCTTGTCTCTGACAATGGCCCTCAATTTACATCCAACCTTTTGAATCCTATTTAGCACAACAGGGTATCAGACATGCCCTGACCCCTGGGCACCCTTCAGCTAATGGCCGGGCTGAACGTGATGGTACGCTTACCAAGGAAAAGCTTCAGCAATTGGGTCCTGGGGACATCACTGAGAAAGTTGAAAAACTTCTTAGTGTTCAGCACATCACTCCTAACCCATCAACTAACTTATCCCCAGCAGAGTTGTTGATGGGTAGGAAACTTAGGTCTTCCCTTGACCGCCTTCATCCCACTTATGCACCCAACGCACCACTGGATTCCACTAGCAGAGTTTGCACGTTCAGTGTGGGTGATTCTGTTTATGCTAAGAACCTTATGGGTGAGCCTTCATGGATTCCTGCTGAAATAACTCAGATCACAGGCCCTCGTTCTTACAGGGTGCAAACAGAGGATGGACACATTGATCAACTTAGATCCAGGCTGTGTGATGACCTTCTGAGTTCTATTGTTGTGACATCCTGGGTGTATATATATTTATATTTGTTTTTGTAGATTTTCACGGGTAAAGGTATGTAGGTCTTGGTGTATTCGGGTCTTGTCCCATGTAAGATTGAGAATACCTTGGCAACGTTTCGACAAAATCTCATCCGTTATCTTCAGGCTGGTGTCTTCAGCTTCGTCCTTCTGGGAGAAGTGCGTGATCGTGGCTGTTTTTCCCTTTTAAACTCCAGAGTTGGCTGTGTTGTTACTTCTGATTGGTTGATGGAGTTGATGTATGCAGATTGGATGGCTTTTTCCTGAGACCCTGTGTGGCTGAGGTGCTGGCTGTGTGTCTCTCAGCCTTTTGTGTTGTAACGACCTGGGTAATGGGCTGTGTGATGACCTTCTGAGTTCTATTGTTGTGACATCCTGGGTGTGGTGCTGTAGTCTCCTGGGTCGTTGTCTGTGTTGCAACCTCCTGATGTTTTGTGTTGTAATCTCCTGAGTTCAGCCCATTACCCAGGTCATTACAACACAAAAGGCTGAGAGACACACAGCCAGCACCTCAGCCACAGGGTCTCAGGAAAAAGCCATCCAATCTACATACATCAACTCCATCAACCAATCAAGAAGTAACAACACAGCCAACTCTGGAGTTTAAAAGGGAAAACAGCCACGATCACGACTTCTCCCAGAAGAATGAAGCTGAAGACACCAGCCTGAAGATAACGGATGAGATTTCATCAAACGTTGCCAAGGTATTTCAATCTTACACGGACAAGACCGAATACACCAAGACCTACATACCTTTACCTGTGAAAATCTATGAAAACAAATATATATATATATATGTATATAAATAAAATATTGCAATATTTGAGAGGTTGCCACAAAAAGGAGGGGATCAACTTATTTTTCAAAGCACCTGAAACAGGACATGAAGCAATGGATGGAAGCTAATCAAGGAGAGAAGCAACCTAGAACTGAGGAGAAATTTTTCTGACAGTTAGAATGAATCAGTGGAACAACTTTCCTCCAGAAGTTGTAAATGCTCCAACACTGGAAGTTTTAAAGAAGAGATTGGACAACCATTTGTCTGAAGTGGTATAGGGTCACCTGCCTGAGCAGGAAGTTGAACTAGGACATCCAAGGTCCCTTCCAGCTCTGTTATTCTGTTACTCCCTTAATTTGCCCTCATGCACTAAAGGCTTTACCATCTGCCTATATAATCCCAGTGTATCTTTTAAACAGCTGGATTCAACTTTCCCTTATGCATTATTAACTGGAAGATTTGGGGGCATCCCATGTGACCATTGTCACTGCCCCTGTGGAAATGAAGCAATCAGATTGCTAACCTCTGTTATGTTGTTTTGTAATTTCTGTAGGGATGAATGATTAAGGTTTATAACCCCTTTTAACTCAATTTCCCAGAAGATTTCTCAAGTGATATTAACTTTTTTATTAGATGGATGTTAATAGAAGTGTGACATTAACTTTCGCCAAATTCTTAGCTCAGTTGTACAGATTTGTAAACATATGACCTGAGGTTGACAATTATTTTATATTCTTTATTTTACCTAGTTTTGGTGTGTCTAATTTTGTGCTATTGTATGTTGACATTATTCATTTGCCTCTAGTCCTAATGTTTCTAGTTTTTCCCCTCTCCCTTTTTCCCCACCTTCCTCCTTAGGCCATCATTTATTTTTCAAATCTGTTAGCTTGCAGATTTTACTACTACTAGTAGTACTACTACCACTATCCAGTACTTTAGTAGTTGTTGTCATAACCATTACTATCAATATCATTCTCATCTTTATAGCGATCTCCTGGCCTCTATTAAATATTTCATATAAAGTTTTATATATATATAAAACTTGGCATGTTCGGGTCTTTTCCCATGTAAGATTGAGAGTATCTTGGCAATATATATATATATATATATATATATATATATATATATATATATATATATATATAATTTTGCTAAGCCCTCTTATCTCTTATATGTAGTCTATGATTCTGTAAAAACATGAATTGTCAGCAATGATTTCTGATGGATGCAAAAATATCCATCAAATTGATAATAACAGCTGAATTATTTGTAGTACTGGTTGAAATTAATCAGTTTACAGGAGAAATAATGCCTTTGCAGCACTGGTGCAGACTTTTGCCAATCAGAGTCTAGAAAATCCCAAATGTATTTCTGAAGACACATTCTGTTCTGTTTTGGGATACTGTGTGTGTCATCATCATTCTAGTTTTTGTCTATCCACTTGCAAAACGATGGACTCTTTTGCATGTTTCCAACCAATATGGTCTTGAGTTTTCTTTTGCCAGTTGGGCCCACAATACTTGCTGATATTGTTGACTCATCTTGTTTTACATCTCTTTTCTGGACATTTTTCATCCAATGGAATCCATTCTATGACTGCCTTAGTCCACCTGCCATCACCTGTCATTCTTGCTATGTGACCAGCCCATTTCCATTTCAATTCTTTTACTCTCTTGATGATATTGTATACTTTTGTTTGTTCTCTAATCCATATGCAGGTCTTTCCACCTTGTCTTGCAATGATGAGCATGTATCTTTCCATGGCTCTTTGTGCCACTCATAGCTTTGGTATAGTTTTTGTATTGGTTAGTGTCCATATTTTGCTGACATATGTAAGAACAGGTGCACGTAACCTATATGAATCAGACATAAGTCCATCAAATGATGCTATAGTAATTGTAGCTGGATGTGGACTTATGGATTTTTGCCTGGTCAACTAATAGGCTGAATTCTGGGGAGCCACTCTGCCTTATATATACATATATCCATCAAGAGATTAAGGAAGACGCAACCATTGAACATTTTTCTGTGTCTATCTCTCCTTGGCTCAAGAAGGTTACTTTAGTTACTTAAAGGACTAAAGCAAAGTGAGAGTTCATGGATCTTTATTTGAAAAGCCATCTTGATATACTGTAAAAGTTTGGAAAAAAATCTTAAATATTGCAGATAATAAGATATATACCTTATATTTCAGTTTGTTTTGAAAAAAACACAGCTAGAAATTGCAAACCCCTTATAAAGTCACTCTAAACCATAGGTGCTTTAATAATTGAATTTGAATGTTTTTAAACTTGTACATTTTGCACATTGGATTGATAAATTATTGCTGCAAAATGTTCAAGTTTCTCGTGAATGAACAGCTCAGTAATATTTTGAAAAGCACATTTCATCTGGGGCAGGGTCCAGCACAATCCTCTGGCTTCTGCCAAGAGGCAGACATTGATCTGGAATAGCTCCTGCAAGGTTAAAATTTAACTTATTTCCAAACTAAACTTCTGCCTGCCTATCCTTCAGATCCAAAACAGCACAGAGTCACATTTACTTAATCATTTCCTCCATCCCTGCTCTTCAGCTTATTATCCAACATCCTGGATAATGCCTGCTTGTGCAACTACTGTGTTTTCCCGAAAGTATGGCCCACCCCAAAAATAAGCCCAAGCCTGATTTTTGTGATGACCCGGAGTATATCAGAAATATAACAAAAAACAAAATGTAAATAAAAGTCCTTTAATGCCTCCAACTTGGCTTCACTGTTTAATTGTTCACAGTGGAGGAGTAAACTATTTTCAAAATAACACTTCAAAGGAAAGAAACACAGTTCAAATTCAAAGAGCTGATAACGAAGCAAAAACCAAAAACAAACCACACTGAATAAAGTTTCACAACAGACCAGGATAGATAATTGCCAACTTCAGGAAGATAACCAGGTACAGTCCGTTGGAAGAACGCCAACCAAGATAAACCTTCTTTAGGAATAAAACACTAATTTGTCTCCAGCATCTGTTAGCATGCAGGCCCAAACTCTTATGCAAATCTCACACCTGCAACCCATGAAGAGGATCATGGCCCTCTCTTCCTGAATAGACCACATTTTACCCTGATCCTCTCCTCCCTGTGTGCCCTAGGATGGATAGGGGATGGGCCTGGGTCCTCCTCTGACTGCTCAGCTGGCCTCTGCCCTTCCCCAGCCTCCTCCACCACCTCTGGAGCCACACTTCCACTCCCTGTTGGCTGTTCCTCCTCTTCCTCAGAGTCAGTCTCCACCAGGGGCATGACAATTTTTTTGAGGATGGGCGTAATATAATCCCTACCCAAAAAATAAGCCCTAGTGAAGGGGTGTGTGGCCAGCACAGGAGGTAGCCCTTCCCTTCTTGGTCACCTCATGGAGGCATGGCCCCTTAATCACACAAATCAGCTGAGCCACTAAGGGCCGGGAGCTGCCCCTCATTCTGTCTCTCTGGGAGGCCTCCCAGTGCAATGCTCTGTCACAGCTTCGGAGCAAACTCTGCCTTCCCTGTGCAGGATTGAAAGGCTGAAGGCTTCGGAGGGAGCATTTTTGGGATGTGCATCTGTGCAGAGCTCCCCAAGGATAGAATGATTGTCAGGGAAATGGGGGTGTGTGTTTCATGCTGATCGGAACAAAGCGAAGCCTCCAGCCTTACAATCCTACACAGGGAAGGCAGAGGTATGCTCTAAAGCTGCAGCAGAGTGTTGTACCAGGAGACCTCCGCAGGTACGGTAACATTTCTGAAATTTAACTTTTAACACCGTGTTCACAGGAAAATCCCCCCCTCATCACATTTTGTTTTGCTTTTTGTGAAGCTTTGTGCTGAGAAAATCCATGCTTTCTCATTCCCTTCTCCCCCCTCCTCCAGTTCAGCTTTGGCAGACAACTGTCGACCAGGGTGGATGCACCCTTGTGGGGTGCAATTAAAGTTTCAACCCAGATCATGCCAGATTGAAAACCCTCAAAAATCTCCTGAGTGCCACCAGCCTGTTAGGCCCCTTTGTGAGCGGCTGCCGGTGGAGCCATGCTGCCTGTGCCACCTCACCTGCTGTCACCTTTGAGCTGCTGAGCACTGGCCTGCATGTCTATTCAGTGCTGCAGGCTTACCATACACCTATGCTGAACCCAGTGCTCTCCAGACTCTGGCAGGTGCTGCAGCTCTCTTACCAGCTGTGCAAGGCAGGTGTGGGGCTGCTCGCCTTTGGCACCTGCCTCATCTGCAAGCAGCTCTGCAGCCACTCACCTTCTGCCCAGCCCAGCCCACCACCAAGACCCGATTGAAAACCTCTGAAAACCTAAGTGCCGTCTGCTTGCCAGGGCCCCTCTGTGAGAGCCCACTGGTGGAGTCATGCCACCTCACCTACCACTGTCCCATGCATATCCAGAATGAGAGTTGGAGCACCCACAAAGGCCTGAAGTTTTTCAGAGGCTATCCATCTGGGATGATTCAACCCAGCCAGGCAGGAGCAGTCCCACAGTGCTGCCAAGGACAGAGCTGCCAGAAGGGTGAAGAGGCCAGCAACAGCATGGGCAGCTGCTTGGATATTTAAAGACTTGTGGATTTCAACTCCCAGAACTCCCCACAGCCTCCCACCAGCTCCTTCCCCTTGCTGGGTTAGACCAAATAGGATGGCGTTTGGATGCTTCCGTTCATGCTCTACAGCTTCTCTGACGAGGATTGGGATATCATTATTAGTTGGATTTATGTTTTTTTGTGGATTGGGTTGTGGTTGTTGGGTAGAAATGTGGTTTGTAGCTATTGGCTGTTCAGTTTTTGTGTTGTGTCTTTTTTTTCAAGGTTATTTAATCTTTCTTTTAAAGAGTCCAGAGATGCTGCTATGATGTCAAGCACAAAGCTTCACAGAAAGCAAATCAAACTGTGATGAGGGGGGGATTTTCCTATGAGTACAGTGTTAAAAGTTAACATTTCAGAAATGTTACTGTACCTGCGGAGGTCTCCTGGTGCAACACTCTGCTGCAGCTTTAGAGCATACCTCCACCTTCCCTGTGCAGGATCGCAAGGCTGGAGGCTTTGCCATGCTCCGATCATCAGGAACCCCCCCATTTCCCTGTCAATCATTCTATCCTTGGAGAGCTCTACACAGATGCACATCGCAAAAATGCTCCCTCTGAAGCCTTCAGCCTTGCAAACCTGCACAGAGAAGGCAGAGGTTTGCTCCAAAGCTGCGGCAGAGCATTGCACTGGGAGGCCTCCGCAGAGAGAATGAGAGGCAGCTCCAGGCCCTGGCTGGCTCAGCTGATCTACAGGCCATGATTAAGGAGCCACGCCTCCATGAGGTGACTGAGGAAGGGAAGGGCTGCTTCCTGTGCTGGTGGCAGCAGGCAAGGCAGCACAGGCAGCATGGCTCCACCAGCAACTGCTTGCAAAGGGGCCCTGGCAGGCTGGCAGTGCTCAGGAGGTTTTTGGATGTTTTCAATTGTGGCTTGGTGATGGACTGGGCTGGGCAGAAGGTGAGGTGGCTGCAGAGCCACCGCAGGTGAGGCAGATGCCAAAGGCTGTAATGACTGGTAACATGATTGTTAAGTAAATAACAACAACCAAAAGTGGCCTGAGCTGCACCCGCAAATCTCCTGTTCTATGGAGCAAGTTGCTGGTAAGACCATTAGGCAAGGATGCATGAGGCACAAGGGGCAGCTTGCCCCTGCCTCCTGGTACATGGGGAAATAAGACCTCCCTGAAAATAAGACCTGGTGACTTTTTTGGTAGCCCCAAAAATATAAGACCCGGTCTTATTTTGGGGGAAACACGATATGTATCCATCCCTGATTACATGTTTCAGCCCACATCAGCATCAGTTTTCAGCTGCAAGATCTTCAGGCTGTAAGCAGACAAAGAAAGGCAACATCAAGATATTAGAAAAAGCCACTTTTTTCTTTGTAGTTTTTAGAGATCTGGATCACACTATAAATATATTTATTTGTCTTCAAAATACCCAATTATTTTTTTTAATTTATAATTTTATTCATAAACGTTTTGAATAATGTGTAATATTGGGATATACCATTTACAAGAAAAAAATAAAATGAAAACCATAAAGAGTACCACATTAAATATTAAGGTATGTAGTATAACAATACTAATATATACTAATAATAACACATAATAGTAATATCACCAAGTACTATTTAACTAAGTTTCTCTTTATATTAGCTTATTTACATTTCTAATAATTTTAATAATTATAATTATAAACCATCTCTATTTCATCTTTGTTCCTCTAATTTCTATCTCTTGTCTCTAGCCACTAATAAAATCTATTCCATATTGAATAGTATTCTGCATCTTCTTTGTCTTTTATTTTTAATGTTAATCTGACTATTTCAGCACAGTCTAAAATTTTCTGTATTACCTCCTCCTCTGTCGGGGTGTTCTCATTTTTCCAGTATTTTGCGAAGCTAATCCTTGCTGCTGCCAGTATATGTAAAACTAGATAAGTGGTCCCTTTATCATAACCCTCTGGTATTATGCCCAGCAAGTATACTTCTGGTGTCAGGTTTATATTCTGTTTAATTATCTCTTCTAGCCAGCTACTATTTTCTCAAAGTACCCAATTACTAAATGCCTTAGATGTCATCCCACATTTTCCACTAGTTATGTAGTTAACACCATATAAAAGGTGCTGCATTGCCAGTCTCTACCCTACCTTCTACTGTGTCAAGAGAGTAAGCTGTCTTGCTCTGTGGGTGTGCAAAGGGATTGATTTCTCCTCTGATTTTGCTGCCTCCCTTTCAGTCATCAAAGTGATTTTATATTATCAGTCATCAAGGTGACATCCACCAACAGGCCAGGAATGAGGTCAGCCTGGTTTGTCTGCTTTTCTTTATAGAACCCATTTGAACACTTCCCAAGTTAAAATAACAGAAAATAAAGAATGAAGGGACAGCAATAGGGCAGAAATATCCTTGGAGGCAGTGGTGGGATTCAGCCAGTTCGCACTTCAGGAGAACCGGTTGTTAAGTTTCTGAGCAGTTTGATGAACTGGTTTTTGGAAGAAATCATTAGGTCAGAGAACCAGTTGATAAATTATTAGAATCCCACCGCTGCTTGGAGGGAATACCCTCAAATTCTGCCAAGACTGTGCAATTTGCTAATTTATTAGGTGTAGGAAAAACTATAACTGACTATCTCTTACTGTACTTCCATCAAGAGGGGAGGTGATATGTCTAAAAATGAAAAAGCTGTGAAACTGGCAAAAGCTAAAATGCCTTTCTTCCCAAAATGAATAGTGGGACCCCATTCTTCTGTCTTTGTTCTTGGGTGGGTGGGGGAGCCTAGAGATATAAAAAGCAGAATAATGGGTGGAAGAGACAGGCATAAAAGGAACTCAGGAAGCAAAATGTGGATGAAAGGAGCAAATGATGGAAGAGAAATAGCTAAGGTGGAGATTAGTGAGTGATCAGAAGGGAGAGCTGTGTCTGCATCTCCCAACACTTGCAAAATGTATATCTGGTTGTAATCCATAATAGTTCATTTCACTTTGCTTCCAAGGTAAGTAATGGTGACCCATAACATATTTTACATACCTGAAGGCTATCATAAAATTGTGCTGAAATAAGGGTACAGGGAGGTGAGGAAAATGCTCATTTGATACCATTAAAATTAATAATGATTTAAGGTGGTCTCACCTATTGGCTGGGAATAAGATGAAAATAACTTCAAGGGGAAATTTGTATAATCAGAGCATAATGTTGCAGTTAAATGTATGTGAGAGACAGGATCTACATATATTTATTTTAATAAAGTGGATTAACATGGTTTCCTTATGATTGATTCATTACGTGCCATCAAATCATTGTTGACTCCTAGCACTCACATAGATAGATTTTCTCTATGACATTGTCCTTAACCACTTAAGTATGAGCAAGCAGTGTGCTGCAGCTGCCAAAAAAGCAGTAAACAATAACAGAGTTGTCAGTGTACCAAATGACCTCTCTTCCCGTGGTGACCGAGAGCCTAGCTCATCTACTCCAACCCCCTGTTCATGCAGAAGATTTAAACTATTTCTGGAAAATGGCTGTCCAGTCTCTTCTTAAAAGCTTCCAGTGATGGAAGATGAATCATCACAGTAATGCAATTGCAAGATCCCAGCTCTTGTAGATGTCCTCATTGGCCAGTTCAGTTAACCCAATTAATCTAAGGCAAGATATGAAGGTTTATGACAATTCAAAGACAAGAATTGCAATTGCAAGTCTTTACTGCTTTGTGCTTGACTTAGATACTACTGAAGTAGATCCTTAACTTTCTACCAAGGACAGAAGAACTCTTGATTTGAAGGTGCTAAGTAAGTAAGGCACATTATGTATCATTCATCCTTGATCAGCTGCAACTCTATTGCTCTGTGGTATTATGTTGATTATTTATTAATTTAAACAAGATTAATGATCAGAAACAAATAAAAGCAAAACTTTATTCCCCAAACTTTAAGCCCAAACACCCAGCAGAAAAGTAACAGGGCTTCAAAATCTTCTTAAAGGTCAAGAGGTTAGGGACCTTCCCTATCTTAGGAAGCCAGGTATTGCTGGAGGTGAGGTGGAGATGGGAGAGTAATCACAAAGACCCTGAGAAGGCATGCCCCTTTTCAAATACATTCAAATAAATTATAACTCGCATAACATTACGTATCTGAGCTCCTTATTGTAAAAACATAATTAAGAACATTTGATTAGTAATTCCAAGAATTACTTTTATTTAGGATTGAATTTAAGGCCAAGATTAGAATTATTGCACAAAGTTACCAGGAGCTTAAGTACTATCACTTTTATAAACACCCTCAAAATCTTAAGAAAAGAAGCTTTGTTATTACTTTGTTCTGAATCTAGAAATCTCAAGAGTTTGCACACATTCATTAGATCTTTTGATATGTAAACTAACTACTGTACTAGTGCTAGAACATGTCAAATTTTTCAACTTTCAATTTCCAGACATTAGGGCTGCTCAAAAGTGATATACCTTGGGGATTATAAAGATATTTTGGTTACTTTAATATAATTTAGATATGCTTGGTAAGTAACTACATAAATACCATAACTTTTTAACATTTTGTTTGTTTCTCCACAGAACTACAAGTGATGGCTATTGAGAAAAAAATGAATTTATAAATTCAGGGACAAGTTTATCAGTCTGGGGTGAGTTCATCATAAACTTTTTCTTCTACAAATCACTCTAGATTTTCTGTTTGAAAAATACTTTCACTCAAATGATTTCTATATTAGCTTGCAAGAATCTTTCTGAGTGTGGCAGCAGAAATACATTAAATAAATAGAAAATAAATGAATCATTATGTCAGTTCTTGCTTATAAATGCAGTCCTTACTTATATATATATATACTTATATATACAATATTATCAAATGCATGTTTGACAAAATAAATAAATACATAAAAAGTATACTATATAAATATGAGGCCACATTTGGAATACTATGTCCAGTTCTGGTCGTCACAATGCAAAAAAGTTGTTGAGACCTAGAAAGTGCAGACAAAAGAAACAGATATGATATGGGGTCTGAAGGCTAAACTGTATGATAAACAATTAAGGGCACCAACCAGGTATGTCTAGCCTTATGAAGAAAGGATTAGGGACAACATGGTAGCTGTCTTCCAGTGCTTCAGGGGCTATAACTGAGAGGCAGAGGTCAACCTATTTTCCAAAGCACTTGAGGGCAGGACCAAAGTAATGGAGTGGTGGGATTCAAAAATTTTTTATTACCAGTTCTGTGGGCATGGCTTGGTGGATGTGGCAGGGGATACAGTAAACAGGATACTGTAAAATCTCCAGTCAGGGGTGGTATTTGCCAGTTCTCTGAATTACTCAAAATTTCCATTACTGGTTCTCCAGAATTGGTCAGAACCTGCTGAATACCACCTATGAGATGGGAGCTTCTTAAAGAGAGATCCAACCTAGAACTAAGGAGAAATTTGAAGAAATTTGAAAATTGAAGCTGAGAACAATTAATCAATAGAACAGCTTGCCTCCAGAAGTTGGTGCTTCATCACTGGAGGATTTTAAGAAGAGATTAAGTAGCCATTTGTTGGGCATGGTAAAGAGTCTCCTGCTTGAGCAGGGCTTGAACTAGAAGCTCTTCAACTTTCCTTCCCATTGTGTAGTTCTGTATTCTTATTTTCTGTTGAAAGAGCAGGTGGTTACTGTACAAATCCATTTTATGTGCCAACTGTAGCCATTCCTATATCGGGAAGCTGTATACTCACAATCATTCATGGGTTGACAATATATAAACCACAAATATATATGTATGTAGCTTTAAGGAAAAATACTGTAATGTATTATACTATGTTCTGGTTGGTTGGTTATGCTGCAAGTTGCCATAAGAGGGAGCTATAGATCATGGTTTAACTCTCTCTTTCTCACTGATGATTTCTCTTGATACTGATATTGACTGACTATGGACCGATACTGACTAACTCTGTTTGCTTTGATATTCTGTTGATATCGAAGGTTATCTGTTGTATTATGGTTTGATATTTGTCTGCTGTAAAAGATGTGAAACCAGTAAGAAGACTTTATAACTGCATATTTCTGGACTGCTAAAAATGTGTATGACATGGACTGTTTATTGGACTGTGCTATTTCTTCAAGTAAACATTAATACAACTTGATTTAACTCTGTGTGGCTGTATATTTATTCATAACTGTTCTCATATACGTTTCCATGTGCATATCCTTGTTATACAAGGATTACTCTGCACATATCCTAACATGTTCTATGTGGGTCCAAGCTACTTGAGGAACCATCTCACCCTGTTGTGACTGATCTACCCCATCTGCACCAGCAGAGGATGCTTGTCAGTCAAGGAATTCTATCTGGAAGGGTCCAGGAGAGGGCCTTCTCTGTTGTGGCTCCTGGAACATCTTACCCCCTGAGGTGAGATTGACTCCCATACTTCTGACCTTCTGCAAGAACATCTGTTTCTGCCAGATGGCTTGGGGCTCAAACAGGGGAGCATGATACCAGAGGTGGTTGATGAATTGAGGCAATCCTACTTCCCCCCTCTGCACATCTCATTCCTCCATCCCCATTTTAACTATAATTTCATCTTGATTGGGATTTATATTTTTATTGTCTTAGAAATATTTGTTAGGATTTTAATGTCTTAATGTTGTAAGTTGTTTTGTTACAAGATGGGTGGCAAATAAATTAATGAACAAATAAATTAATAAACAAACAAGCAATCAATAGGGCTCCCATTTCAAACTACATAGGACTTGCAATTGATCCAGAATGCAGCAGTGCAAATAGTTATGGACTTACCTTAATGCATGCTACAACATTCCTTTGCAAGTTCCAATGGTCCATATAAGCTTCCAAGTACAATTCAAACTACAGATTATCTATAAAACCCTTCATGGTACAGGACTGGATTACTTGTTGAGCTGCCTTTCTTAAATTGTCTTTGTGTGACCCATCAGATGCAGCAGAATGGGGTTGGGTTCTAACACAAATGAATAGCACCTAACGTGATCCATGGAATATGCCTTCTCTGTTGCGGTTCATTTCTCCAAATCTAGGTGCTTGACACTTTTGTCCTTTTCCAAGGCTTAAAGACATGGCTCTTCCCCCAGGCATTGGGCCAGATTATGGGATGGCAGAAGTAAGTATGAAAACACCTAAATTTGAGCTTTCAAACAATTGAAAGTCTACATTATAATGGCAGAAAATTGTACTTGGTAGCTTTCTTTGAATGGGTAAGTGCCATCATAATAGTTTTTCCAAAAGTTCCTGCCCTGGAACTATGACAGTTGCCCTCAATGTACAGTATATATTCCTATATTGCTCTCTTTTATGCTAACTATATATACATCTTTACCGAGAGATTATGTCCCAAATTAACTAGCTGGAAGGTAGGTGGAAAGTCTTTTATTATTGAAGATTCTTTGGAAGGAACGATAAGCTGAGGTAGATTTTGACTGAAATGTATCTAGAAGCTCTTGAGCTTTTGCAAGCACTCTGATGAAATACTCACAATCTCCTAACCATTTCTGAAATAAACAGGAATGTTTGTAACGGTCTAAAACCAGCAATTAATGAGAGAACAAGGATTTTAACTTCTACCTTTCCTGTCAAGGCTGATTACGCAACCTGCTTTTATCAGATCAACATGTTTCCATCCAAATAACAAATGTAAATAAATTAAAATGAATAAATAGAGTGGAATAATCTCAAATGGGCCTTGGTGGTGCAGGCTGTTAATAGCCTAGCACTTAGTTCCAGCTGCCTGTAATTATTGCAGGCTCGAATCCCACCAGGCTCAAGGTTGACTCAGCCTTCCATCCTCTCGGGGTAGGTAAACTGAGGACCCAAGATTGGTGGGGGCAATTAGCTGACTTTGTAAAAATGCCACTTAGTAATAAGCAGGCATATACAATGGAAGGAAGGCTATTGCTGAGCATTGGGTTGTATCCCAAAAATTGTAAGCCGCCCTGAATCTCCAGAGAAGGGCGGGATATAAATATGATTTTTTTTAAAAAATGCGAACTGAAGGAATTTTTAAAATAAAATCTTTTAAGACATGAAAATACATATTAATATTATTGTTCAGGAGAAAGCAATACTTTTCTTCACTTGGAGGTTTGCTGTTAACAACAGTTATTCATAAAGAAAGAAGGCAACTGTTATCATTCTGGGTAAAATAAGGACAAGGAGAAGAAATGTATGAAAAGAAGTACAGAAAGAGGAAGTATAACTTAAAAGAACAAAACCAGAGATATGGCCAATTGACATCTAATACTCATAGTAGTGGTAATACATCTGAGATGGCATCCGGCTTTAAATTAAGATTTTACTCAGTAAATTGAACATTTGTTGATTAATTTATTACTACCCTGGAGGTGAATAACTTATTTGAATTAACAAAATGATTTGTAACCAAGCACAATACCAGTTTTGAGTTGGGTGCCAGTAAAGAGAGGAGAGTATTTTATATTTTATAATCATTATAATGGTTTGTTACATTTGTAATGGCTTATTGTTTGTTGTTTTGGTGGCATTAAGACACAGAAAGATTGTATTTTAAAAATTACTTTCATTGGCATTTGAGAATATTTCAGTTTATATATTCATTTTGTTTACATTTGATTTTAGCACTTGTACTAGGGCTGTGACTTCAACTTCCATGCCCTTGTGCACAGTTGTATAAAACTAGGAGTTCATGGCTTCTACCATGATGATGAACTTAGGCTTGTCTCAAGTATCACTGAGCTTAATATTTGTAAGCAAAAACATGCTGGATCTCATTTTTTCTATGGAGCAATTGCTGAGTGACCTGGAAGGCATTTATCTTAGCCTTTTGCCATGGTCAGATTATTTCCTGGTCTCAATGAGATTCATTGACACTGGTGACCTCCTTGGGGCCAATTGACTAACTAAAGTAGTCTGTCCAGGTGCTTAATGGAGCTAGATGGCTTTATAGGGGTTTTTCACAGTGATCATGCCAGCAGTTTCACAGAGTTAGCTCTTGGCAATAGGAGGTGGCCGCAGCATTTGATGTGATTGCTCCCTAGCAGTTTTTCACTGCTGGCTGATTTTGGATGCTCCCTGGTTACTACTCTGGGAGATGAAGCAATAGAAGACATTCTGAGCACTAGTGGAGGAAGGTGAAAAGTGATTTTGACTGAGCATGGGAAGCTCAAATTAATAACAATAGCAATAGCAATAGCACTTGCTCTTATATACTGCTTCATAGAACTTTACAGCTCTCTCTAAGCGGTTTTACAGAGTCAGCATATTGCCCCCAACAATCTGGGTCCTCATTTTACTGACCTTGGAAGGATGGAAGGCTGAGTTGATCTTAAGCTGGTGAGAATCAAACTGCTGGCAGTCAGAAGAATTAGCCCACAATACTGTATTCTAACCACTGTCCTACCATGGCTTTGGTATAAATTAAACTTATACCAAGGCAATAAAAAAGGTGAAACATCACTACCTCTTTTTGCTTACCACACTGGCAGAAGTCTTGTTTCAAGTGACCAATTCTCTCCCATTTGGCTGATGTAGCCACAACTTGCAGTGATGGAGCACCCATATTGTTGTACAGTACTTTACCTATAAACTGTTCAAATTCAGCACATCTTCACATCTCATGAACAAAGGGACTTCTTTTCTGCAATGGATTCTAAAGAAATAAATAGAGTGCTTTCTGGGTTTTCCTCAGTTGTCTGTGGGCTAGATTCATGTCCTTTCTGACTCTTTTGATTTAGATAGAGTATATGGAACAGATTGGATATAATATCTCTTTGATAAGGGGTGAAGCTGGCAGCCTTGTAAAAGGTGATGGTGTACCACTTCCTCAAGAAGCTACTTATATTTTAAAATAATAACTTGTCTTTAACTTTTCCTTTTAATTATAATTAGTGAAATTTTAAAAATTACTCCATACAACCATGCAGCATCCTAGAGGTAGCAGATAACCTGGATTCTTTTCAGTCAGGATTCACATCTAGGCATGGAATGGAGCAAATGTGGCCACTTTTGTTGAAGACTTTAAAAAAAATACTTTATTGACTTTTATTGCATTAAAAAAAATGAACAAACAAACTTACATTAAAAAAGAGACAAACTAGACACACAAACACTCACCATTAAAACATTAAAAATATTACATTCATAACAACCTGTGGTGATATTTACATAATAATTTTCTATATGCTATTAACTCCTTCTCAAGTATACTTTGCTCTGTCTAACTCTCTAATTAATAGTTCTTAATCCCATTACTTTCTCCGGTCTAACCAATTATACCAACATACCCACACCATATAGAATAATGAATCTTCTCACTTTTGTTGAAGACTTTTATAAGATACTAGGAGGGGAGAATGCATCGTCATGAACTCTTAGTCATAGAGCAGCTTTCTGTATCAATGATAATGATAACTTTCTCATCTGCCTTTTATGCAATGGTTTTGCTTCTTCTTTAATGAATTGTTCCAGTTGATTATAATGGGGAAGAAAAACTGATCAAGTGGTTGCCTGCTGAAGTTATCCATCACATCATTCAGGATACAATATCATCACATGCTGATGAGACTTAGATATAACCAGTTGCCCTCCGGGTGAGATTCAAGGTGCTGGTATTGACCTATAAAGCCCTACATGGCTTAGGACCGGGGTACTTGTGGGAGACCCTGCTACCAATAACGGCTTCCCAAACATCCCGTGTGCCCCATAGGCAGGGCCTCCTTGGGGCCAGCCAGTGTTGGCTGGCAACCCCTAGGGGTAGGACCTTCTCTGTGGGAGTGCCCACCCTATGGAATCAGCTACCCCTGGAGCTTCGGGTGGCCCCTGACCTCTGATCCTTCCATCGTGGCCTGAAAACCTGGCTGTTCCAACTTGCAGACCTGGTGCCGGTTCTCCAAACTACTCAAAATTTCTGCTACTGTTTCTCCAAAACTGGTCAGAACCTGCTGAATACCACCTCTGATTTGAAACCAGTACTTTTTTAAAAAATCATTTATTTAGAGAACGTGCATGGACAATTGGTTTCATAATGATAACTGCAAGTTTATTGTATGCACAAAGATGGGTAAATAGAGAGATACCCATAATGGAGGAATGGTCTCTGAAGATTATAGAACTGGCTGAAATGGTTAAATTGACTTGCCTGATTAAGGAAGGAACAACTATTTTTATAAAATATGGAAATATTTCATGGATATTTTTCTGAAAATGGATAAAACTGAACGTATGATTTGGGGATTTACTGATTAAAAATGATTGTTTATAGGAAGAAGTGAACCAAAATACATAATTTGGGAGGAAAATGTAATAATCATGCACAGAATACCAAATAACAGAGTTGGAAGGTCTACTATTTTTTGCTTTTTGTTTCTTATTTTTCAATTTATCTTTTTTATACATTTATCTTTTTTTACTTTTTTCTAAATTTCTATAATTTTTAATTCTTTTTCAAACACATATATACAAAACTATTCAAATAGATATTTGACTAGAGAGATATAGATAGATAGATAGATAGATAGATAGATAGATAGATAGATTCTTTTTTCTGTAGTGATAATTGTAAAGGTGCCAGCAACATCAGGAAAAAGAAGTGTGGGAAGTTGAAGAAGTACCAGGGCCTAAAGGAGGAACTGGAAAGTAATATCCAAAGTGATTCCAGTGATGGTAAAAGCACTTGGGACTTGATTGCTAAGTTTATTTTATTTATTTATTTATTTATTTATTTATTTATTTATTTATTTATTTGATTTCTCAATCACTTACAAGATAATAAATATAAGGGTAAACATAGTTATGAATACATGAAATGAATACTTATAAGTTGAAAGAGTGGCTCCAAAGATCCTAGGAACATTGGAGCTGTCAGTCCAAAACAGGAACAGCTGAGATACTGTACAGATGTCTCAGATCTCTGGTAGAAGAATTTGCTATATCCTTTATACCTTGGCTATGGGACAGCTACAGAAAATTTTGCTCTAGCTGAATACAACTAGTTTGGTTTGGAGAGGAAAAGTTGTGGTTTCCCACTTTCAGAAGTTTAAGGGTTACCAAGAAGATAATCAAAATACAGATACTACAGGTGGCAAGAGAGAAAACATTAAAGTACAAAGGCAAAGAAATTGTGGTGCTGAAACAAGTACCAAGAAGAGTAAGAGAGATGAGAAGAGAATATACATTTTTGACTAAAGAGTTACTTAAAAGAGGAATAAACTATAGATGGTTGATGCCAGAAGGCCTCTTGTTCACTTGGCAGGAAAAAAGACAGAATCGACACAGTTGGAAAAGCGGAGTTTTTCTACTTAGAATATTTTAGAGGAAAGGAGGAAGAAGAAAGAAAAGAAGAGTCACTAATTGAATTTCAAGAGGAGTGTATAGCAGTAATTAAAAAAGAAAAAGAAGAAGGTGCAGTAGGTGGTGTACCCAGAGAGCAATGAGAACTAAGATCCACTAGAGCAATAAAACCCTCTTATAAAGCTTAACATGGATGAAAGGAAATTGATCACGATTAACATAAATGGGCTTAATTTGGCTGCTAAAAGAAGAAAAGTATTTCATAAATTAGAGAAATTAAAATTTGATATAATTTGTTTACAAGAAGTACATATTAAAAAACAACATGAATATATATTAAAACAAAAAAATTAGGGAAATTATACACGTCGCTGACACAATAGAAAAAAAGAGGCGTGGTCTTATATATTAGAGATACAATTGTGGCAGAATTAATTTATACAGATGACGAAGGAAGGATTTTGATGGTGGAAATAATGGACAATAATGTCAATAATGTTAATATTTGTATGGTGGGAGATCTTAATGGAATAATTAATAATCGGTTGGACTATAAAATGCAGAAATCAACAAAGAAAGCTAGAAAGATATTACCAAAATCTTTCTTTCGAATGATAGAAGAATTAAACTTAAAAGATGCATGGAGAGAGAGAAATGTGGAAAGTAAGCAATATACTTTTTACTCAAACAGACATGCATCATGGTCTAGAATTGATATGATATGGATGTCAGCAGAACTACTTACTAACATATGAGAAATTGAAATAGAAGCAAGCACTTGGGCAGACCACAATCCAGTGACAGTTATTTGGAAAGGATATAAGAGGAGATCTAGATGGACTTTAAATAATATGATACTAAAGGAAAAAGACTTCAAACAGAAAATAGAGAACGAATTGGTTTTCTTTTTTAAAGAAAATAGAAAAGAGGATACTTCTTTACAGAATCTCTGGGACATGATGAAGGCCTACACAAGAGGTCTGATAATTGACTATACAAGGAAAAGAAATATAAAACAGAAAAAGACTTTTAAAACTTTGGAGTATGACTATAAAAGACTGGAAAAAGAGTTACATAAGTTCCCACAAAAAAAGACATTAAGAATAAAATGGATATAATCAAATATAAAATGGGAATAATGGAAAAAGAGGAACTAGCACAAAAAATTAAAAATGCTAAACAGAATTACTTTGAAGATGCAAACAAACCAGGCAGATGGCTAGCCTATAAACTGAGAAAGGAAAGAGAATCAAGAAGAAAGAGAATCAATTAATAAATGAAGAAGGATATGTTTGCTATGGAAATGAGGAGAAGAAAAAAATTATACAAGATTACTATGGAAAACTATTTTCAAGAGAATATTCAAGAAGAAAAAGTTAAGCAATACTTACAGAAAGCAAATTTACTTCAGATACCTAAAGATATTGAAATAATGCTAGAAGGGAACATAACCATGATGGAAGTAACAGAAGCCTTAAAAAACCAGAATGTTGGAAAAGCACCAGGTCCAGATGGATTGCCAGCGGAATTTTACAAGGCTTTCCAGGAAATACTGAATCTCCATCTGTTAGAAGTTATGAATGAAGTTATGTTAAAAAAAGAATACCCAAAACATGATCAGAAGCATATATTACACTTATACCAAAGGAGGATACAGACCTGCAACAAGTTAAAAATTATAGACCTATATCCCTATTAAATTCAGATTATAAAATCTTTGCCTCAATTTTGGCAGAAAGACTGAAAAGATACTTAAATAACTTTATACATGTTGACCAAAATGGAATTCTGCCAAAGAGAAAAATTAAAGATAATGTGAGAATAATTCTGGACACTTTGGAATATTATGATGCACATCTGGAAAAGCAAATGGCCCTGATGTTTCTATATGCACAAAAAGCCTTTGACAATGTGAGTTGGCAATTTATGTTATTGCAATTGGAACAAATGGGCTTTGGTAAAAAATTTACTCAAGCCATTGAAATGATATATTATGAACAAACTGCAAAGATTATGGTAAATGGAGAATTAATAGCATCCATAGATATAAGAAAAGGGACAAGACAAGGTTGTCCACTGTCGCCTCTGCTGTTTGTGTTAACGTTGGAAGTGTTGAATAGGAATATTAGTGAAGATAAAGGAATGAAAGGAATGAAAATTAAAAAGGAAGAGTATAAATTGCAAGCTTTTGCAGATGATCTGGCATTTATATTACAGGATCCGTTGGAAACAGCACCTAAATTAATAGAAAAGATAGAAGAATATGGAAAAGTAGCAGGTTTGAAAATAAATAAAAATAAAACAAAGATATTAACAAAAAATATGTTAGCAAGACGAAAGAAAGAGTTGGAAGAAGTTTTAGAAATACAGGTCACAAATAAGGTTAAGTATTACACATTACACCAAGGATACACATTACACCAAGATGTAGCACACTGAAGGCCAATAATTATATTAAACTCCAACAGCAGATTGCGACAGATTTGGCAAAATGGGAAAATTTACAGATATCATTGATGGGAGAATATCTACAATTAAGATGAATGTATTGCCTAGAATTCTGTATTTATTCCAGACAATTCCAGTCCGACTAGGGAAAGAGTTTTTTGAAGACTTAAATAGAATTGTGTTGAAATATATTTGGCAGGAAAAGAAAGCAAGAATAAAACTTAAGCTGTTACAAGATGCAAGAATAAGAGGAGGGTTTGCCTTTCCCAATTGGGAGCTATATTACCAGGCAACAAGTTTGATGTGGGTAAAGGAATGGATAACATTAAGAAATACTAGACTATTGACTTTAGAAGGAGATGACTTGCTGCTAGGATGGCATGCTTTCCTTTGGTATAAGGGAACTAAAACACAGGGGTACTTCAGAAGACATAATATTTGTGAAGCACTGTTTTTGAACTGGGACAAGACAAAAAGACAATACATACATGCTTTTAACTACTGTTTTTAGCTTGTTTTTTCATTATAAAACCATTATATTATAATCATATTCATGTATAAATGCTTAAACAATTTGTGATAAAATAGATTGATCTTTTTTGGAATGTCAAAATATATGAATAGTCATTAGAAATGAAGCATTTGTTATGATATTAGAAGAAGTTCTGCTCTATTTCTGGGATGTATCTTTCACCATGACTTACATCCAGCCATCATGAATGAAGCAGCTAAATATTGCCTACCATCCTATCATGTGATTTCCCAGACATACTATCTGTGCATGGTGGCAATAAGCGTGGCCTGAAAACAGGAGAAAATGAAACAGGTAAGATTTTCATATAAAAGTGTTTCTTATACTGCTGGAGGGTCAGGTAAAAAAGAAGTTGAAATAGGCTAAATAGCTGCAAGAGAGTGTTATTAGACTCCTGAAAATAAAGAATGAGATCATGGCTCGAGAACTGACTTTGATTTAGGCAGTTTTGGTTGTAGATTCCAAGTTGGAGAACTGATCATCAAAAATTGAAAGATAGATCACCAAAGATGGAAGAAGATAGCAAACATCTGACCCAGCACAGAATCCGAGGAGGAAGACAACATGCTACTAATTCTGCTGAAATTCAGCATGCTGCTAACCCTGAATGGTTATTAACCAAGTGTAATGAATGCTTCTGGTTATCTTTTTAATCTATTATTTTATGTGCTATCTGTAAAGGAAGGGGATGTTATAACTGTCATTAGATTTATATTCTAGATTCTAGAACAGCACCCTGACACAATTTTAAAAAGCTCTAGCCCAGGGGTGTCAAACCTGTGGCCTGAGGACCAGATGCATCACTTGTTGGCCATGCCCATGCCAGCGAAGGGGAAAAATCATGATATATCATGTGATGATATGAGTTTGACACCCCTGCTCTAGTCTTATAGGCAGGGAAGTGGCAAAGCTGAAAAGTGTAGAATAAAGCTATGCAGCACTTGTAACCACTTTTCTGAAGACTTTGCAAGCAGATGAGGTGGTAGAAGAGGGAAAGACCTGGTGATGGTGGAAGAGATCTAAATGCCACTTACATAACTAGCCTTGTATGGCTGGAACAAACACTGATTTTTTTTAAATCTTGCAATGGTATGACTAAAATTAAAAAAAAGTTTACAAGGTCTTTGTGTGAGGGAATTTGAGTTGGATTCTGAGAACCCAACCTATACCTCCTAACAGCTATGACAATGGTGCAGTGCCTGAAAGTATGACTGACACTGGCAGATGACATATCACTAGCCATGCTGTGAATGCAATGTAATCTTTCCTGTTCTTGCATGGCTCCAGAATTGACCCTGATCCAAGATTACAGATACAGACCATCCCCTCCAAAGCGTTTGTCTTGGTAGGGAACACTGATCTAGACACACTTTGCAACACAGACTCCGTGACAGGATAGCTGGAAGGGCAGTACATTCAGATATCATTCATTAGCGAAGAAGAGTCAGCTTGGTTGGACTGGACAGAATCATTGATTTCGCTCTCAGCTACAAAAAGCTTTCCTTTTCCCTTCCCTCTGTCTCTGTCTTCATATTTTTCACTTGTAAGTCAGTGGGCATTTGTTTTGGGAGACAGTAATTGTCTAAACATGATGAAAATAAACTGAGCATATTTTATTCCTGTTTCTAGCTTGAGTTGGAGACACAAACATTTTCACCAATAAAAAAGAAGGACTAGGTGGACATGATATCAGTATTCCAGTATTTGAGAGGTTGCCATAAAGAGGAGGGGGTCATTTTCCAAAACACCAGAGGGCAAGATAAGAAACAATGGATGGAAACTAATCAAGGAGAAAAGCAACCTGGAATTAAGGAGAGACTTCCTAACAGTGAGGACAATTAATCAGTGGAACAGCTTTGCCTTCAAAAGTTGTAGGTGCTTCATCACTGGAGGTTTTTAAGAAGAGACTAGACAGCCACCTGTCTGAAATGGCATGGGGTCTTCAGCTTGAGCAGGGGGCTGGACTAGAAGACCTGCAAGATCCCTTCCAGCTCTATTCTAATTCTGAAATGGTTCTGTATTTCATTACCCTATTGTTGGAGGCCAAAGAGGAAGGAAGGGCTACTTACATTATGTTGGAGGTGGGTGGTAAGAAAATAGATGAAATATTTGTGGATTTGTACATGTTTGTACAGAGGTGAATCTTGGGCACATCCAACTGTCTCTGCCCTAGCCCATTCTTTTAAGAAAAGAGAGGGAGGGAGAGATGGAAAGAACAAGACAATATAGATCAGGGGTGTCAAACTGGATTTCTTGGAGGGCTGGATCAGCATTGTAGTTGTCCTCTGTGGGCCATTTGGTGTGGGGGGGAGAAGATGGGATGGACACCCTCCTGAAGCACTCTGCCGGCCAAAATGGGCAGCCCTTGCATGGCCCATTTTTGGCCTCCCCGGCCTCCTGCAGCACTCTGCCAGTTGAAAACTGGCCATGTGGAGGTGCCAGATGGCTGGTTTTCAGCCAGCAGAGTGCTGCTGGAGGACAGGGAAGCCAAAAACAGGCTGTATGAGGGCCTTCCAGGGCCTCCCCATGGCCCATTTTCAGCTGGTCATGGGCCGGTCCTTTGATATTTCCGGTCCAACCCTACGGGCCAGATTTAAGCACCCTACAGGTCAGATCTGGACTGCGGGCTTTGAGTTTGACACCCCTAATATAGATTCCCCCATCCTTGCATACACACCTGAAAAAGAGGGAGAAACATATTAAATGTATAGGTAAATATAACTGAATAGAATAGCTAATATCTTAGAAGAAATTATTTTTTCTTCTTAGCATTTTCTTATAAGTCCAGCATCTGGGTTTTTTTGGGGTGTGGGTGTGAATGTGTGTGAACTGAATGCTGACCATTGGTTGTGCCAAGAATTGATCAACTGGCTTGTCATCCATACCTGGTGCCATGGGTTGAGAGACAGTAAGTGGTCCAAGTCACCCAGTCAACTTTCATGCTTAAGGCGGACTAGAACTCACAAGTCTCCTGGTGCCTTAACTGCTAGATACTGGTTCTTTTAGAAATAGAAATAGCACTTAGTCTTATACATTGCTCCATAGTGCTTTACAGCACTTTTTGAACTGTTTACAGTGTCAGCATATTGCCCCCAACAATCTGGGTATTTATTTTACCGACCTCAGAAGGATGGCAAGCTAAGTCAGCTTTGAGCCCACCAGGATCAAACTCCAGGGTGTGGGCAGAGTTAGCCTGCAACACTGTATTCTAATCACTGTGCTACCAGGACTCCTTTATCTTAGAAGATACATATATAGTTAGAAGATATCTGGTTTAGTCACAATGCAACTGAAAATAATTTTTGAATTGTGGATAGTTTCAATATCAATTTACCAGAGACAGAAACAGAGACCTGTGAAGAGAAATGGAAGGAACTGAATAGAAAAAGTAGAGAGAAACGTAAATTGAGGGTGATATAATAGTACTTACCTGGCACCTAAGAGCAGTGTTTCTCAATCTTGACAACTTTAAGGGAACCAATTGCTAGGCCTTCGCAATGGTGATGTTTTTGTCTGATGCCTTACATCAGACAAAAACTAAATTTGATGTTTCCTTCAAATTCTTTGCTTCTGTAAATATTATCAATGTTCCAAATCATTTCATTATGGAAATTTGGGCATGGGAAACGTGCCAGTTACTGCCTCTCTAGATTCCCATCCATGAATCCCTTATTAGCCACTCAAGTTAACTCAGAATGATGGAAATTTTAAAGGTTTAAATACTAGATATTCACTCATTTCTACTTATATCATTCAATTTTGCTTTCAAGTAGAAGGACATCTTCATTTATAGGAACTAATGATATCTGCAAAGAAATATCTTTATTAAAGCGGCTCTTCCGGGTTGAGCCTTCTCAAGAACGGGCGGTGGTTTGTGATCGTCCACGACCGCAGCCTGGCTCTTGCGTCAGAGAGCCCCGATCCTGCAAGGTTTGGGGCTGAAGCTGCCTCGTAGGGGCGGCGGAGAAAGGGAAATCTGCCAGCCAGAGTGAGGGGAGCCGCATCTCCCCCCTTTTGGGTCTGGTCTTTTCCCTCCAAAGACGCCAAGAAGTGGTGGTCAGAAATGGCCACCTCGAAGAGAAGGTCTCAACGGGATTAAGATTGGTGCAGGAGGAAAGAGAGAAGTCGACAGCAGAGGAACCGGGAGTATCGGATGGTAAGATCAAGGCACCCCGAGATTAAGATAAAGATGAGTTTAAAAAAAAAAAGAAACAGAAGCAGCGCAGTTCCAAGTGAAGGAAAAAATAAGTAAAATATTTTGACAGCTATAAGGGGCTTCGAACCGGAAAGGAAGAAGCCAGCATAAGAACTTAAGTTTGGGGCTCGGAAAACTTTGAATATCAAAATAAAAGGAAAGGGTTAAGACTCTGTGCAGAAAGTGCCACTTTGTGGAGAAAAATTGGAAGCTAAAGAAGAAAGAAACTATCTTGTTCCTTTGTGGATTGGAGTTGTTACATTTTAAAGAGACGCAAGACTCATAGAAAGTGAAAGCTTGAATACACAAAGACGGACTACGGACTAATTGGTGATATTGATATAGACTCTGGACCTGGGTTAGGATCATAGAAAATTTAAAGAAGAAGAAATAAGGAAAATAAAAATTCTGGTGGCCATCCAAAGAATTAAAATGGAGTTTAAAAGTATGAAAGAACTGCTACAGGAAGTGACTGAACTAACTTGGCTTGTTGCAGAAAACATGGGCATTCAAAGGCTGAATAAAGAAGAAGAAGGAGCCTTGGAAAGGAGGAGCCAGCACAAGAGAAAGCCATCTTAAAAAGACAATTAATACAAAGATTAATACAAATAAAAGGGAAAGGAAGGGTGGCTAAAAACGGAACCTAAGAAAGTATCTAAAAAGGGGAACATTTATGAAATCAAGCATGTTAGAAAGGCTCAGAAGGAAAGGAACAGAAAGGTAAAGAGAGAGAGGGATTCAAACTGGATAGAGAAGGGGAGAGCAGGATAAAAGGAGGAGAAGGAGCCAGCAAGAAAGCCATTTTAAGAAGACAACTAACACAAAGATTAATCAAATAAAAGGGAAAGGAGGATGGTCAAAAATGAAACTTAAGAAGGTAATAAAAAGGGAACATTTATGAAATTAGGCATGTTAGAAAGGTCCAGAAGGATAGAGAGCAGAAAGGTAAAGAGAGAGAGGATTCAAACTGGATAGAGAAGGGGATAGCGGATAAAAGAGAGGAGAAGGAACAAGAAACAAGAACAAAAGATAGAGAGACACGGGAATTACATAATGAAGAAAGAAACTTGTTTGCATAGAGATAATGGCTAATGTATTAAAAAGGGGTTCTGCATGAAGAAATGGTAAGAATATATTGTAATTATAAAAGTGTAAAACAATAGGGGTTACTGACAATTTTACTGGTAAAAGGTATATTTTTATTTCTTATTTACAAAAGAAAGGTAAATGATGATTAGATAAATTGAATTAATTGAAATGATTTTAGAAAATGCCTAAAATGAGATTTGTCAATAACCAAGATTAGTTATTTTATTATTATCTTGGAACCATAAATAAATCTTAGGGGATATGTATTGCAGAACCCGATCGATTAGAGATATATTGTAAGGGAGCTTTTCTTTTCTCTTTTTCTTTTTCTTTTTCTCTATCTTTCGTTTTAAAGGAATGATTATGATTATGCTACTATATTAACCACTGAGGTGTCACTTTCAAAGTAGTAAAAGGGGTGCAAGTCTAGGTTTTTTTTCTTATTCTTTTTAGTGTCAAAATCTGTATGGATTTAGAATTATGGAGAGAATATGTGATGAAAGGGCAAATCTGACAGACAAAAGAATTCTGTAAATGATAAAAGAGTATTAACAATGTGAAGATAATTAAAGGATAGATATGGATGAACTTTATCTTTAATATGATGGGCAAATATATTGTTATTTGTAAGATTTATAAATGAAGTTTTTTAATATATATATATATTTGCAATTAACTCGAAATGAACTGGGGGGTTATACAGATTGAGATTAAGATTTGAGATTAGGATTAATTTCTTTGACCCTTTGTCTGCTAAAATGGAATAGAAGTGAAGTTAAATGTTTAAAATGAATATAGATCTACTGTCATATTTGCATGTAAAAGTGACGACCCAGGAACATGCTGTCTACTGAAAAGAGCTGTTTTAAAAAATTGTTAAAAATTGAATAAAATTTGTTTAAAAAAAAAAACTTTATTAAAGCAAATGAACAACAAACTTCTTTTTTATGCTAGCGCTGATCCAGAAGAGAGATATAGAGGTATAAGCTTTTGTTTTAACTATAATGTCAGAATAATAAAATATATCCTTTCTACTTGCATTGTGTATGCATTATTTGCATACAGGTACATAGACGTGGTGGCTCAGTGGCTAAGACACTGAGCATGTTGATCAGAAAGGTTGGTAGTTTGGCAGTTTGAATCCCTAGCGCTGCATAACAGAGTGAGCTCCTGTTACTTGTCCCAGCTTCTGCCAACCTAGCAGTTCGAAAGCATGTAAAAATGCAAGTAGAAAAATAGGGACCACTTTGGTGGGAAGTTAACAGTGTTCCGTGCACCTTCGGCATTTAGTCATGCTGGCTAATGACTACGGAGACATCTTCAGATAGCACTGCCTCTTTGGCTTTGTAACAGAGATGAGCCCCTAGAGCTGGAAACAATTAGCACATATGTGTGAGGGGAACCTTTACTTTTATCTTTATATAGAAGTAGAGTTTGTGTGGCAATCTGTGACATATGTTTAATAGTTGCTCCAACACCCTGCCAGAGTCCTGTAAAACAATTTGTATTTGGGTCCTGTATTTGTATTTGAGTCCTGTAAAACAATTTGGGTTTGTAAAACAATTGCCAACTTCTAGCATGTAAGTCTAGATCGTAATATTTATTTTAATGTTACTCAGGTTGCATTCATCTAGTTAAAGTTTTCACTAGAAATAAGTCAAAATTAAAAAAAAATAGTTATGAAACTATTAGATGCTATTTCCTAGTTGGCAAAATAACCCCCAAATTACTAATACTGATCTATTTGCATGTTTGTGCATGATGGTGACTACAGTTGTGGAAATATGTCTGCCTTCGTCATTCCATCTACAGAAAATGTCTTTGTGGACTTCCTTCTCTCATTCTATATACCAAGTTGATATCACAACAAAACAAGAAATGGCAAAGCCAATGCACTGAAATATATTTTGAAGAATCAGTAAATGCATCAGAATAACCCCCTTCCCATTCTGCACTAACAAATGAAGCTCCTTGCCATCAAAGTAAGATTGATCGCTTCTCTGGCATTTCATATTCAGTGTTATGAATATGGAGTGAGGGAGGGGTGCATTCCCTAGAGGTGCCAACCTAGCTCCTCTGCAGTTTTTCTCTAGAGAACCATTGAAGGCATGGCAGTGGAAGCTTAGTGGAGAACTCTTCCTCTTCTGACTTCATCAGCATTTACTTTCTCATTTCAGATCTTGGCAGATGGAATTCTGTCTGCCATTCAGGATGGATGACCTAGCTGCACCTCCTATTTGGATCCTCATCAGAGATCCTGAAATTGTTTTCAAAATACAAATAAAAATACTCCAATTTTTATGGAGACTGAAACCTGTGATATATATTACTTAGGAATTTGCAGAGAAAAAAAGAAAAAAAACATAGTTTCAGAAATAAAAAAAAAATCCCAAAACTGATTTTTTTTCAATTCAGTCTGAAGTAGAGCTGTCTAGCCTATCAAGAAGTGGAGTCTGCTTAAAGAATGAGAGGCTAGGTCAAACAATTTCCCCTTGTCTTTCACTCCTATCCCTTATTCATAACCTCATGGCTTTGGGAGTGAGTTACTGAAGAAGTAGCTTGCTAGGAAAATAGGATAACCCAATCTATTCACACTAAAATGGGCAGAGGCACTCTTATCCATTCTTTCATATGGTTAAGGGCTGCTTTCATATGTATCAAAGATCAATTTGAACATAATTGACAGATGTGCGAAGGACCATGAGGTAAACCACATAATGTAAACATTCTGACTTCAAAATGTTATGGTCTGGCATGCATTACTGAGAGCTGGGCAGGACAGAGCAAACAGGTTCTAATTTTGGTTTGCCAATTTTTAAAATGCAAAAGCTGTCTAGACTTGATGGGAAGGGAACAACTGCTGCATTCTGTCATGATTCCATTTCGTTTTGATGAATTTTATATTCAGTATTGGGGATATACCTAGTGGTGTGCTCCTGAGAAAGGACACCTTGCTGACTTGTGATTTTTGTGTCTCAAATGGTAGATATTATTGAAAAGCCAGTACTGAAGGCTCCTAATTCAATGTGATTTGGAGGACATTTCATTTAAACCTTTCTCTGGCAAAGCTCAGACATTTATAACTAGGTGAAAACACATGAAAGAGCAAGGCAGCACATGATTCAGAAATGGTTTGGAAGAGTTCACTGGACCTTACATGGCCCAAGCATTAAATTTTTTCTTTATTCATTTAAATGTGCTTTGTTATGAGTGTGAAAAGAAAGATGCCATATGTGCATGTATATGTATTGTTAAATGTATTTTAATTTTACATGCCTCCTTATGTTCTCACATTTATAAAATAAAAGCCATAAACAATAATAAATCTGTTGACATTACAACAATATAATCATACCTGATGTGGCCAGCAAGCTATCAGGCCCCTTTTTGGTGGGTTGATTGCGTCGACTTAAGGTATATGCTGTCTTCTGAAGATAATTGAAAATGCATGCTCTTGTGTGCTCTATTTTCCAAAATGACAATCATGTCCATCTTCACTTTGGATGAGGAGACTGTCCCTGAGAGAATCTCTTCCCCTTCCTAATTCTGCTTCCACAGCTTTTGTGGAGTAGAACTCTTCTTAGTTCAGGTATAACAGAATAACAGAGCTGGAAGGGACCTTGGAGATATTCTAGCCAAACTCCCTGCTCTGTTTTTTTCTTTTAAATAAAATTTTCACTTTCTCATTTATGGGCTACTGAGTATAGATTAAGGAGAAAAAATGAAATGGGTGGCAATGATCTATTTTCATGTGTGCCGCTGACCTTCTAGAGAACCTCCTCAGACAATGCACCCGTCTATTGCCTGCACCTGGTTGGATCATTCTCATAGTCCCTCCCTTGGTATGTCACTGTGGAAAAGACCTTGTAATAATAAATTATTACAAATTAATCAATTGTCAGTGGTGTGCTGAGGTTGCAAAAATATTTTAAGTTGCATCAGCAATAGTATAGTTTCTAAATCATTCTATTCTCCTTCAATCTCCACTCTAGTATTCTGTCTAAGTTTGGACATCACTTAGAATGACATAACAGAATAACAGAGTTAGATGGGAACTTGGAGGACTTCCAGTCCAACCCTCTGCTCAGGCAGAAAACCCTATACCATTTCAGATTGGACCACTGCAGGTCCAATCTCTTCTTAAAAACCTCCACGATGGAGCACCCACAACTTCTGAAGGCAAGTCATTCCACTGATTAATTGTTCTAACTGTCATGAAATTTCTCCTTAGTTCTACGTTGCTTCTCTCCTTGGTTAGCTTCTATCCATTGCTTCTTGTCCTGCCTTCAGGTGCTTTGGAAAATAGGTTGACTCCCTCTTCTTTGTGGAAACTCCTGAGATATTGGAACACAGCTATCATGTCATCCCCAAATTGTTCTTTTCATTAAACTAGACATACCCAATTCCAGCAACCATTCTTTATATGTTTTAGCCTCCATTCCCCTAATCATCTTTGTTACTCTTCTCTGTACTCTTTCTAGAGTCTCAACATCTTTATTACATTGTGGCTATTTCAAGTGTGGTCTTACCAAGGCATTATAAAGTAGTAATAATACTTCCCATGATCTTGATTCTATCCCTTTATTAATGCAGCCTAGAACTGTGTTGGCTTTTTAGCAGCTACAGCACACTGCTGGTTCATATTTAGATCCAGGTACAGATTAACAAGAGTTGGAAGGGACCTTGTAGGTCATCTAGTCTGAGCATGGGTGGGTCCAGCATATGACCCCACTGGCCCGTGAGCCAGAAGTTTAACAACCCTTATCTAGAGTGTAGGCTATTCCTGCCAGCTTAGTATCACCCTCAAATTTGATAAGTTCCCCTTCTATTCCCTCATCTAAGTCACTTATGAAGATATTGAAGAGTACTGGGCCTAAGACAGAATTTTGTGGTATCCCATGGCTTACTTCCCGGTATCCTGGGTATTTGATTTTGTCTCGACGGAACTCATGTTGGGAGAGCTTAATGTATATTTTTAGCATTGCTCACACAAGTTTAACATTAAGAGATTAGCAGAGTTGGAAGGGACCTTGTATTTTTTTTAATGTTCAAGGTTTTTTATTCATATATAAATATTTTGAATACAGTGTATTGTCCGGGTATATCAATTTACAAAAGAAAAGAGATGAAAAAAAGAAAGAAATAGTAACATATATGCTAATAACAATAGTAGTGGTACAAAGAATGATTTTGACCAAACTTATACTTATGTTAGCTTATTTATAACCCTGTTGATTATATTGGCACACTTATAGTTATAAACCATGTTTATGTACATAGCAATATTCTTTCTTCATCTAATTTCTACCTCTTATCTCTAACCACTCATAAAATCTATTCTACGTTAAGTAATATTCTGTATCTCCTTTATCTTTTATTTTCAATGTCAATCTATCCATTTCTGCACAGTCCAATATTTTCCGAATTATATCTTCCTCTGATGGAGTTTTCTCATTTTTCCAATATTGTGCAAATACAATTCTCGCTGCTGTCAATACATGTAAAATTAAGTATATAGTACTTTAACATAGCTTTCTGATATTATACCTAACAAAAATATTTCTGGTTTCAAATCTATATGCTGCTTAATCATCTTTTCCAACCATGTATGTATTTTCATCCAATATTTTCTTGCTTTCATACATGTCCACCACATATGATAATAAGTACCTGGGGTCTGCTTACATTTCCAACATTTGGTGGACATGTTGTCAGGGGTGGGATTCAAAAATCCCAGCAACCAGGAAGTGAACCGGTTGCTGGGATTTTTGAATCCCACCCCTGACATAGTAGGCCTGGCCTACTGGAACTTCCGGGAGGGCCATTTTTCACCTTCTCCAGGGTCTGGAGGCTTCCCTTGTGCCATCTATAAAACATTTTAAAGAGATTTTCCTCATATGCAGTAGCCATTGTCAGTTTGTAGTTCTTGTCCCAAAGTTTTTGCCATTTGTCTAATTCTATGGTATGGATGTGCCCAAGATTCCACTCTGTACATACATACATGTATAAAGCCACAAATATTTCATCTATTTTTTTTTACCACCCACATCCAACATAGTGTAAGTAGCCCTTCCTTCCTCTTTGGCTTCCCACAATAGAGTAATGAAATACAGAACCATTTCAGAATCAGAATAGAGCTGGAAGGCACCTTGTAGGTCATCTAGTCCAACCCCCTGTCCAAGCAGGAGACTCTACAGCATTTCTGACAGATGGCAGTCCAGTGTCTTCTTGAAACTGCCAGTGATGAAGCTTCCACAACTTCTCAAGGCAAGCTGTTCCATTGGCTGATTGTTTTCGCTGTCAGAAAATGTCTCTTTATTTTCAGGTTGAATCTCTTCTTGATCAGCTTCCATCCATCCATTATTCCTTGCCTGGCCTTCAGGTGCTTTGGAAAACTGTTTGACCCCCTCCTCTCTGTGACATCCCCTCAAATATTGGAACACTGTTATCATGTCTCCCCTGCTCATTCTCTTCACAAGACTAGCCATGCCCAGTTTCTGTAACTGTTCTTCATATGTTTTAGTCTCTAGTCTTCTTAGTTGCTCTTCTCTGCACTCTTTCTAGAGTCTCAACACCATTTTTATAGTGTGATGACCAAAACTGGATGTAATATTCTAGGTGTGGTCTTTGTAAGGCTGTATAGAGTGGTATTAGTACTTCACTTGATCTTGATTGAATCCCTCTGTTAATGCAATTTAGGATTGCATTGGCTTTTTGGCTGACACCACACACTGTTGGCTCACATTTAATTGGTTGTCCACTAAGACTGCAAGATCCCTCTCATAGTTACTGCTATTAAGCCTGGTTTCACTATATGTATACTTTTGATTTTTCTTGCCTAAGTGTAATATTTTACTTGCCTAAGTATAATACTTTACTTTTCTCCACATTGAATTTCATTTTGTTAGATAGGGCCCAGTGTACAAGTCTGTTGAAATTCACCTGGACCTTGAGCCTATCATCTAGGGCAGGGGTGTCAAACTCACATCATCATGGTGGCATCATGTGACATATCAGAACTTTTTTCCCCTTTGCTAAACCGAGTGTGGGCGTGGCCAGTGTATGACGCATCTGGCCCATGGGCTGGGAATTTGACAGTCCTGATCTAGGGTGTTGGCTATTCCTGCTAGCTTAGTATCATCCTCAAATTTGATAAGTTCTCCTTCTATTCCCTCATATAAGTCATTTATGAAGATATTGAAGAGTACTGGGCCTAAAATGGAACTTTGTGGTATCCCACTGCTTACTTTCCTCCATGTAAATGTCGTACCATTAAGGACTACTTATTGACTACAGTTTGTCAGCCAGTTATAAATACATCTGATGGTGATGCTATCTATCCCACTTTTTTCTAGCTTCCCAAGAAGTAGGTTGTGGCCTACTTTGTCAACTGCCTTGCTGAAGTCTAAGTATGTTATGTCCATAGAAATTTGTTGGTCCACTAATTTAGTCACTATGTTGAAGAAGATTGGCTTGGCATCATCTGTTTTTAACAAACCCAAGTTGACTTCTAGTTATTACTTTACTTATTTCTAGATGTTGGCAGATCTGCTTTTTTATTATGTTTTCCAGTATCTTCCCGGATATTGATGTTAGGCTGGTCTATAGTTTTCTGGGTCTATTTTTCCCCTTTTTTAGAAGAGGGGAACCATATCATCTCTTTTTGACAGACAGCCACCTATCAGCAATACTTAATTCAAATTTCTGCATTGAGCAGAGGTTGATGTCAGTGACCTAAATAGTCCCTTATGGGTCAGAAGAAACCTCACTATATAATCCTCTGTTCATTGATGGAATCTGCTAAACTATCCCTTAAACATGGCTATCTAACCACCACTTGAAGATCTCCAATAAGAGGAGCCTACCATTGGGATGCTGGATGACTGTTAGACAAATCCAATGTGGTCATCGGCCCTCTTTCATTGAAAGGGTTAAAGCAGAGACTAGACAGGCATCTCCAAGGAAGTATCAAACAAAACCAGCATGGCTGTATAAGGAACTCTATCACAAATTGAAAGACAAAAAGAACAAGTATAAAAAGTGGAAAGAGGGGCAAATAACTAAGGCAGAATATCAGCAAATAGCTCAAGCCTGTAAAGGTGAAGTGAGGAAAGTTAAGGCCCTCAATGAACAAAGGCTTGCGACAAAAGTAAAAAATATCAAAAAAGCTTCTTCCAACATGTTTAAAAACAAGAAAAAAATCAAGGAAACAATTGGTCCATTGCTGAGAGAAAGTAGTAAGAAGGTTACAAGCAACAGGGAGAAAGCAGAACTATTTAACTCATTTTTTGCATCTGTCTTTACACAAAGGGAAAAAACAATCCAACCTATCAAAAACAGCATCACCAAAAACAGAATAGGAACACAAGTTAAAATAGGGAAGAAAATGGTAAGTGAACACCTGTCTACCCTAGACGAGTTCGAATTACCAGGACCAGATGGATTACATCCCAAGGTTCTGAAGGAACTGGCAGACGAGATCTCAGAACCACTGAACTATATCTTTCAAAGATCCTGGAGCACTGGGGAACTGCCAGAGGACTGGAAAAGAGCTGATGTAGTCCCCATCTTCAAAAAAGGGAAAAATAGATCCAGGAAACTACAGACATATCAACCTGACCTCAATACCAGGGAAGATTCTGGAAAAGATAATCAAGCAACAAATCAGCAAACACCTAAGAGCAGACAAGTAATAACCAAAAGCCAACATGGGTTTGTTAAAAACAGATCATGCCAGACTAATCTTATTGCATTCTTTGACAAAGTTGCAAAATTAGTGGACCAGAGGAATGCTGTAGATATAATTTACTTTGACTTCAGTAAGGCATTTGATAAAGTAGACCATAACCTACTACTAGATAAAGTAGAAAAATATGAGTTAGACAGCATCACCACCAGATGGATTTGTAACTGGCTGACCAACCACACTCAACGTATAGTCCTCAATGGTAGTGCATCCACATGGAGGGAAGTATGCAGTGGAGTACCCCAAGGCTCTGTTTTAGGCCTAGTACTCTTCAACATCTTCATCAATGACTTGGACAAGGGGATAGATGGGGAACTCATCAAATTTGCAGATGATACCAAGCTGGCAGGAATAGCCAACACTCCAGAAGATAGGCTTAAGGTACAGAAGGATCTTGACAGCTTGAACATTGGGCACTATCTTACAAAATGAAATTCAATGGTGAAAAAAGTAAGGTTCTACATCTAGGCAAGAAAAATCAAATGCACTGGTACAGTATATGTGGTACCTTGCTCAATAGTACTAACTGTGAGAGGGATCTCAGTGTCCTAGTGGACAACCATTTAAATATGAGCCAGCAGTGTGCTGCAGCTGCCAAAAAACCCAACACAGTTCTAGGCTGCATAAACAGAGGGATAGAATCAAGATCATGTGAACTGTTAATGCCACTTTATAATGTTTTGGTAAGGCCACACTTGGGATACTGCATTCAGTTTTGGTTGCCACAATGTAAAAAAAGATGTTGAGACTCTAGAAAGAGTGCAGAGAAGAGCAACAAAGTTGATTAGGGGACTAGAGGATAAAACATATGAAGAACGTTTGCAGAAACTGTGTATGTCTAGTCTAATGAAAAGAAGGACTACTGGAGACATGATAGCAGTGTTCCAATATCTCAGGGGCTGCCACAAAGAAGAGAGAGTCAAGCTATTCTCCAAAGTACCTAAGGGCAGGACAAGAAGTAATGAGTGGAAATTAATCAAGGAGAGAAGCAACTTAGAACTAAGGAGAAATTTCCTGACAGTTAATCAGTGGAACAACTTGCCTCCAGAAGTTGTGAATGCTGGATAACCATTTGTCTGAAGTGGTGTAGGGTTTCCTGCCTAGGCAGGGCATTGGACTAGAAGACTAGGTCCCTTCCAATTCTGTTGTTCTATTTTATTGGTTTCCTGAATTGAACAAGGATCGACTGAAGGTGTTTTATGATTCTGTGGCTCAGGTAGCCTGTCCCAGCCTTAAAACTCTTCAGATTAATGCTTTGATTATTTACAAGTTAGCTAACTCAAAAATCATTTTAGAAAGTTAATGGTCCCTCATCAAAATGGAATGAGCATTGAACGAGGTACCACAGGTTTAAATCCTGGTCCCTTTTTTCTTGAATATAATTATCAAGAATTTGGGTGAATAGGTGGAAGGAATAAATTTCCCATTGACAAAAAAATAAATAAAAATGGAATAGTTGGGTTGAAAGCACAGAGTAAGGCACTGAAGGAAACAGAATGAGACAAATGCAAAATTATTTACAAAAATCACTTACTGAAGTTTGGGATACTTGGAGATACCTGGCTTGGTAATAGTAGTTTGTGAAAACATCATAAAACACAGATGACTTGCAGACTGAATATCAGTTATCTGTGTGATATATCTGCAGAAAAGGCAGCTATGGTTTTAGATTGCCAAAAAAGAACTATATCATTTCCAAACCATAAAAAATTTCACCTTATGCAATACTAAATATTAAAGTACATTGTGCAATATTTTATTAATGATTTGGGTTGAAGTGATGATTTTCAAATGAAACAAAAGTTTTAAAATGATCTAGAAATGAGCAGGAAGAAATTTAACATGGAGAAATATAAGGTTTTGCATTTGGGAAGAAAAAAATAAAAGGCACCATGAAATCAGGGAGACTTGCCTTGGCAGTAATACATGTCAACAGGATTTGGGTGTTCTAGTAGATGGCAATTTGAAGATGAGCCAATAGTGTGACCTAGCCGCTAAAAAAGCAAAAGCTATTTTGGGAGTTAATAATAGATGTAGAGTCCAGATCATAGACATTACCATCCAGTCCTAATCTGTCTTGCTCAGGACCCATTTAGAATACATGTTCATTTCTTCAGTTCCCTCTAACAAAGGACATCAATCCATTTGAACAAGTTCCAATTTGGAAACTGGATTTGGAAACTGGAAACCAAATCCCACCAGAAATGCTTAAAGAATTGGAAGTGCTTACCCATTGAAAAAAATATTAAGGCAGCAGATATATATATATATCTAAAAGGCTGTCATATGTCAAGATCTTAATCAGCAATGATAATTATTTTCAGGAGTCACCATTTCCTGATAGTAAGAGCTATCAAGTGATGGAATAGATGGCTCCATGAATCTCTTCTTTACTGGTGATCCTCACACAGGGGCTGCATTGCCATCTGTCCAAAATGCTATAGCAGATCCTGTACTGAGTTCACTAGATTAGCTTTGAGGTCCTTTTAAATTCTGAGATAAAAGTTTACTTAGGTTACCGTGTCCCACATTTGATAATACATTGTTTTATAGAGCAGAACAATGGAGAGATAAACATTAAATTTAGAACTTTTATAAAAAAAAATATTCTAAGAGTTGATAACTTGTATGAAAGGAAAAGAAAAGCTTTATTTAAGAAAGAACATGGTAATAAGAAAGCTGAGTTATTTAAATCTATTGTGGAGATAGAACAAGTCAATTTATTACAAGAACTGCACAAATCAGAGATAGCAGACAAAGTAGGTATCAACTCGTAAAGAATTCCTATGTTTGTTTTTGAGTTGCCATAAGCGGGGGGGACCAGAAGTACATTCCATGCATATCTTATGAAGATTGTAGCTAGGCTACCAGATCTTCTGCTCGTGAAAATCCTTCATTGGAGAATCTGATTGATGACACACCCAGGTGGGAAGGGGTAAACAGGGTCACAGGTAACTGTAAATCACATGTATCAAAGCTGGCTTCAACTGGGATAATTCCAACATGTTGCTCCTAATAAATCTTTTGGATTCTTTTGAAGCTTGGCTCAAGGTTCATGATTTAATTAGGCAATCGCCGGAACCCTGACAGCAAGTCAACTCTTCACATAACTGTCCATGTCTTTCTGTATGCCGGGCCACCAGAATTGCCTCGGTGCTAAGTGTAAAGTTTTTAAAAACCCAAAGTGGCCTGCTGGTTTGGTGTTTTGGCTCCTCTGGAGGACTAGTGTGCATAGGGATTCTGGGACGTAGAGTTTCATCCCCTTCTACACTAGGTCATCCTTTTTTGTCAAGATGTGTTGATTGTCCCAGAACCAGGGGTCCGCTAGTAGTTCACTTTTGAGTTTCATGGTTAGGTTGCTTGCAGATTGGTCTTGCCGGTGGTGGCATTGTTGTCTGGTGGTCATTTGGGCAGCTGTTGGATAGAGGGTACAATGGCAATTACAACCTCCTCCCATTTGCATTTGTACTGGGACATGTGGGAGAGGGTGTCAGCCAGAAAGTTCCTCCCCCCGGGATGTGTTTTAGCACGAAGTCAAATCGGTTGAAGTATTGAGCCCAGCAGACATGTTTGGGTGATATATTTCACAGGATCATAAGGGCGTCCAAATTTTTATAGTCGGTCCAGTCTTCAAACAGCCTCTGCCTCCCTTCAAGCAGGTGGTGCCAGGTTAGCAATGCCCATATCATTGCAAAATTCTCTTTTTCCCATGCAGCCCATCACCTCTCTGTGTCTGTGAGCTTGTGGAGGTGTAGGCACAGGGCTGTAGGTTTCCTTGGCTAATTCTTTGGAGTAGCACTGCTCCCACTGCCACATCACTGGTGTCTGCTTGGATGATGAAGGGTTGTTCGGGGTCAGGATGTTTCAGCACTGGTTCTTTTAAACAGTTCTTTCAGTGTTTCAAATGCCTTTTGGCAGGTTAGGTAGGGGTTGTCCCAGGCAGGGTTTTGTTCCTAGGCTCCCTATCTTTAGGAGGTCCATCATGGGTTTGGCAATCTTCATGAAGGAGGGGATGAATTGCTGGTAGAAGTTTGTGTACTCTAAAAAGCTTTGCAGGTGCAAGGGGGTTACAAGCCTAAGATGGCTTGTACTTTAGCTGGGTCCATCTCTATGCCCTCATTTGGCATTTAATAGCCCAGGTAGTCTAACCGTGTGCAGTGAAATTCATATTTTGACAGTTTGATGAACAGGTTTGCCACTAGAATTTTTTCCAGTACCTAGAAGACTAAGGGTATGTGGTCATTCATGGTCTTAGTGTAGATAAGGATGTTGTTCAAGTAGACAAGGGCTCCCTTATAGAAATGCTTGTGTAGCACCTCATTTATTAACTGAATGAACACTGACAGGGCTCCCTGCAGTCTGAAAGGCATAATTTTGAATTGGAATCTCCCTAGGGGATAGTTGAACACTGTTTTCCATTCACCTCCCTCCCTGACTTGGTAGTATGCTTCTTTGAGGTCTAATTTGGTAAAGACCTTCCCCTTGACCAGGTGAGATAGCATGACCTTCATGAGCAGGAGGGGGTATAGGCTGTGTACACACAGCCCGTTTATAGCCCTAATTCAATGCATAATCTCATAGATCCATCTTTTTTCTCTATGAACAGGACTGGGGCTACAACCTGTGGTTTGGCTGGCTTGATGAACCCTCTTGCTAGGTTTTGTCTATGTATTTGCACATTTCTTGCATTTCCTGGGGCGTTTGGTGTACATAACCCTGACAGAAGGAAGATTTTGCTGGGGAAGCCAGAAATTGATGAAAGTCTTGAGAATATCTGAAAACTTTAAGATATGTGGACTTCAACTCACAGAATTCGCCAGCAAGTAGGTGGGCAGAAAGAGGTTATTCCAAACCCTTCCTATTCTCTGCTAGAAAAGGCTTTGGAAGTAGATCTGAGAAAATGAGGAGAGAATGAAATGCATTGAATTCAAGAAAAAAGAACTAAGAAAAAAGTGCAACTTCTTTTTCGGCCTAGATCAGAATTTTTCAGGAATCTGGGGGACTAGAGTACAGTGTTTCTCAACCTTGGCAATTTGAAAGCTGAGGAATTCTAGGAGTTGAAGACCACATATCTTCAGGTTTCCAAGGTTGAGAAACCTGGCAAATGAGAGACCTCTTTTGTTTCAGAAATTCTATTTGTCATTAAATATAGGTAACATCTTAGAAAAAAACCTGCAATTAAATATTTTATTTACTTCAGTATGTGTTATTTTAATTGAAATCTTTACTTGACTTTGTTAATTATAGTTTCTAAAGTGTATTATTTCTATGCAAGCTCAGTTTTTGAATGTTTATTCCAGCAGAAAATTCCTCACACTGAATCTGTCCCAAATATATAGAGTTTATAGCTATTAATGGGAGTTTCCTTTGAGTTTCTATGAAGTAGCTCTTTATATTTGTTTGCCATTAAAAGTTTACCAAGTAGTTTCGTGCTGGTTGTAATAGAAGTACAGATTAGGTGAGACCTGGCTCAAAAACATTGTGAGAGGGACAGAGTCCTAGTGGATGATCACTTGAATTTGAGCCAGCAGTGTGCAGCCGCCACCAAAAAAAGCTAATACATCCTGGGTTGTATAAACAGAGGCGTAGAATCAAGATCTCGTGGAGTATTAGTACTGCTTTACAAAACCCTAGTAACACCACACCTGGAATACTGCAGCCAATTTTGCTAACCATGCTGCAAAAAAGATGTTGAGACTTTGGAAAAAGTTCAGAGAAAAGCAACTAAATTAAAGGCCCAGAGATTAAAATAGAGAAGAATGCTGAAGATTTGGGTTTGGCTAGTCTAAAGAAAAGAAGATTTACAGTAGAAGTGACATGATAGCAGTATTCCACTATTTGAGGGGCTGCCACAAAGAAGAGGGGGTCAAATTATTCTACAAAGCACCAGAGGGCAGGACAAGAAACAATGGTTGGAAACTAATCAAAGAAAAAAGCAACCTGGAATTAAGAATAAACTTCCTAACAGTGAGGGCAATTAACCAGTGGAAGAGCTTGCCTTCAAAAATTCAGAAATGGATTGCACTTACCTTCTTCCTAGGACTGAAAATGACTGGCCATAATCACCCTGCTGGCTTCGTGTTTAAGGTGAGTAGAACTCATGGTCTTCTGGTTTCTAGTCTGGTGCCTTCATCATTGCACCAGACTGGTTCTCACCTCAAAGACTGCCCTCATTAAATTGAAATAAAATAAAATAAATGTTTACATTTGAAGACAGCATTTATTTTGGTTTCTAACAGTAAGATGGGATACAGAGGAATAACAGTCAAGCAGTATAGCTAATTAACCCTAACTTTTTCTTCAATGACTATCATTAACTATATCAACATCCCCTTATTCACAGAATAATTTCTGTTTTGTTTTCTGAATTTGATCTAGTTTTCCATAGATAATCTATAAAACAGATTGTCTTAGAACATATACTCTTCTGTAAATATTGACCATTATCCTAGGTTTTTTTAAAAAAAACTTTAGTACTTATTCTTGTGAGGACTAAGCGGAGCAATTACAAAAAAAACAAATTACTGCTCTAAGAACTTCTGTTTTGGCTTCAATTAGAAAAGGTTGTGCTTTGTGCTAGATTGAGGGAGGTGTGTGTGCCCTGACCTCTCCCCCAAGAGCTGGGTGTCCCCATCTGAAGGTCTGGTGTATCCACTCTCGCTACTTAATGATAGTGACATTACCCATCCGCCCAGCATCATGGGGCCTTTGTCTTCATTCAAGCAGAAATGAAGTTCTCCTGGGCACACTTATCAATCACTGCAGAGCTCCAGCTGTTCAGGAGGGTTTGGATCGACTTCAGCAGTCGCGCTTACAAATTGTCTCTGAATAGCACCGAGCTGAGACCCCCCTTTTTGTCATTGTCTTTCGACAAATGTTTTTTGTGGCAGCTTTTTGCAGACATTGCCGGCTGCCTTCTGCTGCAGTGATTGAAAACAGGCCTGCTTTGCATTCTCCGCTGGAGCCTGGGGTTCAGGGAGTTCTCCCCAAGTGCCACTCTGCCTACACGTTGTGCCAAAGACAATTACATGCATAGTTTTGCTGATTGCATTAAAATCATTACAATGAAAGATTCTGAAAATTGTACATTACAGGGAGAAATTAGAAAAAGCTTCTGAGACAGACAATGCAGTCCCCAAAGTGAGTGAAACACAATTACCATCACTTGCATTACATGCACACAGTTTAAGAGAAGTTTTGATAACAAATGACCTTATTATTCAATTTCTACTCCAAGCTTTCCCTCATCCCCTTTTGCCCTTATGTTTTCCTTTGGCTTTTGCCTTTCCCCCCTCTTCTCTAATGATAGCATCCAATACAAAATCATTAGAGTAATTTCCTTCCTTGGTGCATGCTCAATTCTGAAATGTGGATCAGATTAAATAAAAGAGATAGGTGTTCTAGGGCTACACTATGTATTGTGTTTACAGAAATCAGGCAGATTGTAGTATGAGAAAAGGGATGGGGGGAACCTTCAAAATGCCTATTCTTATTTCCTCTTAGTTTTATTGGAAACCCTCATAATGGTATTGCCCTACAGCAGAATAAGAAGAATATGGACTTTTGACCTCATTTCAAATATTTGGTGTCAACAATGTCTCTTTTTATGTGGTGGGTTTGCAAAATATTTAGAGGTTACATGTAACTTCCCATAAATGTTTATTGTTAAAATAATTTCTAAACAGCTTTTGAGTACAATTTAATTAAAATGTCTTAAAATGGGGGGAAATGTAATAAAATTGCTTATCAGTCATAAATAACACAGAATAATGTATCATAAAATGTTAGGATACATTAAAATGTGATTGAAAGGCTTTCTCAGTTATGGTTATTCACAAAACTTAAAGGAGCTTTGTTAATTCGTAAAAGGAAAAACACATCCTTAGATGGAATTCTGTGCCAAAAAACAAATCTTGCCAGTTTAACCCAATCTCATTTTTTGACTGGCAGGAAACATCCCTTTCAAATCCACCATGCTGAGGGGACACTGCTAATTTGGTTCAGTTAAACTGTGATCCTGCATAAGAAGAAACAAAGGACTTTCCTCCAAGTGTGATAAGTTAAGACTCAGAAGAAATACAACAGAAATTGAATGGTGGTAGTTCTAGGGTTATGGCATGTAGTACATTTGGGGTTTGCCTGAAAACAACCTTGTGTTTGTATGAAACAAATGCAAAATCATAGCCATATCTGTAAAATTAGCTGGGTTGGAACAATTGGAGGCCACACTTGGGCTTACACAAATGGATAAAGATGTCCTGAATTACAAGTAGGAGGTGCTAATGTAGGTACTGAAATAACTTCTGTATGTGGAAGATAAATGATATGAGGAGTAAATTCAAGGAGCAAAAGTGTTAACTTGTTAAAAAGAAATAAATAGAAAGGAAGGAAGGGAGTGAAATTTAAGGGAATGGAAATAATGACTAAGTTGAGAGCAACTTGTAAAATAAGCAAAAGAAGAAATAAAAGCAATATAGTTAATTGGTGGCTACTATTTTCCAAAAGGAGATATTTGAAAGAGGCATGATGGAGGATTTTAATTATCCCGTAATCTTTTGGAAAATGTCTTTTGTAATCATTGACCACAAATAATGTTACTTGTGAAAAAGATAATGGTATAGTAACTGATTGCAAATTGAGTATGAGCTAGCAATATGTTGTGCTGCAGAAAAGATAAATGCAAATTTAAACTGCATCAACTCCTTTAAGCTGCTGCATAATTTCCAAAACAGAAAATAATCAATCCTGCATTCGGTTTGATGAGTTTTCATTTCAAGTAAGTGTACAGGATGTAGACACAATGGATCAGGTTTAGACTAGTGAGGAGAATTATGTATTAGAGACTACAAAACTTCTTTAAAGATTCAAGGAGCTGCTGTGAAAGAGCTGAGGATTGAAGGAATTCTTACACAAAATCATGATCTTTCATCAGGACATATATAAATTGTATATACCAATATGACTCTGGGATGGAACAAATCACAAATAAAGTAGATACAAAACGTTAAAGAAGTGATTACAGTACAATAATGGAAAGAGCTATAAAAATCAATAACATTTACCAAAAGGTACAATTTAAGAGAAAATAGGTATAAAATATTTTACAGATGGGATGTAACTCTATAATTACCAGGATCAGCAATAGTAACAGTAATAGTACAACATGTGGGAAAAGCTGCAACAAAGAAGTAACTGTCAGAATGGTCACAGCTTACTCCACAGGTATTAGAGAAAAAGTACTTTTACTAGAGATACTGAGTGCAGCGTAGTGAGGCAAACTCTGAAAAAAAGACCTGCACAAAAATTATATATTGAAAGCAATCCCCAGTGTCCAGAACCATCCCTCCCTGTGTGAGAATAGTCCAATTAGGTTCTGTTCTGATATTTTGGGAAACCAGTGCCTCAGGTACCAGTGTAAATTCCTTTCCCAGGGCCAGCGATCTTGAAGGCAGGAAAATGAGTCAGTTTGGCACCTCTGATTCCTGTTAGTGTCCATACTTCCCAATTTCCCACAACATTCTTTCACACCTCCAGCACTCTTCCCCTCCCAAATGCCTCCCTCTGCCCAGTTATGGCAGTTGCTAGAGAGTGTCAAAGAAAGTGAAAATAGGCAGTTGATATTTGGACTCCCCTTTTCAAAGCCATTAGCCCTGGAAAAGAAAGAAAGGAAAATTTAAGTACTCAACCAAGGTCAGGCATTATGGGTTTGTTGGGCTATTTTTTATGGAAAGCATGAAGAAGTCTGTCAGCTCGAACATTGCATCTATCAACCCACTCTGGTTGTGAGGCACAGAAATGTTTCCTTCACCTTTCCTTCATGTTTTCGAGATTCCAAAAGTTATTTCACCTCAAAATGTTGTTTCCCCTCTATGAAAATAGGAAGGAGTGGTGTGGGAGGTGAGCGAAGAGGGGGAGGTGGATTCTTTTCAGGTTCTTTGGCAATTGTAATTGCACCATGACTGAGTTGATAATTTTTCTAAATAGAGAAGGTACCTATGCATTTAGGGCCCAACCTTTTGGATTGCTGGGTAGACTGTACATATTCATGGAAAGGTATACTCTGTCACCCACTTTAAACTCCTTTGGTTTGGCATGTTGTTTATCACCTTGCTGTCAGTGTTCCGACTGATGCCCTAATTAAATCATGACCCTCAAGCCAACATCCAAAATCCAGTTATTTATTAGGAGCTTCATGTTGGCATGAACCAGGTGGAGCCAACTCTGACTTCGGTTAATTTGCGCTTTGGCTCTGACCCTGTTTCCCCCTCCCCACAAGATGTGTAATCAGTGACATTCCCCAATGAAGCAATTTCGGGTGGGTTGTAAAAGTCTCTCCCTCTGGCAACTGTGGGTGTCCACAGAGATGACCTTGATGTATCAGTTGGAATGTGTTTTGTTTGACTGTTTTGCTCCTTGAGCTGCAAAGTTTGCTTTCCCATCCCCTTGCCTATGGCAAGCTGCAAAGAGCTTTCACGGATGCTTCACAAGTTGACACTTGCCACTTGTAGACTTCCTGTGCTTCTTCTAGGGCCTTGCAGGTTACTAGCCATGCATTTTGAAATTGTTGCATCCACTCTAGTATTAGCGGGTTTGAGGCTATAAAATCAATAACATTTACCAAAAGGTACAATTTAAGAGAAAATAGGTATAAAATATTTTACAGATGGGATGTAACTCTATAATTACCAGGATCAGCAATAGTAACAGTAATAGTACAACATGTGGGAAAAGCTGCAACAAAGAAGTAACTGTCAGAATGGTCACAGCTTACTCCACAGGTATTAGAGAAAAAGTACTTTTACTAGAGATACTGAGTGCAGCGTAGTGAGGCAAACTCTGAAAAAAAGACCTGCACAAAAATTATATGTTGAAAGCAATCCCCAGTGTCCAGAACCATCCCTCCCTGTGTGAGAATAGTCCAATTAGGTTCTGTTCTGATATTTTGGGAAACCAGTGCCTCAGGTACCAGTGTAAATTCCTTTCCCAGGGCCAGCGATCTTGAAGGCAGGAAAATGAGTCAGTTTGGCACCTCTGATTCCTGTTAGTGTCCATACTTCCCAATTTCCCACAACATTCTTTCACACCTCCAGCACTCTTCCCCTCCCAAATGTCTCCCCCTGCCCAGTTATGGCAGTTGCTAGAGAGTGTCAAAGAAAGTGAAAATAGGCAGTTGATATTTGGACTCCCCTTTTCAAAGCCATTAGCCCTGGAAAAGAAAGAAAGGAAAATTTAAGTACTCAACCAAGGTCAGGCATTATGGGTTTGTTGGGCTATTTTTTATGGAAAGCATGAAGAAGTCTGTCAGCTCGAACATTGCATCTATCAACCCACTCTGGTTGTGAGGCACAGAAATGTTTCCTTCACCTTTCCTTCATGTTTTCGAGATTCCAAAAGTTATTTCACCTCAAAATGTTGTTTCCCCTCTATGAAAATAGGAAGGAGTGGTGTGGGAGGTGAGCGAAGAGGGGAGGTGGATTCTTTTCAGGTTCTTTGGCAATTGTAATTGCACCATGACTGAGTTGATAATTTTTCTAAATAGAGAAGGTACCTATGCATTTAGGGCCCAACCTTTTGGATTGCTGGGTAGACTGTACATATTCATGGAAAGGTATACTCTGTCACCCACTTTAAACTCCTTTGGTTTGGCATGTTGTTTATCACCTTGCTGTCAGTGTTCCGACTGATGCCCTAATTAAATCATGACCCTCAAGCCAACATCCAAAATCCAGTTATTTATTAGGAGCTTCATGTTGGCATGAACCAGGTGGAGCCAACTCTGACTTCGGTTAATTTGCGCTTTGGCTCTGACCCTGTTTCCCCCTCCCCACAAGATGTGTAATCAGTGACATTCCCCAATGAAGCAATTTCGTGGGTTGTAAAAGTCTCTCCCTCTGGCAACTGTGGGTGTCCACAGAGATGACCTTGATGTATCAGTTGGAATGTGTTTTGTTTTGACTGAGATGCAAGCTCCTTGCAGCTGCAAAGTTTGCTTTCCCATCCCCCTTGCCTATGGCAACTCGAGAGCAGGTCACGGATGCTTCACAAGTTGACACTTGCCACTTGTAGACTTCCTGTGCTTCTTCTAGGGCCTTGCAGGTTACTAGCCATGCATTTTGAAATTGTTGCATCCACTCTAGTATTGACGGGTTTGAGGCGGGGTGAAATTCAACCACTTTACACCACCTTGCATGAGGTGGTAGGGATGATTGGGTTCGGTTCACTGGACAATTGCCCCTGGTTGGCCCCACCCACACCTGTCTGGTTGCACCCGTGTCGGCAACATGGGTGATACCAGCAGTGGGTGGATCTGTCTACACTTCAAATAGGTGTTTAGATCCTTCTAGGAAATGCTAAAATGCCCCGCTGTTTTTGAGTCGTGGCAAGTGCCCACCATATACGCGGGAGGTGGGGACATATAATTTCATCCCCACTCAGGCAAGTCCATCCCTCAGGGTACACTGTTCTTTGTGGGTTATCAGCCATTCATCATCTTTTAAGGCAGTTTTCAGTCTGTCTAGCACCTCACAGGGAATGTCTGGTTCAGCTTTCCCCTGACCCTTCATGATTATTGCTGCTGCCAGTTGGTTTGAAGGAATGACCGGTTGGATGATTTCAGGTCTGACATGGTTTTATTGTGGTAATCTGGACAGGCCATCCTCTAGAAAGTCCCACCCACCCCCAGGATGTAGCACAGTGTAAAATTTAATTGATTGACACTGGCATTGCTGTGCTGAAGATATAACTTCTGGGTTTTAAAACCCCCAATTTCTTGTGATCTGTCTACACTTATAAGCCTTCTAGGGCCACCCAATGCCCATTGTCACATAAGCTTCCTTCACCCATACCATCCACCTCTGTTCTGTATCAGTTAATTTTTTGGAGGTGTAGGCACAGGGTTGAAGGATTACCTGGAAGTTCTCTTGTATAGCAACATGGTTCCTATAGCCATGTCACTAGCATCCACTTGAATCAAAGGGGCATCTGGGTTCAGATGTCTTAAGTTTCTTGAATGGTGCCTGGCATTCCATAGTCCACTTTAAGGGTTGACTAGGTTTAGGCTTTCCCTTGCCTTTTGTCTTTAGTGCATTCATGATGGATAAGGTGATATGTGCAAAAGAGGGAATACATTGCTGGTAAAAGTTCCCAAACCCTAGGAAGCTTTGAAGGTGCTTCCTTGTGTGAGGAGGCACTCACTCCAGTACTGCCATAATCTTTTCTGGGTCCATTTCTCCTCCACCCCATGGGAGATCCAATATCCTAGGTATTTGATTTTGTCTTGACAGAACTCATGTTGGGAGAGCTTAATGTATTTTTTTTAGCATTGCTCACACAAGTTTAACATTAAGAGATTAACAGAGTTAGAAAGGACCTTGTATTTTTTTAATGTACGAGTTTTTTAAAATTCATATATAGACATTTTGAATACAGTATATTGCCTGTGCATATCATTTTACAAAGGAAAGAGAAGGAAAAAAAGAAATAGTAACATATATGCTAATAACAATAGTAGTGGTACAAAGAATGATTTTGACCAAACTTATACTTATGTTAGCTTATTTATAACCCTGTTGATTATATTGGCACACTTATAGTTATAAACCATGTTTATGAACATAGCAATATTCTTTCTTCATCTAATTTCTACCTCTTATCTCTAACTACTCATAAAATCTATTCCATGTTAAGTAATATTCTGTATCTCCTTTATCTTTTATTTTCAATGTCAATCTATCCATCTCTGCACAGTCCAATATTTTCCGAATTATATCTTTCTCTGATGGAGTGTTCTCATTTTTCCAATATTGTGCAAATACAATTCTCGCTGCTGTCAATACATGTAAAATTTTCCTGGAGTTTGGTCAATATCTGGCGGATAAGATCGCTCGTATTCGGGACGGGTTGTCCTCTAATTTGCAGTGGTCGGAGGAACGAGTTGTGGGTAGTCTGGCCACCGTTATCTGGGATGAGTTTGATCTTGTTTCCGAGGATGAAGTGGACAGGATTATGCGGCGACTGAGTTCCACCACATGTTTGTTGGACCCGTGTCCCTCCTGGCTGACTTATGCCGCCAGGGAGGCCACCTGCGCTGGCTCCGGCAGTTGTCAACGCTTCATTAAGGGAGGGTGTCTTCCTTCTGCCTTGAAGGAGGCGGTGGTGAGACCCCTCCTGAAGAAGCCTGCCTTGGACCCGACCGTGTTAGACAACTTTCGTCCTGTCTCCAACCTTCGCTTTTGGCGAAGGTTGTTGAGAGTGTGGTGGCTCAGCAGGTTCCGCTTTTCCTGGATGAAGCGGACTACCTGGATCCGTACCAATCGGGCTTCCGACCGTTACAGCACGGAGACGGCATTGGTCGCACTGATGGATGATCTCTGGAGGGCCCGGGACAGGGTTTTTCCTCTGTCCTGGTCCTATTGGACCTCTCAGCGGCTTTTGATACCATCGACCATGGTATCCTTTTGCGTCGCCTCCGGGGTTGGGAGTGGGGGCACTGTTCTTCAGTGGTTCTCCTCCTACCTCTCGGGCGGTCGCAATCGGTGTTAGTGGGAGGGTTGGTCGACCCGAGGGCTCTCTCTTATGGAGTCCCACAGGGTCGGTCCTTTCCCCTCTTATTTAATATCTACATGAAACCGCTGGGTGAGATCATCCGTGGTTTTGGGGTGAAATTCCATCAGTACGCTGATGATACTCAGCTGTACTTTTCCACCCCTGGCCAGATCAGTGATGCCCTCTCCTGATGTCCCGTGTTTGGATGCGGTACGGATCTGGATGGGTAGGAACATGCTCCGACTCAACCCGCCAAGACTGAGTGGCTTTGCGTCGGCGTCTCGCCCATCCAGGATTGTTTATCCTTGGCCATAGGGGTGAGGTGTTACCCCTGTGGATAGGGCGCGGAATCTGGGGTCCTCCTGGATGTACGGCCCGCTGGAGGAGCAGGTGGGGGCCGTCGCCAGGGGGCCTTTGCCCAGCTCCGTCTTGTTCGACAGCTTCGCCCTTTTCTGGATCGGGACTCCTTACGCACGGTCACTCACGCCCTTGTCACCTCGAGACTAGACTACTGCAACGCTCTCTATCTAGGACTGCCCTTGCATACCATCCGAGATTGCAGTTGGTGCAGAATGCGGCCGCGGACGGTGATGGGAGTTACCCGGTTCTCTCATGTTACCCCCCTTCTGCGTGGCCTGCATTGGTTGCCGATTGCGCTCCGGGTGAGATTCAAGGTTTTAGTTTTGACATTCAAAGTCCTACACGACATGGGTCCCCAATATCTGAGGGAGCGCCTTCTTCCAATATCTAGTGCCGGCCGCCCTGTGCGGCTCATAGGCAAGGACTCTCGGGGTCCCATCGGCGAGTCAATGCCGGTTGGTATTTCCCGACGACGAGCCTTTTCTGTTGCGGCCCCCGACCTCTGGAATCAACTGCCTCTGGAGCTCCGTCTGGCCCCTGATCTCCGCACCTTCCGCCGTGAATTAAAAACTTGGTTGTTTGACCAACCGGGTTGTGACCCTCCTTGGGGAGGGATGTTTTTAACTTATTTTATTGTTGTGTTCTATATTTGGGCTTGTCGGTTTAATGCTTTTTTAAATATTTATTGTTCTATGTTTTTAGCTGTGAGCCGCCCCGAGTCTTCGGAGATGGGGCGGCATACAAGTTCAAATATAAATAAATAAATAAATAAATAAATAAAATTAAGTATATAGTCCTTTAACATAGCTTTCTGATATTATACCTAACAAAAATATTTCTGGTTTCAAATCTATATGCTGCTTAATCATCTTTTCCAACCATGTATGTATTTTCATCCAATATTTTCTTGCTTTCATACATGTCCACCACATATGATAATAAGTGATTTACACTTCCAACATTTGGTGGATATGTTGTTAAACATTTTTGCTAGTCTTGCCAGTGGCAAGTGCCACCTATAAAACATTTTATAGAGATTTTCCTTATATGCAGTAGCCATTGTCAGTTTGTAGTTCCTGTCGCAAAGTTTTTGCCATTTGTCTAATACTATGGTATGGATGCACCCAAGATTCCCCTCTGTACATACATACATGTATAAAGCCACAAATATTTCATCTATTTTTTTTACCACCCACATCCAACATAGTGTAAGTAGCCCTTCCTTCCTCTTTGGCCTCCCACAATAGAGTAATGAAATACAGAACCATTTCAGAATCAGAATAGAGCTGGAAGGCACCTTGTAGGTCATCTAGTCCAACCCCCTGTCCAAGCAGGAGACTCCACAGCATTTCTGACAGATGGCAGTCCAGTCTCTTCTTGAAACTGTCAGTGATGAAGCTTCCACAACTTCTCAAGACAAGCTGTTCCATTGGCTGAATGTTCTCACTGTCAGAAAATGTATCTTTATTTCCAGGTTGAATCTCTTCTTGATCAGTTTCCATCCATCCATTATTCCTTGCCTGGCCTTCAGGTGCTTTGGAAAACTGGTTGACCCCCTGCTCTCTGTGACATCCCCTCAAATATTGGAATACTGCTATCATGTCTTCCCTGGTCATTCTTTTCACAAGACTAGCCATGCCCAGTTTCTGTAACTGTACTTCACACCTTTTAGTCTCTAGTCCCCTACTCATCTTTGTTGCTCTTCTCTGTACTCTTTCTAGATCTCAGCATCTTTTTTGTATAGAAAACTTCCAGCTGTTCATCTGGCACAATTGGAAGTGAGGACCATGAGCTCTACAGCCCTGCTCTGAGCTCTCCCCATTGGAGGGCTCCATAAGGAGGTGGTGAAGTAAAGGGGATTGCTGTGGAGGTCGAGAAGAGCCCTGACTCAGAAATTCCCCCTCATCCGAAGATGAGGTGCAGTGGCAGCAAAATGGCTGCCATGAAGCTGGGAGCAGTCTGAACACCTAAGATAGTGCAGGAGTGAAGAGATGGTGAATGGTGTGTGAACACATACTTTTTGTTGAAATCTGACCACAAGGAATTTAAGGGGAATATATATCCAGAACTACTTATCAAAGTGGTGAACAGGCACCTAGGAAAAATACTGGAGAATTTAAGAAGTGACATTTTTTAAAAGAAAAATTTTTAACAGAAAATTGAACTCCCAAAGTAAAAAGATGTGGTATCGAGAAGGCATTTTTAAAATGCTGGAATCATGGACCTAAAATCTTTTTTATAAATACTGCCTACTTATTGGATTTATAATTTAAAATAATTAAAATCGGACTTGCTAGCAACATAGTAGAGAGGTTGAAACAGGCTGCGTGCCATCTGCAGATGAGAGGGCAACTGTGCAAGTCTGGGAATAACCATCTGAAGGGCTGAAAATACTCATTGGATTACATGTATCTACTCTAAGACCACTGGAAATTTGAATAACAAACAAGAATTTCAGTTAAAAGACCCTTGAATGTTATTGAATGTACAAAAGTGACTTGAAGAGTATGGAAAACACCCCGGTGCATTTAAATTTGATTTCACTGACTAGTGATGAAATAATAAAAATTGTGATCTGGTAAGCTCTGTTTTGAATCAACGAATCCTGGACAACTGGCTAAAAAGGAGAATTATTAAACCAAATAAGTACAATACAAGGTGGAAAGGAGCAGAGTTTTAAATGGAATGGAGCTGATGTTTCAAAGCATTAAGGACCTTTTCAGCAACAACATAAGGTGATAGTGAAAATATTTGATCGTAAAAACCAAAAAGGGACAAGGAGCAAAGACCAGGACAAGGAGCAAAGAAAAGAGCCATCAGAAGAAATGGGAAAAGCAGAACTGAGAAAACAGCAAAAAGAAGACAACAAAGAGGAGATGCTACTACAATTAATAATGATTAAGGAATTAAAACAGGAGGGAAATGTTTTAAAGGATTTAAAAAGGGAATGGGAGAAACAGGAAGATATCTGGGGAAAGAGATAGGGGCTAGAACATATAGCTTTAAAATTAGACAGTGGGAAAGGGTAGAGAAGGAGGGAAAGTTAGATTGCAGAATCAGAATATAGAGCTAGAACTAGATGAAGTAAAAGATTTAAGAGAAGAATATGGGAGGCAAGTAAAAAAAATAAGAATAAAACTTTGATGTGAACAAGAGATGATGGATAAAAAAACAAAGAGTAAATATCTTCCATGAATACATTTTAATAAATATAAGTGTATAAATGTTAGATTTATATAGGCTGGTTAACTATGTTGTATGTAGTCTGATAGACATTAGGATAATATTTTAAGATAAATATGAAGAGTGAAATATGGGAATTATGAATAAAAATTAATTGGAAAATTAGAGATTGAACTATTAAATATGCATAAAATATGATTAGCAGTCAAATGATAAAATTAAACAATGGGTGATTAGATAATGAAAGAATATATTTTAATGTAAATATGTGTATTAACAGTAGAAACATATGGATTGGATGGTTGGTAAGAACATGAATAGATGTCTTTTAAATGTTTAAATGATTGTGATTCCTACTAGAAGTGTACATTGAGATATTGGTTAATGAAAGAAAGAAGGATGAAATTTTAACACAAATGGAAGGAAATAAGGAAAATATGATTAAAAAGACACATCCTTGAATATTACAATGATATGGGAAAAATTAAAATTAAAAGAAATATAGAAATAAGAGGGGAACAATAGTACATATATATTAATAAATCAATATATATATATATATATATATATGTATGTATGTGTATGTATGTGTGTGTGTGTGTGTGTGTGTGTGTGTATGTTTTCGTAGATTTTCACGGGTAAAGGTATGTAGGTCTTGGTGTATTCAGGTCTTGTCCCGTGTAAGATTGAGAATACCTTGGCGATGTTTCGATGAGATCCCACTTGCCATCTTCAGGCTGGTGTCTTTGTGCCAAGCACAAAGCCGAAGACACCAGCCTGAAGATGGCTACTACTTCCTTCAGAACTGTGGGATGTAATCCATCAGGACCTGATGATTTGAACTCATCTAGAGTGGATAGGTATTCTCTTACCATTTCCTTGTCTATTTTAATTTATATTCATAATCTGCTATTACAGTTCTGTTTTTGATAGGTTTTGCTATTTTTTCTTTTTGTGTGAAGACAGTTGCAAAAAAGAATTAAGCAGCTCTGCTTTCTCCCTGCTATCACTTCCTTTTTTTTTGCAATATTTTTTTTTATTTTTATGTTTTTTTAAAACATCTCTTTAAATGAACAAAGTGGTTCCAGGTTTTTACATTTCAATACAAACATGACCATAGTTACATATTTAGTGTTCTTATCCAATTTCATATCATATCATTACCTATTCCATTTTTCTTTTAATATTCTCATACATCATTTAGCAATATTATCTATATTTTTAACCAATTTCTATATTCATTACAGACATTTTCTTGTATCCGTCATATTTGTAGGTTTTATCACATTATATTATTCCATTCATTATTCAGTAAAGTTCATCTTGATTTATATTATTCAATAGCTATCCCCTTTAATTGTCAATTCAATCTTGCCACCCATTACCTTATACATTTTCCTCATTTATTCCCTTAACTCATTATAGAAATTAATAACAATATAGCAATTTTTAATTACCATATTCTACATTAACAACAATAATCCCCTATCTACTATATATCATGTGTATGTATGTGTGTGTGTGTGTGTGTGTGTGTATGAATGATTCTGTTACATTATAATTCTTATATTTATTCAAAAATATTTATATAATGAATTATTTTCCCCATTTTATTTCATTTGGTCAATTATAAGAGCTAATAACGATATAATCATTTTTAATTCTCATGCTCCATATTCACTTTATTCATCACCTTATTAAATATTAATTAGTAATCTTATAGTAAATTCTTATTTCCATATCTGTTCCAGTTAAATAAATTGGACCTCAAGGTCTTGCTGTTAACATTCAAAGTCCTTCATGGCATGGGTCCGGGGTACTTGTGGGAGCGCCTCCTGCCAACATCAAATACCGATCACCCTGTGCAAGCACACAGGCTGGGACTTCTTGGGGTGCCGGCCGCACATCAATGTCGGCTGGCGGTGCCCCGGGGAAGGGCCTATTCTGTAGCGGCTCCCGCCTTATGGAATCAACTACCCATTGAGCTCCGGCTGGCTCCTGATCTCTCCTCTTTCCGGTGCAATCTAAAAACCTGGTTGTTCCTACAAGCTGGGCTGGACTGACCTCCTGGGGGGGGGGATTTAATTGGGTTTTTTACTGTTGGATTTGGCTTGTTTAGGTTTAATTTCTTTTTAAATTATTTATTGTTCTGTTTTTATCTGTGAGCCACCCCGAGTCCTTTCGGAGAGTGGCGGCATACAAGTCAAATAAAATAAATAAATAACTAAATAAATAAATGTCTAGTTTTAACAATAATTCTTTAAAAAAAATCAATTCCTAACTTCCTTTATATCTATATTCTTAAATACCAAAATACATTTCCATGCAGAATCCCTTTTCCTACTCATCTTTAATCATCATCTCTTGTTCTACTGACTATATAATTTCTTTTCAACTTAGCTTGCTTCCCATTTTCTATCATTTGTTGGTTCTTTCTCTTAATTTCCCTTCTTTTCCCTGCTATTTCCCTCAATTTCTTTCCCCAATTATTTGTTTTATCCCCCTCCATCTTTTGATCTTTTCTCTGTAATTCCTTCTTCTGCAATTTCTTCTTCCTTTGCTTAACCTTCCAGATATTTCCCCTTCATTTATCACATCAACCTTAAAATCTAAATTTTTACTCATTTTTTGTCCTTTCTTAATGGTCGTTGTCCCTTTGTTCTTTAAAGTTGATTTCTTCTTTGTTTAACTCCCCCCCTTTGGCTTTCTTTGTTCTTCCATGATTTGTGTCACCATTTCTAGTTTTTCCATTATAGTACTCCATATTTCTGAGCTTTTATCTATCATATCTTTCATGCTGTGCAGTTCCAGTCTTATTTCTTTATAGATTTCACTCATTTTATTTCACTTCTTCTTTTTCTTTCTTAATATTTATATCCAATCTGATTATCCTGTAGTTTATTTAAACCAGCATCTTTAAGTTTTAATTTTTACAGTCGATGTTTTATTTTCCAGTTTTATTCAGTTTTCTCCTTTTCAAACTATTTCAAAACCACCAGTCAGTTCCTGGGTAATATCTTCACGTGTCCCTTTACTGTAATGTTTTAATATTCCACTTTTTGGTTTTTTTTGTTATATTAAAGTTCCTTTTATTTCTTTTCATATTCAGATCTTAAGCAGACCAAACACTTTTCATAAAGTCAGTAAAATTTTTCTTTACCATTAGGTGGCAGTCTTAATTCAGTTTCCACTTTCCACCTTTTAGTTTTCTGCTTTTTTAAGCTTTTAATAACTTTGCTAATTCCCAATTATTAGCTGTTATTTTCTTTTTGAAATAGTCAATTCCAGAATTTAATCAATGCCTAATTAGTGCCAAATTCTGTATAATTATCCAAATCAAATTCTTAATCTGTTATAGTTGAATGTTTTTCTCTAAATTATTTCACATCCATTTAAATCTTTTCCAAAGTCCAATTTCCTAAATTTCTAATTTTTCCTCTCTCTTTCAAATCGCTGCTTCTACAATCCTTAACAAGAACTCTTTCCTTCTATTCCAAGGTTACCTTTTAATGTCCAGATATTTCACCTGGTCCACACACCATTCACTACTTCACCACTCCAGCACAACCTTAGTTCCCAGTTAGCCTTCCATCTTCATGGTAGCCATTTTGAGGCTACCGCTACAGCCCATCTTCATGCTTCCTAGCCAGGGAGGGAAGATGTGGCTACCTCGACCTGACAGGTGGTCTTCCCCTTTTTCACATCCCTACAGGGTGGCTCTGGTCCCATTCGGGACCCTCCAATGCCATGCATGATCAATCAAAGCCATGCATGATCACAGACTCCGATCCATCTTTGACAGAAAATGCCACCGGAAGTCCCTGCTGTCACTTCCTAATGAACTGATTGTTTTCTTGACTTTTTCTTGTTTTTTATATATTGAAAGAATTTTTTTAAATATTATTTTTGACATTTGTTGCAAGTCTTAGTTCATTCTGAGCCATACCATTCCTGACTTCATTTCTGCAGATCCAGGCTATATGCTGGTTTTCTGCCTTAGTTATGTATCCCTGTTTTCACTGTTTTATACTTATCCTTTTTGTCTTTCAGTTTATCAGAGAATTCTTTGTGTAACCATGCTGGTTTCTTCTTTGATTTCTTATTTTATTTTTTAAAGATTTTATTGATTTTCTATTGTTTACATTTTGTTAGTGCTTCATAAACACCATGTTGTCTGGGTTATTTAATTTGCTTAACAATACAGATTACATTCTTAATCTCCACCTTTTTTTTTCAACCACTGGTAAAATAAAGTCCATGTTAGATAATATTCTGTGTCTTCTTTTTGTTTAATCTTCAGCATAAATTTGTCCATTTCTGTACAGTCTAGTATCTTCCTAATTATCTCTTCATCTCACTATGCTTCTTCATTTTTCCAATATCGTGCAAATATAATTCTTGCTGCTGTTAATACATGCAATATTGAATATATACTTTGCTTATCAAGTTTTTCTGATGTTATACCTAATAAACATAGTTCAGGCATAAAATCTACATGTTTTCCTATCATCTTTTCCAACAATTTATGTATTTTTGCTCAAAATTATTTTGCTTTAACACAAGTCCACCACATAGGATAATATATGCCCATTTTTTATTACATTTTCAACATTTGCTATACATATTTTTAAACATTTTAGTTAACCTAGCAGGTGGTATAAAACATTTTATCTATAAAACATTTTATATAAATTTTCTTTATAAGAAATTGCCATTGTCAATTTATAGTTGTTTTCTCATAAGTTTTGCCATTTCTCTAGAATATATTATAACTCACTGTTGTCATTGTGTCTTTTACTTGCTTGTCCTCCATTTTCCAGTTTAATAAATATATATATATATTCTTAATTAATTTTTCATCAGAGTTCAACAATATCCGATCAAAGACTGTTCGTCTTTCATAAAAGGCATACTTTTTCATGTCTTTATCGTATCTAGATTATATTTGCAATTAAGGCCACCATGATAATATAATGCACTGGTCTTCAAGCTCTTGCTTAGATTTTAATTTCCCTTCAGTGTCCAAAATATTTTTTTATTTTTATTTTTATTTTATTTTTAATTACATTTATATGCCGCCCTTCTCCGGAGACTCAGGGCAGCTTACAATTTTGGGGATACAACCCAGTGTGCTCAGCAATAGCCTTCATTCCATTGTATATGCCTGCTTATTACTAAGCGGCATTTTTACAAGGTCAGCTAATTGCCCCCAACAATCTTGGGTCCTCAATTTACCTACCCCGAGAGGATGGAAGGCTGAGTCAACCTTGAGCCTGGTGGGATTCGAGCCTACAGCAGTTGTAGGCAGCTGGAACTTAAGTGCAGGCAATTAACAGCCTGAGCCACCAAGGCCCTATCTTTATATGTCACAATTTTTTTGAACTTCACCAGATTTGGGTATGTAAAGGTTTCCATCGTTGAGAGGCATTCTGGGAATTTCAAATAAACCTTAGGTTTTATTTTTTCCCATACAGATAATAGTGAGTTTCTTATATAAGTGATTTTAAAAGTATCTATAAATTTTACCATACTTCTCATACCATAAGAAGGTATGCCATCCCAGTTGTAAATCGTGTCCTTCTAAATATAACAGTCTCTTATGCCTGAGCATTATCCATTCTTTTAGCAATGTTATCAGTTGCATAAACAGTGTTTTACATGAGCATTTGTATAAAGGGGTCTTGATCTATCTGAACAATATTTTAATTTATACAGAAACCATGGAGGAACATGTAAGACTAGTGAGGGTAGTGCTTGAGAAACACCAAGCAGTGCAAACTGCAAAGCTCTCTAAGTGTGAATTCCACAAAACAAAATTAGACTATTTAGGGTACCAGGTATCCCACAAAGGGGTGGAGATGGACCCAGAAAAAAATGTAAGTGGTCCTAGAATGGAAGGCCCCTCACAAAAGGAAACAATTGCAGAGCTTCCTGGGGTTCACTAATTATTACAGGCAACTCATCCTTGCCTTTCCCAGACCACTCTGCCCATCACAAACCTCCTGAAAGCAAAGGAACTAAACCCAAGCAGATTCAGCCATTGAAATGGTCAATGGAAAGTCAAGCCACTTTCAAGAAACTGAAGTGGCTTTTTGCTACTGAACCCGTGGTTAAACACCCAGATCCTGACCAACCATTCATTATCCAAGTGGATGCTAGTGATGTGGTGGTGGGGGCAGTTCTTCTCCTTAAGTAACCTGCAGGAGGAGCTGCAACACCTCCTGAAAGCTCTCCAATGTAGAGAGGTGCTGGATGGTTTGGGAAAAGGAGTTGTTTGCAGTGCAGTAGTCACTTCTCACCTGGAGACAGTTCCTAGACTGCAGTAAAACACATTTTGAAGTTTGAACAGTTCAGAAAACCTTGGAAACCCTTAAAGCTCACTGGTAATTATCCCTCAAACAAGTGAGATGGGTACAATACTTCAACCAATTCAGTTTTACCCTTCTTTATCTCCTGGGTGGGGAGAACTTCCTGACCAAGGCCTTATCACAATTGCCCCAAATCAACAGCATGAAGGAGGAGGTAGTCAACTGGAGCATTCCATCCTGCCAGATGCACAGAAAAAGTAGCTGGTGACAAATTTCAGGCACTAAAAGGGGCTCTAACAGAATGAGTGGTTCAAGCTCCACAAGGGAGACCTCTCATTAAGGGACAATGGAGAGGAAATAGACTATATGTCAACTCTGACATATATGTGTCCACTAGTCAGTGGACCTTAGTCTTGCAGTGGTGTCATGGCACTAAAACTATGGGACACTTTGGATTTGTGAAGATCTTCCATTTCATTAGATGCCAGTTCTGGTGGCCATATAAGAAAAAAGGACATTGAGAACTATGTGGCTAGCTGCCCAATAAGTGCAAAAGATGCCCAGGTAAAACCCTGGAGTTGCTGCTGTCCATGGCCAGCCCCACAGTCCCTTGGAAGGAAATATCAGTGGACTTCATAGTAGAATTAGCTGAAAATTAGCTGCGGGGCATATGATGATTTGGGTCATCTGGGCCAACCTCCTGCCCTTTGCAAACATTGCCTACAATAACTCTGTGCACAGCAGCATGGGTTTTGCACTGCTCTGAGAGGCGACCAGCCTGGACTTTGCTCCTATGTAAGAGCTTCTCCAACACACTCCCAATATGCCTTGTTGGCATACTGGGTAAAAACTCTACAGAACACCTGCACTGCAGTCCACAAGGTATTAGATAAGGTGAGAGAGACTTCTTTTCCTTTTTAGCATGAAACATTTTGCTGCTTATCCAAGTAGCTTCTTCAGTCTGACTCAACTTTCAGACAATTCTGCCTGGATGACTGGGTATCTTCATCGACATGCTGTGTTTCCCCAAAAATAAGACCCTGTCTCATATTTTTTTGCCACCAAAAAAGGCACCAGATCTTATTCTCATGTCATCCACTGACTAACCTCACTTGTGTGCATCACCCCTGGCCTCCTTTTCACTGTCAGAGGCCTTCAGGAACTTCTTCTGCTTCTGCTGGCAAGGCTTTCCTGAAGGCCTCTGCTGCTGATAACAGAGTTTCGATCAATCCTGAGCCTTGTTATCAGCTATAGAGGCCTTCAGAAAAGCCTTGCCAGCCTTGCTGGCTGCAGAAGAAATGGGCTGGCAAGGCAGGTTGTGCAAGGCCTGGCTACAACTGTCCAAAGGTAAGTAGTAGGGTAGCTCCACCCCTCCATCTCCACCCTAGCTTAATTTTTACCCATTCACTCTGGAGTGGGCAGGATCTTAATTAGGGCTTATTGTGGCGGGGCTTATATTAGGTGCACATGTAAAACTCTTAAGATCCAGCTGTCTACAATTACTGTAGGCTCGAATCCCACCAGGCTCAAGGTTGACTCAGCCTTCCATCCTCTCTGGGTAGGTAAATTGAGGACCCAAGATTGTTGGGGGCAATTAGCTGACCTTGTAAAAATGTCGCTTAGTAATAAGCAGGCATATACAATGGAATGAAGGCTATTGCTGAGCACATTGGGTTGTGCTCCAAAAATTGTAAGCCGCCCTGAGTCTTCGGAGAAGGGCGGCATATAAATGTAATTTAAAAAAAAAAAACTCAAGCTAGGACTTACTTTCAGGGTAGGTCGTATTTTTGGGGAAACGGTATTTCTCCCTTGTAATTTATTTCCATTTCACCTAAAATAGAAGCAGGCTCTTTTTGTTGTCTGTAGTTATAGTGAATGCCAGGGGCTGCAGTGATTAGGACGTTTATGATAATTACATGCAGACGTGATACATGCTGGATATGTATTCAGGGTTTGTAGGGGTTTCCTGTGACAGGGAGAGTATATTTCTTTAAGACATGTTAAACTTATTAGAATAGTTCTATTTTAGTTTCCAAGTATTTCATATCACAAAATGGCAAGAAATCACATCACCAATTTTCAGCAATCTCATCATTAAAATTAAGTGATACAATCCCAGCATAGTGTGTATATGTGTGTGACAGGGGACAAAGTAAGGGATTATATACTCTTGTCCTAGAGAGTTCTTTACTAACTTCTTTTAGGCCTTATTTCTCCACCTTGAATCTTGGATCTGTCATTTCCTTGCCTACATACTTTTCTTCTGTTCATGGAGACCTTCCTGGACGTTCCCACATTCTGGATGAAGTCCAAATGAATTATATAGGTCTGCTAACATAAGTGTGCTACACAAGGAATGCATCATGTGGCAGGATCACTTCTGAGGAAGAATGGTGCTTTCCTGGGGGTGGAAAATGGAATTGTCATCATAGAATGAATGAATTGTGCAGTTTCTCTTTTGTAACCTGGAGAATAATTAAGATAGATGGGTAGATGAATTAGCTGTCCTGCAAGGTCAAAAGTGGATTGCCATATTACTCTATTATTTCACCGTTGTGCAGCCATCACCACTAACACCTTTTTCATGATATTTTGTACATCCGTACAAAAAAGGGGGGGACCGGCGAGAGAGAGAGAGAGAGAGAGATACAAATTGATCGTTTGCTGGTGAAATCAGTCTTCGTCATTGCCAGCAGTGCTTGGATTAATGGGATTGAAGGCTGCTGGAGGTTCAGGCAGAAAGACATGTGAAAAAACAAGAGAAATTGGCTTGTACCCTTGGGAATGGGATTGATGTGACTCTCACTGAGCTGTTGCTGTTGCTTCTTTCACCAACATTCTAAAGATGAAATTTGCTTGACACAAACTAGTGCCAAGAGTCTTAAAGATGGTCAGAAAATGAAGATCATCCTTTTCCTTTTCTTTCCTTAAGTGGAATGTTTTGCAGCCATAGAAACCTGACTGCTTGGCCATATTCTGCAACCAATTGCATCATAAAACAGAAGAGTCTTTCTGGATTAGGCCATATAGTCCAGCTCTTTCTGTTGTCTTCTAAAAAAACCTTACAAACACAGAGTGGCATCAGACATCTGAGAAGGAGCAGAAAATAAAGAGCACAAAAACTTCCTAGTCTTCCTTTACTTAAGATTATATCCTACAAAGATCACATTCTTCCCTTTGTTTGTATTTACCACCTTGCTTTGGGAAACTGTACATAGCAGTTCTCCTGCTCTCATGTTTTCTTGCTCTTTATATACAGGTGAAACACAAAAATTAGAATATCGTGCAAAAGTTCGTTTATTTCAGTAATGCAACTTAAAAGGTGAAACTAATATATGAGAGACTCATTACATGCAAAGCAATAGTTCAAGCCATGATTTGCCATAATTGATGATTATAGTTTACAGCTCATGAAAACCCCAAATCCACAATCTCAGAAAATTAGAATATGACATGCAGTCAATAAAACGATTGTACATAGAACAATATTGGACCTCTGAAAAGTATAAGCATGCATATGTACTCAGTACTTGGTTTGGGCCTCTATGCGGCGTGGCATGGAAGCTATCAGCCTGTGGCACTGCTGAGCTGTTATGGAAGACCAGGATGCTTCAATAGTGGCCTTCAGCTCTTCTGCATTGTTCGGTCTCATGTCTCTCATCTTTCTCTTGGCAATGCCCCATAGATTCTCTATGGGGTTCAAGTCAGGTGAGTTTGCTGGCCAATCAAGCACAGTAATCCCATGGTCATTGAACCAGGTTTTGGTGCTTTTGGCAGTGTGGGCAAGTGCCAAGTCCTGCTGGAAAATGAAGTCAGCATCCCCATAAAGCTCATTTGCGAAAGGAAGCATGAAGTGCTCCAAAATCTCCTGGTAGACAGCTGCATTGACTCTGGACTTAATGAAACACAGTGGACCAACACCAGCAGATTACATGGCTCCCCAAATCAACACAGACTGTGGAAACTTCACACTGGACTTCAAGCATCTTGCAGTGTGTGCCTCTCCATTCTTCCTCCAGACTCTGGGTCCTTGGTTTCCAAATGAGATGCAAAAGTTGCTCTCATCAGGAAAGAGGACTTTGTACCACTGAGCAACAGACCAGGTCTGTTTTTCTTTAGCCCAGGTAAGATGCTTCTGATGACATTTGAAGCCCATGTCCAGGATCTGTCTGTGTGTGGTGGCTCTTGATGCACTGACTCCAGCCTCAGTCCACTCCTTGTGAAAGTCCCCAACACTTTTGAATGGCCTTTTCCTGACAATCCTCTCCAGGCTGCGGTCATCCCTGCTGCTTGTGCACCCTTTTCTTCCACTCTTTTCCCTTCCACATAACTTTCTATTAATATGCTTTGAAACAGCAGTTTGGGAACATCCAACTTCTTTTGCAATTACCTTTTGAGGCTTTCCCTCCTTATGGAGGGTGTCAATGATGGTTTTCTGCACAACTGCTAGGTCAGCAGTCTTTCACATGATTGTGATTCCTACTGAACCAGACTGAGAGAACATTTAAAGGCTCAGGAACCCTTTACAGGTGTTATGGCTTAATTAGCTGATTAGAGGAGGACACTTTGAGCCTAGAATATTGCACCTTTTCACAATATTCTAATTTTCTGAGATTGTGGATTTGGGGTTTTCATGAGCTGTAAGCCATAATCATCACAATTATGGCAAATCATGACTTGAACTATCTTGCTTTGCATGTAATGAGTCTGTCTCATATATTAGTTTTACCTTTTAAGTTGCATTACTGAAATAAATGAATTTTTGCATGATATTCTAATTTTTTGAGTTTCACCTGTAATCCCTTCCATCCCAATCAATGTAGAAGCTCAGATTCTAGGTGGAGGGTTCAAGTTTCTTCTTGAACAGATCTAGTAAAGGGAAGCCCATCACCTCAATGGGTCATTGATTCATAACTGTTCTTATTGTTGAAAATTTGTGAAACATTTAATTCTCATTGAATTCTCATACATCTTTCTGAAAGTCTATATATCCTCCTCTCTGGTATGAGACAGTATAGGTCTTGGCCTATTATGTGACATTGAGTTTTGAAGAATATTACTAGTCCTCGATTAAGAGTTATCACATAATCTTTTATAAAATGTGCTCAGAACTGGACAGAATAATTGGGTTAGTGACTGACAAATATAGAAGATAGTGAAACTGTTCATAGAATCATAGAATTTAAAGGTTGCAAAGTATCTTGGAGATCATGTCATTCTGCCCAATGCAGAATTCAAGCCAACCTTCAGTTGTGGAAATTTTCTTTCAAGGGAGTTAGTTTCTTAGGGTTCATCTCATCTCTTTACCCCCTTCTGGTCCTTGAAGGCAGACATGAAACTGGTGAGAGGAAATGGGACCCCTGGAGCCAAATTTGTAATAATCTATTTCTTAATGAAAGGCCTACAATTACAGAATTATGGAATTTTAGAGTGGGAAGGGACCACTGAGTTAACGCAGAAATGTCTGCCAGACCTCTGCCACTGAAAGTATTAACATGGGCTTCCATAGTTTGCTCATTTTGAAAAAGAATGAAAAAGAATGCTTAAATGTTTCTTACCTGCAATTCCATCATTTTGAAAAAAATGAGGAACTGCAGAAAGACTAACAATGAAAAAAAATGCCCTGATCCAAGGTTCTCACCTGATTTCTAAATTAGTTCACCAGAGAAGGTTTGAAATGATCAGGTTGAGATTGCCTTAAGCACTCAGAGTGTGTGCTGACTCAATGGAATACTTTGGTACCACAACTTTTCTTTTTTGCTATTTTTTAATGCACAAAACACTGTAGAAACAAAATGTTACAGTGGACAGCTATTAACTTTAAAAAAAAGAAATTATTGTCTTTAGCAATACACAAAACCTCTAGGTAGATGATAAGAATGTATGTTTGTTTGTTTTGGTGAGTTCAATCAGCCTCCTCTACAGATAACTTTCTGGACAAGTTGATGAAGTTTCCTTAGCAAGATTTTTGAAAATGATTATCTCCTCCTATACTGAGATAAAGTTATCAATCCAAAGTCCCACAACTGGTTTCATTAGAATCAGAAATTCATGTCTCCCATTTCTAGTCCAGAACTTTAACTAAAAGTTGTAATGGACTTTAAATTACAATGCCATCATGTATCATCTTTTTCTTTATTGTTTTTGTTTGACATGACATTTGTTCCTTAGAAATGAGGCCTGGACACCCTGTTTTAATTTTTTTCTAATGGATCAATGGAGCAGCAAAAAATTTGTCATTCTGTGACAATGTTTTGATAGAATCATTAATTATATAATCAAATCTTAATTAGACAAAGAAGCAAAGTTTGATCTGTTCTTATGACATGAAAATATATATACTTAAATCCCATTTAACAGATAGCTTAACTCATATGGTACTCAAAGTTTCTTGTTTAAAAGCAAGGGATTAATCATGTACAATAGAAATACAAATGGAAATCCTTCCAGTTTAAAAAACATAGATAGTTGAAAAAGATCATGAGAGATTATGAAATAGTATGAAAACCATGAACTGATAAGATAAAAAGAGTTGTGATTTTCAAGCTGCTCTAAAAAGCTGATGTCCACATTGTGTAATGGTGCAAGTTTCTGCAAGATAATTTTGGATCTCTCTGGATCTCTTGCATTCAAACTTAACTAAGCACCAGAGAATTTCAGCATTTAAATTGCTGTGAAAAGAATGGTTATGGCTAAGAGGGAAATGAGTGCCAAGCATGGGAAGATGTATTAAAAAGATTGAAGTGACACAGAGACTAACACAAAACACTTAGAACAGAACTAACCTAGGTAAAACAATCGAAAGTGAATTGAGCAAAAGTTATTCTTCTTAAGCCAACTAGTGACTTTATGACATATCCATGTAGCTTGATAATAAAAGGTAAGTGGTTGGCCATGACTTTTTTCAGTATGTTTTTCAATTTCCCAGCCTAATCTATAACTTTATTATTTCCTGGTACTCTTTCTCCTAAATATTAATCAAGTCCATCAAACGTGTCAGCAGATTTTACATTTAAAAAGTCAAGATATCAGTCATAGCAGTTTGATTGAAGGCCTGTGACACCTAAAAAACAGGTAGAACTTCAGTTGCATCATCAACTACAGCTAAGTTTTTCCTCAACTACAAATTATATTGCAATTGAAAACCAAACAAACAATTCCTGAATCATTAATAATTCAGAGGGGCTTCTGTTCATTGAGGCACTAGGCATTACATGCTGTACTAATAGGAATGTATCAATGCACGTTTGCCAGTCTCCAGGGCCCATTTGGGATAATACCTCCTTTGTGGCTTGCACCATCCGCTCTGCCTGTCCATTCCCAGTGGGGTGAAAAGAAGAGACTAAAGCATGGTGAATCCCTTCTTCTGCTAAGAACATTTCAAATGGTGTGGCTGTAAATTGTGACCCATTGTCCAAGACTAGGATGTCTGGTAGGCCATGCATTGAGAATAGTTTTCTCAATACTTTATAATTGCTTCAGCATTTGTAGATGGCATGAGCAGAATTTCCAGCCATTTTGAATAGGCACCTACAATGACCATGAATGTTTGCTGTGGAAAGGCCCTCTAGACCAGGGTGCTTTGATGACTGCCATTTCTGTGCTGGGGTGGATGGGTGCTGGCCTTGATTCCTGGCATTGACTACAGGTAGCTACCCATTCTGCTATGTCCACCATACATGGTTTCTAGCTAGGGTTTTCATTCTTATGATACTCAGATGACCAATATGCAATAATTCCAGGATTTGTTGTCTTAGTTTTGGTGGTACAATTACCCTCTCCTCCCACAACAGACACCCCTTTTTGGGCCGATAGTTCATGTTGTTGGTTATTAAAATGGTTGGAGGTCTTCAGTTACTGGCCCCTTAGGCCATCCCTCCCAACCCACCTCAGTATTTGAGCCAAGGATTTATTCCTTGCAGAGTGGTGTACAATCTCAACTGCTGTAATAGGGCTGGGTAATTCCTCAATGAGGAGAATGGTTGTGGCAAGGGCTGGGTCTTCCCAGCTTTTCCAGTAACGGGCAGCGACTGAGTGTATCGGCATGGCCCAGGGATGTCCTTGGTCAGTGGATTAAGTGATAATTGTAGGTCACTAGGAAAACCATCCATCTCATTATACGAGATGATAAGATATTCGGGGTGGGACGGTCCCCAGTGAGTAGTCCTAGAAGTGTTTTATGATTGGTCACTAGTTCAAAATGTCTACCATAGAGGTACTCATGGAACCACTTTACCCTGGCAACTGCAGCCAGTGCCTCCTTGTTTAACTGGCTTGTAGTTTCTTTCAGCCCCAGAAAGTGTCCTTGACACTATTTGTAGATGGCATGAGCACAATTTCCAGCCATTTCAAATAGGCATCTACAACGACCATGAATGTTTGCTCGTGGAAAGGCCCTCCAAAATCTACATGTATCCTAGACCAGGGTGCCTTTGGTGACTCCCACTCCTGTGCCAGGACAGATAGGGGTGCTGGCTATGGGAGCCACATCCTGTGGCTGAGGATTGCTCTGACCCCAAAAGGTGAGGCATCACAGGTGAGGGTGACTGGTAGCGACTCTGAATACTGGACTAGTATGCTGTCAGAGGACAAAAGTTTTTTGACAGCCGCGAAACTGGTGGCTTCTTTATGGCCCCAGGTCCATTTAGCCTGTTTACCCAGGAGTCTGTGCAAGGGTTTTGCTACGGTTGCTTTTCTTGGGAGAAAAACACTACAAAAATTTAGCAGTCCCAGGAATGCTTGTAATTCAGTTTGGTTCCTAAAGGTGGGTGCTTCTTGTATAGCCCTGACCTTTTCTTTGGTAGGGTGTAACCCAGAGCCGTCTATTAAATAACCTAAAATTTGACTCTGGGTACTGCAAACTGACATTTCTCCCTTTTTACTTTTAACCCCGCCTCCTGAAATCTGCTTTCGGTTGTTTGGTTTAGTAATTCTGCATTGTTTTCTGCTGTAATTAATACATCATCAAAATATGGAATTACTCTCAGTATTCTGAGTAGGAGGCACTCCACGAGGCTTTGAAATAGTCCTGGAGCCATACTCGTGCCAATTTGGAGCCTGCAGCATTTAAAGGCTCCTCAGTGGGTCACAATAGTTTGAGCCTCAGCAGTGGCATTGTCCACTGGGAGCTGTTGGTATGCCTGCAGCAAGTCTAATTTGGTGAAAAATTTCCCCTTTCCTAGTGATGCAGCAAATGCTGCACTACTGGCACGGGATAGGCATTCTGCTGCAAGGCCCTGTTGAGTGTACATTTTTAATCCACACATATGTGGACTGAGCCATCCAGCTTTACCAGGGTCATTATAGGGGTTTCCCATTTTGCATGGTCAACTGGCTGAGTACTCCCTATACAATTAATTTGTCTAGCTGACTATCTATTTTGGGGTGTAAGGCAAAGGGCATCCTGCGAGGCTTAAGTCATATGGAGGCAACTTGAGGGTCAAGATTAAATGAAATAGGGGTCCTCACATACTTGCCTAATCCTTCATCAAAAATGTCCACAAATTCCTGGATCAGTTCTTTTATGCTGTCATCAGGTATTGCATTGATGCAGTCACCCTGAGTTCCAAAGAATCAAACCAGTCCAGACCGAGCAGGCTGGGCAAGGTGCCTTCTACAATGGTTAGTTGTAAGGGTCCTCTGAATTTTTTAAATGCCACTTGGAAGGTTCCAATCCCCAGGACAGGGATATGGTTCCCTTGATAGTCTTTCAGGTGTATGTGTTGGGTTCTTAGTTGTCCCTTGGTGATATTAGGCACCAGCTTCTTCATTGTGGCCCATGAGACAATTGACAGGGATGATCACATGTCAACCTTCATGTCACATGGTGTGCTCTCAATGGAAACATTGATGGTGATCTTTGCGGTGAGATGGCTTGTCCAATTGTTGTTTGGAATGTCATTTTTGGCTCAGCATACTGTTCTTCCTTCTTCCGCAGTTTCCAGGCTTGCCCATTTTTAAACCCCATCTATGGGGTGGTTTGACTTGTGCAGCAAGCTGCTGGTTGACTAGCTCAGCAGACTTGCGCCAAATGCCCCTTACGATCGCAGTGTTGACAAATGGCATCTTTGAATCGGCAATTTGATCTTGGATGGCTCCTGCCACATCCAGCGCATGCGGCCAGGGTAGCATTTGATTCGGTTGCCTTCTTACTCATTTTAAGGTGGCAGACATCGTCTTCCTCATTTGTCAAATCTTCATGTTCAGTATTGTTTTGACGTGCTGTGACAGTTCGGCATGAGGAGTTTGGGCTTTTATTTTTTTGAATTGCTGCCGTTTTCTTAATCAATATTTCAGTAGCTCGAGCTTCATCTAGCACTGTCTTCAGTGTGAAGTTGGGCTTCGTGAGCAGACACCATTGTAGGTTTAGGTCTTTTACTCTGCATACAAGCCTGTCCAGTAGTATTTCTTCTAAATCATGGAATTTGCAGTACAATGCAGCCTTTCACAGTGCTGCAATGCAATCATGGATAGACTCGCCCTCGTTCTGGTTCTGGTGATGGAATTCATGTTGTCTGATGATATTAGATGGTGCCAGTGCATAGTGCATTCTGAGTGCATTTAGGATTGTAGCCCAAGCCACTGTTTGCACCATGGCAGGGGCCATCAGCACTTTAGCGGTATCAAAAATTTCTGAGCCGCAGTTGCTCAGAAACAAGGCTCGCTTCCTATTATCCAAGAGTTCCTGAAGGTTGTTAGCCTCTAGAAAACACTCAAATCTTATAAGAATCCCAATGTTCTATGGCTAGGTTGAAGGGTGTGTGTGGAGTGTTCATGGTCATCTTTGGGGAAACTGAAGTCAGGCTGTCTGTGCGTGAGTCTCTTTTCTGGCGACCATTTGCTGCTTATTCTGCTGCTCTTAGTCAGCTCTTTTTGTTACATTTCTTCCAATTTCATCTTCATCACCAGTGTTATGTCATGGTGAAGGAAGAGATGGAGATGCTGCTAATATTCATACTCTTTATTATGGAGCACATCGCAGCAAAACACCCATCTCACAGTTCTCCTTTTATAGGAGCTGTCAGACAGTTCAACCAATCATTTTAAAGTATTCTCCTGCCCGATAGGTGGACCAGAGTGAAAACTACTCCCTAGGTTAGTATGTAACACCTGGATGTTTGTTTTTTTATGGATGGCCATCTTAAGCTCAATGTCCTGAACATTTTGAGTGTCCTCATGTTTTTAAAAGGGGACTATATTTTTTAATTTCAGATTTATCTCATTCTATTGCATAAATTGCCCTACTTTAGCCAGGGTAGAGAGTGGTAGAATGGTATCAGCAAATAGTGAATGATCCCATTGAAATAAGGCAGTTGTTTGATGCCTGATGCTATGAATGTTAGAGGAAGATAGCTATGTTAATCTATGAGAGAAAAGTCATGGGTCTGGTAGCACCATTTCTATGGTACCCTTTATTAAGAAAGCATAAACTTTGTGAACTCACAAAAGCTTATGCCTTTTAATAAAATGTATTCGTTGGAAAAGGTGCTACCATGCCTTTTGATGCATGGATGAAATAACTATGTTTCTGACCTCCGCTCCTTTCACCGTGGCCTAAAGACTTGGTTATTCGAACAAACTGGCCTGGACTGAGGGTGGGGGGTGTTTAGTTTTAAATGTTTTGTGGATTGGGTTTTAAATATTTATTTGGTCTAAGTAGTTTAATTATTTTTAATTCTTTTAACTTTTGTATTGGGTGTTTTTTATATGAGCCGCCCTGAGTCCTTCGGGAGATAGGGCAGCATATAAGACCAAATCAATCAATCAATCAATCAATCAATCAATCAATCTTACAATACAATACAGATAGTCCTTGAATTATGAATGTAATGATTCTGCCCATTCCTTTTGTAACCTGAGTATTCATGAGAGTCAATCTTGTACCTTGAACAGGATCACTCCCTCCTTTCGTCCATGCATTTGCTAATTGAATGCAAGGCTCATTAAGTGCACATGAGGTATTTCTGGGTGGGGAAGGCCATGGGGGGCCTATTGATGGAACAGGCCACCTGCCTAAGACTACCCAAGGCCTTCCTGACCCACTGAAATACTTCATTCTCCCCACAATTGCTTCGTCCCCAACCTGCCATGCTGGGTCCCTTACCTTGTGAAGATCTAGCAAGATGTCTCCTCTCCAACCTCTCAGCCTTTGTAGTTCTGTTTGGGCCTCCGCAGGCTTCACCAGGCAGGTTGCCGGCCAGAATGGAGCTTCTAAGGGACAGATCTGACCTTCTAACACTCTGTTTGGGCCTCTATGGGCCTCCCCCAGTCCACTGCAGGCCAAAATGGAGCTTCCAAGGGATGGATTTGGCCCTCCAATGGTCCATTCAGCCCTCTGCAGGCCTCCCCCAGCCCACTGCAGGCTGAAATGGAGCATCGGAGGACTGGATCTGCTCTCTAGAAACTCCATTTTGGCCTGCAAGGAGCTGGGGGAGGCCCATGGAGGGCCGAACAGAGCCAGTAGATGCCAGCTAGTTTTCTCTACTCCTACATGATCAACAATCAGGTGGGTGCCAGAAAAGAGTTTGGTTTTCCCCTCTGCTGTTACAGAAGAGAAAGAACTGTTTTGTTTCAGGGTTGGTGAGTAGAGGAGAAAGGGAAGAAGGAAACTTAATTCTCCATGCAATCCACCTCTGTAGCCCAGCTCACTCTGTTCCTCTTTCTGGTAACACAGTGATCTTAGTTAGGAAAGGAAACAGATTCTGGCTTCACATTCCACTGTTTTGTCCATTTCCAACTTGCCTCTCATTTGGCTTTTAAAGAACCTCCATCTCAGCTGTTGCTCTTCAGATTAAACTCATTTCTGCTCTCCATCTTACTTATCATGATTCTCTTGATTAGAAAGAGAAATGGTGACTTGTTGCTCAGTAGTTCTTCTTTATCCTTTACTTTTAGGAATTTTAGGAAAGATGGTTGGAATAGGAATTTTCCCTCCCCATTTTTCTTAACGAACTGATGTTAGTTTCCCATCCAACAGTTATCCTCATTTTAGAGACTGATAACTGAGTTTGGCTTTCATTCTCTATTTTGAGTTCAAAATGTGGCTGAAGAGACTCATAAAATTGAAGGAGGTTTCCCATAGGAGCCTGCTGTTTGCTATCCCCATTCCCTGCCTTTCCTTTGAATAGAATCATCTTTCAGATTTTTCTTAAAAATGTTCTCTGGAGGTGTTCCTTTGGGGTTCCAAGACCATGGAGATCCCTCTCCAAAAAAGCAAAACATGAAACCATTCTACACTGATCTTGAAATGATCCTTGCACAGTCCTAAAGCACATTAGAAAGGGAAAGGGAAGGATGTGGACCTTTCTGCACTTGGACACCCCTTCACACAGATTCTGCTATCCAGTTTCAGCTGATCCTCAGCTTGCCTTCCTCTGTTTCCTATGTGGTTTGCAGGAGCCAGCCAGCTGAAGCTATATGGCAATGGCAGCCGCTCTGTTCTTAGCCAAGAACCCTGTGAAATTAATCCACATCTCACTGAAATCCTACCCAGCATTCGGGTCACTGCCTCATTTCAGCACAGCGAAAGGAGGGATTCCACCATGATTTATTACTGGCCCCAATGCACATATTATTATGAAATGAGTTTATTACACTCTAAATCTCCTGTTAATGTGCTACTGTTTTAATCCCTTTATCCAATTTTCAGTCTCTCAGGCTTGGCTGCCATTCACTTGCACAAAACTCTCCATTCTGAAGGTTTTATTGTGCGATATCCATATTCATTTATCCTGCTTTAAGGCTATGGGGGGAGGATTGGAGAGGGAAGAATATGGATGAAATAGGAATGAGGAAGACTGTAGAAGCAGCAATTTAAAGAAAAAACTAAAAGAGGAGCAGAAAAAAAAAGAGAAACAAGGATTGGAAGAGACAGGTTAGAATTAGCCATGCTGGAGGAGACTTGGCGGGACAGGATGACTGAACCTAGGCTTAGCCATGGATCTGAACTCCTTGTAGGGCATGATCTCAAAGTCAGATAATGAGGGACAGTTTAAGAGTGGGGTTACTGTAGGATATATTCTATTATTAGCAAAATATTACTTAGGAAAGATTCTTCAGAATGCCTGTTCTGGAATGCACTTCCCAGTCCTTATATGTGAGTGTTGAACCTTGCTATAGAGGCAGAAATGGGAGGGTGCATCTTTAAAGACATGCTCAAAAGAAGTGGAAGACACACCCAAATCTGTAGCCACCTTGTCTAAAAGTAAAGGAGTCATTTTGATCTTTGTCATATGCAGTCACAAACTGTTTACTCAAGTAGACATGTAGGGTAGAATCTTTGAAGTCAACCACTTTATCTAGAATTTTCCCAGACTTCAGGAAGGTTTAAAATATGGAAACAGCCTAATAAAATATAACCCCACTGGTGTTATAACCCCATTAGGCCATTGGACTTACTCTTTCCTCAGGAATCAGAGGATCACTGATGACAATGGAAGATTTTGCTTTAGCCCAGTTGTCACAGGGCAGGGGGAGGAAAAGAGATGGTAATATACACTTCCTTGTATACAGGAAAGAAAAATAAAGCAAAGGAGAAAGACAAGGATACAAAATATATATTAGGTCCCAGTGCTTTCTATGCAGTAGATTTCTCTTGATTTTTATGTCTCGTTACCATCCATTGTGCCATACTGAAAAGTGACAGTGTATCTGGGAGTAGGTGCATGAGAACAGAAGTGGGAAATCATTGACCCTACTTTGTTAGGAGACAAGCTCAGGCAACTGTAGAGCAGAAAAAAGGAAAGAATCTGTCTTCAGTGACATCACCCTTTTTCCTCCTCTCCCTCTAGATCTAGCAAGTTTCCCTGGGTTTCCTTTCTCTGACCCCATCATTGTTCCCTTCCTTCCTTCAAGGGTGCCTCCGCTTGTCTTCCACCTTGGCTTTTCATCACATCCTTTTTCTCTCCTTCTTTGGCATTTTACAGCCCTCATCTCTTCTACCGTCCGTTCCGAACTGGGATCTCCACCACAAATTGTCCTTATTCTATTTTAAATGTGAAGTTTGGCTATACAAAGATGAATGGTAAATGGAAACAATTTATGGGTGAGAATTAGATTTGGTTTAGAGTCGGATTTGAGTGGGAGCTAAGGAATTAATTAAGGTTGACCCCCCCTGATATTCCCTTAGCTTGATTTTGAATTAGTAATCTAAATAGTACTTAAAAGTTGCACAGTCCCTAATCGCATCCCCGCTTTCTTTTCCATGTTGTCTTTCTTTTGCCATCACATCATCTTTTGCCTGACATCTTCTCTTCTTTGTTCTTCTTCCTTCCTCCCAGCCTTTTCCTCCCTCCCATTCTGGCTTCTTTTGCCTTCTCTCTGCAGCTCCCTGTGATGTCAAGCAGTTCCTTTTCCACTCTGACACAGAAGCCCTGTACCACTTCCAAGGCTCCTGCTGTCAGCTGGGGAATAGATAAAGATAAATGATATTATGTTAAATTCCACTTAATGACAAATTTTTAATTTTCTGAACATGGTCATTTTCTGGCTAGTGAATCAAGTGTAGGGAGCTAATTACATGAAGATCTGAACAAAAATAACTCCTAATTTTCAAGGATAATGGAAGAGAAATGTTGGAGATTAATGGCACTATTTATCTTTTTTAAATTTCTATCTTTCTCTGTGATAGCAGTGCTCCCCAAGGAAAATATTCATAAAATGAAATTGAAGTCGTAACTTAATAGGTTATTAAAATTTTTGAGTGCATATCACTTTCCTTCCGCCGCACTGTAAATTTAAATTGAAGTTTGCAGCTCCCCGAGTCACCAGTGGAGGTTTTTTTTATGATGGCACAATAGAGGGAAACATGCATCTTTGTCAAGAGGTATTTGCTATTCTAATTTTATGGCAGGCCGGATTATCAGAAAGGAATGTCAGAGTACGGGGAAGCTGACAACACCACAGCCTTAAGCCATGTGTTTCCATTAGTGCCCAAAGCCGTCCAGGGGTTTCTCTGGACCGTTATTTTCCATTTCAGTCTTTTATCTTGATTTAAAGTGAGGGCGCTGAAAATTCAGCTCCTGTCATTTTTCTCTCCCTCCCAACATGCACATTGTTACCTCTCTCTCTCTTTCTCTCTCTGCCTGCCTCTGGTCACGCTTCTCTTTCTCTCTTGATGTTTTCTCCCTTTTTATCGGATCATTCTTGGCCAGTAGAAAGAAAGCTGGAAGTCTTAAGCTGGTAATACCCCAGGCTGAGACTCTGGGGAAAGTGCCTCCCTGCCCCAACCAATAGCCCGTCACTCCATCACTAGACGAATGAGCAGCTAGGATGTGATTCCATGCCACATGTGGTCAGAATCGCTACTTTCTCTTCCTGAGCCCAGTTCTTCTGCTTAGGAACTCTAGAATCCCCTGGGAATGATATGATAACAGCAACAAAGATCATGCTTTGGGCTAGAACCAGGGATACTGCTACTCTGAACTGCTCAGTTGCTAATGTGAATACCTTCTGTGAAATAAATCTGCTTTCCACACTTTTATCAGTTCAGCCTGCAGACATGTCAAGCAAATTGTAGATCAATAGAAGAGCAAAGTTGCTGGGAATTGGAATGTGCAGAAAGATTAATAAGGAGCACTTTTATTGCAAAAGGAAAGCAATATTTGAGTTGCTATCATAGCAGTGGCATAATTATTAACCTGCATAATTATTGATGGTTATCTGTATAATCCTGCTTTCACATCACGCTAGCCACTGGCACAGAAGTTATGTTGGACGGGCCCTGCTGCTCTGGCCATTAGCTTTTTTTTACTGGACTGATTTCCTCTCTGTTCTTATCAGAACCAAACATCTTGAAGATTTGCTTTATCTGATTAGGGTATGTTTGTCATGTTATATGCAAAACTGCAAAAGCCCAGACTATTTTTAGAAGGCTCAGTCAATTAATCAGAGAGTAAAATGAGCTTTTATCTAAACTCATCTGAGCCAATTTTAATAGGTCAATTATGGAAACATTTTAGTACAATGCTAGTGGAACAGGAACATTGGTTCATAAAAACAATAGTGTATATTCTATTTCTGACTAAAACACTTCCATTGAACTAAAAAGACACTCTAAGGTACCTCAGGCTAGGTTGTAGCTGAGAGACCTATTTGGGGTTCAACCAACAAGGTACCTTGGCTTGCTAGCATAGAATTATGCCCTTTGCCCTCTTGAATGGCTGAATAAGAAAGATTCATTATCAATGACAGGATATTCCTGACTTTATTCCATCTTCATTCTTTTTATCTGGATTTCCCTTCTTACATGAAATTGGGAAAACTTAAAAACAATGGCTCTTCAGAATTTACAGAGACATAAAAAGGTGGTGATGGAAAGAAGTTGGAAAGAGGTTATTCCACTTTCTGTCCACCTGCAATTATCTAGTGAAAAGACATAGGTGTGAGTCAAAGCAAGGGATCAGTCTGGGAAGAAAAAGGAAATAACTGACTTTGTCCTCTGCAAAAATTGTGGTGTATTTCTTTATAAATCTTATGGAGAACAAGAAACTGTTAACATTATGAAATCCTAATCTTATGTCCAATCCATATAAACCGTATGTTACAGAAATGTCATTTCCCTCCAAGGGTCTTTTTGCAAGGTTACCGATTCCTGGATAAGCATTGGTTGAATACCCAGAACATTTTTACCAGTTGGAAATGGAATGCACACAAATAGCATTACGATCTAGCATCTTCTCCTAACATGAAACAACAAGCTAGTGTTGTAATAGTATATGGGACTGACCATGAGAGACCAGACAAAGAGATACTGACTAGAAATGGTCAGATAAGAGAAAGCATAGCAAGAGGTTCTGGAGGAAACCTCCCGTAGGTTGTCAGACTGTAAAATAGGAAAATTGTACTTTTAGATTTGCAAGATTCTGTTAATGTAGCTTTACAGTAAGGTGGAATTAGCTCATCTGTTGTTTTTCCTGTCTGGTTTACCTGATAAGGCTGAGAAGCATGTAGAAACTACTTTAACTCTCAGGATGGAACATGCATCCAGATGATGGTGGTGGTGGTGGTGGTGGTGGTGGTGGTGGTGGTGAAGAAGATGATGACCCCACTTTAATTTATTTTTAGCAGCAAACTTGAATGACCATAAACAGTTCTGTGACTTCTCTAGTAAGGGGCAATTTTTAGAGAGAATCAGAAGCAAAATCAGAAGTGCTTTATTTTTGCATTCTAATTTTTTTTTACCAGAGTGATTTTTCCAATAGGGTAGTGGAGAAGACTATTTGTGGCATTTGGAGCCAGAAGAGGGAGGAAGGAAGGAAGGAAGGAAGGAAGGAAGGAAGGAAGGAAGGAAGGAAGGAAGGAAGGAAGGAAGAAAGGAAGGTAGGAAAGCTCTCCTGCTGTCTTTTCTAGTCATTGAAAATTCTTCCCATTAGAATGAGCTTGTGACTTTTAGTTTCCTCCCACCACCTTTGTCCCCATCAACATCAATATTTTTTTAAAAAATTCAATTTAACAGATTGCCAGGCACCTGAGCAGAGCCTACTACATTCCTAAATTTTGTAACATGCTGCAGACATTACTAGATGCTCTAGCATTTAAATATATTTAGGATCAATACAGAAAATGTAGCTGCCATGTGGAGAGTTTTTGGCAACATTCCAGATGACAGCCATCACACTGGGAGGCATTTTTTATTCAAGCCACCTTTAAGTTAAAAAGGAAATAAAATCGTCAAATATTTATGTTCCCTATGGCAAGTCACAGCTGCCCACAAGCAGAGTTACTTTACCATACTACATAAAGCAGCAAGTGGAAGCACCCCTTGTTACTTGTGGAAGTTGTTTTTCAGTCTCACAACTATGGATGAGGAGATGGCTGAATGGGCAGGGGTGGTTTCCCATGCACAAAAGCCGGTCCACCGTTTGGACTAAAGCACTTTCAAGGTCCTCTTCCAAAGAGATCCTCAAAACCCTTCATGCACCTGCATTATGCTTTGCTGGAATATTCTTTCAATCAGAAAGAAGCTTTCCTCATTCAAAATGCAAGAAAAAAAATCCTTCGACTCCATTAAAATAGAGAAAAGTACTTTTACTGAGTTTGAAGTGATAGCAACAAAGGAAAAGCAAGAACTGAAGCAAATAGGTGAAGAAATTACATGTTGAAAGTTATCCCAAGTTCCCTCTCCCAGGAGTCCAGACTGGTCACCCAATCTGATCTCAGGGTTTTCATGAAACCAAAATGCCTGGCAATTTTTGAATCATGGGCATGTTTTAGAATGGATCCTCTAAGACTAGCAGGGACGTATAACTTTGCCCCCACCCACACCAGGCCATCACGAATAGTGCATTCATTTGAGTGGGATAAAATCCAACCATCTAATTTTAATTCTCCTTTTAACTTTTCAGTTAAATCATTAGAAAGGTCAACATTCCCCTTCCCTTGGGCTCTGGTGACCACTGGGACAGCCAGTTGCTTTGTAGGGACAATAGGGCGGATCACTTCAGGTCGGACGCTATTATATTTGGGGCAATCTAGATAAAGCGTCTGCCATAAAATTATTTTCCTCCGGTAGGTATTTTAATAAAAAATTAAACTGCTTAAAGTATTGTGCCCAACAAATTTGCTTGGATGGCAACTTTTGTGGGGTCTTTAAAGCCTCTAGGTTTTTGTGATCCGTCCACACCTCAAAAGGGAGTTTTTCCCCTTAAAAAAATGTCTCCAAGTTAATAATGGCCATCAGACATATAGTTTGGCAGCCTGGAGTTTTTTCAAGACTGACCTCACTAACTTTATGTGCTCCTCCATAGTGTCCATATATATGTGCTCCTCCATAGTGTCCGTATATATAAGAATATCATTCAGGTAAACCAACAACCCCTTGTATAGGTGTTTATCAGTTGTATGAATACAGCAGGGGCTCCATGTGGACTAAATGGGAGTACGTTAAATTGAAAGCAGCCCAAAGGGCAATTAAATGCAGTTTTCCATTCATCCCCTTCCTTAATTTGAACTCTATAGTAAGCTTCTCTGAAATCAAGCTTAGGTAAGATCTTTCCTTTGGCTAGGTATTTATTTATTTATTTATTTATTTATTTATTTATTTATTTATTTATTTGACTTGTATGCTGCCCCCTCTCCAAAAGGACCCGGGGCGGCTCACAGCTAAAACCACACAATAAATTATTTAAATAAAACCATATTAAACAACCAAGTCAAATTCATATAAAACCCCTAAATTTAAAACAGGGTCAACCCCCCCAGGAGGTCAGCACAACCCGGACTGTCCAAATAGCCAGGTCTTTAAGTCATGGCAGAAGGTGCAAAGATCGGGGGCCAAACGGAGCCCCAGGGGAAGCTGGTTCCACAAAGTGGGGGCTGCCACAGAATAGGCCTTCCCCCAGGTCACCGCCAAGCAACACTGGGTCACAGATGGTACCCCAAGGAGCCCCTGTCTGTGCGCTCATACAGGGCGGTTGGTATTTGATGCCAGCAGGAGTCGTTCTCGTAAATACCCTGGACCCATGCCTTGTAGGACTTTGAATGTTAATACGAGAACCTTGATCTCACTCGGAGGGCAACTGGTAGCCAATGCAGTTCGCGCAGGAGGGGTGTAATATGGGAGTACCGGGAAGCTCCCATCACAACCCGTGCAGCTGCAGGTAAGCTAACATGTCCTTCATTAAAGGGAGCGGATAAACATTTTCTATGCAAACAGCATTTTAGTTTTTATAATCCACGCATAAATGATAAGAGCCATCTTTTTTTTCTTGGAAACAACACTGAGGCCACCACTCAGGGCCTAGCAGGCTGAATGAAACCTCATTTTAGGTTTTTAACAATAAAAGATCGCAATTCCTCCAGCTCTTGCAGTGTCATCAAATACAGTTTTGGCTTTGAGAGTTTCACTCAGGGAAGGATCTCTATGCTGCAATCTGTGTGGTGATGGGGTGGGAGCATGTCCAAAGCCTTTTCGCTAGAAACCTCCTTGAGGTCCCAATATTCTTTCAGAATTTTCTCCTCCCCCACGATGTGTTCACTTCCACCAATGCCAACTACTTGATGTCCTGGGTTCTTACTAGAAGTCCCCCCTCCTGCGGCTGGGCAAAATGAATGCCCAGCAGACCCTTCCTCCAGTCCACCTGAGGGTTTCATTTCCAAAGCCATAGTAATCTGTGTAAGAAGGGGGCACTCCATCCCTAGGGCCGTGATAAAACACGAAGTCTCTCGGTATTTTCCCATTGACATTTCCACTGGCTCCATTACAAAATGAGCTGGGCCGCCCTCAGCCAACGATCCACCTAACTGGCAAGATGCCAGTTTTCAATGTTCTTAGTCTCAACCCCAGTTTGTCCATCACCTCTGGGCTAATTATGCATCTGGTACACCCGGAGTCCAACAGGGCTAACATCTTCCCCTAGGCACCAGATGAAGGCACCCATAATTCCACTGGGACGGTCATGGGGCCCACTTGTTGACTTACCAGGGGGTTGTCAACAGAATCGGACTTGCTCTCGCTCAAAGCGGTCGGAGTTCCCAACTCTTCTTTTCCTGGAGGAGTGAATTCAACGATTTCCAGGTTTTTTAACTTTCTTCTCTCCAGCTGATGTTCCTTTGACATCCAGTTTAGTGCAGCAATTGGCAGCTCAATGACCCTCCTTCCCACATTGGAAGCATACTCTGGATTTGGGTTTCACTGCTGACCCACTCTTTTGAACTTTAGGAGCCTTTCTCAGAGCAGTAGGTGGAGGCTTACTCCAGTTGGGGCCACCCCTGCATCTGTTTCTGGCCAGATAAATCTCCACATCAGCTGCCAATACACACTAGTTGTCAGATCCATGTATCTGCCATTCTTCAATGGAAGAAGAAGGTGGGGAAGTTGGTACAAGTAATCCTTTTTGATGGAACCTGAATATATTAAATCTTATATTGAATCTGTATAACTTGCACATGATATACAACTGGAGGACTGGAGCCAGATGTCTAGAAACTTGTCACCTCTTGGAGAGATAGCAAGAGGAGAAGGGACCATAAAAATTCCAGCTCTAGAAGATACTCCCTGGGAAACTCTTCTAAAATACGTTCCCAGAGAAGGGGGGTGGGATTAACATGTTGGTTCTTTGTTTGACTAAATCCACATCTGAATAAGGGGAGGGGTTCTAACTCCCTTTTTCTATTACTGTATGCCTGGAAGCATCTTAGATTCTGCTTTGACTAGTATTGGATTCACTTCCTTACAATAAAGAATTCCTTTTGAAATACTTAGCTTTCAGAAGTTCATTCTTTTTGATTGAAGGGGAAAAGTCCAGTGCTTACACTAGTGCTGAAGATCTTAAGGTGCCCCTCTGGAGATACAGCTTTGGTAGATTCAGCCTATCTTTGTAAGCTTCCATCTGGGCCTCTTGGGACCAATCTCGCATGTGGCATGCCAACTCTCGAAATTCATGGGTGTATTCTACCGACCTTCACCCCTGGTTTACGATTTTCATCCTAATTCTTGCCTTACATTCAGCAAGGGGATCTTCAAACTGAGTGCATAGGACTGCCATAAACATGTCATAATCCTTCAGATGAGGGGCATCATCATCCATTGGGCTGCATTCCTTTCTAGGGCTTTGGTGACACTTTGGCTGTTTCTGTGGCAAAATCATCCCCATATTCCTCCATATGATTCCAAACTTGGGCTAAGAAGAATCCCAACTCCTTGGAATCCCCTCCATATTTTACTTCCAGTGAGGAACTTTTGGAATTTGGCACCTCCATGGTGCTGCACCCCCAAGGGGGAGGCTGGGCTACAGCAGCCACTGACATTCCTGCAGCCTGCACTGGCCCTGGCTGGGCTACGGGAAACACTTCTGGGGATGCAGAGGCTTCTGCCGCCCCTATTGCTTCACCAGCCTCTTCACACACAGGCAATGCATACCTTTTTCTAGCTCTCTGATTCTCTAGAGCTTCATGCAATAAATGCAAAGCTTGGGACAGCAGGAGGTCGTCTTTGTCTTCTTCCTGCCAGGCAGCTTCTCCCCGCTGGCATCTGGCTGCCGTTACCCCAGAGGGGAGCTCCTCTGGCATTTCCATCCATACTACTCCCAAAGACCATTTGGGACGTACCACTGATTTCTCCTCAATCTGCAATGCAGACAGCAGCTCAGCTTCCCCTTGACTGCAAAGGAGCTGTCTAACAGCTCCCAAATCTTCTTGATCACTCCCTTGGTTAGACATTATTTCTTCAACCCCCATGCCAGAGGTTAATGTCCAGGTGGGCTGGTAAAGAGAGATCTTGCTTTATGTCTGCTGTGCCTCATTCAAAACCCAAGAAAGGAATCCTTCAACTCCATATATGTAGAGAAAAAGTACTTTTACTGAGTTTGAAGTGATAGCAACAAAGGAAAAGCAAGGTCTGAGGCAAATAGGCACGGAAATTACATATTGAAAGTTATCCCAAGTTCCCTCCCCCAGGAGTCCAAACTGGTCATCCAATCTGAGGTGTATATAAATACCTGCAAACAAATACCTCCTGGTAAGCTAGTAATCTTTCCCTCATGCCACTTATTTCCCTGTTCACTCTCTAAATCTCCCCCTGCTTCTTGAGTTTTGTTAATTCCAAATGGTTGCAGATGCATCTGTTGTAGCCCACTATGGAGCAGAAAGCTAGACTACTGTAATTTGCTTTAAAACTTGGGATGCCTCTGAAAGCTATTGAGAAACTACAGAATGGATCCACTCATATGCTGGTTCTCGTGTTAGAAAAACTAGTCCATCTTTCATGTTCGTCTTGGCTAAGTATGCTTACTGTTCCCCACATACTGTTTTGTGGGATGGCTCAGGGTTTTATCTGCTTCCTACTTCTGTTTAACTTCTACATAAAGCTTTTGGCAAGATGCAAATTTTGAAACATAGAAAAATAGAATTGGAAAGGACCTTGGTGGTCTTCTAGTCCAATCACCTGCTCAAACAGGAGACTCTATACCATTCTAGACAAAAGGTTGTCCAATCTCTTATTGAAAACATCCAGTGAAGGAGCACCCACAACTTCTGGAGGTTAATTGTTATTAATGTCAAGATATTTCTCCTTAATTCTAGATTGGATCTCTCTTTGATCAGTTTCTATCCATTACTTCTTATCCTGTCCTTGGGTACTTTGGAGAATAGGTAGGCTCCGTCTTCTATGTGACGGTCCCTCAATATTGGCAGGCTATCATGTCACCTCTCGTCCTTCTCTTCATTAGACTAGAGATACTTAGTTCCTGCAACCATTGATCATACAAGTTAGATTCCAGACTGCTTATCATCTTTGTTGCTCTTCTCTGCATTTTTTTCTAGAGTCTCCGCATCTTTTTGTATCATGATGATACAAAAGTAGTAGAACTAAAGTAGTATTCCAAATGTGGCCTCATCAGTGCAGTATAAAGCAGCACTATCACTTCATTTGATCTTCATATTATTCCTCGGTTGATGCAGCCTAGGACTGCACTAGCTTTTTGGGTAGCTGCAGCATACTCGTGGCTCATACTTAAGTGGTGGTCCACTAGGACACCTAGATCCACCCAGCCTGTGAATTTTCCATCCTTAACTCTGAATGGGGTTGCACCGCCCTAGAGAGAGTTGGTGAGCAATTCGGGGTCCTCTTGGATTCACAGCTCCTGCTTGAATAGCAGGTGGCAGCTGCAACTATGAGTCTTTTGCACAGCCCCACAAAGCTGGGAAAGTAACTCCTTTGCTTCATTCCTGCTTCTGTCCTTTCTCTTGCCTTATGTAGCCATTTGTCCCTCTTTTGTTTTCTTTTGCCTTCTGTACTCTGTAGTTGCTTCCTCTCCTATTATGCTTTAGAAACTAAATTCCCTTTTAAGGCATTCATTCTTTCATAGGATTCTTCCTAATTTATGAAGGAAATGGATGGCTCACATTATGAATTTATTCTCAGTTTTAGTCAGAGATTGGCAGGCCTCACACACCTGGTAAATTCAAGAAGCAAGAAACTCACAGATTTCGAACAGGAATTTAATTCTAATCAAGGCAAGCACATAATATTTAAATGGCAACAGTAAATTCTGAGGCAAACCTGTACAAACTCAAAGTTGAACCTCTTTGAAACTTTTTCTTCCCACACACCCCTCACCTCTAACTCTGGTTTCCAATTGGAATTGTATGTATAAGATCTTGGCCATAACTATTCTAGAAAAATATTTTTTTTCTGCTTAGTGTTTTTCCACAAGTGCAGGGTCCCATTTTTTCCAGATCAATTAAGTGTTGATTTATTTGGTTGTGATAGGAGCTGACCAATTGACTTGTCACCCAACCTAAAGTAAATAATTGGAGACATAGAAAGAGATATAGAAAGAGATATAGAAAGAAATGAAGAAGCAGACGCTTCCTGAATGGTGATCCAAATGCCTGACTGCCCTTCTCTTCTTGAAGGAACTTTGTGTGGATGGGCCTAGAAGAGTTATTTTATTCTTCAAATAAAAATATAAATGAAGCTATCTAAAACAAACTGGACAGATTTATTCACTTTGTTTACTATTTTTCTATTTTACTTTTCAGGCAATTATTATCAAAGAATTGCATCAATTAAAAAGGAAACTGTCTCCACATCTTATTTTCCATAAGGAGAAACGTTCATTTTCTAGCCTGAATCTGGCTTGTCTGCATGAACTGCCACAGAACTAAATCCAGTCAAAAAGCAACAGCAGAAATTCACTACAGCACAGCCTGTGAACAACCCAACAACAAAAATACAGTGCTCTGGCCATTGGTGTCAGGGTCTTTTCTCACAATTCCTGCCCAAAAGGTTCATATGCATACATTTTGCATTTTTCAGCTTGCCTAAAACACATCGCTCTCTGAACATGTTAATACAAAATGAACTCTTCTCCTAGCAGAAGCCTAGTTTCCTTTCTTCCTTTGTCAGGACCACATTTGTAACCATGAGTTCTTTCAAGCTAGGATTTCTGCATAGGCTTTCAAAACCCAAGTATGTATGTATTTATGTATTTATGTATTTATGTATGTATGTATGTATGTATGTATGTATGTATGTATGTATGTATTTATTTATTTATTCGACTTGTATGCTGCCCCCTCTCCAAAAGGACTAGGGGCAGCTCACAACTAAAAACACAGCAATAAATAAATTACCTAAAAATGTATTAAACAAAATACAAGCCAAATTGAATTTAAAACCCCAAAGTTAAAACAATCAAACCCCCCAGGGGGTCAGCACAGCCCAGACTGAGCAAATAACCAGGTCTTTAAGTTGTGGCGGAAGGTGTGGAGATCGAGGGCCAGCCGGAGCTCCGGCGGAAGATGGTTCCATAGAGTGGGAGCCGCCACAGAATAGGCCCTCCCCCAGGTCGCCACCAAGCGACATTGAGTCGTAGACAGCACCCTGAGGAGACCCTGTCTGTGCGCTCGTACAGGGTGGTTGGTATTCGATGCTGGGAGGTGTCGTTCTTGTGAATACCCCGGACCCATGCCATGTAGGACTTTGAATGTTAACACCAGAACCTTGAATCTCACCCAGAGGACAACTGGTAGCCAATGCAGGCCGCGCAGGAGGGGTGAAATATGGGAGTATCGGGAAGCTCCCATCACTACCCGCGCAGCCGCATTCTGCACCAGCTGGAGTCTCCGAGTGGTATGCAAGGGTAGTCCTTTCTTAGAGAGAATGGAGAGAAGCAGGTTTGGTTGGACATCAGGATGGATGCAACATTCTAGAGGCCATCTATGCAAGAGAAACAATATCTTCTTTTGATCTTGACACTAAACTTTGGTGGATGGAGATTAGGACTGTGTTTGCTTCTGTGTGCAGCTATTGGCTCATGTTCATCTTGGGATCCACCAGGATTTCCCCCCATGTATTAGAGAAAGCTGTGGCTTCTCTCATTTTATACCTATGCCTTTCAGTCTTGAAATTCATCTTGTTGATATCTATCTATTGTTTCAGCTTGTCTAGATAATGATGTTTCTGGAAGTTGTCCTTTATATCTGATATTCCACTGTATTTGTGTCATGTGCAAATGGGCAATAGTTTATGCTCCCTTGGGCAAGCCATGTATAAATCATAGTATATCCTGGAAGAAAGCCCTACCAATCAACTTTTTCTCCCACCCTGATATGAAGTCATTGACATGCACTTTGCTGAAACAAGTCTATGCCCACATAATTAATGGTACTATAGTACAGTTCACATTTGGCTATCTTTTTCAGTGTCTTATGGGAGATTTTATCAAATGTGATATTGAAGTTGAGGTGCCTTATGTCCATAACATTCCCACATTCAACTAAATTGGCCACCGTGTCAAGAAGGAAATCAGGTTGATTTGGCACAATTTGTTCTTGATAAACTCCTGCTCGCTTCTGCCAACAATGCATTCTTCTCCAAATGCTCACAAACCGGCTGCTTAATCTTCTGTCACAGAGATTTATTTGACATAAGATCAATCTATAAGTGAACTGGGTCCTTTCCCTTCCCCCTTATTATTCCCTTCCCCCTTATTTCCCTTCCCCCCAATATTTGCCCTTCTTCAGTCCTCTAAAATTTTCCCTATCCTCCATGATTCCTCAGTTATCAGAAAAAGGGACTGTGAGATGATATCAAAAGCTGTCTATGATGGTCTTGGTTGGGTATTAGAGACTGGTGCTTATTATCATTTATTCACCTTGGATTTCCACTCCCTTCTTGTAACAATAGTTCTGTTTATGACTTTCTAAACACATTTCTCTTTTGGGGAAATGACTGAAGCAAAGCAGAAGTGAAGGAGATTTCTCTACTTGTCTGGTTACTTTTATCCTACTTCTACAAGAGTAGGCCTGCTCTTCGTTTTTTCTTTTTATTACTTTTGACATGGCCAAAATTTCCCCTTTTTGTCACTTGAAAGTTTCCTTAGATACCTAATTTTCTTTTGCAACTTAGTCTTTCTGACTTTCGTTCTTCAGATACTAATTATTTATTCATGTGCCTCCTTGATGATTAGATCCATTTTCTATTTTCCATGCATATTTTTTTAACTCTTAGCTCTTATTCATCCATAATAGTTTCCAAAGTAGCTCCCCTCATCTCCAGTTTTATTTCTCATTGGCATGATGTGTACTGGTATTTCCTGTTCTTTCTTTTAAGAAGTTTCTAACCATCTTATGTTCCCTTTATGCTGAGGATTTTTGTTCATTGGATCCCACATAGTAGTCCTCTCAGCTTGTTAAACCTAGTCTTCTATAAACTCATCCTTATATTTTCAAAGAAACACTCGTAAGGCTTATAACTAAAAGGTTTCCAACAAAATTTGGCAGTGCAGCTTGTTACTGATTTTTTCCCTCAGGCTATAAGTATATATTGCTACAGGCACACACTTTGCTTTTGAGTGTCCAAAATTTCAGGAGTGCCAGCATTTAGTCAATTTTGTTGAAAGATGATTAGAAATTGATGAAATTTCTGTGGCATAGTCATGGTATATACTACATGAATACTACATCCTAATTTTCATGAGAAAAATAGTTATGGCATAGGATTTCCTGTACGAAAAAGATCTCTGTTTCTGATCTAATTTCTATTAAAGTAGAAATTGTTGCTTATACAGAAACTCATTCATTGCCATTTAATTGTCTATGGCGTGTGAGGATACTATTGTCTGCTATCAATACTAAACCTTTCTTAGGTTACATTAGCTTTCTTTTCCAAGGTGGGAAGGGGCAAAATAGATCTACTTTCACAAGTTCTCAGGAATGCATTGTATAGAATGTCATTTCTTGTGAGTAATATTAATTTACTTTTTTCATTGTTCAAAAGGCTAGAGATACTTAAAAGTAACACTAAATGCTGTCTGAAAAATAGGAGAGTGCATTAGATTCACCCAAAACTAGATTCCAACTGCAGAGTAGGAAAATTCATAAGACATGTATTAATAAGGAAGCCCAGCAACAGGACTCATTCTATTCTGAATTTGACTTTGAAGAAGCTCAATTTCTCATCAGTTTCAAGAGGAATATGCTAGTTTCCAATTGTCAACCATACAACAAAATGATGTTAAGCTTGTGTACATTTCCACAATAAATAAGCTCATTATCAGCTTTGGAAGCCATATTGAGATTTGAGGCTCCCACGCTGCCACAATTGAGCCTGAGAAAGTGGGAGGGAGGAATTCATTTGAGTATATCTAGTTAGACAAAATAAAATTATTTTGTTGGTTCAAAGTCATTGAGTGTAGCGCATAATGAAATGGGAATCTTACTTTAGGATGGATGGTGATTGGGCCATGTGATGTGGTGATGGCTAAGGGGGGATGGATTTGTAGTTTTGACTTTTGCAAGGAAACCGGAATCTTTCAGATTTGGGATTCCACAGATGTGCCAATTACTATCCAAATAAAGGTACCTTTGAGATACGTCTGTCTCGGAGTTATTGATTGGAATGGAGGGTTGCTGGAATGCTGACATACTGAATCTCTGAACAAACTACAAAGTACCTCAACAGGGGGCTGTCAGGGGTGTTGAGCACTTGGATGGAGAGCCTATAAAACAAATAGATTCCTTCTCATATTTAGTGGAATTTTCATGAATACAGGGTCTTGGGCCAACTACTTTGCACAAAGTTTTACAGAGACAATACCAAACTCTAAAATGTTAATTAAATTGCTCAGCAATACTGAGAGTTAAAATGCTACCCATCTTAAAGGTTCATAAAATAAAAATTGTGACAAATCTTTATATATAGAGCAGATCCCTTACTTGAACAAAATTAAGTGTGCTTTTTAAAAACTATTCTAGGGACTGATAGTACATCTGCAGCAGCCATATGAACTAAAACAGGAACCAACTCCATCTATAGCCCAGTAGTAATCAAAGCCTTTAATTACTGGTGGAGGATCCTCTCAATGGAATCTGACAGAGTACCGAAATGTGTATTGAAGAACAGATGGGCACACTTCAACCTACCACATATATTAATCAACTTCTCCATATCATGGTCTCTCAATACAATGTCTATCCTCAGCTGTTCATCAGGCCAAGGCAATATTTAAACAAAGAGTTTTAGATGTCAACACTCAAACTGATATTGAGTCTCTAGCGAACATCAGGTCATTGACATGGCTGGCCAAAAATAAAATATCCTTCAAAACAGAAAAAAATATATTTGACAATGGGTTTAACTCAGTACTATCACCTAGATTTACCAGAGCAAGATTTGAGCAGCTGGATTCAATGGTCAAATATAGACAATTCCATCAAGTGCTATATCTTGAGAGAACACGTGTTTGTAGAGCATCAGAAAAAGAAGACATTGTACCTTCCCTATTCAATTGTCAATGATATGTCTCAGCAAAGGCTCAGTGCTTGACAGAACTGTATGCTGAGACTTACAAAAGATTATCTTATTTCCTTCAGGGCACAAAATACATGTAGTCACTAGAACTGTTAAGTATATAGGCAGGGCTGTTCAATAGAATAGGCTTTAAAGAAAATGTTGGGGTTGTATCCATTGGTAATAAATTCAGTTAAACATAGATTTTTTTAAATTTTAAGATTCATTATATATCTTTGCATCACATTTCACATACTTTTATCTTATTTTTTATCTTTATTTTATTTATTATAATTTAGTCTATTTAATTTCACTGTAGTCCATTCTATCGCATCTCACTGGGTTTTGCTTTATGTCATTTTGTTGTATTTTACTGAGGCTGATTCTCATCCTTTGATGTGGCCAACTGACTAATCAATAAAGTAAAGTAATAAAGCATGAGTTTGGGAACAAGACTGAAGAATTGTACAAAACTAATTGGTAGTTTTGAACAAATGTGCTATGTGCTATGTTCCTTCTTGCTTCATACACTCTACTATCATCCCAGTGCCAAAGAAGCCCTCCATCGGGAACTGAATGACTACAGACCAGTTGCTCTAACATCTGTAGTTATGAAAACCTTTGAAAGGCTGGTGCTGTCCCACCTGAAAACCATCACGGATCTACTGTTAGATCCCATGCAATTTGCATACCAAGCAAATAGGTCAACAGATGATGCTGTTAATATGGCTCTGCACTATATGCTACAACACCTTGAATCTCCAAATACCTACAAGGGTCCTCTTTGTAGACTTTATTCAGCATTCAATACCATCATTCTAGACATTCTTTTAACTAAACTAAACCAGCTAGTGTTACCTGAACACACTTGTAAGTGGATCATAAGCTTCCTAACAGACAGGAAGCAGCAGGTGAAGCTAGGCAGAATCACATCTGATACCTGTACAATTAGCACAGCCCCCCCCAAGACTGTGTGTTTTCCCCATTTCTCTTCTCCCTATATACTAATGACTGCATCTCAAATGATCCATCTGTTAAAATACTGAAGTTTGCAGATGATACAACAGTGATTGGTCTCATTCGAGACAATGATGAATCTGCATACAGACAGGAGGTTGTACCACTTGCCTCGTGGTGTGACCAGAACAATCTGGAACTGAACACACTCAAAACCATAGAAATGGTGGTAAACTTTAAAAGAAACCCTCCCATACTACCACCTCTTACAATACTAGACAACACAGTATCAACAGTAGAGACCTTCAAATTTCTAGGTTCTATCATATCACAAGAACTAAAATGGACACCTAACATCAAAAACGTCATCAAAAAGCACAACAAAGAATGTTCTTTCTGTGCCAACTCAGAAAGCTCAAACTGCCCAAGGAGCTGCTGATACAGTTCTACAGAGGAATTATTGAGTCTGTCATCTGCACCTCTATAACTGTCTGGTTTGGTTCTGCAACCCAACAAGACAGACACAGACTTCAGAGAGTAATTAGGACTGCAAAAAAAACAATTACTACCAACCTGCCTTCCAGTGAGGACTTGTATACTGCATGAGTCAAAAAGAGGGCTGTGAAAATATTTACAGACCCCTCATATCCTGGACATAAACTATTTCAACTCCTGCCCTCAAAACGATGCTATAGAGCACTGCACACCAGAACAACTAGACACAAGAACAGTTTTTCCCTGAATGCCATCACTCTGCTAAACAAATAGTCCCCTCAACACTGTCAAACTATTTACTAAGTCTGCATTACTATTACTATTAATCCTCCCATCCTTCCTTTCACCCATCTCCTCCCACTTATGACTGTATGACTGTAATCTTGTTGCTTGTATCCTAATGATTTTTATTGACTGTTTCCTAGTATGATTTGATTGCTTATTGTACCCTATGACTATTATTAAATGTTGTACCTTATGATTCTTGACTCTTGATGAATATATCTTTTATGTACACTGAGAGCATATGCACCAAGACAAATTCCTTGTGTGTCCAATCACACTTGGCCAATAAAGAACCCTATTCTATTCTATTCTATTCTATTCTATTCTATTCTATTCTATTCTGTTCTATTCTATTCTTTCTATTCTAAATAGAGCCAGATTGTCTTTGACTTCTACAGAGCCCTCATGGTTGTATTTCATTATCCATTTGAGTGGTACTAGTAAAAAATCTGGGTTAGGTAGAACAAAATTATACACTGATAAAAATCAAAGAAGATCAGTGGCACAAATATAAATCAAAGGACTTTAAATACTAAGTCCTAGTCAAACTGGTAAGCCATTTGCAGTGTTTTTCCATGCTGTACTGATCTCAAGAGCATACTTTAATGGCAAGATATTTGATTTCTACATCTCAGAATCTTGCACAGCATCTTTGGAATCAGACTTTTTATAAACAAAATTAACAAGCTATTATAAAAGAATTCCAGTAATTGCTGTGTATCAAGTGTGAATCCTATTGATAGTGAATCAGTCTTCAGATTCTACCAACTCTTTCTGCATGGGCTTCTCTTTAGGAAAAGTCCAGTTGTCTCTGATTTTAATAATGGGTAGGACTGATATCAGGTTGTTAATAGATGACACATTTTCAAGGACTCCCAACTTCTTCAGAGTTTTCCTCTGTGTGATGGCTCTGAAGTATTACAGATGCTATTTAGATTTAGATCTTTTAATAAGGCTTGGTCAATCCTTGCCTGGTGTTCTCATCCCTTCTCATAATTTCCATTTGCATACTGTCATTGAGAAAAAGCCTATTCATAATTTGGTCAAGGTATTGTAAAAAAAGATAAATTAATAAGATCACATAATCTTGTTATACTTTCATCATGTAGGTCATTCCTTAAAACAACTGAAGGAATTTGTATACCACATATCAACATATTGAGCCACAGTTAAGCTAGTTTATGTTATTAATTTATGGTTCAGTGTGTCACGCAGTCTCACAAAATTGGTTATTTCAGTAAACCATAGTTTAGTTAACCATGGGTAAGTATATAAGTAATGAGTAGGGAATTAACCAGTATGCATATAATTATGTAAATTGTTTATTTAATGTAGTCAATCCTTTACATTATAATCTAAATGCCATTTTCCTTTATTTTCCCTGCCATCATAACAATGCCTTCAGGAATGCATAATATTCCAGCAGTTATCAATTATGATTTATGGTAGTATTAATTTAGTTATGCAAAACTAGCTTCAAACCTTTGTCATAGTCTGGTGTGTGTGTGTGTGTGTGTGTGTGTGAGAGAGAGAGAGAGAGAGAGGGAGAGAGAGACAGAGACAGAGAGAGACAGAGAGAGAGACAGAGAGAGAGAGAGACAGAGACAGAGACAGAGACAGAGATTAGGAAGTTCTGGGGGATGAAGGTTCTGAAGGGTTGAGAACAAAATAAATTTTTCTTTTTGTCTTGTGCCCATAAGGAGAAGAGTAAATGCAGCATGAATGGTCTTATGATGAAACAATTTATATAATTCTGCCTGTGGAGATAAAAATCAGAAAAAATACATGAAGAAGGAAAGAAATGGAGACCATCAGCTACTGAGATGATAAACCCACCTACAGAAAAGAATTTTCTGTATGGCAAAAGGTCTTGAACTCTTCTGGCTCATCCTCTACTATATTGAAAGGATTATAAACCACCACAATAGTAGACCTGGTCAGTAATCTGTGGCCTAGTCCTACCCAGCTGCAGTTTGTGCCTCTGCCAAGAAGAGACTGGTCAGCAGCAGGCAACATGGCCATTAATAATTTAAACTGCCAAATGCTTGGTCTCAAACTGTAATGATCTCTGAAGGTTTGCCATGCTACCTTATGAAGAAAGAAATTATTAACCCAGAATCTCAATCTAAGTGTCATACTGTTCAGATACAAAGCATAATTGTCACTGTAATTTACCATAATCTACACAGCAACTTCCACTACTAATCAGCCACTTCTTCCACTCAAGATGATTCCACAAAAACTGAATCAAAATATCATAAGCAAGTACTAGGAAACAAATATCTTAACATGATACATTATCCTTTCACTATTTTTTAAAAATAATATAATTTCTTTACCTTATCATGTCTCAGTTGTGCTTTATTATTTTTAACCTACATTATTTGTTTTCCAAAAGATAGTAGACTCTCTTTACTGAGAGCCTTACAAGGCTGACAAGTTTCTCCTGTGCCTTTGTGGATTAGAGGTAGTATTTTATTAACTTCAGCTGGTGGCTGTTTCAAGAAGTTTTGGAATTCAGCTTATTGCAGCAAAAGCATTTGGAGAGAGAGTGGACATCTTTTTCTATAGCACCCTTCTAAGTTCATGCTGCTGAAAGAGTTTTTACAGTGTCTCTCATGTTGCCCTTGTCTTTGGTAAACAAGACAACATGGAATTTTCAAAATTTATACAGCATATTAAATATATTGCTATGTCCCTTGAGCTATATTAAAAAGTCTTCAACTGATTGTTCGGTAGAATTGAACACTTGATTAAAGAACCTAAATTGCTCGATTGTTGCTTGGGATTTCATAAGGTAGTATCCTGAGTCTTGGAATTAAAATGTCTTATTTTGTGACTCTTGCATTTTTGAATGGGTGGAAAAAATAGTTCATTCCTTAACTTCTGTGTACTTTAAATTCTTCAGAATATTTTTAAATCATCTGAATAGTAAGACTGGAAGTATGACTGCTTTGGCAATTGTTCCATTGTAACTCTATAATGTCATTTTGGATTATTTTTTCAAAGTGGTTGTGGTTTCTTGGAGTCATTATGGACAATCACTTAAATATGAACCAGCAGCATGCTGCAACCACCAAAAAAGCCAATGCAGTCCAATGTTGCATTAACAGATGATAGAATCAAGATCACATGGTTAGTACCAGTTTACAATGTGTTATTAAGATCACACTTGGAATACTGCATCCAGTTTTGGTCACCACAATCTCTGTTGAGAGTCTAGGAAGAGTGCAGAGAAGAGCAACAAAGATGATTAGGTTGATTCTTGGACAATGGTCTGTATTACCTCCATGAGGGACTTTTGACAAGGGTTGGGCAGCACCTCACAAAAACTAGGAAAATGTTTTTGGAAAACAATTGGCTCAACTTATTAGGAGGGCTTTAAATTAAAATTGAGGGGGGAGAATGACCAATCTTTAGGATCTCCAGGACCTAATTCCAAGCAAAAAAAACTCTAGAAAACAAATCAAATAATGAGGTAAGGAGGGATGGGAAGGAAGATAAACTCAAAAACAAAATTGGAGACATAGGAAGCATACCCAGAGTCAGACATAAAGTGCCTATATACAAATGCACAAATTTTGGGGAACAAACAGGATGAATTTGAATTATTTATTTATTTAATTGGACTTGTATGCCGCCCCCTCTCTGCAAGGACTCAGGGCGGCTCACAATTAAAACACAGTACAACAATCAATAAATATTTAAAACAAAATTAGATCAATAAGCCCAAACACTAAAACCCATTAAAATACTTAAAAAACCCCAGGAGGTCAGTCCAGCCTGGCCTGTTCAAACAGCCAGGTCTTCAGATCGCAGCAGAAGGAGCGGAGATCAGGAGCCAACCGGAGCTCCAGAGGGAGTTGCTTCCACAGGGTGGGGGCCGCAACAGAGTAGGCCCTTCCCTGGGGTACTGCCAGCCGACATTGTCTAGCCGACGGCACCCCGAGGAGTCCCTGTCTGTGCGCACGCACAGGGCGATCGGTGTTTGATATTGGCAGAAGACGCTCCTGCAAGTACCCTGGACCCGTATCATAAAGGACTTTGAATGTTAACACCAACACCTTGAATCTCACCCAGAGGGCAACCGGCAACCAATGCAGCTCGCGCAGGAGGGGTGTAACATGGGAGTATCGGAAACTCCATCACAACCCGCACAGCCGCATTCTGCACCAGCTGAAGCCTCCGGATGGTATGCAAGGGCAGTCCTAAATAGAGAGCATTGCAGTAGTCGAGTCGGGACATCAAAAGTGCATGAGTGATCATGCGAAGGGCATCTGGGTCCAGATACGGGCGTAACTGGTGAACCAGTCGGACCTGGGCAAAGCCCCTGGTCACGGCCCCCACCTGCTCCTCCAAACTAAGCCGTGAATCCAGGAGGACTCCCAGGTTCCAAGCCCTATCCACAGGGGGCAACACCTCTCCCCCTATGACCAAAGATGGAATCAACTGACTGGGCCGAGATGCCTGTACGCACAACCACTCAGTCTTAGCCGGGTTGAGCTGTAGTCCGTTCCTGCCCATCCAGGTCCGTACCGCATCCAGACAACGGGTCATCATGGAGAGGGCATCACTGATTTGGCTTGGGGTGGAGATATATAACTGGGTATCATCAGCATACTGATGATACCTCACCCCAAAGCCACGGATGATCTCACCCAGCGGCTTCATATAGATGTTGAACAGGAGGGGAGAGAGGACCGACCCCTGAGGGACCCCACATGTGAGTGCCCTCAGGGTCGACCTCTGCCCTCCTGCCAGCACCGATTGCAAACACCCCGAGAGGTAGGAGGAGAACCACTGCAGAACAGTGCCCCCACTCCCAACCCCCCGAGGCACCGCAATAGGATACCATGGTCGATGGTATCAAAAGCCGCTGAGAGATCTAATAGGACTAGGACAGAGGAAAATCCCCTGTCCCGAGCCCTCCAGAGATCATCCATCAGCGTGACCAATGCTGTCTCTGTGCTGTACCCGGGTCAGAAGCCTAACTGATACAGATCTAGATAGTCCACTTCCTCCAGGAAAAGCGGAAACTGCTGAGCCACCACACTCTCAACAACCTTCGCCAAAAAGCAAAGGTTGGAGACTGGACAGAAGTTGTTTAAAACGGCTGGGTCCAGAGCAGGCTTCTTCAGGAGGGGTCTCACCACCGCCTCTTTCAAGGTGGCGGGAAATGACCCCTCCCTCAGTGAGGCATTAACAACTGCCTGGAGCCAGCCGCACGTGGTCTCCCTGGAGGCATATACCATCCAGGAAGGACACGGGTCCAATAAACAGGTGGTGGAATTCAGTCGTCGCATAATCCTGTCCACTTCATCCTCAGAAACAGGATCAAACTCAGCCCAGATGACATCAGCCAGACTCTCTGTAACTCCCTCCTCAGACCACTGCAAATTGGAGTTCAACCCCTCCCGGATCCGAGCGATCTTATCCAACAGATATTGTCCAAATTCCTCAGTCCTACCCTGCAAAGGGTCCACCTCCGGCTCCCGATGTAAGAGGGAGCATGTGACCCCGAACAGGGCCGCCGGGCAGTTATCTGCAGACGCTACGAGGGCGGAGAGGTAAACCCTCCTCGCCGCCCTCAAAGCTCCCAGGTAAGTCCTAATATGGGCTCTCAACTGGGTTCGGTCGGATTCGGAACGGGTCGATCTCCACCTGCTCTCTAAACCCCTTCTATGTCGCTTCATCTCCCAGAGCTCCTCCGTAAACCAAGGAACCACCCGGGATCTGCGGTGAGTGAGGGGGCGTAAGGGGACAACCTGGTCGAGGGCCTCTGAGGCAGCTTGTTGCCATGCAGCTGCCAGCACCTCAGCCGAGCTGTGGATAAGGGAGACGGGCAGAGACCCCAGCTCTGCCTGGAACCTCTCAGGGTCCATCAGGCGTCTGGGGCGGAACCATCTCAGCGGTTCCTCATCCCAGCAGCATGGGGCGGCCTGTTGGAAGACCAGCTGAAGGAGATAGTGATCTGACCATGCAACCGGTTGGGCATTAACACTGCCCACCCCCAGATCACTATGCCACTGAATTATTAATACATGATGGTAGATATGATATAGTTGGAATGACAGAAACTTGGTGGGATGAAACCCATGAATGGAACATACTGATAGAAGGATACAAACTATTAAAAAAACCAGATCCCATAAAAGAGGAAGTAGAGTTGCAGTATATGTAAAAGACCACCATGTTGCTACAGAAATGAAGGAAACAAAAACCTCCTAGAATGCATCTGGGTCAATACAAAAAAACAACAACTGGAAAACTAATTCTGCACCAAGTGAGAAATCAAATAGGTTCCTAACCAACCTAGCTGAAAACTTCATTATTCAAAATGTAAAAGGAGGGAACAAGAAGGATAGCCATACTGAACTTAATTTTTACAAACAGAGAAAAAGTGATAAAGGGAATTGAAACTGCAGGAACTTTGGGTGAGAATGACTGTGTCATACTGGAATTCAACATAATGCAAACACAAGCAATAGAACACAATGACAAATTCGACAAAGTAGACCACAACCTACTTCTTGGTAAGCTAGAAAAAAAGTGGGATAGACAGCATCACCACCAGATGGATTTTGTAACTGACTGACAAACCATACTCAATGAGTAGTCCTTAACGATACTACTTCTACATGGAGGGAAGTAAGCAGTGGGGTACCACAAGGTTCCATCTTAGGCCCAGTACTTAGGCCCAGAATAGAAGGGGAACAAATTTATAGACGATACTATGCTGGCAGGAACAGCAAACACCCTAGGTGATAGGCTCAAGATCCAGATGGATCTTGAGAGACTTGAACACTGAGCCCTAACTAACAAAATTCAATGTTGAGAAAAGTAATGTCTTATGCTTAGGTAAGAAAAACCAAAAGTACACATGTAGATTGGAAGAAAACAGGCTTAATAATATTAATTGTGAGAGGGATCTTGGAGTCTTAGTGGACAACTAATTAAAAATGAATCAACAATGTGCAACAGCAGCCAAAAAAGCCAGTGCAATCCTAAATTGCATCAGCAGAAGGATTCAATCAAGATCACATGAGGTACTAATACCACTCTATAAAGCCTTAGTAAGACCACACCTAGACATCCACCACACATCCAGTTTTGGTCACCACACTATAAAAAAGATACTAGAAAGAATGCAGGGAGTCTAGAAAGAATGCAGAGAAGAGCAACAAAGATTATTAGGGTCTAAAGACTAAAACATATGAAGAACAGTTACAGGAACTGGGCATGGCTACTCTAGTGAAGAGAAGGATCAGGGGAAACATGATAGCAGTGTTCCAATATTTGAGGGGCTTTCACAGAGAAGAGGTGGTTAACCTATTTTCCAAAGCACCGGAAGGCCAGACAAGGAATAATGGATGGAAATTGATCAAGGAGAGATTCAATTTAGAAAATAAGGAGAAATTTTCTGACAGTGAGAATAATCAACCAATGGAACAGCTTGCCTTCAGAAGTTGTGAGAGCTTCATCACTGGAAGCTTTTAAGAAGAGACTGGACTGCCATCTGTTTAAAATAGTGTAGGATCTCCTGCTTGGGCAGGGGGTTGGACTAGATGACCTACAACGTCCCTTCCAACCCTTTTATTCTGTTATTATAATGCAAAACAGACTAGCCAAAATATTTGCCAGTAAGTTTGTGCACATGATACTTTTTGTTGTTTTCCATCTTGATGGCTTTGTAGTTTTGCTGGTCTGGGTCATGATGAGGCAATGCATTCATAAATGATTCCAATGGAGTGGAGATAAATAATTTGGAGGAGAAAAGCTGAGAAGGAGATTCTCTCCCAGAGATGAGGCCTAGAGATCCTCAATCATCAATAGTCTGAATTCTACAGGCCTCCTTTGGTGCCCCTGTTTTTCTCTGCTATACTTCATTTGATTTTAATTCTTGCGAGCAGCTTGCGCCCTTATAAATCAGCCTTGAGTTGGTGAGGAGGGGTAGGTGAATGGGAGGAGTAGAGGGATGAGTTTCCTCACCAGACAACAAGCCCAATCAAACCTTTATAAATGAACATGAATGGGCTCTGAAAGAGGCGTCACTCTTAAGGGAGCAGTCTCAGCTGGCAACCCATGGGAATCTGGCCCGATTGAAATCATTACCATGAAGAATTATAACAGTGCTTTGCTTGGGAGAGGCAAGTGAGGATGAAGTATCAAAAGGAAATGAAGGCCCCCTCCCCACTCCCATCCACCCATCTGAGCAGCAAGCTGGAAGCAGCGACTTGTCTTAACCTCTGCATAAATGTTTTTCTAGAAGTATAGATTAGCTTTTGCAGAGAAGTTTATAGAATGCAGAAACCCAAGAAAAGGAAATTATCTTAAAAAAATAACATAGGTCAAAGATGAACCTGAATGGAAAAGCTGTGATTTTTATTTTACTTCTATATTGCCCAGAGCCCCTTTATGAGGGAGATAGGTGGTTTCTAAATTTTATATATATAAATAAGAGGCCCTTCAAGAGACAAAACAACAGATCTCAGAAAATGGAATAAACTCCATTCTCCTGGTGCTTTTTTTGTATCAAACAGATTTCATTCATTTCAAATATACTGAAAATACAGAAAGATGTTTTGAGAAAACATTTTTTGTACTCTCTGCCTGATGATGCAACCTCTATACTCAAAAGAATTCAGTAACAGATTAGAAAATATATTTAATATGCATTCACATTGTGAATAGCATTTTAACTCAAATCAACATGGATATAATCTGGTGCTTAGATCAGGAATTTTAAGTCATAGTTAAGCTTTTGTTGGCTACTTTAAGCACTTTTGCATTTGGGAAGAGCAGTGACAAAAGCAATTGAGAAGATCAGTGACAAAAGTTGAAAGAGAAATCATTCCAATTCAGGTTAATTGCTAAATGGAGTATGTGTCTCCATGTGTGTATATGCCCATCCATCCATCCTTCTTTGACAACATCCATGGCTGAACTGATACTTGTTTAAATGCACCCCACTGGGCCTGAAGAGATCTCCCAGCACATGATTCTTCCCAGTACTGGTGTTTATTGGGGCCAGCTTGTATATTATTTGTGTACCTGTGGAAAGTCACTAGCTTTTGCAGTCAAGCTGCCTTTAGGACTAGCTGAATTGGACATTTGTTTGACTCCCCAGCCACAGTCGCTCATTAGAAAGAAATTAAAAGCCACTCAATTTGGGCTAATATCCCTCTGCAGGCCTTAACTCCACCTGTGAGTAACCCATCTATAATACTTCTGTTTAAAGAGCTTGAGCTGATATATCCTCCATCAATTTCAGAGATGATAGCCATCCTCCTTTGTCTCCCTGCCTCTCCAACATCTCTTGTCACTGATTGGAACCTGATTCATTTCCCCATCTCTTCATACTTTCCTCTCCTGCATTAGTTTAATGCTTATGTGCTAGGTGGTTCCATTGTGTTTTTATGCTTGTCATGTCCTTAATATAACTATTTTCTTTATTTCTTATTGCATTTCCTTTCATTCTTGTTGTTGTTTTTTCATTTCTTCCTTTGTATTCCTCCCCCTTTGCATGCATTTACCTCCCCCTCCCATTTTTCTGTAGTGCACTACCTCTCTCCTCATTTTAATCTCAGTCTAGACCCTAAACACATTCGGCTTCCTTCTCTGTCTCCTTTTCCTCATCTTGATTATTATTAATGATAAAAACAAAAAAGTCATATCCGTAATTTCTGAGTGAGGCCTTTATACCCCCTCCCGAGTCCCACAAATTTTGCTTTAGCAATTTCACGCCTTTGCTTATTATTATCTCACTGCTTTGTCCCTGCTTGGCCTCTCGATGCTCCCCCACTTCTCTGGAGAGAGTACTTAAACTTGTTTTCGTTCCCTTATTCTTTTTTTTAATGTCCACTCTCTCTGGAGCCAGTAATGTTCCTCTACTTTTTTCTCTCCCATTTTTGTTAATTCTGTGCCATCTGCCTTAGCATCTGTTAAAAAATAAAATTTCTCTTACAATGAGAAGCTTTCACTGCCTTGCTTCCCAGTTCCCAGTATTTCTTAGTGCTGTTTTCAAATCTCTTTCCCTCATGGGGTAATTTTAGTTCTCTGGCTCCAGTTCTCCTAACAGTGTTGTTGTTTCTAGAATTCTTCAGTTAAGAAGCTGAGAAACCATGTGGACTAGCTAGAGAAATGTGATTAGAACTGTATTCCCACATTTGTACTTAGCACATCCATGAATGGATTCAGCCTACAAAAATGAGTAAAAGAACACTGGAAATTGGAAAGGACCAGAAGAGGGAATCCAGAAAAAAATGGCAACTATTTTTGTATGTAAGGAATTGTAGCAAAGGCCAAAGCCATATTCACACAACCTCTCTAGCCAGGTCAGTGAGACCACAGGATAGTGAAATTAAAATTTTACCAGTAACAATAATGTGAAATTTTGTTCTAAAATTCTATGTTGGGCACCGGTATATTTTTTTCTCACCAATAAATGTTTCAACAGACAGTGTGGTATGGTGGTAAAGGCAACTGGCTAGAAACCAGGAGACAGTGAGTTCTAGTCCCACCTTAGCACAAAGCCGGCTAGGTGACCTTGGGTCAGTCACACTCTCTCAGCCTAGAAACAAGGCAAGGGAAAACCTGGAGGACTTTGACCAGGCAGTTACCAGGAATCAACACTGACTCCAAGGCACATGAAAAAAATAAATCAGGAGTATATTCAGGAGTATATGTCATATATTTTGCCAGTGAGTAGTGACACCTCACCTGTTATGGCAGGAGAAGAGAGACACAACATATAGTATATGCAACTGGTAGTGGACTCCACATTTGCAGCCTAATATTTAGTACAGAGAGCTGATCATACCAATTACAAGAGCTACCACTGGTTTCAAATCAAACTGGTCCCTTTAAGAGCCTTGCACCATGACATATGATGGAAATCAGTGTGGTATAGTGATTCAGGTATGGGGGTTTAGGTATAGTGTGGTTGTTCAAGTGTTGGCCTAAAAGGAGGAGATATAGATTCTAGCATTTCCTTAGGCATAGAAAAATTGGTTTGGGAGACTTTGGACCAGTAATTATCTCTCAAGACAGCCCAACTTACAAGATTATCTTTTGGGATGTGGAATAGGAGGAGGAAGAAGTATTATGCATGTTTGCTACCTTGAGTTACTTATAAAGTAATAAAGGTGGATAAAAATCAGATAAATAGATAACATCATCAAACAACAATCTGTATCTATTCTCCCTATTCCATCTTCTTTGAAACGACTGATAGAGGGATAAAAATACCAAATACAGTCTAAATATCTGGCTGACTGTCATGACACTTAATAATAATCATAATAAAAAAAGATGTAACAAAAGGGGCAACACAGACAATTACAGAACAATTACCTGCTTACCAACAATTTTCACATCTCTCCTATACAGATCTAGCAATGCAAGCCACCTAATCCCTACACCTTGGACCAGGTGCAATTTTCAGACTTGCCTAGAGGATAGTCCATGTACTAATCATGACAGGATGTACACAAGGCTTGAATTATCTGAAAGCAGGTGCCCTAGGCTTAATTGCGCTAGAGCTCCCACTTGCAAATCCAGTGGAGAATCAAAGCCCACTCCCATATTGCAACCTTGTTCTTTCACAGAAGTGCATATATGATGTATATGATATATCATTCAGAACCAGCTCCTTACCAAACATATGGTCCTTAGCTATGGTCATCCCTATCTTCAAAAAAGGTGACCCCAGCCTGGTTGAAAACTACAGACCAATCTCACTATGTTGTGTCACGTGCAAAGTCATGGAATCAATCATTAACCAATTCATCACCCTCCACTTAGAGTCAAACAGCCTACTCTCCAAAAAACAATTTGGTTTCAGGAAAAAATTGTCCTGCAACCTACAACTCCTACACTGCAAAAACATATGGACTACTCTACTCGACAAGGGTAAAGCAATAAACACAATTTACATAGACTTCTGCAAAGCCTTTGATTCAGTGGTCCATGAAAAACTACTGTTAAAGCTAAACTCTTATGGCATTTTCAGATCCCTTCATAAGTGGATTACTGCATTCCTGTCAAACAGGAAACAAATAGTAAAAATAGGGAGCGCTATATCAAACCCTGCTCCAGTTAACCGTGGTGTCCCCCAAGGCAGTGTTCTAGGACCCACACTCTTTATACTCTATATAAATGACCTTTGTGATCACCTTATAAGCAACTATGTCCTCTTCACAGATGATGTAAAACTATTCAACACCACCGACAATGCTACTGCTCTTCAAAGTGACCTTGATTATGTGTCTGAATGGTCAAACAATTGGCAACTCCAAATCTCAACCAACAAATGCTCTGTCCTACACATTGGTAAAAAAAAATGAGTACACCAAATTCAAACTAGGCGAATATGACCTCATTGATGACCCTCACTCTGTCAAGGACCTAGGAGTACTCATATCTAATGACCTAAGCGCCAGAGCTCACTGTAACAGCATTGCCAAAAAGGCATTAAGAGTTGTAAATCTAATGTTATGAAGCTTCTCCTCTGGAAATATTGAATTGCTAACTAGGGCATACAAAACCTTTGCTAGACCTATACTCGAATACACCTCATCTGTCTGAAATCCACACTGTATATCAGACATTAATACAATTGAATGAGTCCAGAAGTATTTCACGAGAAGAGTACTACACTTCTCTGCTCATAACAGAATACTCTGTATCACCAGACTTGAAATTTTGGGCTTGGACAACCTTGAACTATGCCGCCTATGGTTGGATTTAAGCGTAGTACACAAAATTATCTGCTACAATGTCCTACCAGTCAATGACTACTTCAGCTTCAACCACAGCAATACAAGAGCACACAACAGATACAAACTCAATGTTAATTGCTCCAAACTTGATTGCAGAAAGTACAACTTCAGCAACAGAGTGGTCAATGCCTGGAATGCACTACCTGGCTCTGTTGTTACATCCTCAAACCCCCACTCCTTTAACCTCAAACTATCCACTATTGACCTCACCCCATTCCTAAAAGGTCTGTAAGGGGTGTACATAAGTGCACCATTATGCCTCCCGTCCCTGTCGTATTGTCCCCATTTAATTGTACCTGTTTTCTGTATTCTTACTCATGTTTATACTTATACCTATTATTTTGTAAGTGATTGACAAATAAAATCAAATAAAAAATAAAATAAACTTCATTAGCCATCAACAAAGGGAAATAAGTAGGGCAGAAAGAAAGCATGCAGCATGACATAAATTTATGTACAAAATCAGCTTTGCATCATGACACTGCTATGCAGGCATGGTTTCTACAGGTAGAACACCAATGTTTCCGTCCCTTCGTTAAATTTTCTCTGCCTTTTTGCAATGCAAGTTCAATTTGTTCTCCCTCATCTGGCACCTTCTTTAACATAGGTTGCATTCAAGAACATTGCTAATTGCTTCCTTGGATTTCAGTATCAAGAAGCAGAAGAATAACAGAGTATAACAGACACTAGAAATCTGGTTGCTTCTGGTTTCTGGAAATATAGTAGTTCAGAAAAACGTTTAGTGAAGTTCTGATAATTTTAGTCACATATCTGTTAGATTTCTAATCCACTTTTCCCACAGCAGTACTGTGATTGCCTCATATGGCTCAGAGAGGCTCAGTGGCTCAATGAATTTTTAATTTAGATAGTTTTGATGGAAATTTTTAAGTTTCATGGTTTTGATCTAAATAGATAAATATGGAACAGAAGAGAAGTTTTTCCTCGAATAATTTACCCCTAAAACTGAAGAATTACTTTAGATTTGCTGAGGGGAGACTGCTAATGTGTTTGTAATTAATCCTTAAATAAGTGGGGAAGAATTGTCTTAAATTCTGATCATCTTCCTTTAGTGTTCAGGACTATTAAAAAAGAACAGTAGGTATTGACGAATTATGTTTTTTCCCCAAGAAAGTGCAAATCTAGGGAAATTCACTGGTGTCCTTATCAGATCCTGCTTGATTTCCCTTTTTTGAATAGCAGAATACATGTACTATATGCAAAAAGGCAGAGAAAATGAAGGAATTTCTTTTAACAGTAACGCTGCTCATCCATCCCTATTCTTTTCAATGTTACCAGCTCTGTAAACAGTTTTCACTATTCGTAATCAGGATTCAAAGAAAACATTTCTGTAGTAGTTACTTGCAAATGCATGTTACTGATAATTTAAAACAAGTTTCTACATTGATATAATGTCTGTATATAATGACACTAATTCTGAAGAAAGGAAAAGTGTAATTACCAACTTTTTAGCAGATAATGCCTTAACCAACAGTCTCTGTGGGGGCGAATCCTGCCCATATTTTCTGTCAGTGAGAATAATTAATTAGTGGAATGGCTTGCCTTCAGATGTTGTGGGTGCTCCACTCTGTTACTCTGTAATCTGTGTTTAAAATATTGATATTGTAAAATTTTCTTCTCATTTTTTTATTTAAAGAAATCTGAAGCCTTATTCTGCATAGCAACTTCAGCATAGTTATACAGTAAAATCACAAAAAACATTCAAATGCAACAGGCAAGATGTCCATTTGGTCATTTCTCCCAGATTAGAGGCAACTTTATTATGCCTGAAGTTATCTACAAAACTCTCTTAAATTTATATAATTATATATTCATGTCATTTGTGCAAAATCCTTCCCACCCAATTATTCTGTTAAATGGAAGATTTTCCATATTTGAGACTGTAAAAATTATTTTGGATTTGCAAAATTCAAAGAAAACATACTGATTTTTTAATGTAAATTTTAATTTAAATCAATTCCATCTTTGACAATGTATCATTATATATGCAAGGTTATTGGTAAACATGGAGGTTTAGGTACACAAATAAATTATTATTCCCTAGTAATGTTTATGTGTATTGTGTTGTTTTTATGTTTATATTTTTTCAAAAACATAAATTCTTTTGTTTCCTAAATGCCTAAGATTATATATTAGTTAATTAATTTTATTTCTGTAACACTCTTCTTCCAACAAGAAGCATGCAAGAGAAAGTAGATCTTAAATAAATAATAAAATAAAGCCATTAACCCTTAAAAGAAATACATCAAGATTTTTTTTAAAAAGGTTAATTTTAAGAGACAAAGCATAATGTAAGCAATTTTAAGGGCAAGATAAATAGAGATGATTTTCAAAAGACAGGATTAGGATCTACAATTGATAATTTTATTATATTTCAGCTAATACTTGTAGGTTTATTTGGATGCAGATTCCTGCAGCATTTGGCAAAAAAAGGCAAGATAGTGGCTACATAGTGTGATTGAAGCTCCATGATTTTTTAATGTGTATTACACACACTTCATATAACAGATTGCATTCTGGCTGCCATTTTGTCTTTTTAGCCATACCTGTGGAAATCTCTATTTGGATGTGAAGATGGGTTTATCATCATCTTTTGAATTGCTACTGTAGATTTTGCAAACCAGAACTGCACACATATTCCAGATGTGATTGTACCATACATTTATATATATGGTATAGTTTTGATTTCATTTCTAATTATTCCTTCTTTGTCTATATTTATAGACATTGTATATGGGATTGAGATAGTAGCTCTTGATCAATAATTAACATTCTCATTCTCAAAGCACATTTATACCTGAAGGTTAGATTTTTAGAGCTAATATACTATAATGGAATATGTGGATCACCTCTGGGGAACGAAGGGAAGAGATCCTGCCCTGGAAATAGGCAAGAGAGGCAGGAGCCCCAGTAGCTTAAGAGTCAGAAAATGAAACTTAAGAAAGACCTGCTCTAATGGATCAAGCAATTAAAAATAGTGACAGAAAGTTTGCTCCTTCAGAGTTGCAAGATTCTGTTAATGTAGCCTTACAGTTGAGGGCCACAGAGGATGGACTTTGTATTGCAAAATCTATGTTTGAATGTTCAGTATTCTTGTGTGGAATAGTTGTGATTTTTTTCCTCTTGTTAAATATTTGCAGGAAGCTGTACCTATAGGATTGGATCAGCCAGGGACTATATGAAAGTGTATATTGTACAAGACTTTTTTCAAGTGCTACTGTCCATCAACACCAGTGTTTTGGTCCAGAACTGAATCTCATCATTCCAGACTCAAGGCTGCAGATCCACCTGACTCTATTTGGACTGTTCAAGCTACGACAGACACCTTAGGTCTTCAGCTGCTGTTTAAGAGAATCAAATGCCTGGATAGAAGTTTGTATTTCAAATTTTCTGTTTACTTTTTCTTTTTAGGACATTGTGTATTATAGAGGACTTTTCTCCCTATTTGGAAGAACCCTTGGACTGCCATCTGAAACCACCTGAAGTCCTGTTATTGAATTTACACTGTCATCATTCCTTGGAAGATACACTTATCCTATTCATTAACTCTATGTTCTTTTTCTTTGCAGACATCAAACACACAACATGGGAATTGTGATTTTTTTTCACATGTGTTATATATTTGGATCTTGAGTTTTTATTTTTGTGGGTCTTTAGTGGTTCCAGATTAACCTTATCATACAAGTGTTTATATACTATTGCCATAATTCTAGTCATGGTGCAATTGTTTTTTGTACCTATTTATTATCTAGAATATATTTTTGTCTATATTGTAAGGGGCAATGCAAGTTATACAAATGCATGGGTGGCAAAATGCTTCTACTGGATTAAAGTTTTATATTTCACTCTCCATAAAACTGGGACAGAACTTGTTAGCTCGTATTTCTACATTAGTCCATGAGTAGTTTCCTAAGAATATTTAAATTTTCAATAACTATATGACAAATATAAAAATTATAACGCTAAAGGAATATGTAAACCATGTATAGCATTTGAGGCCTTGAAAGTAGCAGCTTGAATAGCTTTATAATTGGCCAGGAATAAATCAGCCATTGTACATGGTCCATCAAGGTTATGGCATATTTATTTATTTATTTATTTATTTATTTATTTATTTATTTATTTGATCTTATATGCCGCCCTATCTCCCAAAGGACTCAGGGTGGCTCACATTAAAATACCCAATACAAAAGTTAAAAGAATTAAAAACAAATTAAACTAATTAGACCAAATAAATATTTTAAACCCAACCCACAAAACATTTAAAACAAAAAGCCCCCCCTCAGTCCAGGCCGGTTTGTTTGAATAACCAAGTCTTTAGGCTGTGGCGAAAGGAGCGGAGGTCAGGGACCAATCGTAGCTCCAGGGGAAGCTGGTTCCACAAAGTGGGCGCCCTCACAAAGAAGGCCCTCCCCCTAGGGACCACCAGCCGACATTGTTTGGCCAGCAATTACTGGAATTCTTTTATAATAGCTTGTTAATTTTATTTATAAAAAGTCTGATTCCAAAGATGCTGTGCAAGATTCTGAGATGTAGAAATCAAATATCTTGTCATTAAAGTATGCTCTTGAGATCAGTACAGCATGGAAAAACACTGCAAATGGCTTACCAGTTTGACTAGGACTTAGTATTTAAAGTCCTTTGATTTATATTTGTGCCACTGATCTTCTTTGATTTTTATCAGTGTATAATTTTGTTCTACCTACCCCAGATTTTTTACTAGTACCACTCAAATGGATAATGAAATACAACCATGAGGGCTCTGTAGAAGTCAAAGACAATCTGGCTCTATTTAGAATAGAATAGAATAGAATAGAATAGAATAGAATAGAATAGAATAGAGTTCTTTATTGGCCAAGTGTGATTGGACACGCAAGGAATTTGTCTTGGTGCATATGCTCTCAGTGTACATAAAAGATATATTCATCAAGAGTCAAGAATCATAAGGTACAACATTTAATAATAGTCATAGGGTACAATAAGCAATCAAATCATACTAGGAAACAGTCAATAAAAATCATTAGGATACAAGCAACAAGATTACAGTCATACAGTCATAAGTGGGAGGAGATGGGTGAAAGGAAGGATGGGAGGATTAATAGTAATAGTAATAGTAATGCTGACTTAGTAAATAGTTTGACAGTGTTGAGGAGATTATTTGTTTAGCAGAGTGATGGCATTCAGGGAAAAACTGTTCTTGTGTCTAGTTGTTCTGGTGTGCAGTGCTCTATAGCATCATTTTGAGGGTAGGGGTTGAAACAGTTTATGTCCAGGAGGTGAGGGGTCTGCAAATATTTTCACAGCCCTCTTTTTGACTTGTGCAGTATACAGGTCCTCAATGGAAGGCAGGTTGGTAGTAATTGTTTTTTCTGCAGTCCTAACTCCTCTCTGAAGTCTGTGTTATAGAGGTGCAGATGACAGACTCAATAATTCCTCTGTAAAACTGTATCAGCAGTTCCTTGGGCAGTTCGAGCTTTCTGAGATGGCACAGAAAAAACATTCTTCGTTGTGCTTTTTTGATGACGTTTTTGATATTAGGTGTCCATTTTAGGTCTTGTGATATGATAGAACCTAGAAATTTGAAGGTCTCTACTGTTGATACTGTGTTGTCTAGTATTGTAAGAGGTGGTAGTATGGGAGGGTTTCTTTTAAAGTCTACCACCATTTCTATGGTTTTGAGTGTGTTCAGTTCCAGATTGTTCTGGTCACACCACGAGGCAAGTTGTACAACCTCCTGTCTGTATGCAGATTCATCATTGTGTCGAATGAGACCAATCACTGTTGTATCATTTGCAAACTTCAGTATTTTAACAGATGGATCGTTTGAGATGCAGTCATTGGTATATAGGGAGAAGAGAAGTGGAGAAAGCACACAGCCTTGGGGAGGGGTGTGTGCTAGTTGTACTGGTATCAGATATGATTCTGCCTAGCTTCACCTGCTGCTTCCTGTCTGTTAGGAACTATAAAAGTTCCTGTTATACTATATAAAAGTGAATGTTTCTTTTACTTCTCAGGGTTCTCCCTTTTCAAAGAGAGACCACAATTTATCAGAGTACTCTAATAAATTACTTTTAAATGGTCTTCCAACTTGGTTGCTTAATTGGAAAAGGTAAACCAAAGCAGAACTTAGGGCCAGATTTGGTCATCATAATAAAGTAGAATCAGTCCACCTTGTCCTGTTTCCAATGTGCCTTACATGGGAGGATTGATATATACATTCCTTTGTACCTGGTTACCCTGTTACTGCACCTGGCATTTTAAGGACTATTTACACAGTTTGGAGAGAGCTGTTGGGCCACATCAGCTCCAGTCCTGATATGATCTCTGAGGAATCCCACTTTGCATATTACATTTCTCCCATCTTCTATCCATGACTAGCTATCAAGCCATGAAAACACCTCTCCACTTCTCCCACAGCTACAGAGTTTTCTAAGAGAACTTTAAAACTTTTTAGAGCAGTGATGGCAAAACTTTTGGGCTTGGCGTGTCAAATGGACAATGCCTAATTTGATTCCACACTCTCAAACAAAAGAGAAACAATTCTCTATCTCCCCTCACTCCAGGTCCCCTGAATACAGCACTCAGAGGCAGCCCCAAAGATAAGCCTGGTGTAGAAGTAGAGCTTGACTTCAGCTCTAGCATCACCAACTGCCACTCTAAAAGGTCCCTGATGCAATGTAATTGTCCTGAGTCCAGCACTCCCCAGAATCTGCCACGTGCCACTTACCTTCAGGTAGAAAGATTGACAGGCCCCTGAGACCTAACTGAGACTACTCTGAGTTGCACAAGGCCTTTGTTCTTGAAGCAGCTTTGGAAATGTTCTTTCTCTTGCAAAAGCATGCTCCATTGTCTCAGAATTTGGAGGCCCCAGAGGCTGCCACAAGAGTACGGCCTCTCATACAAATTCCAGAGGGCTAAAACAACTGCACAAGAGCACCTCCTGCACAGTCCTCCACAGCCTCCAAAAGTTGTGTTAAAAGAAGATACGTTTTGTGAATAGCTGTTGGATGTTGGTGAATGAGGTCGTATCACCTCAAAGTTTGTGGCATATCACCTTTGACCCACATATCATATGTTTACTATCACAGAGGCTCACTTTTCTACACATTTGCTTATCTGTTTTTGCAAGAGATTGAATAGAATAAGATACGGTGGGATCAACTTGAGTGAGAAAGACAGAGAGGGCAAGAGAAAGAGCATCTTATAAACTGGGCTGCTCTCTGCTCTGGAAGGTTCAATTTTCCTTTTGCTGCTTGCAGACATTAAGGCTAAGCTTTGCCTAAAAATTCTGCTTCATAGAGAATGCTGTCTTTCATCTGGTCATAGGGCTGAAGCTGATTTTCTGGGTCCTCTGGCTATGGGCTACAATGGGTGTCTACTGATTGGTGGGAGGGACATTACAATAAACACATAATGACATCATTGCATAAATGAGAAAATATACACATTTGCATCAGGTGGCATGATGTAGCAGAAATGACATATTCAGGTTAGTTGCAAATGACATCATGATGTCCCTACCTTTCTTTTGACATGATAGTAGCTTATAACAGGTGCCTATGAATGACCATCCTTCCTCATCATGACAGCTTGATTGACCTCCCTCAGGGTTGAAAGAAAAATAAAGAATAAGCTACAGTAGGGGTCGTCAAACTCCCATCATCACAACTGCATCACGTGGCATATCAGGACTTCCCTTTAGACGTGGGTGTAGTCAGCATGTGACACATCCGGCCCCTGGGATGGGAGTTTGACAGCCCTGAACTAAAGTTTTTATTAATTTGAAAAAGAACGCTGTAAAGTATTTTAACAGTTTCTTGAAACCTAGAACAGTTGGCTAAACTAATTTACAGGTCTCACTCATTCCTTCTCATTTCTTCTCTACTCTCTTTATGTCCTAGCAACAGTAACTGGAGTTGATGCAGTTAGAGATAGGAAGCCATCAATTTATCTGCTAGCAGATTTGGGGCTTCACTCAAAGAAGAATCCATGATAGCATGAGTTCTATCTACAAATAAAATCCTTTCCATCAGAAAATTTGTCAAGAAATTGGGGGTGGGGGCAATACGGATATTATTTTTAAAAATGGAATGAGTTGGAAATGTATTCCTTCCAACACCTTTGAACCTTTGATGAGGCATCTTCCTTTCTGTTCTCTGGTCACATGTTCATTCCAAGAAGGGCTAGAGCAGGAAAGAAGGTTGGAAAAATTGGTTGGAAAAGAAAATCAAGCTAGATGAAATTTCTCAGCCAGTTGAGAAATTAAAAAGGCAAGTATAATGCCCATCTGCTTCTGCCTAGTCTGGTGAGGACTTCTTATCTCTACATCTCTATTTTTAAGAACGCTAGTTTTAAACACTATCTATCTAGAGTGAGTGGTAGAAAGAAAATGGATTTTTGCAGATTGGCTTATCCCAGCTGCAGCACAGACCAGAGCCACTGGCGGTCTTGCAAAAGGCCAAGCAGCAGAAAAATTCTTTGGCAGGTTCCTGGTTGCTGAGGCAAAGAAGAAGGGCACTTCCTGCTGCAAAAAGAATTGCCACCGGCTTGTTTCTCTCCTTTGTTTGATAGACATTGAGCCCTAATAATCTCATTCCGCCCCAAGGGGGACAACAGCTTTTGTGAAGCAGGCGCTTACAAACTGTTTTGACCCCATAAGTCCCTGCATTTCTCCTCTGCACAGATATGCTCCCTCCCTACCGGCTGTATCATTGTCAAATAATTAAATCAGCAGCCCTGTTTGCCCTTGTTTCCTGCTAATTGTTTGCTCACAGGCAGGATTAGCAACTAGGAGTTATTTTTTTTTAAAAAAAATCACACATTGGCTCTTACTAATAGCAAAAGCTTTTCCTTCTGATTTCTGCCTACAGAAATGTTGTGACCAACAAATAAATAAGAAAGCAAAATAGGTCAATTCCTAAAGTCATTTCTGACAATGCTTGGGAATCTAAGCAAATTTAAAAGGATAAGTATGGGAATTAATATGTTTATATCCTTGCAGGATATATGGGATGTATGGGACTTAGAATTTATGGATTTGTGAATAGACAATATTAAATTAAAAATTATTTTTAGCCTTTAGCAGAGCAGAGGCTATTTTCTGTTTTGAGATTTCTTTTAATGGGAAGTAGGAGAGAAATGTTTTAAATAAATAAATAACATACCCTCTGTCTACAGACTTTTTGCTATGCAATTTGGGATGAACACCCTTCAAATGGTGTGAGTCTGTGAGAGTATGAATGGATTTCCAGAAAAAAAATGCAGACCACAGGAACCATTAGCACTACTCAGGTGGAAACACAGATAAACCTCCAAGTGCTTCAAAGTTCCTCTAAAAGAATGCAGATGACCAGCTGTCTGCAAGGAACATAAATCCTTCCATTCCCCACTATCCAGCCAGAGCTGAAGAAGCTTCTTGGATGACAAGTGAAATGTCTTCAAAGAAAAAACAAGAAAGTCCAGTTACCTCCTGAAAAAGTGATAATTCCATTTCACATTTCCATTTCATGTCGTTGATGAATAAAGGTTGTTTCCCACTGAAAGTCTCACTTCTTCCAGTTAAAAGCAGATAATTCCATACACTGAAGAAAATGACATAAACACCCATTTCTTATTATGTAATGTTTTAGGTCCTGAAGACTTTGAAAGAATTATGTGAGGAAATCAGAAAAATCTATGCCAGTTTTCTGGTTATCACACTGAAACAATATAGGACCTTCAATAGACAATAGCAACACATTCAAAGTTCTTACTATTGGGAAACAAAGACAATACCTGGCTGGCACGTTTGTTTTCCCTTCTTCTTCAGCTTCACTACTAATTTGGCAAGAGCAAATAAATTCTCAAATAAAACACCAACATAAGATTTTTGTAGATTTTACACAAAAACAAACAAGGGTATGTAAAGGATATTTAAATTAAAACAAACAAACAAACAAATGTACAATAGCCTCAACTTATGACACAATTGAGCCCAAAATTTATGTTGCTAAAATTGGGGAAATAGATGATAAAACATCCATTATATATTTAAGTGCTGTTTCCGACTGCATCAACTTTTTTTAATGTTTCCCCTGACATATCTTTCTTCTATATACCAAATTTTCTCTTTTTCTTCTTGTGCTTTTCCTTTGCTTAATCCTTTTTACTTTTCTCCTGCACTTTTCATAGCAATGCTTGCCTTGATAGAGAATGCCATAGGAAACATTTTGTATGTTAAAGATTCTAAGGGGAAGAAGGCACCAAAAATCCCAGGAAGTCCAAACTGAACAGAATGTTCAGAACCTCAAGAAGGGAAAATAAAGAAACAGAAAGGAAGGAAGGAAGGAAGGAAGGAAGGAAGGAAGGAAGGAAGGAAGGAAGGAAGGAAAGATTAAAGGTACAAAGAAAATTAGCTTATAGTTTGGACCACTCACTTTTTATTTCTGTATGGCTGGAATAACATAATAAGTTGTTAAACTCTTAATCCCAACGAATAAAACCCAGTTGTATTCACATAAAATACAATGTTCAAACCAAATGGATCAAATTATAGTTTGATGGAATGGCCTAGCTCATGTTACATAATAAGACAATGGCTGGATTTCTACCAGTTGATGAACCAAAACTCATTTTAGCTACAATAACTACAAGTTGTGTGAACTCAGCCAGAAAGTGGGGGAAAGTTTTTTTAAAAAACAAAATTCCAATAATAGAACTGCTACTCATAGAGCCCAATGGCAAAATAAATAGTTTGGAGATGGGATTCTGTAACAGGTTAGTTCATTTCAAACTCCAAATTCCATGAGAGAATTGTAAAGGAAAAAGTTCCTACTCCTTTTTCCATTCCATTCCATTTTTTAAAAGAATTAAAAAAGAACCCATTTACTTAGAAATTCCAAACAGCATTTACTTTGCTTTATCAATAAGTAAGTTCTTTTTAAAATTTATTGATGAAACTTCTAAGGTTCTGACCTAGAAATCAGGAGACTGTGAGTTGTACTCCCTCCTTAGGCATGAAATCTGGTCAGGTGACTTTAGGCCAGTCATTCTCCCTCATTGGCTTGTTGTGGGATTGTTGTAGAGAAAATAGGAAGAGGAAGGAGCATTATGTATGTTTGCTGCCTTGAATTACTTACAAAAGGGCAGGATAAAAATTTTGAGGTCCATTGCCACTGCCATCCTGTACCACTCTTGCATGTACTTGGGAACCCCTCTGAAGGTGCAGTCTTGCCAGAGGTCCTGATCCAGGCAGAGGTGGGCTGCATTTTCATTGACAAGGGGTTTGCTTGTCATGAGTGTGAGCATCGACAGCCACTTTGGGGCTGAAACATAGCTTCAAGCAGGCAGCTAATTGACTCAGGAGCTCCGGTGAGTACAGCAAGGTGATGCGGAACTCACCTGGGCAGCCTGAGAGGGGGAAAAGTTAGTTATTTAGGGAAAGCATAGCATAAGGGTAGGTGGGTGGGCCCAGCCAGAGATCACAGCTAGGGGTTCACCCAAACCTCACCAACCACCCAGCAGCCCACAAATGGATCCAGGGCCTCCCTTAGCAGGAGGCGCTCAGGCCAGTTTCATAATTTTGCTACCACTCTCTAGAATTCCCACACTAATTCCTTGGTGGGGCAGCCCTTTTGCTTAAGGTTCTTAATCTCAGCCTCTGCCTCTTGCTCCTGGGCCATGTACTCGAACTGGGTTCTCAACAGCTGCAGGAACTCATTGGCATTGTCAAGGTCAGGAGCCCCCTCACAATGTAGCTGGGCCACCCACTCAGCTTGTTCTTCTTCCATATTGTTGGAAATGGCCAAAATAATATCCTGGTCAGACTGGTACTGGCTTCCATAGTTGGGACCAAATCCGGTTCAAGAAATACACCAGCTTCCCTGAGCTCCCATCAAAAGTGGCTCTGAAGCATGGGGGGCAGCCAGTGATGCTGGCAGCAGTGCTGGAGCTGGATGGGGCACGGGTGCTAGCACCCATTGGCACTGGATCCATCACTGGCCAAGATAGTATGCCCAGCCAGGAGGGATTTGGTCCGCCAGTGGTAGCCTAAAAGGCAGTTGGTGAGGCGGGCTGCCAGGTCTTGGCAGGCCAATGGCCCCCTGCTGCAGTCCCGGGCTGAACTGGCCTAAGGGCCCTGGCAGTTGGCTGTCAGTAGTCATGGCTTGAGCTGTCAATCTGTTAGATTGGGCCCAGCGAGGGAGGCTTAGGCACAGTCTGCTCTGTGCTGAGTGAAACAAGGAGGAAACTCCACTCTGATTGGCCACACTCCCTTGGCTGGGGAAAGTGAAGGTTGGTTGAGCCAGAATCAGGCCAGGCTGGCCACCTTTCAACAGTTGGCCTAGGCTGCTGACACTCAATTGGCCAAACCTCTCTGGCAACCTGTCCAGGGACTGGGTCCTGAAAGATGCCTGAATTCCCCACTCTCTAAATTTGCTATGGTCTAGGGGCCTCACCATTCTCCACTCTAGGACTGTGGTGCACTTCACCTGAGCTGAGGCTAGGTGGGGTTCCTGAAAGACTGGCCAGCCAGCTATGTCTTCCTCAGCCCGGTATAGCTCCTAGGATTCCTACCACTTCACTGGCTCTTGGAGTGCCTGGAATCCAGGGCTGCCACTCAGTGTCTGTGTCAGTGTGGGGTTTTTTTTGTTTTGTTTGTCTGTTCAAGCTCCTAAAGCTCATATTATAGCAAGCAGGTGTCTGCTAGCCAGCACTGTGTTGTCTCCATAGTAATGAGATAAGAAAGTCTTGTGATGTTTTGATCCACTGCGCATGTGTACGAAGTTTATACTTCACTTCCTGTAACTTCCGTTATAATTTTTCTTTTGTTCTTTTTCTATATGCCTTGGTATGAGTAAGCTGCCAACATGTAGCTCTGTGTAGGTTTTTCTTATTTTATAAATAAAAAATGTTTTTAGATTACTTTCTGGGTCTAATTTTTATCAGCATTGACAGCAAAGAAAAACACGGTCTATCACCTCTAATTACCAGGAATGTTTTGGAAGAATTTTTACTCCCTGGCAAAGGTTTTTCAAAGCCTTGACAATGGTCGCAGAGAACGGCTTGATAGTCTGAAGCTCCTGAACCAATGGCCAACATTGAAATAATGTTAGAAGGGAACATAACAATGATGGAATTAACAGAAGCTTTAAAGAAACAAAATACAGGGAAAGTGCCAGGTCCAGATGGATTGCCAGCAGAATTTTATAAGACCTTTCAGGAAGTGTTGAATCTTCAATTATTAGAAGTCATGAATGAAGTTATGTTAAAGAAGAGAATACCCAAGACATGGTCAGAAGCATATATCACACTTATACCGAAGGAAGATACAGATTCACAGCACATTAAAAACTATAGACCTATTTCCCTATTAAATTCAGACTATAAAATCTTTGCTTCAATTGTGGCAGAAAGATTGAAAAGATATTTAAATAATTTTATCCACGTTGATCAAAATGGATTTCTGCCAAAGAGACAAATTAAAGACAATATGAGAATAATCCTGGATACTTTGGAATATTATGAGGCACATCCTGAAAAGCAAATGGCTTTGATGTTTCTAGATGCTTAAAAAGCCTTTGATAATGTGAGTTGGCATTTTATGTAATTGCAACTGGCACAAATGGGCTTTGGTAAAAAATTTATTCAAGCCACTGAAATGATATATATACAAACGGCAAAGGTCATGATAAATGGAGAATTGACAGAGTCTATAGATATAAGAAAAGGAACTAGACAAGGTTGTCCACTGTCGCCTGTGCTGTTTGTGTTAACACTAGAAGTGTTGAATAGGAATATTAGAGAAGACCAAGAAATAAAAGGAATGAAAATTTAAAAAGAAGAGTATAAATTGCAAGCTTTTGCAGATGACCTGGTATTTATATTAGAGGATCCAGTGGAAACAGCACCCAAATTAATAGAAAGGATAGAAGAGTATGGAAAGGTAGCAGGCTTAAAATTAATAAAGATAAAACAAAGATATTAACAAAGAATAAGTTAGCAAGACGAAAGAAAGAGTTGGAAGAAGTCTTAGAAATTCAGGTCACGAATTTCTTAGTACTTAGGGATATACATTACATCAAGATGTGGTACACTAAAAGAGGATAACTATCTTAAATTCAAACAGCAGATTGCGACAGACTTGGCAAAATGGAAAAATTTACAATTATCATTGATTGGGAGAATATCAACAATTAAGATGAATGTATTGCCTAGAATTTTATCTTTATTCCAGACAATTCCAATTAGATTAGGGAAAGAGTTTTTTGAAGATCTAAATAAAATTGTGTTGAAATATATTTGGCAGGGCAAGAAAGCGAGAATAAAACTTAAACTGTTACAAGATGCAAGAATAAGAGGAATGGCTTGGCCTGATCTGGAAAGGTTGTTAGGGGCCCATTACGCGCCACAAGTATTGTGCCTCATTAAGAGACACGAGTTTTACCGTCGTGAACAGGGGGAAAACAAAAGCGTAAACGACTTCGTGGCAAGTTTAAGAGACATTGGGGGTGCATGCAAATTCACCAGTTTAGAGGAGGCCATGCGCGATCGTTTTGTACTGGGCCTTAAAGACAAGGTGTTACAGAGCAAGTTATTAATGAAACCTAAGATCACGCTAAAAGAAGCAATAGAAGAAGCCTCTTCAGCAGAAGCTACCAAGTCCTCAGCAGCAGCCATGAGGAAGATGAACAGGGCCACGAGCCATTCTGATGGGGAAAAATCCACCACAAATCATTGTGAAGAACTAGATTCTGAGTCAGATTGCAGTGAGGTGGAGGAAGGAATTTACAGACTCAGAATGGAGCGGAAAACGAAAGACCTGGGAAGAAAGAGGCAAGATTTCTACTGCAAAGGTTGTGGGGAAGCCACCCCGCACTGAATGCAAGTTTCTAGACACCATTTGCCTCCATTGTGAAAAAAGAGGGCACCTAGCAAGAGTCTGCAAATCATCCAGAACTCCACCCAACAGAAGGAAGTTTGCTGCAAACAAAGACAAAGAATTCAAGCCTAACAACCTCAGTGAGAAAATGAGGTGCAGCACAGAAGCAAATGGGAAGAATGAAACTCATCAGACAGTAACTATTGGTCATTCATCTCCTTTAAAAAACAGAAAAGTGCATGTCAAGGTACTTATTGAAGGAAGGCCTTGCCAAATGGAAGTGGACTCAGGCTCATATCTATCTATGGTGTCATGGGACACTATTCAAAGACTGTTACCAAATATTCAGAAGACTCACTTCAAGAAGCAGGCATTGACTCTTAAAGACTACCAAGGGAACAAGATTCCAGTAGTTGGAACAAGAGAATTCAACGTGAAGTTCAAGGGCCACACCAAGCGTCTACCACTGACCATTGTGGACAAGGATTGCCCAAGTCTGCTGGGACTTGAATGGTTCAACCCGGTGGGCATTGAGGTGACTGGCATCAATCACGTGAGCAACACTGAGTGGGAAGAGGCCTTGAAGTCTGAGTTTCCAGAGGTCTTCAGCGACGGATTAGGCAAGTACTTGGGGACCCCTATCACCTTTAACCTAGATCCCAAGGTACAACCAATCTGTTTAAAACCCAGAAGGGTTCCATTTGCCTTAAAGGAAAAAATTGATGCACAATTAGATAAACTAATAGCTCAAGGGGTTTTAGAGCCCACTGACCACTCCAAGTGGGAGACACCCATAGTCACACCAGTCAAGGCTGATGGGTCTGTGAGAATCTGTGGAGATTACAAGGGGACATTGAACCATGCGCTACAACAGAGCACATATCCAGTTCCAGTAGTGCATCATTTATTACATTCTCTTGGCGGGGCACAGTTTTCGCCAAATTGGACCTGGCCCAGGCATATCAACAGTTAACAGTTGATGATGCAACTGCAGAAGCCCAAACCATTGTAACCCATAGAGGTGCTTTCAAATGCAAAAGGTTGCAATTTGGAGTAAGCGTGGCACCAGGCATCTTCCAAAGCCTTATGGAAAGGATGCTACAAGGGTTGCCAGGGGTGATGCCCTATTTTGATGACATTTTAATCTCTGCTGAAAATGACACTCAGTTACACGAGAGACTCAGAGAAGTCCTAACCAGATTCAAAAAGCGGGTTAAAAGTCAAAGAAGAAAAATGCACACTTAGAACTGATAAAGTGGAATTCTTGGGTTACATGATTGATAAACATGGCATCCACCCCACAGATGCCAAAGTTCAGGCAATCAAAGAAGCCCCCAGGCCAAAATGCAAAACAGACTTGCAAGCATTCCTGGGACTCATTAACTTTATCATATGTTTCTACCTCAGAAAGCAACCACTGCAGAACCCTTACATAGATTACTGGACAAAAAATCTGCATGGGTCTGGGGCAGAAAAGAACAACCTGCATTTAACAATATTAAGAGACAAATCACGTCTGATTCTGTACTGATACAGTTCTCTGAGAATTTGCCTGTTGTACTGACTTGTGATGCATCCCCTTTTGGAGTGTGGGGGGGTGTTGAGCCACATGCTTCCCAGTGGGAGGGAAGCTCCTATTGCATTTTACTCTCACACTTTGACTAAAGCAGAGAGAAACTACAGCCAACTGGACAAGGAAGCTTTGGCAATTGTGGCAGCTGTCAAGAAATTCCATGAATATGTTTATGGCAGAAGATTCACCATTGTCACAGATCACAAACCTCTATTAGGCATTGTGGCAGGGGACAAACCAACGCCCACGATCCTGTCACCAAGAATGCTGAGATGGACTGAATTTCTTGCTGCTTATTCATACAAACTGATCCACAGACCTGGAAAAGACATTGGACACGCAGATGCTTTGAGTCGCTGCCCACTTCCTTCACACATTGAGGACCCTGCTCCTGAGACTCACACCTTTTTCTAGAAACTGTTGCCAAGCTTCCAGTACATGCTGCTGAAATTGCCAGAGAGACTGCCAAAGACACTTTATTGGCTCCTGTTATAGGCTGGATTAAGAAAGGTTGGCCACTTCAAGATCTACCTCAACTTGCCCAACCTTTTAAATCCAGGCAAACTGAATTATCTGTATTAAGAGGGTGTATTTTGTGGGGTAACAGGGTGGTTATTCCTGCAAAACTACAGAAAGAGGTTTTGGAAATGTTACATGAGGGTCATCCAGGAATTGTCAGAATGAAGGGATTGGCCAGGAGTTATGTATGGTGGCCAGGTATTGACAAAATGGTTGAAAACTGGGTTGCATCTTGTCCCAACTGTCAGGAAGTCAGGCCTGCCCCACCTCTCCCCCAAACAGGAATGGGAATGTCCTAGCGGCCCATGGTCCAGGATTCACATTGATTTTGCTGGCCCTACCAGAGGGCACACTTTCCTTATTATAGTAGATGCATACTCCAAATGGCTAGAGGTTATCCCTATGGCATCCACCACAGCTGAAGCTGTCATCAAACAGCTTAAGAAACTTTTTGTAACTGATGGGTTACCTGATGTTCTTGTTTCTGACAATGGTCCTCAATTTACATCCAACCTTTTTGAATCCTATTTAGCACAGCAGGGTATCAGACATGCCCTGACAGCCCCTGGGCATCCTTCGGCTAACGGCCGGGCTGAACGCATGGTACGATTTACCAAGGAAAAACTTCAGCAATTGGGTCCTGGGGACATCACTGAGAAAGTTGAAAACTACTCAGTGTCCAGCATATCACTCCCAACCCCTCAACTAATTTAACCCCAGCCGAATTGTTGATGGGTAGGAAACTCAGGTCTACCCTAGACCGCCTTCACCCCACTTACGCACCCAACGCACCACTAGATTCCACTAGCAAAATTCGCACATTCACTGTGGGTGATTCTGTTTATGCCAAAAACCTTCTGGGTGAACCATTATGGATTCCTGCTGAGATAACCCAAATCACAGGCCCCAGGTCTTACAGGGTACAAACGGAGGATGGTGTCCTCTGGAGCAGGCACATTGATCAGTTAAGATCCAGACTACCTCAGGAACATCGCAATTGCTCCTCTCTGGTTCCCATCCCTAGTACCTCTTCTAGGGGGGAAGGGGAGGATCATGAGGATAATCAGCAAGCAAGAATCAACCCCATGTGTAACGAGCCAACATGACAGGAACCATCCCAAAACCTGTCACAGTGCCAACAACCATTTTTAGAAATGGAAGATTGCACATCACTACCAGACTTGGGTGCTGACATTGGGTTGGAGATGGATTGGGAGGAGAGACCAGGTTGTAGTAACCAAACAGGTTCTACCATTACTAGAAGTCCAAGTAAGGAGATGTTAACAAACACATTTCCTTCCTCACAATGTGAGAACCCTAAAACACCTGAACCATGTCTCAACGCATACGAAAGAGCCCCACCTATTTAAAAGAATACATTAGATAGATGGGGTTTGAGTATGGACTAAACCTAGTGGGGAGGGTGTTATGTATGCAGAGTTTGAATTGATTGGTTGTTCTTGTAAAGTGTTTGAAATCATTGGTTAAAAGTGCGGGAAAACCCTGCACTCTGATTGGCTGTCAGCCGAGGCAGCCGGCTATATATAGCTGCCTCGGCTAAGCCAAATCGGGTCCGTTCTGAGCTGAAGTCACAATAAAACTTAAGAGCTGAAGCACTCCGTGTCTGCCTCTTCATGCAAACTTAACAGTTCTGTTCTGTTTTCCAAAGCATCAGAAGGAATGACGAAAATCAATGGATGGAAAGTAATCAAAGAGACAAGTAATCTAGAACTAAATAGAAATTTCCTAGCCGTGAGAACAATTAACCTGTAAAACAGCTTGCCTTCAGAAGTTATGGGTGCTCCATTACTGGAGGCTTTTATGAAGAGACTGGACAGCCACTTGTCTGGAATGGTATAAGCAAGGGCTTGAAGTAGAAGACCTCTGAGGCAGTGGTGGTATTCAATTTTTTTTACTACCGGTTCTGCGGGTGTGGCTTGTGGGGTGTTATGTATGTAGGTTTGAATGTTATTGGTTTAGTTTGAATTGTTCTTGTAAAATGTCAAATATGATTGGTTTGAAAAGTGTGGGAAAACCCTGCACTCTGATTGGCTGGCAACTACGGCTGCTGGCTATAAGTAGCAGCCATAGCCCAGCCAAGTTGGGTCCATTCGAGCTGTAGTCACTAAATAAACTCTTCACTGAAGCTCTTCGCGTCTGACTCTTCATGCAAACTTAACAGGGGGCATGGCAGGGAAGGATACTGTAAAATCTCCAGTCAGAGGTGGTATTTGCTAGTTCTCCGAACTACTCAAAATTTCTGCTACCGGTTCTCCAGAACTGGTTAGAACCTGCTGAATACCACCCTTGCTCCAAGGTTCCTTTCAACTCTGTTATTCTGTATTTCTCCCAAACCAAATCCAGTACTCATCTGCAATCAGAAGCCTTATACGGCATTGATTTTAACCTCTTTTGTTTAGCAATGTTCACACATACACCACACACAAAAGGACACAAAAATAAAACATGCAAAAAAGGACTTCTGTTTTTTGATGCTGGCTTTCAACCCAGCCCACCTTCCAAATACCTGTTTTGGTAACATGTGCACACTAAGCATAGAGTTGAATTTTTTTGCAGAGAGAAAAGAAACAGCCAATCTTCTTTAAAAAAAACCTCCCAGTTTCATAATTTCCTTTCTACTGTTATCACAGCCTCCACTCACTGATGTCCCTTTCCCTAATGAACTGGGTGGTCTAGTCAATCAGATGCTCTTCCTAACTAAATCTTCGAAAAGAAAAGAATTTTCCTTTGCCATTGCCTGCTTCCTCCCTTGCCGTCATCACATCTCTAGTGAGGGCATGCTATTGTTTATGACATCTGAGATCCCATTAATAAGAAAAAGGAAAGTCCAGCTCGTCCATCAGTGAAAAGGTTACAGAGAATTAAAACCTCAGCAGATGTCACCTGTAAGCATTCACTTTGCAGGCGATGAGTTCTGATAATGAAACCCAAGAGGAAGAGGATAAGGCCACTTCTTTCATAGAGCTGCAGATGATAGTCATTCCAGAAACCTTCATTCGCTACCTAAGCTACCATGCTACCATGCTGTGCAAAATAGCAAAATAAGATACCCTTTTCATCTTCAGTTATGTTTTAACATTACCTTTTTCTTCTGCATTTTTCTATATACAATTATAAATAAACATGAAAAACTGGGATTTTGAAATTTAATCATTTCATTATTATAAACCAAAAATGGTGGCTAATCTGAAGTTAAGGTTCCATCACTGAGCTAAGGTATCTCAAAGATTTGTAAGTCTTCTATGTGTGCATTTCAGCTACTTATGCAGAGGACATGGTGGTGAGGAGAGGAATGAATAGGTATCTCATCTTGTAACCAAGAAATGGTAAAATTTCTTGAGAATTTGATTGAGATTGATTCTTTTATTTTCCTGGATGAGCCTTTAAAAAATACTTTTGCACTACAAAAACAAATGCTTTTTGTAAGCAAGGTTATTTCTTTTCAGTCAGGAGATTCTGTGTTGTTGTTTCTGAGATCCTATCCTATCTTAGTTCTGGTATAAAAAGAGTATCATGCTGCAACATTAAAAGGATGTTTTGAAGTTTTCATATTATTCAGAGATAAGGGAGAGGAGGAAGGATAGAAAGACTATAAATTTGAGAAAGGTTAGGCTAAAATAGTTTTCTGTTACATTTTTAAAATCTTCAACTGTCAAATAAACTCTGCATTTAACATACAAGTCCTGCTCCAGGTATCAAATCTAGTGTGGAAAGAACACCCTGCAGGTCCAGGGGAATCTTCTGGCTGCAATAAATTAGGCAATGTAAGTATAGAAACATAAAAAAGGAAAAATTGTGACCACCTCATTGTTTAAAACACAGTAACTTCATCTCCTTCTTACAATTTCTGCTCTGAAAACCAGTGGATTATTCCTTTATTATGATTCCAATGGAAATGGGCTGGGAGGCAGGATGTAGCATTTCCAAGTCCTTAGAATATCTTGCTTACATTTATCCCAACTATATCCAGTGCAGGTAGTTTGGTTAAACTCTTTATGGATTACTTCCCTATACCAAAACTTTGTGTGTGTGTGAATACTTTTCTTGAAAAGTGAAATTTACATCAGTTGATTTTCTTTAAAAAATAATAGATTTTGAGAATTCAACTATCAAATATTAGCTTGACTCTTAACCACATTTCTGAATTATAAGGTACACCACATAAACAGCCAATTCATGATTTAATGAATCCACCCATCTTTTGAGATTGATTGGAATTCCATGCAGTTTCCTCATTTCTTCTGAAATCTTGTAATTGTTATTCTTCCTATTAAAAATTGGAGATAAAGTTGAAGAATCAGGGGAATCCATTTTGTGTGCATGTATATATGTGTGTAAAAAAATCAGGGTAGAACTTACAATTAGATAGACTGTCTTACTCAAAATACAGAACTTTCATTTTTGTTTTTTTGCAATGTTGATGCTGTCTTCTGTTTTGAAAGTTAACTTTTTGCCTACCTACTTCTGTTTAGTAGATCAAATGAAAAGATGCAACCATTATTTTTCCTTTTACAAAACAACTAAAAACATTTAAAAGTACATTTTAATTAATATCAGACGAAATTGTACATTTCAGTGTTATATCATAAACATAATTTTATGAGCAGATCAAGTATGTAGTAATTTTATGAAATAATAAGGTATATGTGAAACTTGCTTTAAAAAGATTTTATTAAATATAATAAATTTCATATCTGTGATATAAAAACATGATCATATTTGCAATTTCCTAATGAGAGGTACTTGAGGAGGTTTTAGATTTTAAGATCTTTATGAAAAAAAGATATTGTTTTAAAAACAATATTATAAATACAATTATTGGAACATAATGCACATTCTCAGTATTCAGTAGCCTAAATCCACTGGCTAAACCAGTGTTTCTCAACTTCAGCAACTTTTAAGATATATGGACTTCACTTCCTGCAAATTTTTAGCCAGCAAGTTGGCTAGGGAATGCTGGGAGTTGAAGTCCACATATCTTTATGTTGCTGAGATTGAGAAACACTGACTTAGACAATGCCCTTCAAATGAACATATTGGCTTGCTAGCCAATGGTCATAGACATGCACTGAGGACATAAATAATGTAGGGTCTTTGGCATCAATCATATTCCCTTGAGGTATGGTGTAGAAATAAGTGGGCTCTTGTTCTTCCAGAAGGGACTTTGAGAAAAGGCATTGACTAAATGTTTCTTGCAGTCTACTATCATAGTTATCATAGCTAGTCCTTACTTAATAACCACAACTGGGTGTAGGATTTTGATCATTGCAGTCTATAAGCAGCTCACTATGTGACCTTGTGGACCTTTTATTTTTTTATTCATGTTTTTATTTTATTCAAAACAAAGTTAAAATACAAAATACAGAACTAAAAAAAAATTCCCAAAGAAAAAAAAAAAAAACACAAAGCATAAAACAATCAAAGCATTAAAAAGGTGCATCAAAAAAGACATATATGTATTATCCCCTCTAGTTGAATACTGATTAATATATTATTACTACATTAGTTCCCAACTCTTGCTAAACAAGCCCTCCAAAAAATTTTAAACAACTAAATTTTTATCACAGTTGTAAAAAGAGTCACTACAGTTGGAAAGCGAATTGTGTGGACATTAAGGGAATGATTATGGGAATACTACAAAGGTTGTAACTGTGAAAAATGGTCATAAGTCACTTTTTTCAGTGCCATTATAATTTTGAATGGTCAGTTACAATCCTCATAGCAGCCCCATGATTATATGATCAAAATCCAGATGTTTGGCAACTGGTTCATACTTATGACCATTTCTGGGTCCCAAGGTCATGTGCTCACCTTTTGCAAACTTTTGACAAGCAAAGTCAATGGGAAGCCAAATTCACTTAGGAATCAAGTTATTAACTTATCAACTACAATGATTCACTTAACAATTGTGGCAAGAAAGATCATAAAGTGAGCCAAAAGTCACTAAACAAATGTCTCATTTAACAACTAAAATTTTGGCCTCAATTGAGTTCATAAGTTGAGGACTACCTGTATCTACAGTTCATTACAGACACCATGGGCTTTTTAAAATCACGCATATCTGCCTGAGCCAAGACTGGCAAAAAAGGAGGATGTTTTCTGGCTCATGTAGGGATTGGATGTAGAAGCCAATGAGTTCAGTTAAACTGTAAACGTAGACTTTCTTTTCTCATTGAACTTTTTATAAAATGTGTGTGTGTGTGTGTGTAGTGTATTTGTGTGTAATTTTTGCAACACTTGCCCACACAAGCTGATTTATCTGATCAAATATATTATTTCACAAAAATCCACAGCTGAACTGTGCAAAAGAAGAAAAAGATAATTGTAAAGATATTTTCTTTCAGGTAAAACATGATTTATGACTCTGCTTATCTACCTAGAAATAGATGTAGTAATTTTTTCAATCTAGATTTGTGAATGAAGTTTGCAGAAGAGAGGAGATATATTAATATGTAACATAAATTGCCAGAAAGATAGGACTGAACATGAAGTATATACATGCTTGCTGAGTAGGAAATCATGGCATCATTTTCAATTGGGATTTGAATAGCATGTCAATAGAGTTGTAGGTTAAAATAATCCCCAAAAGAGATAATGAATCTCAAAACGAACAACAATAATTTACACAGTGGTAATTTGCCATGGCATAACTGTAACCAGCTGAGAAAGTGTTTATATTAAGGGATACAGATAACCAGTATATTTTAAATATTTTGTCATGGTCAAGAAGATGAAACACTTCTTATAATTGTTAGAAGGATTTAGGCTACTGGTTTGCAAGTATTAGAAGGCTATTTGGGCAACTGAAGAATAGCAACTTTGTCCTTACAATTTAGAAGAATTATCTTGATCAGGTAGAGCTACCTGTAATCCTTCTTTCTTTTTTACTTGGTTTCTAAAGCCCCATTCAGCTCTAAGGCCAAACTTCAGTTTGCTGTCATACTACACAAGAACCCCTAAAATTCTAATCTCAGCCTGAAACAATGGAAAATGAAAATATCCCACTTAAAGTAACATGAGAGAGAGAAAAACCTCATTCCCAGCAGCCCCAAGAATAGATGAGGTCCAACTATTTTGCATCATACACTGACAGACATCACCAAGCTATGCTTCTTAACAACAGTTCACTTTGGGGGAGGGGAGCAAAGGGTCAGTTTGTTCCACAGAATGTCAGTTATTTCACAAAGAATGACCTCATTGGTCCCACAATACTTCTTGTAATTCACTTTCAGATTTCCAGTAACCTGGAGTTTATGAGTCATTTTGAAACCACCATAATTGGATCATTGATAAAAATCATTGTCCTATATACTATGTTCCTGTCAGGATGTGACATCAGTGAGGGTGGTCTGCCCTAATGCATCTCCAGCCATTCTAGGAATTGTTAAACCACCAACGATATTGATCAGTCTTCATTTAAAGACTGATGGAACAGATGAAACAGAAGGGAAGTTTATGCTATAACCAAGTTCCCCAAAATACGTTCTTCTAGAACACTTAATGAAAGAAATTCAAAATTATTTTCTAATGGCAGGAAAACCAGTTGCTTTGCTCACTGTTAAGCATATAGGTGCTTCTTTGCTTATTACTGAAGCCCTTTCTGTCTCAGCAACCTTTCTAGTCCAAAGATAATTATGCTGAAAACCTACAGATGAAAACTGAGGATCATAGCTTCCAGTTCATTTTGATATGTCAATAGTTGCTCTCCTGTTTTCAGTTGTGGGCAAGTCACAATTTACTATTATTGGTGGCCAGTCAAGTCAATGGATTACTTTATAATGCTGCTAGAGAAGAAATAAGAAGCTTTTAGGACCAATAAAAATGTTTGATCAGGTCTCCCAAGGTAAGGAAGGAGAAAGACTTTGCATGAACCCATATTCATAAAAAAAGGATCTCAATTATGAATTAATTATAGGAAGAAAGAATATGGACTAGAAAATTCCCAAGGTCATTTCCAACTCTATGATTCTAGGAAATCCAAGAGAAAATGCTTCCGTCCCCATTCATTCATGAAGTTCACAAGGTGATATTGAGTTGGTCACAACCTCTTTATTTAGCCCATCTCACAGGATGGTCTGTAGTATATTTAATTTGAAGAAAAAAAATGATATATGCTCCCATGAAACCATGAAAGAAAATTTAATTAGTGTAATTAAACAGCTAATATATTATTGTAGATGAGGCCTACTTGAATTTCTCTGTCTACAAATAAATGCTTACAAAGCAGAGGCAGTATTCAGCAGATTCTGACCAGTTCTGGAGAACCGGTAGCGGAAATTTTGAGTAGTTCAGAGAACCAGCAAATACCACCTCTGACTGGAGATTTTACAGTATCCTTTCCCTGCCATGCACACCAAACTATGCCCACAGAACCAGTAGTAAAATTTTTTGCATCCCAACACTGTTACAAAGGCTCACCAGCCAGACTTCTTAAACTTTTTGCCATTGCAACAATTGTAAGAATACAACTCTTTAGTGCAATCTTAATGTATACACCTCCCCTAAAAATCCAAATACCCAAACGAACACAAACAATGAAAACAATGCAATGAAACTTTGGGAAAGATGGATTTTATTGTAACAATTCAACTAAAAGGTTCTTCATACCTCCCCTGGACTCTGTCTCTCAGGGAAGGTACCCTCATTGTTTTGGAAACCTTGCTCTAAAGATTTGTAATGCTAAAGACCCAAATGTAAAAAAAAATCTGAGAGCAGGGTAGAGGAAAATAATGGTAGCAAGCCACAAGCAAATATCATCTCTGGCTGGAAAGGCTGCAGAATCCCAAGCAAAAACTGACCAGATGTTTTTTTACCTAGTGAGAAAGCTTCTCTGGGGATCTCCAGCAATCTCTCCAAGGGACGTTATAAGCAGTTTCCCACCAGAGATTCCTAGTTCTTAATAAGAGAAGATGCAGATGCTACAGAACCTCTGAGGGATTCTGCTAGATTAAGGCAGAGTAAGGAGAAAGAGACAGCAGGGGCTCAACAAGACTGGGGCAGGCTAGAAGGTTTTTATTCACTTCAGTTATTTGCATAAATAACAATATGAAGGATTGAAACAGCCCTCCTTTCCATAGTACCAGTAGCAATATGAAAGTAACACAGCTCAATATAGAAATGTTCTTGAAGGAATATGTTTTATATTGCTGTTGTCCTAATTAAGAAGGAAGGAAAAATGGAAGTGTGGTCATGATAGCATTATTATGTTGATTCTGTCCATTTCCCTTTGATATCCTAAGTCTAACATGGTTTTAAATACAAAAAAAGAATTGTTTTAAGTACCTCCAGATAAACAAGTAGACAGATATTCATGTTACATGTTGGCTAATAACAAATTGATTATTGCTGGATCTAGTATTACAACAAGTGAAAAATATTGTAGAGTTTTGCCCATAATAATGCTTCCAAAGGGAAACTGATGGTGCTCAAAATAATGTGGATGTTGCTGTGGAATCTGAGAGCTATAAAAAGTTTCTAGTGCATGTATGTCAGAGAAATATATCTATTGCACTGTAAACATAATTCCATTTTTCCTTTGCTGGATTCTTTTAAAAATTTATTACTGAAAGCCAGTGAATGACTGAGTTTAAGGCCTGAAATAAACATATAATGAGAACAATATTTTCATTCAGTTTGCATATTGTTAGATAATAATTAGTAGTTTATTTTTTAAATGGACTAAAAATGGCTCCCTGTTATTATTCTTATTCTTCTTTAACCTTCAACTGATAGCATTGTTTGCAAAGCTGTGAAACTTTTTCATTTTCTCCACTAGAGGGCACAGGGGCCATTTTTCATAATGCATACAAAAAACGGAAACAAATCCTTCAATTTATATGATTATTCTGGAAAAGTTACTTTGAAATATATAATCTCTTATTCACCAAAAGTCTGCCCTTTGCTGCAGAAACTGGGGGTCCAAAGAAAGGCAGCATGCATGGTTTGGCCAAGAGAGCATACATTTGGTAACTAATGCCAATTTTTTTCCTTCCTATGCTAATTTTTTGCGACATGAAAGTGTAGAATAGTGAGAAAAGAATTCTGTGAAGCTATTCCCAGGTATATGCAGAAAGATTTGCAAAACTCCCAGTGATATGCATCTAGCCACATGATTTAAAATTGCATTGTACTTATAGGTATTTTTGCTTTATACTTATACACATAACCATGGTTAGCTTCAGAAATAAATTGGACAGGAATTATTCTTTGGAAACAAAATAAATCAGATAGTATAATAGTACGATCTCTTTATCTCATTTGTTCCCATACAATTAGGAGTTTTACTGCTATGTTGTGACAGGTGACTGTGTTTGACCTTTGACGGTTGGTTGGTTGGCTGGTGTTTAAACTAATGAAGACCCTTAATGGGTTGGCTTTTGTGAAGCTCTGAGCAGTGGGGTTAAAGAGAGAATGGGGTTGCAAACAGAATCCAGAGAAGATCCTTCAATTAAACCTGAAGTCTATTAGTAAAGAAATATTGAGGAGGTTGAAAACAAGCAATGATTCACCTATGTCTTTGAGAGCCATTTGAACTGGGTTTTTTTCTTTAAAAAAAACCTCACTCTTTTTCTTATTATTTATTGTTGTCCATGTGTATGGCATGCTTCACAAGAAGACAGCCTGGAACATAGATATCCTGGTTCTTCAAAGCTGGAAATAACATACTAATCCTGTGTTCATTCCATAATTGTTCCTTCATCGGAAAAAGGATTGTGGACAAATGAAGCAATGTGGAAGCAAATGAAGAGTGATGCTTACAGAAATAAAACTAGATCTCAGATGACTCAGGTTTGGGAGGCATGACGTGTTTGCTTGCTGTAAATATGTTAAAATAAGAGAAGGAGACACGATACTGACCCATAGGCAGGCCAAATAGAGTACAAGAAGGAAACACATAAAAACTAAGACAGTGAACACAGTGCTGGGATATGAATATGAACAGAATGTTAATTTGAATTGTCATTTAGAAGAAACAATGAAAATAATAAGACAGAAATAGAAAAATGTCCATTGTTTCTTTCTCCTAATTATCTATGATTATCTCCCTTAACTATTTTCAAGCTCTGCTTTCCTCATTCTTCATCTCTTTCCCACTCCCCTGATGGAAGGCTCTGGATTCCTCAAAAGATTTATGTTTACTAGTTTTAATGAAGGTATTTATAATGGATAACAATGGTGACTACAATTCTGTTGACTGGAAAGGAGTCAGTCTAGAGCACAATTTCAAGAGAGAATCAGGTTGACTACAGCATATCAATGATACTTTTGCCACTTTCACCTGAGAAAAGAAGACTGAAGGCCTGTGGGCTTCCTGTATAGTTTGATGAACACAGTTATTAAAACAGAACTGTAAGACATTGGGAAAATGGAAATATAAGAAGCTAACTCTGTTTACCCTAATGTGCAGTGGAGTAAATGAAATAGGCAGGACATAAGGCTGTTCTACAGGGTAATGATAAAAGACCAAAACCATAATTGACTGATTTGGTCCCCTCCCCCCTAATTTTTTGTCATCTTTTAATTTTCACTGAATACAACAGTGAATATGCAAATGAGCACTTGCAAATTATTTTTATTTCCCATTTCTGGAAGTCCTGGGAACCATCAGTTGGTGTTTATGATGGGCAAGAACTGCTTGGAAAATGCATGGAGAGAAAGACGTAAGAGGGTGTTTCTTCTGGCACTAAAATATTGGCTTGTCCTGTGGGACTCATCAGGGTTTCAACTATTATGAAAGACAATAGCTGTTTCACCACTTGGAGGGAGTGTGGTAGGATCTGGCGGTGAATGTTGATTGCAGGAGTGGAACTGTAGGGAAAGGAACTAATGAAATTCTGGAAATGTTCTGGATGGACACATCTGGAAATGACCCCTAGTTGGTCCTTAACCTTTTCCCAATCTGATGACCTGCATCAGATGAGGATCTATTTGTAGGGCTAGTTCTCCATTGGTCTGAACAGTCTGAATATGGTCATGCTGAAAGAAACATCTACTTGGATTTTGTTTAAAACTCAAGAAAGCTGGGGAAAAAAACCTTTAACCTTCTCATATAGTTTTTTTTTAAATAAATGCTGTTCTTGGGTATGTCTCATTATAGATTTTCCCCTCTGGGGCTGGATTTTCCCTGCAGCATTCATAACCATCGATCTATTTGCTCTGAGGGTTTTTTTAAAAAAATTCCAGTTCAGCAGCACTAGTAGGTAGAACAAATGATGGAATGATAATGAGATGAATAAAATTACTACTTTGCATGAGCCTCTCAAGTTTAGTTTTTGGGCTGTCCTATGTGACAAGCCCCCATTGGTGCTCTTTAAGGCCATCCATTGTTATCAGCTTTTGCAGTTACCGTCAAATGCCCTAGACATGGCTCCATAGAGTGAGAACCAGCACAAAGTCCTGGTTTGTACCTCAATCAGGAGATTTCTTTATGGCATTACAAATTTCCCCACTAAAAAATAGGCATGTACTAATAACAAAAGGACATTTTGTAAATACACCAGTAGTATGAAATATTACCTGGGATTAGTTCTATTTCTCTCAGTGACATACAGAATCTTCCTCTCTCACATACAGGCTTTTTTGAATTGAACTGTTCTTGCTTGCTCCTTATTTCCTCCCCCCTTTTCTACTACTTTGGGGAATAATTTAACATGTTACACACTAACTTTCCTATAATGGCATTTTGGCTTTTGAAATTCTGCCTCCCTCTTTTATGGCCAGCCCTCTAATGGTTCTCTCACAGGCCTGCCTCTGGCAATCATGTAGGGAATAAATAGAAGCTGACACAGTAATTTACTTAAATCTTCTCCACACTTTTGTGGCATTTTTCTCCAGAGAATACCCTCAAAACAACAATTATTTGAAATGTCACACGTTCCTGCCCCTAGGCAGCCAACAAATGAACATTAAATCTATTAACAACAACTAAAAAAATTAAATGTTTACTTTTTGGAGAAGGTGAGGAGAAGGTGGGAGAGGGAAAGCTGCCTCTAATAAATTTATACTCAATAATAAAGAGGTGTAGTTAATGTTCTCTCTCTACTGAGCCCACATCTGCAGAAAGAGAAGAAGGGCAAGTGCCTGACAAAAGCTGGTCTACTGTAGGATGCCAGAAGCTGCCTGGATTTCTGCCCTGGCAAAGAGGTTGAGGTCCACTGCACAAGTAGATGATTATGTAAGGCCACATTTAAAAGTCGTGGCAGAATATTGTATAATATATAAGCCATCAACCTCCTCCCCTGGATCAAATGATACTGGAGAAGTACTTTTGCCAGATGTAATGTGTTGCCATGATCCTGATTTTCACAGAATAAAAAAGAGAAAGGAAAGATTAGGGCTTTATTGTGCATAGCAGTATGTGGTTACAGGATAACAAAATGTGGCATGCTTCTGATGAGTGTCTCAACTACATTTTCATATATGGATATTGAAATGTGCAACACATATTGAGAGAGCAGAGCAGCCTTCTTCCATTCTGTCCACCTTTTAGGGATTCCAAGGAGAATACTTGGCTACATGAAAGCAAAGGTGGCTACCAATAATTTAAGGATATTGAACGTTGCAAGGTGCTTGATGGAAAGGGTAATAGGTCATATTGGCTTAGATTATCTGTAGTCCAGGAGGATTTACTATTTGTCAAGGCTCGCTAGGCCTCATTTCATGGCTGGAGCATCCCTGTATGCAAATACTGGCCTCAATATTTCTGGATTTGCTTACATAGCCCACAACCCAAATCTAGGATGCAGCAAGGACCTCAAGGATAAATCCTAGTCAGTCCCTTGGCAATTGTGCCCCTAAATTTAAGCCATTATTTGACTACATAGAAAGGATGGCTTCTCATGCTTTACTATAAAGAATTACAATTTTTGTTCTTTAACAGATCAACAGAGTTGGAAGGGAACTTGTAGGCCATCTAGTCTAACCCCCATCCACCCCAAAGCAGGAGATCTTACACCATTTCCAACAGATGACAGTCTCTTCTTGAAAGCCTCCACTGATGAAGCTCCCACAACTTGTGAAGGTAATTCTTGTGTGGATATGGTTTGTAGAAAGTTAGCATCCACAGATGGGACTCCAAGACATGGCCCCCAGGGTGATAGTATTAGCCCTCACTCAGATCCAAATAATGACAAAGCCATTAAGTCATAATAGGAATTGCTCAAAGCTCCTTCATTACATCACCCAGCAAGATTCAATCAAGCTTGGGATTCAAGACAACCTACAAAGTTACCCCTGCATGTCTCCTGACCACCAATCAGGATACATTTCTTGCCACAGGAACAGGAAGCAAGTTCAAAGCCCAACACAGATTATAAATCTCTCTCCCTCTCTCACCCATGTGCTTTTTTTGCCCAGGACCTCTTATCACGTGGTTCTGCTGTCCACCATCTTTCCAAGCAATCTCCATGTTTCCAGTGTCTTTCTTCTCATTTGGAACTGAACCCAGATGGACATTTCTTCCAACAATTTGGCACCCACAGAGGGAACTTCAAACTAACCTGACCAATGGACTTGGCCCAGGTAAGCCTCCCTTGTCAGCAGCAGACCCACTGAGTCTGTGGGTGAGTTTTCCTGGACCTTGGCCATCTGTTACAAAGGTTTTAAAGGGATTTTGAGTGTTGAGCTCAAAGGCTGCTTGGAAAGAAGGTGAGTACCTCTAAATTTTAATTTTATAGCCCAGAAAAGCATGTGAAATGTATGTATGCCTCTGTGTGTGTGTGTGTGTGAGTGAGTGAGAAGGCCTTTCTCCCAATCACAGCTGGATCTTGCTCCCTATGTGCATTTCCTAACCGCAGAAAGACTAGTAGAGTCTGAGAGTATGGGGGTTTGCCAGAGCACAGGATCTTCTGTTAGGGAAAAGAGAGAGTATGTGAAAATGGAATGGAAAAGTGAAGGAGAGAGTTGAACTGGGGCAACTATCTGGGAAGTCACTGAGCAAAGCCCTAAAAAGGAGGGGGGGGGTCCTTACCTCTGTGAAGCCAGCAGAGGTCCCTGAGGACTTCAGTGAATCAGAAAATGGTGGCAGTAAAGCCAGTGGAAGGAGGTGCCCTTACTCACTGCAGGGGAGCAGTGCAGTCCTCCCAGACTCTTTTTGGTTGCAAACTGATAGCGGGTGTTTCCCTATAAAGGATGGGCCTTTACTTTGATAGGAAACCAGAGTCTTCCTGGACCCTTTTTGGCCCAAAAACTGCTGGTGGGGTGGGAGTCTCATTTAGGAGCCTCCATTCGTCAGGACCTGGCAGGGCTGAATTGTATCCCTACATTGAAAAGGGAAACATGGTATGCTCTAGCTCGAGGGTCAGGATAGGCTCCCTCGTGGAAGAATTGCTTGATGCCTGGGATGAAAAGAGGCAGTTGCCTGTCTAGGTGGGCATGAAAAAGGAAAAAGAAAAAAGGTTGTGTAAAGAAGTGGACTTGCTTAGGGATTAAGCTGGAAAACCAGTTTGGCTAAATAAAGGTACATAAAAGAAAAGGGAAATATATAAGTAGAAATGTTGGGGTTTTTGTTTGTTCATTTGTTTTTCTCTCTTCCTCTCTGTCTTCTGTACAACCACGTGGTATGTTTGTTAAGATTTGTGCCTTCCCTACTTTAACTGAAATTTATGGTGGGAATGACCAGTGTGTGTGTGTAAGTCTGAGAGTTCTGTTTTCCTCTTTTTCCTCCCTGTTTTTGTGTGTCTGTGTATGTCTAAGTCTTTGTGTGCCCTCGAAGTAATTGAAACCATTAAATGTCTCTGATCCCTAGTGATATGAATTTTAAATTGTTAGAAAAGGAAGCTGTGAAAGGAAAGAAAAAGCCTTCATTCTGTTTTGTCTGGCCAGCAAAACAGAGTAAAGAGAACTGGTTTTTCTTCTTCTTTTCTCTTTGTGTTTTTAAGAAAAGCCCAAGGTTATAAGTGAATGTTTTGAGTTAATTTACAGGAAAAATTTCATCCTTGCATTTACTCTTATGTTTAAATGATTTCATCTGTCCATCCTTTTCCTGAAGCATGTGAATCCAGTTTTTTCTTTCTCATCTGTTGTGTATCCATTTTGTTGAACCTGATTTATCTGTTTAATTATTTGTTTGTTTGTTTGTTTGTTTGTCAAACATGTACAAGATAACAAGTATAAGTATGAACATAAACAAGAATGAGGGAAGTAAATACAGATAAATGGGGACAATAAGACAGGGACGGTAGGCACGCAGGTGCACTTATGCACCCCCCCTTTAAGGACCTCTTAAGAATGGGGTGAGGTCCACGGTAGATAGTTTGAGGTTGAAGCTGTGAGGGGTTGAGGCTGTAACAATGGAGTTGGGTAGTGCATTCCAGGCGATGACCACTCTGTTGCTGAAGTCGTACTTTCTGCAATCGAGTTTGGAGCAGTTTACCTTGAGTTTGTATTGGTTGTTTGCCCATGCATTATTGTGATTGAAGCTGAAGAAGTTGTATTGCAGTACTGATATGTTTTTTTACCTCAAACCCTGTCTGCAAGCTATCTACCACCCCCATCTCCAACCCCCCATATCTAATCCTCTTACAATGCCTTCCCTGGGAGGATCACCCACAAAGGGGGGAAGGGGTCTTGTTCTCATGTCTTTCAGCCCTGCACAGATGACTCTACAACCTGTGGAACAGATAGCACTGACCCAGATGCTGCCTTCAGAGGAAACCTTCCATCCATTGGAGCCAGGAATTGGGTTTGGATCCAGTCCTCCACTGAAAATCATCACAGCAATCAGAGTGGAGCAGACCTTCCCAAAGTTGACTGATCACCATTACCACCAAGCCAACCCTAATGTTACCCAGCAGACATGAAAAAAAGGATCCTGAGATGGACAAGTAAAAGACTAAAAGACTCTTTTCAATCCCCAGAAGACAGCTAGAAAGACCATGGGAGAGGGTGGAAATTCATTGTAAGGTTTTCTTTCTTTGCTTCATTCACAATTGTAACTAATCAATTAAATGGATTCATGTAGGGGTGGTATTTGGCAGTAGTTGCCGCAGCAAGTTCTGAACATGGAGTTCTGTCTGGTGAGAGGAAAATTTGTCCAGAATGACTGTATTGCCTATATTTTAGAAGTAGCTGCATACACAAGCACAGAGACAAACCATTCAGAATCCCCTTCCCCTACCTCCACACAAAGCTCCTCCTAGGTTGATTTTTGCTTTGTGGCATTAAGGTTCAAGCAGTCATATCTCCCTGCTAATCCCATGGAGAAAGGGGCATCCCCCCAGGCAATTCCCTCATTTGAAGAGATAACAGAAAAGAGATCCCCAAACCACAAGCCCTGACTGTGACTCACAAATGATGCTGCCATGTTTTTAAAGTCAGAGAAGTTTCCTGCAGCTTCCTGCCCCCCTTCAGCTCCAGGGTGATGGGATTAAGACACACACACACACACACACATCTGAGTTGATAGGATTAGCCCTCACTCAGATCCAAACAAGAACAAAGCCATTAAGCATTGTAGGAATTGCCCAAAGCCCCTTCATTACATCATCCAGCAAGATTCAACCAAGCTTAGGACTCAAGACAGCCTACAAAGTTACCCCTGTGTGGCCCCATGGAAGTCTGACAACCAGTCTGGATACATTTCTTGCCACAGGAACAGGAAGCAAATTCAAAGTCCAACAAAGGTTATAAATCTCTCTCTGTAAGCACTAGACTTTTCCCCTTCAACCGAAAAGAATGAACTTCTGAAAGCTAGGTACTTCAAAAGGAATTATTTATTGAAAGGAAGTGATCCCAGTACTAATCAAAGCAGAATCTAAGATGCTTCCAGGCATACAGTAATAGATAAAGGGAGTTAGAACCTTTACCCTTATCCTGATGTGGATTTTGTCAAACAAAGAACCAACATGTTAATCCCCTTTTCTGGGAATGTATCTTAGAAGAGTTTCCCAGGGAGTATCTTTCAGAGCTGGAATTTTTATGGTCCCTTCTCCTCTTGCTATCTCTCCAAGAGGTGACAAGTTTCTAGACATCTGGCTCCAGTCCTCCAGTTGTATATCATGTGCAAGTTATACAGATTCAATGTAAGGTTTAAGATATTCAAGTTACGTCAAGAAGGATTACTTCTACCAACTTTCCCCCTCCTCTTCTTCTTCCATTGAGGAATGACAGATACACGGATCTGACATCCTGCCCTCCTCAAAAATTTGAGAAATCCACCTGGAAGACAGAAAATATGTGTTATATTTACAACTTAGGGTGGTTTGTGAGGGTATTTCAGGTGGAACTTCCATAATAATGTGGGTGCTTTTACATGTCGTTTGGCTACCCACTCATTTTCTGAGGAAGGAAGGTGTTTCCAAGCTACTAAATATTGTGTGGACCCACAGTGAGTGCGTGAATCAAGGATATCTTTAATTTCAAAATGTTGTTCCCCATGTACCATAATGGGAGTTGGAGGTGTGGGAAGGGGGGGGGGTCTAAGGTTTGAAGTGATCTCTGGTTTGAGTAAGCTACAGTGAAATATTGGATGAACCTGTCTAAGTGTTTTGGGAAGTAGGAGCTCTACCGTAACAGGATTAATAATTCTGGAGATGGAAAATGGCCCAATGAATTTAGGTCCCAGTTTCTTAGAGAGTTGCAATGATTTTAGGAATTTTGTAGACAAATATACGCGGTCTCCAACTTTGAATGGTTTAGGATCACAACGTTTTTTGTCTGCCTGAGCTTTAAAAGCTGCTCTAGCCTCTTGTAAGGCTAGTCTGACCACTGGCCAAGTGGTTTGCAAATTGTTTATCCACTCCTTAAGGGAGGGAATTTCAGGTTCCTTGGTAGGTAGCTCTGGCATGGGGTTGAATTCTTGGCCTGTGGCTACCTGGAATGGGGTGAAACCAGTGCTGCTGTGGACCGTGTTGTTGTATGCTATCTCTGCAAAAGGAAGGAGGTCAGTCCAATTGTCCTGTTGGTAATTAATAAAGCATCTTAAATATTGTTCTAGTATGCTGTTAGATCGTTCAGCTCCGCCGTTAGTCTGGGGGTGATTTGAAGACGACAACCCCTGGGTGTAGCCTAATAGGTTTAAAAATGCCTGCCAAAATGTGGATGTGAATTGTACACCCCTATCTGAGATAATCCGTTGGGGAGCTCCATGAAGGCAATAAATGTGTATTAAAAACATCTTTGCCAAGGCCTTGACTGTTGGGATCTTTTGGCATGTTACAAAATGAACCTGTTTTGAAAGAAGGTCAATTACAACCCAAATGACAATATTTCCTGCACTTTCAGGGAGCTCCACTATAAAGTCCATACAGATTTCTTTCCAGGGTGCTGAAGGTTCTGCCACTGTTTGTAAAAGTCCAGGAGATTTTCCTTGTCTTCTTTTTGCAGCAGCACAGATGAGGCAACTAGCAACATAGTTTTCAATGTCCTTTTTGAGAGTTGGCCACCAAAATTGTCTTTTGATGAGGTGCAGGGTTTTTACAAAACCAAAGTGTCCTGCTATTTTTGAATTGTGGCATCGTTTCATGAGGTCCATCTTCTGGCTGGCAGGGACATAAAGTTTGTTTTCTACCCAGGCTAGACCATCTTTGAGTAAGCAAATGTTTTTGTTAGCCGGAGCCAGTCGTCCTTAAGTAGCGCCTCCTTAAATATTGAAGTCGTTGCATTGTCAGTCAGTGATTCTTTCTTCTCTTGTTCCTGGTGATTACTTTGGCTGCAAGTTGCATTGGTTGGATCATGAATTTTATAACTTCAATCTTTTTGCTGTTGTATTGGGGTTTCCTGGACAGTGCATCTGCCAAGAAATTTCCCCCCCCCAGGAGATATTTGAGAGTGAAATTAAACCATTTAAAATATTGAGCTCACCTTACTTGTTTTCCTGAGAGTTTCCATGGAGTTTTCAGGGCTTCTAGATTTTTATGTTCAGTCCACACTTCAAAGGGGATTTGGTTCCCTTCTAGGAAATGTCTCCATGTGAGGAGTGCCCATCACACAGCATATGCCTCTTTCTCCCATATGGCCCATCTTTGCTTGGTTCCTGTCAGTTTCTTGGAAATATAAACACATGGTTGTAACTGTCCACATCCATTCTTTTGGAGTAAAACTGCTCCAACTGCTACATCGCTAGTGTCTGCTTGGATGACAAATGGTTGTTCAGGGTCTGGGTGTTTCAGGATTGGTTCTGCTGAGAACAGTTGTTTGAGTTTTTTGAAGGCCGCTTGGCATTCCATCGTCCAGGTAAGGAGTTGCCTTGGTTTGGGTTTCTCCCCCCCTTTCGCTTTTAACAAGTTCGTGATGGGGAGGGCAATATTTGCAAAAGTTGAAATGAACTGGCGGTTAAAGTTTGCAAAACCCAGGAAGTTTTGCAGTTGTTTGCAAGTATGGGCCAGCTCCCAAAAGATGACAACTTTTACTTTTTGTGGGTCCATCTCTATTCCCTCGTGGGATGGAATTTATATTTATTTCTTGATGGAATTTATATTTAGAGAGTTTTGCATATAATTTGGCATTTTGGAGTTTTGTGAGAACTACTCAGAGTAACTTGATGTGTTCTTCTTTTGTTTCAGTGTAGATTAAAATATCATTGAGATAAACTAAAACCCCTTTCTACAAAAAATCATGGAGAGTCTCATGAATTAATTGCATGAACATGGCTGGTGCTCTTGTAGTCCAAAAGGGAACAATTTAAATTGGTAGCATCCCAGTGGGGTGTTAAAAGCCATCTTCCACTCATCCCCCTCCCTTATTCTGATGCGGTAGTATGCCTCTTGTAAGTCTAACTTTGAAAAAAAAATTCCTAGAGAGAGGTGGGCTAGCATGTCCTTCATGAGGGGGAGTGGGTACATATTCTCCACACTGATGGTATTTAGATTTCTGTAATCCACACATAGGTGCACCAAGCCATTTTCTTTTGTGGAATAATACTGGGGCTGCTATTTTTGGTCAGGTAGGTTCGATGAAACCCCTTTTTAGATTTTTATCAATAAATGCTCTGAGTTCTTTTAGTTCTCTGGGGGACATGCAGTACATTTTTGGTTTTGGAAGTTTAGCTCCTGGTAGGAGTTCAATGGGGTGGTTTTAGATTTTGGTGGATTTTAAGTTTTGTATTTAATTGGGACCATTAGTTTAATTCTTTTTAAAGTATTTATTGTGCTTGTTTTATTGTAAGCCCCTTGAGGAGATGGGGCATATAAGTCCCATTAATAAATAAATAAATAAATAAATGGCGCAATCTGTGGTGTGATGGGGTGGGAGTTCATCAGAAGCCTCCTCACTAAATACTTGGGGTAAATCCTGGTACTCTTTGGGGATGTTAATGGGTTCAGCCAACTGACTGGCCATGGCTGGTTCTCTGTTCTCTGTTCTCTTTCTTTTCCTTTCCTCTGGGTTGTTTGCAAATGCTACATGTTTCTGGAAATGTATGATTCCTCTCTTCCAGTTTATTTTTGGATTCCATTTCCATAGCCATGTGGGTCCTAGGGCTACTGGCCCTTCCATTCCTGGTGCTGCAATGAATGTGAGCATCTCACTATGGTTCCCTAGTCTTATTTTCAATGGTTCTGTGGCAAACTGGCTGGCTCCCCCGCCCAGCTATAGTTCCATCTAACTGGCAGAAAGTGATAAGATCTTCCATTTTCCTTAGTTGGATTCCCAATTTCTCTGCTAGGGTGGGGTTGATTAGGCACCGGGTGCATCTTGAATCCAGTAATGCTGCAACTTCCTCCCCCTTCCCTCAGCTGGGGATAAATAGTCTTAGGGTAGAGTGAGTGGTTCAATTGGGTCGCTTACCAGCGGGGCGAGTTGCTTGCAGAATCACAGATTCACCCACAGATCTACCTTTCTGCAATATGCTACCTAAGTCTGCACTGAAAAGTAGAAGCTTCAGTCCTAAGGAAGGTTCAGCTCTGCTCTCAGGCCACTTCTCCCCATCCCCAACCCACTGAATACCACCCTTGACTGGGCCCCAGGGAAGCCTCCTAGGCGAAGGCAAAGCAAGTACAACAGCAATTTAGATTAGCCAGAAAGCAAGAAATCCAAAGATTTCCTGCTTTCTAGCTAATCTAAATCACCCAGCATAGCTGATAGTCAGAACAGCTGATCATCTGGGAAAAAGAAAAAGAAAACTAGCTACTTACCAAAAGTTAGGTGAAGGCACAATGCAAGCAAGTTGGGTGGCATGTATGCCAGGTAAGGAGTGACAGGGTGGGGTGGGGAAGGCAGGGAGGGGAGGGGCCAGCCAGTGACATGATTTGCCAGTTCTCCAAACTGTGCAGAATTGTAACAACTTGTTCTATAGAACCAGTCCAACCAGGTAGAAACCCACCCCTGGCTTCAATCTTTAAACTACTTAACAGAAGGGGTATCACCAGCTTTCTATTTTAACAGGTAAATGCAATATATTGTTGACTACCAGATGATGGGGAAAATAGTGCACATTAAAATGCTTGACTAAGATTAAGAAGCTTAAGCTCAGCAGTATAAATGTTTGACCTTTTCTATGAAAAAATAGGTAGAATGAGAAAAAAGGCATTTGGGAGATAATTTTGTTTACCATAGTAATATCATTGGTTTCATTTGCAACTGCCTGCCTAAAAGTCAAGATGCTGAGTTGCAACCTTGAAACTATTTGAAACTGAGCATTCCTGTTCTATAGCTACATAAGTGAACAGATACTCCTGTAAAACAGAAAGCCATAAATATTTGAAAATTAGTCTGTGAATGATGTGAAAATGATCTGAAAAATCAGCATGGCTTTCCTAAGAATAAGCCTTGCCAGACTAAAAATGATTCATTATTTATTCAAGTGCTTGTAGATTGTGGAAATGCTGTAGGCATGATACATCTTAATTTTTCAAAATATTTTTTATCCCAACTTTATTTTTATAATAAATATAAAATTCCTTCCTCCTCCTATTCTCTTCACAACAATAACCATGAGGTGTGACAGGAAGCAACCAATTGGCTTAATTGTTGACCACTTATTGCCTGAGCCTGACAACATGGGCTGGGAATAACTGGCCCAAACTTTCTCAGCCAACTTTCATGCCTAAAGTGGAACTAGAATTCAGTCTCCTGGCTTTTAGTTTGGTGCCTTAATCACTACACCAAACTGGTTTTAAGAAAGTACCTAATGATATTCAGAAGAGCAAGTGGGCCAAGTGTGAGATATAGTTACAGTATATGGCTGAAAAATCATACACAGTACTCATCTATAATCATCATCAAACTGGAAAGACATGTCATGTGGAATGCCACAAGAAACAGTTTTGGGTCCTGTTTAATTGTTTTATTAATGACTTGAATAAAGAGGTGGATGTAATCAAATATGTAGATAAATTGAGAAATAAAATTTAAAATGTTCTTGATTAGAAAAACAAGTTGAAAATGACAGAAAAGCTTAGACAAATGCTAAATTCTTTACTTAGAAACAAAACCAAATGTTATGTTATAAGAAAAGGGACATCTGGCTTGGTCATATTATCTGTAACAAAGATCTTGAAATAGTAATTGACTGTCAACCTAATATGGGCAGTGTTCCATCTCTTATCTGCTTAGGTGGTGCTTCTTGTTTATGGTAGCCCTCTTCAAAGACTTGAAAGTATGAGATCAAATTTGCTTTGGACTTATAGAAAGTTAGCACCCACCCCTCTCCTAGAAGAATGAAATATTATAGGAAATATTAAAAAGGCAGAATATTATACCTCCCTGGATGAGAAAAGGAGAAACATGCTCTTGGAAAGCAGCCCCCACTTTTGTTAATAGCCCCAGAAAAACTGCCCCATTCTATCTACAAGACAAAAGGCTTTCAGCTCCAGGGTGATAGGATTAGCCCTCACTCAAGATCCAAACCAGGACAAAGCCATTAAGCCATAATAGGAATTGCCCAACACCCTTTCAGAACACAACCTGTTACATCGGCGGTTGGAAAAGGAAAGTCGGAGCCAGAGTCTGCAACTGTTTCATTTATTTAGTTGTAATAGCTACAAGGTATCCAACTGAGAAGCTGCAGGCTGACAGCTCTCTTTATAGAGAGCTGTCAGCCATTAGCCAATATATTTAAACTATTTTCCCATGATTTGTGTGAACTGGAGGGAAACTTCTGGGCCATGCATGTGAATACACAACACCCCTCCCCACCTCACTGGAACATTCAGTTTCTGGTGCTTACGCTACAGGTGTAGTCTTCCAGGTAAGCAGGTCATCGGCGGTTGTATGTTGACTTGCGGTTCTCCTGTATTCTCGGTGAGCCTGCGTGAGTCATCTGCATTTAAGAAGAGTCTTCAACTGGAGCGGGCGGGTTGTTGGAGTCCTCTTGGAGAGTCAGTTGGGTATGGTCTTCATCTGGAGTCTATCGCAGTGGCAGCAGGGCCTCAGTGGCAGGTGTCTAAAGCGTTGCAGGATTCAGCCCCAAAGGTACCTTTGCTCAGCTCTCTCGCTCATCTCATTCTTCAGTACTCACTTGGGGGGTTGTTTCATCTGGCTTCCTGTGTTCAGTGAGGTCCAGGTGGCTCTGGAGCTGATCAATGTGTCAGCGCCACAGCCAGCAGTCCCTTAGCTCCACGCGATAGGAGCAGAGACCTGTGACTTCCATGATATGGGCCACCAGCCAGGTGGGGTAGCCCATGTAGTTCTGGGCATATACTTGGTCAACTTGTTTGAAAGTTCTGGCGTGCTTTGTCCAGCTCTTGGGGACTTCTGTTGAGTAGTTGGGTTGTATTCTGTCCAGGTATGTTTGTAAGCGGCAGCCTATTAGTAGTTCGACTGGACTCTGGTTAGTGGTGGCACAAAGAGTGATGTGTTGTGTTAGCAGGTATTTTGTGAGCTTCTTCTCCTAGTCTCCTGGGCCCATTCAGGTCAGCACCTCTTTTGTGGTGTGCACCATCCTCATCGCTTGTCCGTTACTCACGGGGTGGCATGGTGCAATGAGGGCATGGCACATTCCTTGGCCTGCCAGGAACAATTTGAACAGTGTTACCATGAACTGAGGGCCGTTGTCTGATACTAATACATTGAGTAGCCCATGGGTTATGAACAGCTTGCTTAGCATTCTGATGATGGCATCTACCATGGTTGACTTCATTAGGGCCACCTCTAGACACTTTGAATATGTGTTACCATAACTAGGGATGTTTGCCTATGGACTGCCCTGCAAAATTGATATGCACCCAGGACCATGGGGTGTTTGGTGTCTCCCATTCCTGTGGCAGTGCGGTGGGGGGTGTTGGCTTTGATTCCTGGCACGGCTGGCACAATGCGACCCATTCGGTGATGTCCCTGTCCAGATTGGGCCACCATAGGTAGCTGTGGGCCAGCGCCTTCATCTTCATGATTCCTAGATGGCCTGCATGCTATGTTTCTACTAAGGGTTTTCTTAGCTTTGGGGGAAACACTATGTGGTTTCCCCATAGCAGGCAACCTTTCTGGACAGAAAGTTCATGTTGCCTGGTGTAAAGCAGCTTAAATTTTGTGCTTGCTGGCTCCTTGGGCCACCCCCTCCATACCCAGTTTAGTACCTGTGCAATCGTTCAGTCTGTTTTTGATTGTTTGGTTACTTCAGTGGCCATGATGAGTCTGGATGGCAGTGTCTTGATTAGCAACACTGTTGCTGCTGGGGATGGGTGCTCTATGGTTATTGGAAGTGGGCATCAGCTGAGGGCATCAGTGTGGCTTAAGGCTGTGCCGGGTTGGTGTGTGAGGGAGTAATTATAGGCTGTTAGGAACACTGTCCAGTGCATCATTCAAGGGGACAGGACCTGCTGCATCTGTCATCCCCTGTGATTAGTCCCAGTAGCAGCTTGTGGTCTGCACTAGCTCAAATGGCCATCCACAGATGTACTTGTGGAATCTCTTGACCCCAGCGACTGCAGCCAATGCTTCTTTGTCGAGCTGGCTGTAGTTCCTCTCAGCTGAGAATAGTGTTCTGGAGAAGAATGCTATTGGGGGTCTCATGACTGTCTGGGAACTGGTGGCTCAGGACTGCTCTGATCCCCCAAATGCTGATGCATCGCACATCAGGACTAGCGGCAGATTCTTGTATTGTACAAGAATGCTGTCCAAGGAGATTATGTTTTTCATTCTGATGAATGCAGTTGCTTCTTTTTGGCCCCAGGTCCATGCTGCCTTTTTGTCTAATAGCCGGTGGAGGGGTTCTGTGACAAATGCCTTATGTTGCAGGAATATACTGCAAAAGTTGAGGAGCCCTAGGAATATTTGGAGCTGTTTTTTTTTTCCAGTGCCGATGCCGCTTTGATTTTTGTATTTTTCCTCTGTGGGATGCAATTCAGAGATGACAACTAGGTATCCTAGGAACTCAACTTGGTTGACAGCAACTTTGCACTTCTCCTTTTTGACTTTAAGTCCAGCTTCCTGCAACCCTTTTAGGACTATCCGTAGTCAGCCAAATAGCTCAGTTTTGTTCACAGCTGATATTAACACATCAACAAAATATGGGACAATGCTGGGGATGCCAGTAATAGGTGCTCCATCAAACTTTGGAACAGCCCCAGAGCCACGCTTACCCCAAACTGCAGTCGGTGGCATCAGAAGGCTCTCCTGTGTGTTATGATCATTTGGGCTTCAGCTGTGGCATCATCCACAGGAAGCTGCTGGTAGGCTTCGGTGAGGTCTAACTTTGCAAAAACCTTTCCCTCACCCAAGGAGTGCAGTAAATGTTGCATCACTGGTATCGGATATGCATTTTGCTGGAGAACTTTATTGAGGGTGCATTTATAGTCCGTGCATATCCGGACTGACCGGTCTGGCTTCATCAGGATCACTATGGGTGACTCCCATTTTGTGTAGTCGACTGGTTCCAGTATGCCCTATTGGAGGAGTTTGTCTAGCTGTTCATCCACCTTGGGCCTCAATGCAAAGGGCACCATCCTTGGTTTCAGTCTGATTGGTGCCACCTTGGGGTCCAGATTAAAGGAGATTGGGGTGCCTTTGTATTTTCATGAATGGCGGCAGCATTGCCATCTCCCTTAATTTCATGTATTCGATGCTTGATTTCCTTGAGCACTTCCAAGCAGCAATCAGTTCAGGTGGCTCCCATTTCCAACTGATCCCACCTTCATCACCGTGTTAGATTGGCAGTTGGAAAAGGAAAGTCAGAGCTAGAGTCTGCAACTGTTTCATTTATTTAGCTGTAATAGCTATAAGATATCCAACTGAGAAGCTGCAGGCTGGCAACTCTCTTTATATAGAGATGTCAGCCATTAGCTAATAAACTATTTTCCCATGCTTAGTGTGGACTGGAGGGAAACCTCCGGACTGCACATGTGCATACACAACACAACCCTCTTCATTACATCATCACCCAGCAAGATTCAACCAAGCCTTAGACACAGACAGTCTACAAGGTTAGCTGGACCCCCACATAGCCCCCTGGGAGTCTGACAACCTATAGGATACATTTCTTGCAAGGCCCAAGCAAGGGTATAAATATATCTCACTCTTCACTCTGTGTGGTCATCTACCCAGAATCACATGTGCTTGGTGGTTCTGCTTAAACCATACTTCCAAGCAGCTTCCATGTTTCCAGTGTCTTTCTTCCCACTTGGAATTGAACCCAGGTGGACATTTCTTCCAACAGACTGTAGGACACAGAATAATGGATTTAAGTTAGAGGAATGTAGATTCTGATGTAATGGTGGGGAAAAAAATCCTGACAACTAAGAGCTGTTGACACTGCAGTCAATTTCCCAGACCGGGATGGGCTCCCTTCATTGGAAACATTCAAGTGAAAGCTGGAAAGCCACCTTTTTGGGATGTTTTAATTTGGACTCCTGCACTAAGCAGGGGATGGAATTTGATAACCTTCATGGCCCCTCCCAACTTAGTGATTCCAGGGATTCTTCAGTTTTTGCTACCTTCAAGAAGCCCTGCTTAGTGCTTGCAGCCAGGTACTACATCTCTCCTCTCAGGTGCATTTCACCAAAATAGCAGAAGAAATTGATTATGGCTAGTTATTTTTAGCGGAACATCAGGGATAATTTCACCTCTTAGTACTTTCTTGAGGATTATGCTGTCTTCTACACAGACTTCCCTAGGACTTCCAGTGTAACCAAATATGGGGATTCCACCTTGTTCAATGAAGAAAGAAGCTAAAAAGCCTATTTCTGAGCAGTTCCCCAATAATCAAGACCCTTTGTCTTTTCTCCTTCTGCAAAAGGTTCTTTTATTACTCGTATTTGTGTCTTGCTCAAATATAGATTGGCTGAGTTTACTTGGCACATCTGGCAAGCCACCAGATCTGCTGTGTTTGTCATTTCATTTTGCTAATGCAGCAATCTTTCCCTTGCCCCAATCAGGATGGTGAGGCAGGTCTGCTCTGCATGTCAGTGACAGAGATAAACGGAGGAACTTGATGGCTCCCCCAGTGCCCCTTTCTCCCTTCTGAACAGTTCCCTCGGCGCCTTTTTTCTGAGCCTTGTTTCTGTCTCAGCAGGGGAAGACGCCTTGGCATAGCCCTCTGCAAATTGCATCAAGGAAAAATCATTAAACAGGATTGGAAAGAAAGAAACACTTAGAAACTCAAACAAAAGAGAGAGAGGGAGGATGTTCCTTCATATAAAGCACTTTCAAATGCCAGAAAAGGAAGGCCACACTTCAGTGATCAATCACTTACCAGCAAAAGCCTCATAAGAGTGCTTCAGTTCCATCTGAGTATGTGCATGATGTAAGTGTCCGCCAGTGTGTGTGTGTGTGAGAGGGGGAGTGGGTGGAGGGAGGGTGAGCAAAAGAGAGAGGACCAGAGCAGGGTATTTAGAAGTTGTAATATAAAGCAAACTGAATAGAGTTTAAAAACCTAAACAATAATTAGAAGGTGGCTTAGAATGATCTGTGGGCTAAATGTAAAATGGAGCCATTGTTTGCATACAGATTCAGTTTTGGGAAAGTGGAATCACATTTGATTAAGATTATATTTTATTAGGTTATTTTGCTGATACTTTCTTACAATGGATACAAGCTATAATTTTCCATGTATTCCTTCCCAATTGGTTTAATTGTGCTGATAATTACATTCATCCAGATACATTTATCCAGAAATGGAAAGTGCAAATCAGAATGTATTAGAAAAGAACTCTAAGCAGGACTGAGCTAGCTTTAGCAGGATTGTGGATATGGATAAGTCCCAAATCCTGAGGCAGTTCAGAGCACATCAGAACAGATTGCCATAAGATCTCTAATATTGCATATTTTGTTGGGATTCAAAAAGCCCTGTGAAGTTCTAGTCCTTACATGTTGCTCAGAGCTATGCCAGACTATCAGGGGTGCTACCCAATAGCTATTCCAACAAATGTACAAACAAACAAGCCAACAAACTTTTTAGAATGCCATAATAGGGAAATACATAGCAAGAGGACTGGATTCTTTGATCAATAGGTCTATCCCTATAACTCAGAATAATCTTTTTCATAATATCACCAACTGTCACATGATTACAGCATGGTTGACAAAATCATGGATGCAGGATGTTTTGAAGTTTGATTTAGCAGACCAGGGCCAACTTGAAAGACTGAACAGAGAGACTCTATAAAATTGGAAATATAAATTGGAAATATAAATGACTGAGAATGGAAAAGGGCCAAAGTTAAAAGTAATGCATATAAGTCATCTTAGATTGTGCTCAGAGAAGACATGGGAGACACAAAGGAAGGTAATCAGAATCAGCATGATGCTCAGAAAAGGAAGCCAGGAAAATATTGATCCACCTGATCACTTCAAATATTAAATTATACTTCCGATGGAGCAGGTTCCATGTGGGCATTTGTACCCATTATCTCTTCCTTAAAAAGGTGCTGCTTCCACCATTCCAATAATGATGCTTGTTTAGAGAAACTGTAAATAGAAATGGATGGTTTAAATAAGAGGATAGACTGTTTTGGAGTGTTTGGGCTCTGATCATATTCTCCATTTCAGAAAAGACCAGAGGAGGTGTTTTAGATATGCACCAAGAAGACTCCACTGAAGAGAACTTGATATTAGTTTTCTGAATCACCTTCCAGAATTAATGGAAGTGAAATACAGTCTCCCACTGCCAGCCCAGGAAAGTAAGGCAATCCTGGAAGGTGGGAAACATTCCTTAAAGCAGATCCACACAACATCATTCTTTACGGAGAATGAGAGAAGTTCCTTGCTCTTAAACCAGTTCCTATTTGCAGTCTTTCTGCACTATGGAAACTAAATGAAGAAATGTCACAATGCTAAAAGAGTTGATCTCTTTCTATCTCAATCCCCAACACAATTTGAATTTTGGATTCTTTGGAAATATCAGGTGTGTGCAACATTTCATGTAAGGAAATTTATATTGTATTACTTTAGGGCAAGTTGCTTGCATTATTACCTTTGTCTTCTCATAAATACACAAACATACCACTTTATTATGAAATACTGTAGGAAACTTCTAGTGAAGAAAAGGACCAGTTGATACATGATAGTAGTGTTCCAATACTTGAGGGGCTGCCACAGAGAGGAAGGGGACAAGCTATTTTCCAAAACACCCAAAGGCCAGACGGAATGGATGGAAACTGATCAAGAAGAGTTCAACCTAGAAATAAGGATAAATTTTCTGACAGTGAGAACAATCAACCAATGAAACAGTTTGCCTTCAGAAGTTGTGGGAGCTTCATCACTGGAGGCTTTCAAGAAGAGACTGGACTGCCATTTGTCAGAAATGGTGTAGGGTCTCCTGCTTGGGTGGGGGTTGACTAGATAACCTACAAGATCCCTTCCAACTCTGTTAATCTAATCTAATATAATCTGAAAACAATACCAATATGAGTAGGAATATAATATCTGGACTTCAAAACTCTGGTTGACCACTAGACGGCAGTAAAAAGTTCCTTTTGTCTGGCAGCCCAGAGAGATAGGGGTAATATGGCACCTCACATACTAAAACAAATCTTGGAAACATTTCCCCTGCTTGCCTTCTGGTTGAATTCTTGAGGTCATTTCTATAGCATCCTTAGGGATCTGCCTCAAAATGGGCAATTTCACCCATTCAAGAGTGTGCCACAAGGGTGTGTGTGTGTGTGTGTGTGATTTTATTTTGTCGGTGTCTAGAATACTAGAATCCTTTAAGTCTCGGAGCACAGAAATAGAGGCACTCCAAAAATCAAAGAGAAAAGGCTTATTCACCAGAAACTAATCCACAGATAAGTAGAAAAAAAGGCAGAATATGATTTGCAGAAAATAAAGAGAAATTTGGCAGTAGAAAACGGGTACACAATAATCAAATACCTGAGAATTTGTTGCTGTAATGAAGACAAAATGTTGCAGTGACTGGAATTTGTAGAGGATGATGGAGATATACACATGTGCCTATAATCAACTGTAGATTAATTAATATGGAGGGCTTTTAAATGTGTCGCTATAAGTCGCTATAAGTTGAGCTTTTGATGCAATGGTTGAGGAGAGAGGGGGAGAGAGAGAGAGAGAGAATTAACAATTAAGCTAAAGGGATTGAGAAATGTAACAAAATGGTTAAAATTATCAACTTCTATGCAGGCACAGGGCCCAGGAGTTTTAGGAGAGGGAGCCTGCAGGAAGCCCTTGCTGAGTTTCCCTCTGCCTGTAGACATGATAACAGGGCACAGAAACACTTGATGCTTCAAGCAGTAGAAGTGAAGAATTGGTATTGGAGAGTAGTGCAAATGTACTGTAAGCAGAGATTTTGTACTGGTTGCAAGAAATTGGTGCTATTGGGATCTCCATTAGTTAATTTGCATTAACACCCAAACATGTAAAAAGAATTCCAATCTGTTGTAGTATGTGATGTTTAGAAGGTAGTGAAATGGGCTAAAATATTTAAGAAGACAATAGATCATGGTGGGGGGAGAATGAACTCATAACAAAAAATACTCAAGTAAACATAAAATCATCCCCCACATTACAATTAATAAAAGTATATACTAGGGTGCGGTTTTTTTGTTTTTGTTTTTTATTCATATTTATATGCCGCCCTTCTCTGGAGACTAAGGGTGGCTTACAATTTTTGGAGCACAACCCAATGCGCTCAGTGATAGCCTTTATTCCATTGTATATGCCTGCTTATTATTAAGTGGCATTTTTACAAAGTCAGCTTATTGCCCCCAACAATCTTGGGTCCTCAATTTACCTACCCCGAGAGGATGGAAGGCTGAGTCAACCTTGAGCCTGGTGGGATTCGAGCCTACACTAACTGCAGGCAGCTGGAACTAAGTGCTAGGCATTTAACAGCCTGCACCACCAAGGCTCTGTAAAAATATACTTAAAAATAGTATATTTAAAAATATGTAAAAATAAGTATATGTAAAAATATACTTAAAAATAGTATATTTAAATTACATAAAAGTCAAGGCAATCAAAGCTGAGAGACTGGTTCTATACCATACTGCCAGCCTTTTTGAAGGAGCTAGTGGCGCTCTTGCCTTGAAGTAGGTGATACTCACCCACTCCTCAAGAGACCATCCTAGAACCCAGCAATTTTCATCAGCCAGTCTCCAACCTTTCCTTTACAAAGGAGGTGATTGAAAAGGTGATAGATCTACAAATAGGTATCTTTCTGAGTTTTGGGGTTGGGGATTGCTTAAGTACAACCACTTAAGTATGAGCCAGCAGTGTGCTGCAGCTGCCAAAAAAGCCAATGCAGTCCTAGGCTGCATCAGCAGAGGAATATATCAAGATCACATGAAGTGTTAGCATCGGTTTATACTGTGCTGGTAAGACCACACTTAGAATACTGCATTTGGGTTCTGGTCACCATGATAAATAAAAATAAAAAATAAGGCACTAGAAAGAGTGCAGAGAAGAGCATTAAAGATGATTAAGGACTTGGAAGCTAAAGTGTATGATGAATGGTTGTTGGAACTGGGTATATCTAGTCTAGTGAAGAGAAGGACTAGGGATAATATGATAGCAGTCATCTTCCAATATTTGAGGAGCTGTCACAGAGGAGAAGGTCAACCTATTTTCCAAAGCACCTAATAGCAGGACAAGAAGTAACAGATGGAAGATCATTAAAGAGGGATTCATTCAACCTAGAACTAAAGAGAAATTTCCTGACAGTGAGATCAATTAATCAGTGGAATGGCTCACCTCCGGAAATTGTGGGTGTTCCATCACCGGAAGTTTTTAAGAAGAGATTGGACAGCCATTTGTTCACAATAGTATAGGATCTCTTTTTGAACAGAGGATTGTACTAGAAGATTTCCAAAGTCACTTCCAATTCTGTTATTTTGTACTCTGTATTCTGCTATGTAGGGCCCTCCTGTGTGGGTGCTGCAGGGTCCTATTCTCTCCCCCATTTTTCAACAACTACTTGAAACCACTTATGAGATTATCCATCAGTCTGGGATTTGGCATCATCAGTACAGTGATGGTCTTCCATTATATCCCTTGAACAAGGGCCAGCCAAGTGAGGCTGTTGAGGGTCTGTCCCTGTGCCTAGAGACAGTATGTGTCAGGTGAGGCTCCATTCAAAATCCAAGAAAGAAATCCTTCGACTCCATTGTTATAGAAAAGAGGACTTTTACTGAAAATTGAAGTGGTAGCATCAGAAGAATACAAGATCTGAGGCAATAGGCATGAAAATCACATCTAGAAAGTTACCCCATGTTCCCCCAATAGTTGAAACTGGCCATCCAATCTGAGATGTGTATAATGTCATGTGGGGCATCTTCAGGCGAAGTTTCCAACATCTGGTATGCCAAGACAGTTGACCTTGGCTTGGACAGATAAGAGGCTACATCTGTGCCGTAAGCAAGTAAGCAGAGTCAAGAAAACATCCCAACTTTTACATTTTACCAACTTAAACCTCCAGCACCCTTCTCCCCACGAAGCCCAATTATTCTTCCCTCCCCCCTTTTCTATGGCAGCCAGAAAGACAAGCAGAAGAAGGATTCTTGGAGGCTGACAGTATGGTTTTGGTTGGAGAGGTTCCATTTCTGACTCAATCATAAGAAAGCTGAGTTGCTGTGGATGTTTGGGCACCCAGATTGGGGATGTTCCAACTTTGACCTTGGATGGCAAACAGCAAACTGTTTGTGTGTGAGAGAGGGGGGTAAGAGAGAGAGGGAGAGAGAAAGATATTTTGATAATTAGGTAAAGTTCTCTCATGCAGGAACAGTGGAATAATGCATGCTGTTTAGGGAATTCTGGTAGTTGTCCACACTGGGGCTGGATTTCGTGGGCTGGGGAACATTCCTCTAAAGAAGATTTCTAGGCTTATCTAGACTGCAGGCCAATGTCCTTTGAATGACAATCCAGGACTGCACTCTGAAATAATGGAAATATTCATGACAAAAAAATTAAGTGAAATTAATATAATTTATTACAGATTATCATGTCCTGTGGCTTCATGTCACTATGGAATATTATAAATGTTTCCATTATATTGCTATAGAAATGAAACCCATGGAGAAATTGCAAGGCCCCTGACTATAATAACCAGGCTTATGGCCCTGGAAATAAAGAATTTGCTTTCAGTTCTTGTGTATTCAGACTGATCTTCAACCAGACAAATCTGTCTGCATCAGATAGCAAAGTCAAGCTGACTATTTTCATAATTAACTGTACTTGTAAGAAAAAGAGAGGCTTCTTTGGAAATGTGAATTATTTTCCACATAGTTAAAGTTAGTCACTCAAGCAGTACTTGTCAGTTTTTGACTGAACTAGAAAAACGTAAGCAGGGTCTCATTTAATTCTGATATGAAATCATCAGAAAAATAATGCAGGAAAATTTAAAAACAAGTCCCAGAAATAGGCAATATCCCTTTAAAAAGAGAGAGAGAGACAAGTGGATAGTAAGAAAACAACATGTCCATAAGAATCCAAGTTCAGTTTAAGAGGGCCTTTATTTTTTAAATAAAATTGATACAGCAAAATGGCTTTAAACTCTTATTTTTTAATCCCATGTCTCTATTAACACCACTGCTTTGTAAATTGCATTGTCTTCCATTGTGCTTTCAGCTACAATTCAAGGTCTGGCTACTATCTATAAAAGTCTGTATGGCACAGATCCAAGTTAGTTATGGGTCTATCTCTCTCCAGTTGGTTCTGCCCATTTCACGTGTTCTTACAAGTTCCAGGTCCCTTCTATAAATTGATGTCATCTGGTGAGATTCAGGAGGTGTTGCTTTCTCTGTCATGACACTTATTTTCTGGAACATCAGTCCCCCTAAGATTTAGATAGTTCCTCCTCTGTTGGTTTTCCAAAAGGATCTGAAGCCTGTTTTTCCTCAGGCGTTGAGACAGGGTGATGAAGGAGCCTATCTGTATTGATTTGAAATGGAATTGATGGTAGACTAGTCTTGGTTCTGTTATGTTTTCTTCTGCGTTGTTTTTATTCTGTTGCTTTTGCTTCTCCTTTTTTAATCTACATTAACCATCCAGAGTTACAGTTTGTGAGTTGGCAAGCCATATAATAAACAACTAATAGAGAAATAAATAAAAGACAAAGGTAATAAATTTCACAGGGGATATTTAGACCCATAAAATAAAAGAGGAAGAAGTCATTTGGGCAACTGAGTATAGTAACCCCTGACCTTCGCCCTGCCAAAGCAAACTGAGCAGTTTGGTAGCTCTGTCCACTGTCAAAATTTTCACAAAATTTAATCACAATTAAACATAACTTTCTGTATCTTAAATTGAATATTTTTATCCTCTGAAAGAATAAAATTCTCATCCAATTCTACAGATTGAATAAGCATTCTTCTTTATTAAGCTACATGGCATAGATACCACACCATGTACTATTTCCAAACTTGTACAGATTTGGAAAAGGATGGGAAAGTTAGTTGGGGAACTAGAAACGAAGCCCTATAAAGAGTGATGGAAGGAGTAGGGACAGTTTAGACTTGAGGAGATTTTAATTTCATTTATTTGTTAGTAAGATTGCAATGCCCCTCTATTCCAGAACGGCTCTGAGCAGTATATGATAACCCTCTTCGAATACCTGAAACAATGTCACATATAAGAAGCTGAACACCTGTTCCCTGTCATTTCAGAGTTCAGGTCACAGAATAATGGGCTCACATTACAGGAAGAGAGATTCAGGCTGGATGTTAGAAAAAGCTTCCTAGCAATTCAACAGTAAGATCATTCTTAGGCCATGAGAGAGGAGAGAGGGCAGGAGAGGGCATTGTGATGGTGACAGGCAAGGGGAGGCAAGGTACAAACAGGGTGGTCATTTTTAGGGAGGGTAGGTGTTAAGTTTGCATGAAGAGTCAGACGCAGAGTGCTTCAGTGAAGAGTTTATTGGTGACTAACACCCGATTTGGCTGGGCTGCTGCTACTTATAGCCAGCAGCGGTTGCCAGCCAATCAGAGTGCAGGATTTTCCACTTTTAAACCAATCATTTCTGACATTTTACAAGAACAGTTCAAACTAATCCAATGACATTCAAACCTGCATACATAACACCCTCCCCACTAGGTTCAGTCCATACTCAAACCCCAACCTATCTAATGTATTCCTTTAAATAGGCGGGGCTCTTACGTGTAATGCTGAGACCTCGTGGTTCAGAAGTTTTAATGTTCTCACCCAGTGAGAGAGGAAATGTGTCTGTTGACATTTCCCTACTAGGGCTTCCAGTGAAAGAAGGCCCTGTTTGATTGTTACAATCTGGTCTCTCCTCCCAACCCATCTCCAACTCAATGTCAGCACCCAAGTCAGGTAGTGGTGTGCAATCTTCCACTTGTAAGGATGGATTTTGGCATTGTGACAGGTTTTGGGATGGTTCCTATCGTAATGGCTCGTTACACATGGGGTTGATTCTTGCTTGCTGATTATCCTCATGCTCCTCCCCTCCCCTAGAAAAGGCATTAGGTATGGGAACTAGAGAGGAACAATTGCGATGTTCCTGAGGTAATCTGGATCTAAGTTGATCAATGTGCCTGCTCCAGAGGACTCCATCCTCTGTTTGTACCCTGTAAGAACGAGGGCCTGTGATTTGAGCAGGAATCCATGAAGGTTCACCCATAAGGTTCTTAGCATAAACAGAATCACCCACACTGAACATGCAAACTTTGCTAGTGGAATCTAGTGGTGCTGGGTGCGTAAGTGGGATGAAGGCGGTCAAGGGAGACCTAAGTTTCCTACCCATCAACAACTCTGCTGGGGATAAGTTAGTTGATGAGTTAGGAGTGATGTGCTGAACACTAAGAACTTTTTCAACTTTCTCAGCGATGTCCCCAGGACCCAATTGCTGAAGCTTTTCCTTGGTAAAACATACCATGCGTTCAGCCCCCGTTAGCAAGGGTGCCCAGGGGCAGTAAGGGCATGTCTGATACCCTGTTGTGCTAGATGGGATTCAAAGAGGTTGGATGTAAATTGAGGGCCATTGTCAGAGACAAGAACATCAGGTAACCCGTGGGTTACAAAAGCTTTTAAGCTGCTTGATGACAGCATCAGTTGTGGTGGATGCCATAGGAATTACCTCTAACCATTTGGAATATGCATCTACTATGATAAGAAAGGTGTGCCCTCTGGTAGGGCCAGCGAAATCAATGTGAATCCTAGACCATGGGCCCCTAGGACATTCCCATTCCTGTGTGGGGGCGAGAGGTAGGGCAGGCCTGACTACCTGACAGTTGGAACAAGATGCAACCCAGTTTTTAACCATTTTGTCAATACCTGGCCACCACACATAACTCCTGGCCAAACCCTTCATCCTTACAATACCTGGATGACCCTCATGTAACATTTCCAAAACTTCTCTTTGCAGTTTTGCAGGAATAACCACCCTGTTACCCCACAAAATACACCCTCTTAATACAAATAATTCAGTTTGCCTGGATTTAAAAGGTTGGGCAAGTTGAGGTAGATCTTGAAGAGGCCAACCTTTCTTAATCCAGCCTATAACAGGAGCTAATAAAGTGTCTTTGGCAGTCTCTGGCAATTTCAGCAGCGTGTACTGGAAGCTTGGCAACAGTTTCTAGGAAAAGGTGTGCCTCAAGTTCAACGTCCTCAGTGTGAAACGGAAGTGGGCAGCGACTCAAGGCATCAGCATTGCCAATGTCTTTGCCAGGCTTGTGGATGAGCTTGTATGAATAAGCAGCAAGAAATTCAGTCCACCTCAGCATTCTTGGTGACAGGATAGTGGGTGTAGGTTTGTCTCCTGCCACAATGCCTAACAAAGGTTTGTGATCTGTGACAATGGTAAATGTTCTCCCATATAGATACTCATGGAATTTCTTGACAGCTGCAACAATTGCCAATGCTTCCTTGTCCAATTGGCTGTAATTCCTCTCTGCTTTGGTCAAAGTGCGAGAGTAAAATGCAATAGGGGCTTCCCTCCCGCTGGGAAGCCTGTGGCTCAACCCCCCACTCCAAAAGGGATGCATCACAAGTCAGTACAACAGGCAAATTCTCAGAGAACTGTATCAATACAGCATCAGACGTGATTAGTCTTTTATTATTGTTAAATGCTGATTGTTCCTTCCTGCCCCAGACCCAAACAGATTTTTTGTCCAGTAGTCTGTGTAATGGTTCTGCAATGGTTGCCTTCTGAGGTAGGAACATGTGATAAAAGTTAATAAGTCCAAGGAAGGCTTGCAAATCTGTTTGGCATTTTGGTCTAAGGGCTTCTTTGATTGCTTGAACCTTGGCATCTGTAGGGTGGATGCCATGCTTGTCAAGCATGTAGCCCAAGAACTCAACCTTGTCAGTTCTAAGAGTGCATTTTTCTTCCTTGACTTTTAACCCCGCTTTCTTGAATCTGGTGAGGACTTCTCTGAGTCTCTCTTGTAATTGAGTGTCATTTTCAGCAGAGATTAACACATCATCAAAGTAAGGCACTACCCGGCAGTCCTTGGAGCATCCTTTCCATAAGGCTTTGGAAGGTGCCTGGTGCCACGCTTACTCCAAACTGTAACCTTTACATTTGAAGGCACCTCTATGAGTCACAATGGTTTGGGCCTCTGCAGTGGCATCATCAACTGTTAGTTGTTGATATGCCTGGGCCAGATCCAATTTGGCAAAGACTGTACCCCTGCCAAGTGAATGTAATAAATGATGCACCACTGGAACTGGATATGCTCTGTTGAGCGCATGGTTCAATGTCCCCTTATAGTCTCCACAGATTCTCACTGACCCATCAGTCTTGACTGGTGTGACTATGGGTGTCTCCCATCTGGAGTGGTCAGTGGGCTCTAAAACTCCTTGAGCTATTAGGTTATCTAATTGTGCATCATTTTTTTCCTTTAATGCAAATGGGACCCTTCTGGGCTTTAAACGGGGGCACCTTGGGATCTAGGTTGAAAGTGATAGGGGTCCCCATGTACTTGCCCAATCTGTCGCTGAAGACCTCTGGAAACTCAGACTTCAAGGCCTCCTCCCATTCAGTGTTGCTCACATGATTGATGCCAGTCACCTCGATGCCTAGTGGATTGAACCACTCAAGTCCCAGCAAGCTTGGGCGATCCTTGTCCACGATGGTCAGGGGCAAACGTTTGGTGTGGCCTTTGAACTTCACGTTGAATTCTCTTGTTCCAACTACTGGAATTTTGTTCCCTTGGTAATCTTTAAGAGTCAGTGCTTGCTTCTGGAAATGCTTCTTCTGAATGTTTGGGAGTAGTCTGTGAATAGTGTCCCATGACACCATAGATAAATATGAGCCTGAGTCCACTTCCATTTGGCAAGGCCTTCCTTCAATTAGTACCTTCACATGTACTTTTCTGCTTCTTAAGGGTGAAGAATGACCAATGGTGACTGTTTGATGAGTTTCATTCTTCCCATTTGCTTCTGTGTTGCGCCGCATTTTCTCACTGAAGTTGTTAGGCTTGAATTCTTTGTCAAGAAACTTTCTTCTGTGGGGTGGAGTTCTGGACGATTTGCAGACTCTTGCTAGATGACCTCTTTTTTCACAACGGAGGCAGATGGTGTCAAGAAACTTGCATACAGTGCGGGGGTGGCTCCCCCCACAACCTCTGCAGTAAAAATCTTGCCACTTTCTTCCCAGGTCTTTCTTTTTCCTCTCCATTCTGAGTCTATAAATTCCTTCCTCCACCTCACTGCAGTCTGACTCAGAATCTATTTGCTCGCAATGAGTTGTTGTGGATTTTTCCACATCAGGATGGCTTGAAGCCTTGTTAATTTACTTCATGGCTGCTGCTGAGGACTTGGTGGCTTCTGCTGAGGAGGCCTCTTCTATGGCTTCCTTCAACGTGATCTTAGGTTTTAATAATAATTTGCTCTGAAGCACCTTGTCTTTGAGGCCTAGAACAAATCGATCATGCATGGCCTCTTCCAAGTTGTTAAACTCGCATGCACCCCCAATGTCTCTTAAACTTGCCATGAAGTCGTTAACATTTTTGCTTTCCCCTTGATCCCGACGGTAAAACTCGTGTCTCTTAATGAGGCACGATACTTGTGGGGCGTAATGGGCTCTTAAAAGCTTTTCTAAATCAGGCCATTCCATTACCTTCATGTCTGCAGCTCCCACCAATGCCTTCACCATCTTGAAAACTGCCGGACCGCAGTGCGGAGAAAGACCGCCCTCTTCTGCTTCTCGGAAATGTTGGCGAGATTGTTTCCCTCCAAATACATTTGGAAACGATCTGTGTACGAGTCCCAGTCTTCTGCCATCGGATCGAATGGGGCTGGGGGTGTTCAGCCATCTCTCTCAGTTTGTTTTCTGCGTCGTCTTCTCTTCAGGAAGAATCCCACCTTTGTTGCCAGTGTTAAGTTTGCATGAAGAGTCAGACGCGGAGTGCTTCAGTGAAGAGTTTATTAGTGACTACAGCTCATAACAGACCCGATTTGGCTGGGCTGCGGCTGCTACTTATAGCCAGCAGCCGCAGTTGCCAGCCAATCAGAATGCAGGATTTTCCCACACTTTTTAAACCAATCATTTCTGACATTTTACAAGAACAGTTCAAACTAAACCAATGACATTCAAACCTGCATACATAACAGTAGGAAAGCACAGTGCCTGAGCTGTTTAAAATAGGTTTTCCTTCTCCCAACACAGTATTTGGTATGGGAAACAATCTGGCATGCTTTAGTAATGAGGTATTGGGGCTAGCAATTTTTCAACTCTTCAGGCTGCTGTTGTCATGCCTTTCCTCTTCTCTGGTTCCTGGGTAATGCTCTCCATAATTTTTCTCCACAATGCCAGAATGGTACTTTCAACAGCACTTATCAGGTCTTACCTACACATGGATTTAGCACTCTACTGAAAGAGTACTATACTATGTTTTAAATATGGTAGACCTAGATTTTGAATAAAAGATCTAATGATATTGAGAAAGCGTGAATCCTGTACTGTACAGAAACTCAATTAAAACTGGCTCTGCCAGATGCATCTTGCTAGTTTGGTTACCAATGAATGTATTACACATTTTCTATTGTTTCTGCCAACCAGGAGTTGCATGGCCGTACTTTTTACTAGTTTTGTAACTTGATCTCTCTGTGTGTGAGAGTGTGTGTGCCATCTTGCCTATTCCTATGCCTCTGTGTCTGTTCCTTGGGGATTGGACTGGATGCTGTTGGCCATAACCCTACTAAGTGTGCTATTTCCATTCAGCACTAACCAAGAATGGAGTTCACCCTTTATTGATCACTCTCTCCTCTTTTCCCTTGCAGCTTCTCCATTCCCATGAGCCCAACTGACAAATTACAGGCAGACAGGAAGGTCATAGAGTGAAATGAGGGATTGGACATCCAAGTGGGAACACTGAGAACCTATGGTGAACCTATGGCTTCACCCACGTTTCTTGAAACTTGCAAGCTGGGAGATTTTTGCACAGATTTTTTATGATATTAAAAAAGGTTCTAAGCCCGTGTTCAGAAATATTCTCACTCACTGGTCACAGCATGGAGAATTTTTGTGCTTGAAACCTGTTAGTCAGGCAGCTTGACAGATGGCTAAAGCTGTCATCTAAAATACCCAGCTAAACTCATCCAGTCTCACTTTCCCACACATTAAGGTGGTTATTTTCTTCAGTAGCAGATAACACTCAGTGAAAGGGAAAATGAAGCTGGATTAAAATTGAAGAAGACCATCAAGAAGTCAGAAGTAAGAACCTCTCTCACCACAGGGATTCAATTCCATTACTGACACATTTTTAAAAATACTATACTTGAGTAAACTTGTGTAATGATAAAATGGGGTACATGAAACTCACTTTATAACTGCAGCAGTGCTGTGATTGGCAGATAGTGGAGCTGTGTGAATATGGAGGGTAGCCAAGGTGGAGAACTCCATCACTTGCTGGAGTTTTGACTGACACATGCAGAAAAGTAGGATAAGTACATGGGCAAGATAGGCAGATTTTATGCTGGTGTATTTTTTGCCAGCTCAACAATGAGTAGAGCTTATTTATTTATTTTATTTATTTATTTTGTCAAACGCTTACAATATAATAGAAATAAGAATAAACATAAGTTTAAATACATGAACTAGGAACTAATAATTGGGGACAATAGGACAGGGATGGTAAGCACGATTGTGCGCTTATGCATGCCCCTTGCAGACCTCTTAGGAATGGGATGAGGTCAATAGTAGATAGTTTAAGGGTAAAGGAGTGTGGGTTAGAGCATGTTACAACAGAATCAGGTAGTGAGTTCCAGACATTGACCACTCTGTTGCTGAAATCGTACTTCCTGCAATCAAGTGTGGAGTGGTTTACATTAAGTTTATATCTGTTGTGTGCTCTTGTGTTGTTTGGAGTGGTTTACATTAAGTTTATATCTGTTGTGTGCTCTTGTGTTGTTGTGGTTAAAGCTGAAATATTCATTAACTGGTAAGACATTGTAACATATGATTTTATGTACTATGCTTAAATCCAATCTTAGCCGGTGTAGTTCAAGGTTGTCTAAGCCTAGAATCTCAAGTCTGGTGATGTAGGGTATTGTCATGCCCCTGTTAGAATCTGACTCCAAGGGAGAAGAGGAACAGCTGACAGGGAGTGGGAGTGTGGCTCTGGAGGTTGTCGAGGAAACTGGGGAAGGGCACAGGCCAACTGGGCATTCAGAGAAAGATCCAGGCGCATCCCATCTTCATCCTGGGGCATGCAGGGAGGAGGGGATAAGGGAGAAACATGAATGGCATGGTCTACAGGGGAGGAAAGGGCCTTGATCCCCTTCATGGGCTGCAGCTGTGAGGATGTTTAAAAGGACAAACTGCACATGGGCCAGTGCTGGAAGCAAAGCATAAAAATATTGTATTTCTAGTTTGTCAGTTCTTATCTGAGTTCTGGCATCCTTCCCAGTGTGTGTATTTCGATATCTGTGGATGTCTTCAAGCTCTTATCCTGCCTTGTCTCATTAATTGCTTCAGTGTGGTTTGTGTTGTTTTTTTTTCTATTTATTATTTATATGTATTTTGAGTTTGAACGGAAGTTCTTCCTTTTCGCAACTATTTGTGGGGGCGTTTTTTCTCCAGTAAATGATAATTGGACCTTTGAAGCCAAGTTGAAAAAATTAAAGGGACTTCACCTGTTTTCATGACTTTTTTGCTTTTGTATCCCATCCTGGGTCATCACAGGTATTCTGTTGCAAACAGAGGAGTGTAGTACTCTTCTTGTAAAATACTTCTGGACTCACTGAATTATATTAATGTCTGATATACAGTGCGGATTCCAGACAGCAGAGCTGTATTCAAGTATTGGTCTAACAAAAGTTATGTATGCCCTAGTTTGCAAATCAGTATTACCAGAGGAGAAGCTTTGTAAGATTAGATTTACAACTCTTAAAGCCTTTTTGGCAATGTTCTTGCAGTGAGCTCTGGTGCTTAGGTCATTCAATATGAGAACTCAAGCTCCTTGACAGAGTGAGGGTCATCAACAAGATCATATCTGCCTAGCTTGTATTTGGTGTATTGATTGTTTTTACCAATTTGTAGGACAGAGCATTTGTTGGTTGAGATTTGGAGTTGCCAACTGTTTGACCATTCAGACACATAATCAAGGTCACTTTGAAGGATGGTAGCATTGTCGGTGGTGTTGAATAGTTTTACATCATCAGTGAAGAGGATGCAGTTTGTGCTGTCCAGCCAGTTTAGAGTTAATGGGATTTGGGATAGGTAGTTAGGAATTGAGAGCTGTTCCCTTAAGGGAATGCATCATGGTAAATGTGGTTAAGGTATCCTGGGAAATGTAGTCCATTTCATGTGGTCACATTTGTAATCCTGATTGGTCACTAAATTGACCCTTGTTGGGTTGGGGGAGGCTCCCTCACTCTAGCCTGAATCTTTTACCATGCAGTCACTTCAATCATCATCATGGTCATCATCATGGGGATAAGAGTTTAATATCTTTCTACACCACAATTCAGATATGCAAAGGATTGGACATTAAGAAGAACCTCATCATAAATGTGAGTTGATAGGATGCCTGATGAACCAATATAAAAGACTTTGTATAGATGCTTTGTGGAGTTGCTCTGTCTGCTTTATACCCATCCAGAGCATAATAACCAGAACACAGTTGCTTATAAGGTGATCACAAATGCCATTTATATAGAGTGTAAAGAGTGTGGGTTCTAGAACACTCCCTTGGGGGATACCACTGTTAACTGGTGCAGGGTTTGATAGGGCATTTCCCGTGATGACCCGGGGCATGGCACAAAAGCAACAAAGTCACAAAAATAGGTAAAGTCCCTTTAATATCTCCAACTTGGCCCCTAATGTCCAGTTATCCTTGGCAGGAGATCAAACTCTTCCAAAAACAGTTTACAAAGGGAAGAAATGAAGTCCGAACCCAAAGTACAGATAAATTAGAAATTAAAAAACCAACACAAACCATGCTGAAGTAATTAACACGACAGGCCAGGATAATAAATTGCAGACTTCCAAAAGATAATGAAGCACACACAGTTGGGAGGAAACAAACACCCAGATAAGGCTCAACAAAGATAATGTGTGCTTTGCTTCCAGCAAGGTGCTGTGTGCAAACACCCTTCTTATATCCTGTTCTCCCAGCTGCAACTAATGAAAGGGATCAGGGCCTTTTTCTCTCCCGTAAGCCACATTGCTCCCTTCTCCGTTCCTCCCTGCATGCCCTAGGATGAAGAGGGGGTGGCCCTGGGTCTTCCTCTGAATGCCCAGCTAGATTGTGCCCTTCCCACATTTCTTCCACAGCCACTGCAGCCACACTCCCACTTCCTGTCAGCTCCTCAATCTCCCCCTCAGAATCAGACTCCAACAAGGGCATGACAGTTTCCTATTTTTACTATTTGTTATTTTTGACTCCGTAGTGAACAAAGGTCTTAAAAGAGCCTGCTACACCTATGAGGCTTTAAAAAAGAAACAGATAAAAAAAATAAAAACAAATTAGATATAAGATGAGCTGCAGTGGCATAGTGGTTAGAATGCAGTACTGTGGGCTACTTCTGCTGACTGCCAGCTGCCCGCATTTTGGCAGTTTGAATCTCACCAGGCTCTCAAGGTTGGCCTTCCATCCTTCCAAGATTGGTAAAACGAGGACCCAGATTGTTGGGGCAATATGCTGACTCTGTAAACCGCTTAGAGAGGGCTGTAAAGCACTGTGAAGTGATATATAAGTCTAAATGCTATTGCTATTTATGGGTATTAATTCTCACCTTCTGTGTATATATATATATGTGTGTGTGTGTGTGTGTGTGTGTTTATACAAACACACAGAATATAAGTGCAAAGAATTTTTACAAAACTTTTGTACATGTAATGTATCATTATTTTTTCCTGCAGGAAACATTTTGGGATTAAGATAGATTTTAAAAGATCTACCTATTTTCACATGAAATTAGTATGAAACCCACAAAGACTCCTACTTTAATGTCATTAAGTCATAAGATGACAGGAAATTTTGTAAAGGAAATAATGTGTGTTTTTGAATATTTTATTGTGGGATTGTGAGATTGAGGGTAAAGGTTAATTCATTAACTTTTCCACAGAGTAAAACTGTCAGAAGGCAGTCCACCAACCAATTTAAAATATCAATATACAATTTCTAAGAATGAAAGAATGGGAAACCTGGAAAACTGTGGATTTATTTATCTCCTACAATCTCTCTTCAAGATGCTATGATGGGATTGGTAGTTTGAAAGAACCAGTCACTGAATCCAGGTCTCCTCACTATATTTTAAAGACACAAACCTTCTCTCATTTTTCCTTTAAGGCACTACTTTCAGGTAACAGATCAGGACAGGAACATTGATGAGAGCAAAAGTACTAATGGATGGGTTAGAATCCACACTGCATCCTGGAGTAAATGAAAATCTCTTCAGAATTAATCTAATCTGCCTTGGAATTCAGGCTCTGACACAGTCCTAATTTCCATTACTATTGTTATTTCAAGTTCTTAGGCACCTTCCAAGACCACTGTATTCCTAGGGTGCTTTTTAAAAAGAACAAAACAAAGACAAACCAACAACAATACAGCCAAATGAAATAGAAAGTAAAAGCAATATGAAAGCAATACCATTTCAAAACATTCCTCATATTTTCAGTTTAAATCATTTTAAGCAAAACTTTTGACTAATCTTTTCATGTTGATATTTAAGTGATAGACACATTTTTTCAGATGGAGGGGAAGCATGGCATGGTGACTGATAATACTACCTTTTTAAATGGATTCACAATTCCAAAATCCACCGATTTCAGCCCCAAAGTGAAATGGACAAAATAAAGGTGATAAGGTGATAATTTAGACATGGAAAAGAGCAATGGATCTAATCATATGGATCATATGGATCATCTTTCTGAATATACCAAATACAAATACCGTATAAATACAAATACTATACACTGAGTGCCATACATACAGACTGTCCAACATAAAATAAATCTGCTTTAAAAACTTGCTTTCTGTCTTCTAGGATACATGGAACCCCATGACAAGTCCCTCAGTTTGGCTTCAGCCCCATTTCTGGGGAATTCTTTTTTAACGAAACCCCAAGCTAAGTATTATATATATTGCTACCAATAATGTCTGTTTTTCTCTGATGAGCAATATATACAGTAAACAGTGTGGGATTATAGGGCTAGTTGCTTGGGGTCTGAACTTATAGCACCTCTTTTACAAAGGAAGAGGGATGACATTTGCACACCCATGTGCACTTGTGTGTGTATATGTATATACATCATTCAAATACTTCTTATTGGTATTAGAGGATATATGGGAGTTGTGTGTGTGTATGTGTGTGAATGCTATTTAAATAAAAAAGAAAGGAAGTGAATCAGGGTCGTTTCCATTTTAATTGTAAAACAGATAAGCACTAAACACTTTGAAAAAGTAAATGACTTGAGAATAATTACTATCTATTACTCAGCTTCCCAGGGGTGCAGTTGGAGGAGCCCAGATGGCTACAAAAATGGGATTTAGCAGAAAATTGAAGACATTATTCACCGTAACACATTATCAATTACCTGCATATCAATTACAATAACCTTACATTAAAAGCAGGGCCAGGAGACTCACCAGCCAGAATAGTAATTGAACTGCCCCTGTGTCTGATGGGGAGGGTAAAGGGGAATTCAGCTGCCCACTTTGCTGGCAAGGCTATACTGGAGCACTGGAGCCTTGCCCCCCCCTTCCCCTCCCCTATCTCCCCATTGCAAGTTTTTCTCTGTCCTGTTTGTTTTAATTGTTTCCAAGGGCAGCTGATGTGGCTCCTTCCAAGAAAATTCTGCTTGGCTTGTTGTTTAAAAAGTTCAGGGATTGTGTTGTTGCTGCTGGGTTTGTCTACTTTTCCTCTTGGATTTTAATGATGTCTTACTGCCCTGAGCATTCCCTTTAATCTGCAGGAAGAGCGGGCGTCTCACCTTGGTGTTGGCAATAAGGGTAGAAGGTGAGGTCAGGTAGGTATCGCTTTGGTGCAGAAGGGAGATGTTTGGTGGAAGACAGGTCTGCGCCCCTTCACAAGAGCTGGAAGCAAAGGCTGTCTTCCCTGGTTAGACAGGGCTGTTGTTGCCATCTTGTTCTTTCCATAATGATATAATGGGAACATTCTTCACAGTTCATTGTGACAGGGAAACTGTTATTCTCAGTTGTAGAAAAAAGCAGATTATAATTCTCACAAAGTATAGGTCTCAAAATAATCAGTGGGTTGCAAAACTGCAGTCCAATGTCCACTATTTCAGAGACTGCATTATCAACTTTCAGGTAAAAACAGTAATTCTCTAGCTTTCATAGAGCAAGGAGATACACAGCAGGAAACCAGCCATTGTATCCACATGTTTTCTGTACCAACAAGCTGTGTAATACAAGCCCAATTGCATGGAAGAATAAACTGAGGCAAAACACAGATCCTGAGTACAAGGCTGTGTGTGTGTGTGTGTGTGAGACAGCAGCAAGGAATCCATTGAATCAGTTTCCAGTGCAGCAAAAAAAATTGCAAAGAAAATTGAACTTAGGAAAGAAACTAAGACATTGAATATTTATTAAAAAGAATTTTGGGCTCATATATTCACACAACACAAACATATTACAGAATAAATTAATAAGCTATAATTATAAAGTGAGGGACATAGCAATACACAATTCTTTAGATTCACATATGGATCAATATTTGGAAGCAAGGACAGTTTTCATTAATAAGCTTACAGTGTGGGGTTCTTGGTGCGCTCTGAACTTGGTTGTTTTCTTGCAGATCAAACTAGGTAACATCATCAGAGCACTGATGACTTGAGGACTCCATAGTTCAAACTTGAGCTACAAAAATTCTCTTCAATTGATAAACTTACAGTACATGGAAGGATATAGTGAATGAAGTTGATACAGATTAAATTCATTTTTTGTTTTGCCTCATTGCAGGGGTGGGATTCAACTGGCATTATTACCGGTTCAGTATTTCTGTTTTCCATGCGGCACTCATGGCCCAGCAAGCTTGCCCCCCACCCCACTTGCCTGGCTTGCTGGTGTCCAAGAGGAAAGGGAGCCTGGGCTGACCCGACACCGCTTGGGTCCTGCCTGGATTCTCTGCAGCTGCTGGGCCTTGCCTGCTAGGAGCAGGAGTGGGGGTGGGGTGACCAGGGAGCATGATGCTATGCCACCTGGGCCCGCATCACCCAGGTGGCATAACATCAGGGAAGGCAAGTCAGGGCTGAGAGCTACTGGGCTCCCCGCCAGCCCGCACCTCCACTCTGGCACACCAGTCAATGAGGTGCACCTCGGTGCAAAGAATAGGGTGGCGAGTCCCAGCTGCTGCTGCTTTGCCAGCCGGAACTGAGCCTGTAGCCCATGTGTCATCTCCTCGCAGAAGGTCTTTGCCTCACGTGTGTACATGTGATGTCCCTGGCCAGGACCTCACATGTGCACACGTGAGGCCAAGACCTTCTGTGAGGAGACAGCACATGGGCAAGTCCCTGTGGCACCGTGAGATGCCCAAGAAGGAGGAAAAGACTTGGGTGAACTTTTCTGCCTCCCTTCACTTCGCTCTGCTGCTGCTCAGAAGGCAGCCACCCCAGCCTGTCCCTTTAAGGTACTTCGATGCAGAGGGAGGGACCAAAAAGGGACAGGCAGGGCATAGGAGGTGCCTTCTGAGTCTTGCTGTGTCCCCGTCCCCCCACCAAAAAACCTCCAACCACTACCTCTTTGCTGGCAGGAGAATCCTCCAGCTGCCACTCCTGGCTCGGTTCTGGCCAGCAAAGAAGTGGCAAAAAGACGCGGCAGCTGGAGGCTTCTTGTCACCCTTGTCATGAATGCTTGCAGCTGGAGGAGTGCTATCTGTGCCATCTTGAGTTGTTCCCAAGAAAGTTGGAAGAAAAGGTAAGACAAATAAGTAAATAAGTTAAATGGATGAAGCTTTTATATTTAGAGATGGTGTAGGGAGTTATGGAAATGACCTTAGTGAATCTGTTCAGAAATGGTTACAAAAACAAAATATGCAGAAACGTGTTTTTAGTCCTAAGAAAAGAATAAGTAATAGAAATTGATTCAGCCTGGCTCCTCCCTGACTCACTGGGAAAGAAAAAGAGGGAGGGAAGGGAAAACACAATCAAAATCAATATTGTGCAGTGGGCTTCAGTAGGCAAAAACCAGACCAGCTGCAAAAGCAGTTATTGACCCAAAACTGGAACTGAGGAACTGCAGGCAAATGCCCGTGATTTATACTCCAGGCCCACAGGGCCTTAACCAAGCATAGAACTAGAAAAAGCCCGCCCAAATATAAATGTTCTAAATTTCCCTCCAAAACAGTTGAGGTCATCTAAAGGTTAGTTTCGCTTTAGCACAATTAACACAACTATATACAATCAATATATAACATCCCTCCCCTGGAGGATAGTTCTTATCCTCAGTCTGTTCAACATTCATAGTCTTTGAGATAGGCTGGGGGCCCACGGATCCTGATGGACCGCCGCAATGTTACTGGAGAGTCCCACTGAAGTGGAGCATTGTCCATCTCCAATTGGACAGAGTCTTGATGGCTGTTTTGATCACCCACGAGTGGTGGTGGCTCTACGGCCCTTGCTACCTCTGTTTCTCTGGAGGTGGCCATGGGTGGTGTAGGCAGTCTCGGAGGAAAATAGTTTTCTTGTGGATCTGATAAAACCTCAGGATCCTCATCCGGGACTGGCCCTGCCTGCCAACGCCATAACTGATCAATGCGGCATCTGATTGTACAATCATCCCCCAGAATAACCTCTTATGACAAGGGACCCATTACCTTAATTACTCTAGCTGCCACCCAAGGTGCCCCACTCCCATAGTTCCTGTCCCAGACCAAGTCACTCAACTGTAAGTACCTTGGGGGAGGGTTGGTTGAGTTGTCTCTGCTGCTATTCTGTCTGGGTGAAGTTGGTTGAGCTTTGTTGTGAGCCGGCGGCCCCACCTCAGTTCCACTGGGCTGTGACCTGTTGCACAGGGAGTCATGTGTTGACACAGGAGGAAGTTCGCCAGGCGGTGATTCCAGTCCCCAGTCATCATCTGCTTGAGCGCCTCCTTTGTGGTCCTTGACCATTCATTCAACCTGACCATTGATTGTGGGGTGGAATGGAGCAGATGTTACATGTCAAATCATGTTGGCGTTGAGGAATGACTGAAACTCTTCTGCCATGAATTGTGCCCCATTGTTGGACATGATCATATCTGGCAGACCATGTGTGGCAAACAGCTGGTGCAACTCTTGGATGACTCTGGTCGCTGTCATTGATGATACCGGTGCTACTTCCAACCACTTGGAATAACTGTCCACTACTATCAGGAACACCTGTCCCTGGAAAGGGCCCACAAAGTCAATTTGCATCTGAGACCATGGGGTGTGCGTGGTGTTCCAGCAGTGCACTTGTGCTTGTGGTATATTCGGTCGGGTTTCTTGGCAGGCCTAGCAACTCCTTACTTGATTCTCAATGTCTTTGTCCACCACAAGTAGCTCCTGTCTAGAGCCTTCATCTGAACAATTCCTGGGTGCCCCTCATGTAGGGAATCCAGCACCTTGGAGTGAAGACTGGGTGGAATGATGACCCTGCTGCCCCACAGCACACATCCCTTGTGGGCCGACAGTTCATTTTTCCGAGAAGCGTAGTGCTGGAACTCAGAACTTGGCTGGGCCTCTAGCCATCCCCTTAACACCCAGTTGAGAACGTGGCTAAGTGTTTTGTCTGTGGTGGTTTCAGCTGCAATGTCCCCTGCATGTAGGGGTGCTTCAGGGAGGTCCTGGATCACCAGAATATGACAAGATGGGGTCAGATCCAGCTCAGTCTGTGGTAGAGGCAATCTGCTAAGAGCGTCGGCATGGCCCATTTCCTTGCCCGACTTGTGGACTAGCCAGTACAAGCATGCAGCCATGAAAATGGACCATCGTAGTATTCGTGGGGACAGGATCTGTGGTGTCTGTTTGTCAGCTGTGAAGAGACCAAGCAGAGGTTTGTGGTCTGTAAAGATGGTGAAGGTTTGTCCATATAAGAAGTCCATGGAGCATGGGAACCCTTGAAGCTTTAGTTGGAGTTTTATCTTTTCTTTGATGGGGCATTGGGCCCCTGTGCGTTGGATGCTATGCCTTCCCGAGCAGTATTCAATTCTGCTGTGTCCTGGGGGCCTTTTTCACTTGTGCTGCTGTGTCATAGGTTTTGTTTCCCACTGACGACCTCTGCAAACTCTGGCAATGTTGCTTTCCACAGGCACGGAATTCAACTGTGCGGAATCTGCACTCTGCTCTTTCATGTTGTCCCCTACTGCTTGCACAGCTCTTTGGGGGAGTTGCTTGCTCTGTGGAGCGTGGCTGTCTGGGTGGCTCTCTCTGCCAGCAGTCGATTTTGTTGCTGTGGTGCTGGTTAATACCTGTCCTACTGCAGGTGGAGCTGGGCTGCATTAGGAGTCCTGGGAACGGATCCCTCAGGTGTGTCTGTGCCTCCAGTGTGTCTTACTGGCAGGCGGGGGTGAGGATTAGTCCTGCCAGGGCTTTGTTACCCAGCCTATCACCCAGTGACTTCAGTCTCTTGGTTAGCAGCAGCTCTTTCCCCTGCAGCATCCCATCTTCATCACCACTATTGCTTCAGTAGGCAAGAACCGGACCAGCATAACTGCAACAACATTTATTGACTGAAAACTGGAACTGAGGTACTGCAGGCAAATGCCTGTGATTAAGGTCTTAACCAATCATAGAACTAGAAAAAGCCCACCCAAATATAAATGTTCTAAATTTCCCTCCAAAACAGCTGGGGTCATCTAATGGTTAGTTTCACTTTAGCACAGTTAACACTACTATATACATTCAATACATAACAATCAAAATATTCTGATATTATAGCCTAGTTCAATAAAGTGTACCTGTAATCCTCTTGTGGAATCTATTTTCTAATCTGGACAATCCTGGAGGGCTGCCCTTAGTCCTAAAGAAAGGCTATCATCAAATTATATATAGCAAGGATCTGGATACATTTTTAACTAATATATCTACAAGCAGATTTCTTGCAGAACTTTCTCTTCACTTCCACTCTGGAAGAGCAAATAATTTTCCAAAGAATAAAAAGGTTTATGTAAATCAGATCTCTATTTTCATAAATGCATATTCCATGATGTGTACTAATGAATGATATACATGAATTTTGATGCACAATTGAACATGAAGGCTGAAAATGGTGTATGTGATCTAGTTTTGTATATTTACCACTTTATGCACTGTATGAATGAGACTGTGGGTTTATCCTATACCACTATTACCACTGATGATCCAGTAACTTTAAGAGATATTTTATGTCCAGATTTCATCCAATTCTATGCCAGCAACAAAAAATTGATAGAATTTGGTTCCTTTTTTTTTGCAGTCTGCATTATTCTTTATTTCTGCAGAGGTTCATCCTTTCCTACATTTCCTGCATGGTATGTTGTAAGATTTGTAAGAATAATGCTTTTGAAGTATGCAGTGGCCAATTGTTTCTGAACCCCTAATGTTGGCTGTATCCCTAAGGGACTATGGGAATAAGAATCAGCAAGAAAGTATTTAAATTAGTGTCGTGAAGCGTTTTGTGGTCCTTCTTTCCTAATACTTTACAAGAAGGCCTAGAGGAAAGGCATGAACCTGGGGGCTGTTGAGGTGGAAACTGCTTCAAATGGTACAAGCTGGGGGTTGTTGAGGTGGAAACTGCTTCAAATGGTGCCAAGGGACTTCAGAGTGGCTCATGATGCAAATATGTTTAAAAGTAGTGACTTGCTTCCTTGGGAAAAGGAGTTTAAAATTGAAATCTAATGATAACAAATGATTGTTAATGAGTTGTCTAAACATAATAGATGGAAAGAATTAAAAGCCTAGAATAAACAGGGTTTCATTAAAGCACAATAAAGAAACAACCCGCATTTCATATCTCAGAATAAATGGCCCCTTGCACTACTAGTAGGAGTGAAGGGAAAGTATCTGCAGAAGGGGAGCTAAGGCTGGCCTTGCAAGGAAATTGGACATAGGACATTCAGATCATAAATGCCAGATGTCGATGTGAGGCAGAGATGCATATTTTAGGAAATACAAAGACCCTCTGCATTTTTTCTAAGCTATCCAGAGTTGCATTGCTCAACTTAGGCGATCAGAGAAATTCTATAAGCAAACAATTAAGTAAGTAAATCACCTCAACTGGTGTTCATCCCGAATCAGAACAGGAAAAGACTTCTGTGTATATCAGGAGATGCAACACAGAAACATTTGTTCCCTTTCCAATCTGCTCAATGTGAAATAGCTGGGCAAATGTAGCAGTATTTCCTTACTTCCAGGCTTTCAATTGTTTTGAAGTTGCACTTTCTAGAAAGAAAGAAAACAACAACAACTGAGAGTTCTCCCAGGTGGTTTGCCATCTTTACAAACATAATTAGATAGCTTTCCCTCATCTGCAGCTTTCTGACATCAAACAAAATAATTGGATGGGATTCAGAATAGATATATAAAGTGTAATGTCAACTGAAAGATTAATTCACAGTCATAACAGATACAGTAGAACCTCTGGTCATGACCATAATTTGTTCCATAACTTTGGCTGCAACCCGATTTGGTCGTGACCTGAACCTAATTTTGGAAATTTGGCATTTACAAAAAAAAAAAAAATGGCATGGAAGAGGAAATCGGCTGCGAAAAAACAAATTGTGGATTTTTTGGTTGGAACCCAATTTGGTTGTGGTCACAAGTGTTCATGATCAGAAGTTCTACTGTACCTGGAAAAGTACTTTTCCAAAACCTTCAAACAGAAATGAGTTGCTCAGACATGTACTTTATGCAGACCAGAAAGCTAGAGATTTTGTGTGTGTGTGTGTAGTTGTGTTTATTCCTCCTCCCTTTTGGTGAGCTAAAGGCAGTATGAAATCAATTATTATTTGTGGCATATTCATTGTCCTTTTGCATCTGGTGGACCTTGTGTTTCAAAAGTCCGCAAATGTATTTAATGAGAGACAGGGGACAAAAGAAATATGTGCACATAATGGGAAACAGAGTCTCCTTCACCATATTTAATTCTTCTAAAACTATTGTCTGTCTCCTGCTTCAGTCACATTAACAGTCTTCACTAGGGTGTGCTACAGTTGTTTATATCTGTGTCAGACTGAATTACAAATATGTAGATGCCTGTTATTCTACACAATGTTTCTTACATTTTAAACAATTTTTCTCTTCTGTTTGCCAGTGTTAGTGTATATGAACATGATGCAGTTTAATGACTCAAGAAGATGAACAATTACATTCTCCCTTCCTCACCCTTGATTCCTACCCTGGTGGAAGAGAATTGTTCACATAGTTTTTGGAGTTGGTGTTTGGTCCAATATATCATTTTGGAATCTAGGGATGTGACAGACTGTACTGAACTTGGCCTATGTGAGTTGAGCCCAGTATGGACAACAGCTTTATCTTGTCTTGTAAAACTGCAGAACCCATGACCAAAGAGTTAATTTCCATCTTTCTTTCTCTTCCTTTTCTCTCTTTCTCCCATTTTTGCAGCATGACAGAAAGGCAAGATGAGAGTTGATCCATCACTGTCAAGAGCTTTCAGCAATATCAGCATTTAGGAGGAGGGTACTGCCCATTAGCAGCTTTTCCAAACAGCAAATGCACTGCAAGCAAGTCTCTCCTCCTGAGTAACACCTTGGCAACCTATGGAGGCAGCATCTAAATCCTGAGCACTACTGGCTGATGGCATACTGATTCTTCTGATAAAGCCCAGAGCTGAAGCTAATTCAGACTGGAAATGTAGTGACATACCAGTTACAAGTCCTACAGAAATGTAATGTTAAAACAGCTCTTCTCAAAAGAACTTCGACCCCAAGCTTCTTTGAAGCCATGCAAATTAACCAGAGGAGAGAGACCAGTTGGATTGGCAAGTTAATGAGGCAATTCACAACAGTGATGTATATTAGAGCCATGGAACAGCTTGTAAATACCAATGTTGCTTTATACACATACATGATATACATTACCCATACATACAGATCCATGGTGTGATTCAAACATTTTTTACTACCGGTTCTGTGGGCATGGCTTGGTGGGCATGACAGGGGAAGGATACTGTAAAATCTCCAATCAGAGGTGGTATTTGCTGGTTCTCCAAACTACTCAAAATTTCTGCTACCGGTTCTCCAGAACTGGTCAGAACTTGCTGAATACCACCTCTGATACAGATACAGATACTGCCTGCACTATCTTCTCTGCACATTCAAGCATTAGTTAGATAGCTCAGAATATTGTACTGATGTTGTCTATATATTACACAAATCATTTGGGTGGGACTTGGTTTAAGTAGGCCTTTTGATAAGGAGAGTTTATTTATTCGTTCATTAAATTTATAGGCTTGCAGATCTGCTCTAGAGCTGATGTATGAACTCTAAAGTGGAGCAGGATAGATTTTCCCTTTATCAAGAGTAAAGTAAAGGGATCTAAACTCATTCCGTTTGAAGTTTGGGGCTTTCATGAACCTTTGGTGCTGAATATTTCTTTGGTAAGCTTGTTATGGTGGAATTGGCAGCAACACTAAAAAGAAAGTTTTGATTTTTTTTAAATGTAAAGTTACTTTCTCTGTAGCTGCCTGCCTTGTAGAGCAGTGTTCCCTTGAAGATCAATATGGCCTCAGCCTATTTTCTTTTTCAGGGCTCCAGAAACTTGGTTCTTACAGTGTGCCCTGCGGTAGAGTGAAATGATCTTCTCCTTGATAATATATCTTGGGTTTTTTTCTTTCCAAATTGAGATTGAGTTATCCTTTCTTGACATACTGGTATGTATTATTGTTTCTTTGGCTTTCATTTTTTTCCCATGTTTAAACCCTCTCTAGGAGGCTACTTCTCTGCTGCATTTAGAGTCCAGGCCCTCGGAGGAAGCCCTCTTGAGGAAGGCTCCTTACCCACAAGAAGGCAGCCTGCCACTAGCCACAAACCAGAGCTGAGAGGTATAAACTATTTCACTTCAGCAATAGGCCTTGGTGGTGCAGGCTGTTAAATGCCTAGCACTTAAGTTCCAGCTGCCTGCAATTAGTGCAGGCTTGAATCCCACCAGGCTCAAGGTTGACTCAGCCTTCCATCCTCTCGGGGTAGGTAAATTGAGGACCCCAGATTGTTGGGGGCAATTAGCTGACTTTGTAAAAATGCAGCTTTGGGGGGGGGGGGAAAGCCCTAGTAATAATAAGCAGGCATATACAATGGAATGAAGGCTATTGCTGAGCGCATTGGGTTTTGCTCCCAAAAAATTGTAAGCCACCCGGAGTCTCCAGAGAAGGGTGGGGTATAAATATGAATAAAAAAAATAGCTACAAAGGAGCTAATGACTAACTTTTATTATTTCAGCATTAACCTCAAGAGTTCAAAACCCTCCATAAATTCAATCTTCATTAAAAATGAACTAAAACTTGCAACAAATGTCAAAAAATAACAAAAAAGTTTTCAACATATAAAGGAAAGAATGCTGTTTGCATTGCAGGGGCTTTTCAAATGTTGTCTTGTTCTCCTGCAATCCATTTTCTATCAGTAAAAGTTATTTTGATTCAATTTAATGGATTAAGAATCTTGCTTTCCTGAGAGATTAGCTGAGGCAGTTCCATACAAGTTCCAAGAAGGCTTCTCACTATACTTCCACTACTCAAGTGATCCTGAAGAGACAGATAAACCTCCAAGTGGCCTCAACAACTCTCTAAAAATGCAAATGACCAGCTGTCTGTAAAGAATATCAATCCTTCCATTCCCCTCATCCAGTCAGAGCTGAAGAAGCTTCTTGGATAAAGGAAAAACCAGAAAGTCCAGTTGCCTCTTGAAAAAGCATCTTTGGGACAACCATGACCTGGATGACTGAGAATTGTATCCAACTGACTTTATTTTATTACTCCCTCCAATACAAGTTATCACTCCATTGGTGATCAATAAGAAACCATCCTGCATATTGGATTTTAAAACTGAGCATAGGAAAGACACCAAAAAAGAGAGGGGAAAAGAGAAAAGTGTGTCAAAGAGGAAAAGAAACCAGGGACAAATTATTGCTAACCCATGCTCGATGCCGTCTCAGGGGTGGCGGTGGAGTTCCCAGAGCTTATAGTCCTGGGTGACTTCAACCTGCCCTCCTTGGGGGCGGTGTCGGGGTTAGCCCAGGAATTTATGGCCTCCATGGAGTCCATGGGTCTGACCCAGATAATAGATGGCCCAACTCACGAGGGGGGCAATATGCTCGACCTGGTTTTTGTCTCGGAGCAGTGGCGTAGTGGCCTGGGGGATGGTGTTACAGTAATCCATCCCATTCCATGGTCAGACCACTATCTCCTACGGCTGGTCTTCCATCAAGCCTCCCCACACTGCTGGGATGAGGAGCCACTTAGATGGTTCCGCCCCAGGCACCTGATGGACCCTGAGAGGTTCCAGGCAGAACTGGGGTCTTTTCCTGCATCCCTCACCCACAGCTCTGCCGAGGTCCTTGCGGCTACCTGGCAACAGTCACCCGTGGGGGCTCTTGACAGGGTTGTCCCCATGCGTCCCCTTACTCGGCGCAGATCCCGGTCAGCTCCCTGGTATACCGAGGAGCTCCGGGAGATGAAGTGTCGTAGAAGGGACTAGAGAGTAGGTGGAGGTGACCCACTCGGATCCACCGAGCCCAGTTGAGAGCCCATATTAGGACTTACCTGGTAGCTGTGGGGGTGGCGAGGAGATCTTACTTCTCCGCCCTCATAGCATCCACAGATAACTGCCCAGCCGCCCTGTTTGGGGTTGCCTGTTCCCTCTTACAGTTGGGGGAGGTGGCGGACCCTCTGCAGGGCAGAGCTGAGGAATTTGGTTTGTATCTGCAGGATAAAATTGCTCGGATCCGGGAAGGGTTGTGCTCGGACTTGCAGTGGTCTGAGGAAGGGGAGGCGAGCGGTCTGGCTAATGTAATCTGGACTGAGTTCGATCCTGTTTCTGAGGATGAAGTGGACAGGATCATCGCGGCTGAGTTCCACCACATGTTTATTGGACCCATGCCCTTCCTGGTTGGTTTATGCCTCCAGGGAGGTCACGCTTGCTGGCTCGGGCAGTGGTCAACGCTTCATTAAGGGAGGGGCTGTTCCCTGCCACCTTGAAAGAGGTGGTGGTGAGGCCCCTTCTGAAGAAGCCTGCCCTGGACCCAGCTGCGTTGAACAACTTTCGTCGGTCTCCAACCTTCGCTTTTAGTGAAGGTTGTTGAGAGTGTGGTGGCCCAGCAATTGCCACTTTTCCTGGAGGAAACGGACTACCTGGATCCATACCAATCGGGCTTCTGACCTGGGTACAGCACGGAGACAGCATTGGTCGTGCTGATTGATGATCTCTCTAGGCTCGACAGGGTTTTTCCTCTGTCCTGGTCCTGTTAGACCTCTCAGCGGCTTTTGATACCATCAACCATGGTATCCTGTTGCGGCGTCTTGGGGGGCTGGGAGTGGGAGGCACTGTTTTACAGTGGTTCTCCTCCTACCTCTCGGGGACGTTCACAAACAGTGTTGGCAGGGGGCAGAGGTCGACCTGAGGTCTCTCACTTGTGGGGTACCCCAAGGGTCGGTCCTCTCGCCTCTCTTGTTCAACATTTATATGAAGCTGGGTGAGATCATCCGTGGTTTGGGTGAGCTATCATCAGTATGCTGATGATACGCAGTTATACATTTCCACCCCAGATCACATCAGTGATGCTCTCTCCGTGATGTCCCGTTGTTTGGAAGCGATGCGGATCTGGATGGACAGGAACATGCTTCAACTCAACCCAGCCAAGACAGAGTGGTTGTGCATACCGACATCTCGGTCCAGTTCAGAGGTTCCATCTTTGGTCATGGGGGAGGAGGTGTTGCCCCCCCTGGACAGGGCACAGAATCTGGGGGTCCTCCTGGATTCACGGCTCAAGTTGGAGCTGCAGGTGGGAGCCGTGGCCAGGGGGGCCTTTGCCCAGGTCCGCTGGTTCGCCAGTTGCCCATATCTGGACCGAGATGCCCCGACATCACTCAGGCACTCGTTGTCTCCTGACTCGACTACTGTAACGCTCTCTACCTAGGACTGCCCTTGCGTACCACTCGGAGGCTTCAGCTGGTGCAGAATGCAGCAGCGGGTAGTGATGGGAGCCTCCTGATACTCCCATATTACACCCCTCCTGTGTGACCTACATTGGCTCCCAGTTGCCCTCCGGGTGAGATTCAAGGTTTTGGTATTAACATTCAAAGTCCAGCATGGCATTGGTCCAGGTTATTTATGAGAACTCCTCCCAACATCAAATACCAACCGCCCTGTACGGGTGCACAGATGGGGTCTCCTCGGGGTGCCGTCTGTGACTCAGTGTCGCTTGGTGACGACCGGGGAGGCCTACTCTGTGGTGCCCCACTTTGTGGAATCTTCCGCTCGAGCTCGGTTGGCCCCGATCTCCGCACCTTCCGCCACGATTTGAAGACTTGGCTCTTTTTACAATCTGGGCTGTGCTGATTCTCTGGGGGTCGGTTTTATTTAATTATGGGGTTTTAACTTTAATTCGGCTTTAATTTAATATGTTTTTAACTAAATTATTTATTGTTGTATTTTCTTTTAGCTGTGAGCCAGCCCCGAGTCCTTTTGGAGGGGGCAGCATATAAATAAATAAATAAATAAATAAATAAATTATTTATTTATTTATTTATTTATTTATTTATTTATTTATTTTGACTTGTATGCCGCCACTCTCCAAAAGGACTCAGGCTGCTCACAGATAAAAACACAGAACAATAAATTATTTAAAAAGAAATTAAACTAGACAAGCCAAAATACAACTATAAAACCAAATTAAAATAGAATTTAAAACCCACCCTCTACCCCAGGAGATCAGTCCAGCCCAGCCTGTAAAAACAACCAGGTTTTTAGATCGCGCCGAAAGAGGAGCAATCGGGAGCCATCCAGAGCTCAATGGGTAGCTGATTCCATAAGGCGGGGCCGATACAGAATAGGCCCTTCCCCGGGTCACCACCAGCCAACACTGTCGTGCGGACAGCAACCCGAGGAGTCCCAACCTGTGTGCTTGCACAGGGCAACCGGTATTTGATATTGGCAGGAGATGCTCCCGCAAGTACCCCAGACCCATGCCATGAAGGACTTTGAATGTTAACATCAGAACCTTGAATCGCACCCGGAGGGCAACCGGCAACCAATGCAGCTCACGCAGGAGGGGAGTAACATGGGAGTATTGGGAAACTCCCATTACAACCTGCCATGTGGATGTAGTACCATTAAGGACTACTCATTGAATATGTTTTGTCAGCCAGCTACAAATCCATCTGGTGGTGATGTTGTCTATTCCACATTTTTCTAGCTTACCAAGAAGTAGGTTGTTGTCTACTTCGTTGAATGCCTTACTGAAATCTAAGTATAGTATGTCCACTGAATTTCACTGGTCTACTAATTTAGTAACTTTATCAAAGAATGAGATAAGATTGGTTTGGCATGATCTGTTTTTAACAAAACCATGCTGGCTACTAGTTATAACTTTATTTGCTTCTAGTTCATCACAGATCTGTTTCTTGGTTATCTTTTCCAGAATCTTTCCAGGTATTGATGTTAGACTGATTGGTCTGTAGTTTGGGTTTGTTTTTTTCCCTTTCTTGAAGATGGGAACTATAGCAGCCCTTTTCCAATCCCCAGGTACTTCCCCAGTGCTCTAGGATTTTTGAAAGATATGGTACAATGTTTCTGAGATAACATCTGCCAGCTCCTTCAGAACTCTGGGATGTAATCTGTCAGGTCCTGGTGATCTACTGTATACTCATCAAGGTCAGATAGGTGTTCTATAACCATTTTCTTGTTTACTTTAATTTTTATTTCTAGTTTGTCTTTTACAGTAGTTTTTTTGGTATGTTGGGATATAATTTCTTTTTGCGTGAAGACTTATGCAAAGAACAAGCTCTGCTTTCTCCCTACTCCTTGCCATCTTCTCTCTTTAGTGGACCTACTGTTTCCTTGAATTTTTTCTTGTTATTAATATGTTGAAAGAAACTTTTTTTTATTATCTTTGACTTTTGTTGCAAGTCTTTGTTCATTCTGAGCCTTTGCTTTCCTGCTTTCATCTTTGCCTGTCCTGGCAATCTGCCAAGAGTCCTTCCTGAAGGTAATGCAGTCCATGGTCCAGTTGCACATGGTCCATTTGCACTTGCTTTATTTTGGAAATGGCCTGTCTGCCTCAGACATTCCCAATTGATCTTGTGGCTTGGGTCTGTCTCATGCTCCCAGGCAGCTCACTTCTATTCCAGAGTTCCTTCCCATACCTCCCTTACATTCCAATGCCTTCCCTCCCCACTTCCATTACTATTGTCTGGTTGCGAGCAGGGCTGTATAGTGAGTCAACTATGACACATACACACACACACATTGTCCTCCAACCTCCAACCAGAAAGTCAAGTCAAGTCTCAAGTCAAAAGTTCCAAAATCCAATTTTTAGAACCTCTCATAACAGAGATATTGAAAGGGTGAGGTAAGTACTGTACTAGTATTCAAAGTAGTGGAGAAATATAGAGAGGGGAGGAGGGAAGTTAGGAAACTATGATGAATAAATAGAAAGCTTTAAAGTTAAATGATGTGTACAGGATATAGAAGAGGGGTGTATTTATTAAGGTTTGGTACCAGAAAACAAATAATATCTACAGAAAAAAGTTACATAGGCCCAAAGCATATTGTTCTATATTCAAATGGGCCTAAGCAGGACAATTTACAAAAATAGAATAAACCCAGTAAGCAATTAAAAGGCTGAGGACCATGAATGAATTTAACTTTACAGCACCAAGCCAATCACTTAACAGTTTTGCAGGAAGAACATATGTTAATATATCTCATAGCCCCTTTCTATGTTTATTGAGATATACATGAAGGCATAATGATATAAACAAAAGAATACCACAGAGAAACAAAAAACAAGATGAGGCCAGTGTGGTTGCACAAAAAGCTCACTGGCAAAGTGAGGGACAAGATGGGCAAGTATAAAAAATGGAAAGGAGGTATATAACTAGAACAGAATTCCAACAAATAGCTCAAATCTGCAAGTAAGGAGTCAGAAAGGCCAATGCTCAGAATGAACTTGCAACAAATGCCAAAAATAACAGAAAATTTTCTTTCAATACATAAGGAGTAAGAAGAAAGTCAAGGCAATGGTCAGTCCACTAATCTGGAAGAAGATGGCAAGAAGATGACTGGCAGCAGGGAGAAAGTAGAATTCTTTCTTAATTCTTAATTCCTTCTTTGCATCTGGCTTTACATAAAAGGAAAAAAATAGTACAACCTGTGGGAGATAGAACAGGAAAGCAAATCAAGAAAGGAAAGGGATTGATAAGGGGAACACCTATTCTGGATGAATTCAAATTTCCTGGACCTGGGCATATATCCCACGATATTGAAAGAGCTGGCAGATGAGGTCTTGGAACCACTGAAAAAACTCTTTCACAGCTCCTGGAGCATGGGGAAACTGTCAGAGGACTGGAAAAGAGCTGGTGTAGTTCCAATCTTCAAAAATGGGGGAATGGATCCAGGTACCCACAGAAGCTTGACATCAATATCTTGGAAAATCATGAAAAGATAATCAAGTGGGGGGGTTGCAAGTACTTAGAAATGAATGAGGTAATGACTAGAAGTCAGCATGGGTTTGTCAAAAACAGGTCATGCCAAATAAACCTTATTGCCTTCTTTGATAAAGTGACTAAATTAGTGGACCAAGTAAATGCTGTGGATCTGGTATACTCAGCAAGGCATTTGACAAAGTAGGTCACAGCCTACTCCTTGATAAGATAGACTAGAGCAATGTAGGATACCACTACATGATGGATTCACTATTGGCTGACCAATCACAGTCAGTGTGTAGTCCTCAACGGAACTACATCTGAATGGAGAGAACCATGCAGTGGGGTACCTCAAGGTTCTGTTTTGGGGCCAGTAGCCTTCAACATCTTCATAAACAATTTAGATGAGGAGATAGAACTCATCAAATTTGTGGATGATATCAAGCTTGGGGAAATTGCTAATATGTTGGAAGATAGACTCAAGATTCAGAAGGATCGTGACAGATTTGAACACTAGGCCATATCCAATAAGATACAGTTTAGCGGTGAGAAAAGTAAGGCATTATACTTAGGGAAAATCAAATGCACAAATGCACTATACTAGTAAGGCCACATTTGGAATATTATGTCCAGTTCTGGTCACCATGATACAAAAAAGATGCTGAGAACCTAGAAAGAGTACAGAGAAAAGCAACAAGAGATGATAAGGAGTCCGGAGGCTAAATTGTATGATGATCAGTTAAGGGATCTAGGTATGTATGTAGAGAATGATTAGGGGATTCTCCACATAATAGCAATCTTCTAGTTCTTGAAGGGCTGTCACAAGGAAGAGGGTGTCTATTTATTCTTCATAGCATCTGAGGGTAGGACCAGAGGTAATGAGTGGAAGCATGTCAGAGGAAGATCCAGCTTGGAAATAAGAAGGAATTTCCTGACAATGAGAAAGACTTATCAATTGGAGTTTTCAAGAAACGATTGGATAGTAATTTGTCCAGGATGGTATAAGGATCCCTACCTGGCAAGGGGTTGGACTAGAAGACCTCCAAGGTTCCTTATAGCCCTATGAGTCTATGATAGAAGATTAAAAAAGGCAAATGTTCCTCTCTTCAAAAAAGGAAAAACAATGACCAATCAGCAACCAGTTATTAAGCAATCAGTTTGTGATTATTAAAAAAAAAACCAATATAGTGAACTTTAAAACCTAGACTGACTTTTGGCTTACTCTTCTGTGAATTTATCTGGTCATGAGTAAGCCATTTTAATGACCAATCAAATGTACACTGAATTATCAATGGAGCGAAACAAACATAAGTATCTCCTTCTGAATCACTGATCCATCTAATTCTGTATTCTTTAAAGTTTTTCAAAGACCATCTCCTGGAGTGCTTTGAATGAGTTGAATCTGTTAGTATTTGTCCCTGATATATATATATATATATATATATATATATATGTTTTCGTAGATTTTCACGGGTAAAGGTATGTAGGTCTTGGTGTATTCGGGTCTTGTCCCGTATTCTCAACCTTACACGGGACAAGACCCGAATACACCAAGACCTACATATATATATATATATATATATATATATGTGTGTGTGTGTGTGTGTGTGTGTGTGTGTGTGTGTACACATACACACACATATACACATACATATAAACACACTACAGCAAATTCTAACTTTCTACTTCAGCAAAGCTATATGCTTTCTACTTTTCAAACTTGATTCCCCATCAGATTACCTTAGAAAGGAAACAAAGACATAATGAGATCAAAGACAAAATATGTGAATATTTCTGTCCTATTATAAAGAACCCCACAGCTGTGAACTGCCTAGTGCCAGCAAAATAAACCAGATGGAGTGCATCAATGGAGCCTGTCCAAGTTGTGAAGGATAGCACAGAATGTCCTCCTATCATAATGGATTGTTTTAAGATGGAGCCAGTATAAACTAGGAACAGAAGCATGCCAGGGCACAGCAAAGTAACCCTACATGTCACAACAACATGCTACAAGCTTCTAGGATGATGTTCCTGAAAAAAATGGGCCTTGGAATCCAAGTATCTGGCACATTTATGAAGGATGAAAAGTGGGAATAAAAAGCATTTTCTATAGGCTAGCAATATACCCAGAAACTGAGAAAAAGGACTTTCAGTGGCATACTAGCTTGGACTTCCATTATTAAGAAATTAACCAATTAATGTAAGATTACTTTTATGGGTAAATAATTCCCAGCCTGCATTTAAGTTAGGCTTGCATATCATATGAGGCCCAATTTTAATTTATTTTTATTATGAACTTGCCAGAGGCCATGACTCATTTGTCCCCAGGTTCATATGACCTCAGGCTTAATGTGAGTGCCATGGAAGTAATTTTTTGTTTGCATATATAGCATGTTGTTTGGAATACATAGGCCCTAATCAGGCTGAACCATATTGAGTTTAACTGTGAGAGCGTTTAACTGTATAACCTCAGACTTTTTCTTGGACCATGTTTTCAATAGGCCAGCTCAGAATATACCTAAATATACTTGGCATGCTTTTCCTTCATGACTGATAATAATAATGTCCTAAACAATATTTCTTGCACTTTACATATTAATTGTAAGGAATCTTCCAACTGAAAGATAAGTACTATGGAAATCATTTTTTTGTGCTGTGTTGGTTTTAACTGACCATTTCCTAGTGCAATTGTAACTTTTCTTTTCATATTGCCAAAAATGGAACAATAATCTTAATGAACTTTTAGATCAAATTCGTCTATTTTCTGTATAGTCTGTATAGACTACATATCTTTCATACTGCTTGGGGTCTGCATTCCAAAAATGTATGCGCCCACTGATTTATTTTTCCCAATCAAAATCTACACTTACATATACATATTTTTGTGCTCTATTCTTTCATGCACAGATAATACAAACAGAGAAAAATGGAGTGCTGCAGATGAAGCAACAGTGGAAGTAGTAGAGAAGAAAATGGAGTGAAAAATGAAGCAAGAAACAGGCAGTGCAAGATGTAGAGAAAGCAACAGATGGTTATGAGGGGAGAAAAGATTAACCACTCTGCACATTGTGCCAGAGTTGGGAGAACATATTGTTTGATCTTGACAGTTGATGCAGCTTAGGACTGCATTGGCTTCTTTGACAGCTGCAATACACTCCTGGCTCATACTTAAGTGATTGTTCTCTAGGATTCCAAGGTCCTTCTCACAGTACTGCTGTTGATCCAGCTACCTTCTATACCTGTGCATTTGGTTTTACTTGCCTAAGTGTAAAACCTTACTTTTCTCACTATTGAACTGCATTTTGTTGGATAGGGCCCAGTGTTCAAGTCTACAGTATCAAGCTTCATCTGGATCTTGAGCATATTTTCTAAAATGATGATTATTCTCCCCAGCTTGGTGTTGTCTGCAAATTTGATAGATTCCCCTTCTATCCCTTCATCTAACTCATTTATGAAGATGTTGAAGAGTATTTGGCCTAAGACAGAACCTTGAGGTACCCCATGGCATACCTCCCTCCATGTGGATGTAGTTCCATTGAGGACTACAATGGAATGCAGTTGGTCAGCTAGTTATTATCTATCTAGTGCTGATGCTGTCTATTTCACATGTCAGACTGAGTACATAAAGGCATTTAGACAAAACTGAATGTTGTACATTGGCTTGGTTACCTGTTGATAATGGATAAAAGTACATTTTGGGACCTGAACCACGATGAGTTAGCAACTCCAAGTTCTTTTTGAGATAAAACGTAACTGTATAACTAATCTTCCTCTGCAGTTGCATTGGCCTAAGGAAAGAATAATGGAAAACATAGCAAAAAATATCATCATTATGTTCTTCATTAGACCACGAGAACAAAGACAGAAATGTTTATACTCTTATTACCTTAACCTCAGTTCTGACATCAAGAAGATATAAAACTAACAGAAGCTATAGGAATCAGCAGGCCATTTTCCATGTCTTCCTGCCAACTGCAGGTTGGGCCAGTCAAAGAAGTGATGCTTTTCTTAGAGAAAATTTACCCAACACATTAAGTCATAATGTGGTTTCTGCTGCAAAGTATTTCATAAATTCAGATATTTGGTATGTAAATGGTAGATTTTCACTTAGGTTATTTTGTGAATCTTGCTTCTATTATTTTTTGCTGGAATACCTGGAGATTTAAAATGTTCAAAGGGATATAGTGGTGACTAGTACATTTCTACTCCACTTGTGAAGATTTTTCCATGATGAGATAGAAGGCTTACAAAGTGTGTTCAAGGACACATGGCTGAATTTTGAACCCTTTTAAGGTCTGACTATACAGGCTTCTTATGCAAGCTCAATCAAATACAGATAGTATTTAAAAAGCCCTTCTACTGAATTTACATTAATCTGGTTTATTTAATACTTTTTATTAGATTTATATGCACCTGCCTCACCAAAAAGGTGGGTCTGGGTAGCTTACAAAATAGATAAAAGATACATATAAAAACAGTTAAAATTAAGAAGACTTAAATAAGGACTAAAGCCAAGGGTCAGACAGCATGGGTGGGGGGGATAAGGTCTCTTTCTGACCCCATCAATCACCTTCAGTGAAAATTGCCCTGATCAAGGTCCCAGCCAGCTGATAAAACCAGATTTTAAGGCCAGAAGGCCAGAAGGATGAGGGTGGTAAAATTGGCCAGTCATTTTACATTGATACTTCCATGGAGGTACAGTGGAGGCTTCTGACCATGACTAGATCGGGTTCTGACCAAAAAAAATCAACCCAATTTTTGAATTGGGTCACAATTAAAAAATTGGGTGGTGAACAAACCCGGCCACAGCAGATTCCCTTTCTGCACCGATTTCCACTTCCGTGCATGCGCAGTCCACACAATTTTTTTTGTCCGCCCATGCACAGTCAGTTGTACTTCCAGTCACGACCAAATTGGGTTGTGACCGTAGTCCTGGAACAGATTACAGTTGTGAGCCAAGGTTCCACTGTACTCTTATACTCCATATAGAATCCTAATATTCCTTCCCAGAAGGCAGAATGGCAATATCTGGCAATGCCCATTTGGTTTGATTGGATAAAACAGAGCCTAGAGTTTCTTCTTTCCTTGAACAAGATAACTTCCAAATATGACCACTGACCATGACCACTCTTCTGAGTCAGAGTTAAAAAGAACAAGTTACTGTAATAACTTTGGTGGGCCAAACTGTTATAAAAACAGAACTAGCACTGGTTGGAAAGACCAACTTAGTAGAGATCTTTAAAATATTGACCAGGCTGGTCTCTCCTATTTAACAGTTGGACAGAAAAGATAGATTTAGTAAACAAGGACAATTGCATAATTGTCAACATGCTTTTGCTCCTACACCTAAGTCTAGGAGTTCTGTTAGATCTGAAATTTTTATAGTAGGCCTATAGAGTGGCCAAGTCCAACCTGAATATTCTACTGAAATTGATGAAAGGTACTGAAATTTCTATTCAAAAATTGGTATCTGGAAACATTTCCCAGCATCCTAAATGTCAATTCCCCTCTTACATCTTTGCGACAGGCATATTGGCTTGGTTAGAGACACACAGCATAGTTGCCAACTTGCCCTGAGACTGCCAGAAAAAGTTAATGTGGAGTTCTGGTCTCCTCCCAGGATGCATTTGGGCTGCTGCCCATAATGATATGTATAATTGCAAAGACCTGCCAAAAAAAGCAGGCTGGATTTAATTGAGTCAACACACTGCTATTAATAATAAAATGGCAGAGGCTTTGCTATTAATCACTCATGTTGGCTTTATAGCAGGCAGTATAAGGTATCAAACAACACCTTTACAATGGTACACTAAAAACTTATCAGAAGGAATAATATACACCTGCTCTGATTTAAAAAAAAAGAACAACAAACAAGAAAGAATGCCCTCTGAATAGACACTCCTTTCTAGAGCCTCAGTTTTGTTTCTGCCCCACATATGTCTTGTGAAAGGAAGCAGGCTAGGTGTATATTATAGAAAATTGTGGGGCATGGTAATCTCTTTTTTTCCCCTTTTTGAAGATAGGAACCACATCAGCTCTTTTCCAGTCCTCTGGTAGTTCCACGGTGCTCCAGGATTTTTGAAAGATGGGGTACAGTGGTTCTGAGATGACATCAGCCAGCTCCTTTAGAAATCTGGGGAAAGCAATGTACTTATGTTATAGCTTTTTAAAAATGATTTGTGCATCAACAAAATATTGAAAAATGTAAAAATAAAAAAGCCAAAAACTACACAGCAACTATTAAAAACCTTTTACTAGTATTATTTGATTTAAAAAATAATGTCCATGTTCAAGATTTATATCCAAAAGTCATATATAGAAATAGAGTTAACTGAATACAAATTACTTCGGAATATAATTAATAAAATGAAGATCAAATATATCCTTATATCCTACCTTTGCAGAGGCATTCAGAGTGGCATATATGTCCTCCCTTCTCCAGTTTTCCTCACAACACCACCCACTGACTGGCCCGAAGTCATTTATGGAGCTTCCATGGCTGAGGCAGATGAGAATCTGGGTCTTTCTACTTCTAATCCAGCACCTTACCTACCACATCAGACTGACTGTGTGAGAAAATTTGGAAAAAAAACATTCTTAACTACAGGTAGTCCTTGGGTTCTGATGGCAATTTGGAATTGCCATCACTACGCAATGTGCTTGTAAAGCTCACTATTGCATTACCATGTCACTTAATGATGGCAGTTCTAAGCAGTCCTGATTGCTATCATTTAATGAGGGACTTGTATGACCATGATTTTTGACTTCCTGCCATCTTCCTCTTTGACTACTTGTGGGAAGCCAGCAGGGAACATTGGAAACTGTGATCATGTGACTGTGGGGATGCTACAGTGACCAGAACTCTGAGGACTTGTCATAAAGACCCCTCGTTCTGTGCTATCCCACGTTTGAAAGATTGCTGAACAAGATGTCATAACCTGAAGACCATCTATAAAGACAAATTCACTTTTCAGCCAAGACTCTTTTGCATATATTACATACCAGTGATCCAAAGAAAGATGTATTGTGGATCAGTAAATCGATTATTTTATGTGTATCATTTTATAAGTGTATTAGGAAGAAATTGATAATGAAACTATACTAGAATTCATGACCAAAACCATTTATTAACATTTCACATCCACCCACAACTTATTCTCCATGAAAGACTAGGTCAGGCCAGTGGATCTTGCTTCTTCCCAGGCTTTATAATTCCCTCACCACATTAGCTTTCACAGGGGAAAAAAGGTTGTCTTTCTCCTCAATTCAAGCCTGATGCCAAGGTACTCCAACCTTAGAAAGAGGAGTACTTTGATTAAATAAGACAAAGGAATCTTTAGAAATTGCATACATTATGTCAGAAAAACTAAAGCATGAGAAACAAAAAATAAGAAAAAGAGTCAGGGAGTATGTTAGAAATATAAAAAAGCCAACAGAATGTAAGTCCTCAGTGAAGTGTAAATGATGAGGTAGTTATGAATGATGGTTAGGAGGCATTACTTCTGAACGTCTATGTTTCATCTGCCTTCTCTCAGAAAGAAATGGAGCCCCAGCTGATCATACTGTAGTTATGCCATTGGGGAAAGGGGACAACAGCTTCGTGTCCACCAGAGGATCTCCAACAGTTTATCATCCAGCAACTAATCAGTTCATGTGACAGCCCATTCCACTGGCTGACACTTGTATAATCTGGAGGTTCCTCCCAAAGCCTAGCATGAATCTCTTTGAATGCTTAATGTAGCAGAATTATAGATTTCTGAAGCAAAGAAACATATTTTCTTGAGGTAGCCAAAAGTTACATTCTCCAATTTAGCTGTCATGACACACTACTGTGATGACCCAGGGTGTGGCAAGAAAGCAAGACAGGCAGAGAACAGGTCTGCAAAACAGTAACCAGGGACAGCAGTCCAGGAAGCAAGTTTTGCAAGAAGTTCAGCAAAGCAGGCAAACTGGGCAAGCCCCACTAGACAGAGCACAGCAATCTCCAGGCATCAGCAAGTACACATGAGGCTCCACAGATTCAATGCTTGTTCCCGACAAATGCCCCTCCCACAGGCACCTCCTTACATCTCAGTCCCCAGGTGTGCCTTGTGAAGTGGGGCGGGGCACTCTCCTCCCTTGCAGCCAGCTCAGTCTGTGTTGATCTCTCCTTCTCTCCTCTCTCCATGTCCTTGCTCATCACCTGAGCTCTGTTTCTCATGTTCATCTTGCTCCTGTTTCTCCCTGTCTACAAGCTGTTGTAATCCTGAAATGCCCTGGCTTGACTCTCCCAGCCCTTCCCCAGTCTCTGTCCCATTCTATTCCAGCTCATCTTCCCCTGCAGATTCAGGCTACGGGGGTGGTGGTGGCATAACACGACTGACTTATATTCAGCTTGAGACCATCTACAATTTCACAAGTATATTTTTCACAAGTATTCATATCAACATAGTATCCCCTATTTATGCTATGCTTTGGACTTCTGCTTCCTAAAGGTAGAACCCTGCATTTATCATAGCTTAATTTATTATGTTATTTTCCATCCACTTTACAAGTCAGTCCATCCAGAGTCGAGTCAAGAAACCATGTCTTCTACAATCTTAGCTACCTGTTCTATTTCTGGGTCACTTGCAACTTTTAGAATACATTTCCTGCACTTCATCATTTGAGACACTAATATAATGTTAAGGAGTGCAAGTCCCAGCATAGATGTCCTTTCCTAATTACGATGATGCCAAAACGAGAAACATGCAATTGATGTAGGCTATGCTGTTTTATACTTGCGTCATTGCATCACATACCAAATGTAAATGGTGTTTGCACAGACTACAATATTACAACACATATTTTGTCACTTAACCCACATATAGTTAAAAGTTCCTTGAATTTCTTCCTCAACACACCTTTCCTTATCCCAAATAATAGGGATCTTGGAGGTCTGCTAGTCCAATCCCCTGGTCAGGCAGGAGGTCCTATAATATTTCAGACAAATGGTTGTCCAATCTCTTCTTTAAAAATTCCAGTGTTGGAGCATTTATGACTTCTGGAGACAAGTAGCTCTACTGATTAATTGTTCTAATTGTCAGAAAATTTCTCCTTAGTTCCAGGTTGCTTCTCTCCTTGATTAGTTTTCATTCATTGCTTCTTGTCGTACCTTCAGGTGCTTTGGATAATAGGTTGACTCCCTCTTCTTTGCTATCCTGTCACCCCTAGTTCTTCTTTTCATTAAACTAGACCAGAGGTGTCAAACTTGTGGCCTGTGGGTCTAATGTGTCACGTGCTGGCCCCACCCCTGCCCAGTTTAGCAAAGGGGAAAAAAGTCCTGATACGTCACATGACACCACCATGACAGTATGAATTTGACACCCTTGAACTAGACATACCCAATTCCAGCAACTGTTCTTTATATGTTTTAGCCTTCAGTCCCCTAATCATCTTTGTTGGTCTTCTCTGCACTCTTTCTAGAGTCTCAACAACCTTTTTTTATATTGTGACAACCAAAACTGGATGCAGTATTCCAAGCATGATCTTACCAAGGCATTGTAAAAGATATCTGGTATTTCAATTGTTTTCCAACATTTCCCAAAAGTAATGGATTGAGATTTGACCAACCCACAGTTCCTTTATAACCAATCCAAAATTTGTTCATGACCAATCCACAATTCCTAGGTTGCAAATGTTGTCCCTGGAGATCTGAATTCACCCAAGTTGGTAAGTCTTCCCAGTCTATGTTTCTGTTTAACTCCAACTGGATTCCTGGTCCAGGATGTAGGGTTTTCACAATTCCAGTCTTTTTGGAATTGTGGCTGCACTGCAGCATGAGATTTCTTTGCTTTGCCGGTATATAGAGTTTGGCCCCTATCCATGCAAGGCCATCTCATAGGTGAAGTAATCTTTGTGCTGCTTGTACCAGTCATCCTCAGACTGGGTGATCATGTTTGGGTGAGATCATCAGCCATCTGGGGCTTCACTTTGCTTTGTACCTGGGTGATTGTGGAAGTGGCTATTTGGTTGGAGGGGATGATGAAATTCATAATCTCTTCTATTCTTGTACTGTGGCTGCCTGGATAATGCATCTGCGAGGAAAATTTTTCCCTCCTTACAAATAATGTAGGCTGAAATTGAAACAATTGAAGTATAATGCCCACCTTCCTTGTTTAGGTGATAACCTTCGGAGTCTTCTTAGTGCCCCTAGGTTTTTGTGATCTGCCCACAACTCAAAGGGAATTTTGGTGCCCTCTAACAGATGTCTCCAGGTGACCAGTGACCAGTGGTTGCTTCCATGTGTGAGGCGCCTCCCATTTGTATAAATTGAAGTATTGTTCAGGTACACCAAAACCCTTTTGTACAACTGTTCATGCAAGATCTCCTTTATCAGTTGCATGAATAAAGTGGGGACTTCTTGTAGTGAGAGGACCCTGAACTGGAAACAGTCCAGTGGGCAATTGAAAATAGTCTTCCACTCATTCCCCTTCTTACATCTCTTGAGTATCATCTCCTGGTTTTCTGGATTTGTGCAGTTGTCATGCAACTGTAGGATATGTTTGGTCAAAGATAGAGTTTGAGAGAGATATTTTGTTAAATATATATCTGTGGATCAGGTGACTTACTCTTCAAGCCAGAGTTAGTGGTAGCAGTCATACAGAAATATTTACTATGCACTTATGTGAGTACAGGTATAGAATAAAAAAAAGTGACATAATATATTATAATTAATTACATCATACTATAAGGAGCTTCTAAACTATAATATGTATGACATGCATTCACTGTAGATTAAAAGTAACACAAATTATAAAATTGCTTTAACTCATTGAAGCAATTCATTCTTACAGATTACAATCAGTGGTCTGGTCCCTTTTACAATTAAGTAATGAAAAATATAAGTAGTCCTCAGCTGCCCTGTTTGGTGACCATTCAAAGTTACAATGGTAGTGGAAAAGTAATTTAATTTTGGGACCAGTCTTTGCACTTCCAAACATTATAGCATCCCATAGTCACATGATAGCCATTTGCACCCTTCATAGCTAGCTTCCAATAAGCAGAAGCAATGGAGAAGCTGGCAACAAAATCACAAGTTGCAGTCACATGATGCCTTGTTTAACAGCATCAGGTGACCCACTTAACAACTGTGGTAGAAGTGAGGTCATAAGCCTGTCACAGTGACATGATGTTTTGCTTTATGTTTTGCATCACTTAGCAACAGAGTTTTGTGGTCATTAAGTGAGGACTATCTATACAAAGGAAGCCCTTCCCCCATCCTATCCAAACCACCCATTCAACTGCCTGGCACACTTGGAACTAATAGAGCAGAATTTGCTTGTCCTGTTGGATCCGGGATGTCAAACTCGCATCATCACATGACACATTGCAACTTTTCCCCCTTCACTAAACTGGACGTGGGCATGGCCAGTGCATGATGCATCCAGTCCACAGGCCATAAGTTTGACAGCCCTGTGTTGGATTATAGGTCTCTCACTAAGGCAAAAACCACTTTAAGACCATTGATTTACTTGTTCTTAAAAAGGAAAAAATCCAGAAAGAAATTCAGCCAAAAGGACCCCAGCAACCAAACTGAAGGGAACCAAAGCAGGCTAGCTGGATCAATTGGATTCAAGCAGATCACTAACCCTGACTGTACCAACTCAAGCCACTTCATGAAATGACTTGTGCAAGCAAAAGGAATAATCATGTTCATTATGGAACCTGAAGCTATCTTTGAACTACCTTAACAATGGATCAATGCCGAGAAACAGATGAGGATGTATCAAGTCATGTATCAGGTGCTTTGACACCTGGATAAGAAGATTAGAGGGAGTAGTCCATGGGTTTTCAAAACACCCTTTTCCTGATCTTAATCTCAGCTACAACTAGAGTTCAGTCAGAAATCAGCACAAATTTGGCACCAAAGAGTTTGTAGCCATTTACATCCCAAGGGGCCTGCAGAAAAGCTATTCTTCCCAGAAGGTTGGGTGGGATTTTATAGACTCATTTCTCCCTTAAGTAAATAAGATAAATTCTCCAAAAGAAAATTCTGGCCTGGAGTGAAAGAGAACGAACAGCAATTTAGTCACAGATACATAATGTACACATTCACACACTGCTATTAAATTCTTCAACATAAAGAGAATCATGAAGTCTTCAGGAAGCTTCAAACAAGATATAAAGGAATACAGTGTATAAGAAAGAGCAAAGGGACCTTACCTTGAAGTTGACAGAAATTACCCATTTCCTTTTTTCCATCCTGTAAATATCCATGTACAAAGGAATACATTTTCTGTGCAGGCAAGCAAATAATCTACACGCAACAGAATCTTCTGAAACTACGGAGCTGAACAAACTAAATCATTTAAAGGAAAAAAGAGTATCTTTCTCAGCACTGACTTTCTAACAGATTCCTTGAATATGAATACAAATATTTATCACTATTTTTAAAAACAAAACAAATCAACCCTCATTCATGCACCAGACAATTTCTTTAAAGTCCACTGCATTCTATAACTGATTTTTTCCCTCTTATTCCTTATATACATAACAAACCTGAACCTCGGGAGAAATTCACTCCATTGTTAGAAATACCCAAAACTGGCTTGCAACTAGCAAAGATGCCAAGATTTTGCACCTTGCTCTGTGACCTAAAGCAAAAATGACATGAACATTGACAAATTTGACAAGGAAATTTGTGCAAAAAACAACTTCTATTTGGCTAGCCAAGCAGCAAATATGTCGGATGATATGCTTTATTAAGCAATCCATTTTTCAGCAATAGCTGAGCCATCTGCAAAGGTTAGCGTGCATCAGGCTTTCTACAGAATTTCATCTGCGTCTGCAGCAAGGTGCGACACACAACCACATTTTTCATGTACATACAATTTTGGATGCAAATCGAATACTTGATGAAAGAGGTGACCTTCCAGATTGACTTCACCATATAGTAAAGTCACAGGAAGAAAAGAACCAAAAGAGAAAGGCAAATCTATATAATTTCTACTGGGAAATATAGGATGGTTAGCTGTGGGAAGCAGAGAGTACCCAAATCCAAAAAGAAAGGGGAGGAATTAAACAATTAAACAACAGAGCCTTGGTGGTGCAGGCTGTTAAATGCCTAGCACTTAATTCCAGCTGTCTGCAATTAGTGCAGGCACGAATCCCACCAGGCTCAAGGTTGACTCGGCCTTCCATCCTCTTGGGGTAGGTAAATTGAGGACCCAAGATTGTTGGGGGCAATAAGCTGACTTTGTAAAAATGCCGCTTAGTAATAAGCAGGCATATACAATGGAAGGAAGGCTATTGCTGAGCTCATTGGGTTGTATCCCAAAAATTGTAAGCCTCCCTGAGTCTCCGGAGAAGGGCGGCATATAAATATGAATTAAAAAAAATTGTAAAAGAGGGCAGAAAAATAAAATCTTTCACTTATGAAATTCTGAGTTAATAATTCATTCTGAAATCTGCAATTTCAAATCTTTATTATGGTATGCTACATTCAGAAGCTGATAATTTGTAAAGAAAAGGGGCTGATAACAAAGACAGAAAATGTCTAAAATAAAACATCAAATAAAAATTATGCTTAACCAACTGGCAAAAATGTTCCTGATGCAAAGAGTTCCAGAGTTTGCAAACAAGACAGTCCTTTCCCTTGTACCCATTAACTGGACCTGACAACTGTTGGGGAGCCCTTCTTAAGATCTTAGACTATATAAACCATGCTTTAAGCCTGGAAAACAAAAGGAAGAAACTGAGACTGGGTCTGCCCTGTTTCATGAATATAAGAGGGAGGAAAAGAAAAATGGACTCTGCCTTTCAAAATTCTGTTAGAGCAGCTTGCATCAATTTATTTCAAGTCTAACTTGTGAAGTTGGTTTTCTAGTCTGGCCTATCTCAAATGGTGTACAATTTGAATTTAATGCTTATGCTTGATACAACGTCAAGGCATGGCTCACAGCAGTAATATTTTTCCTTTAAATTGATATCAACCAGTGCAGGATGTAAACAATATGACATAGCTTGTCACCTTCATAGATGAGTGGATGATCTGCCACCCACGTAGTTGAGTTGGATGACCCTGTCACATATTGGTCACCTCAGACTTGTGCTATGCAAATCGACTTCCCTATGGTCCTACCCATTACTTTTCTTAATGGTGTGGTAGACCAGGACTTAGATGCCAGCTGTTACAGTAACATCAATTCAAATCAGCCTCTAAGCAGGAAATGATGAAAATAGGAAAGCTGGTGTCAGATCCCTAAAAGTGATACTACCATTCAATTGGGGGGTCGGGGGCTTAGATTCAATTCATTAGTATTGCCTGTGACAACTGATGTTTTATAACTTGTATCCTGGTGGTGGACCGCCCTGAGATTTTCTTACTTCTTGGGGAATGTATAGGAGGGAGGGCCATGTGGGTTGTTTCATTTTAATAGCCAGCGGAAGATGACCATGGGAATGTATGCTTATCTGTTTCTCAGAGCAGCAGGTACAATAACATTTTCACACCTGTGGATTGGCTGAATCTGCATCTGGCTGAAGGGAAGGGTCTCTACTGCTTTAATTTTACTTGTCTTGCATAAGGATATTCAGACATTGCTTTGAGTGCATTGCTATCACTTCTGCTTAATAAAAGGTTCCTTTTGAAATACTTCATCTCAAGAGTCTTCACTTTCTTAAGTTAGGAGGAGAGGCAATCCTTACAGAGAGCAACGTCTGAAAAATGGTCAACCCAGGGAAGCAATTTTCGCTCTACCGAGGGGACCCTACAAACCATGTCCAAGCAAAACAGTGAGCAGGGAGAAGCCGAATGCTGGATGCCTGTTCCAGCTGGATGCCTCATGCCTGTTTCCTGTTTCATCGAAGAGGATGAGGTGGCTCTGAAGGATCCCAAAAAGCCTTGCTGGTCGATTGGCTTCAGGAAGAAGGACAGCTGGGATGGGAGAACCAGAGGAGTCACCCTCACCCACGGTAACCAAAAGCCTGGGTGGAAATTGGAGCTAGAAGCCCTCTCTGACCAGGAGGAACTAACCAAAGCACCACTGAGAGACAATCGTCTGAAGAGACATATAACCAATCGCCCTGTACACTCCCACAGGCAGGGTTTCCTGGGGGTGCCGTCGGCCAGACAGTGCTGGCTGGCGATGCCCAGGGGTAGGGCCTTTCTGTGGGAGCACCCACCCTATGGAATCAACTCCCCTTGGAGCTCCGGCTGGCCCCTGACCTCCATTCCTTCCACCGTGACCTAAAGACTTGGTTGTTTCATCTGGCCTGCCTGGACTGAATGGGGTGGGGTGGGTTTTTTTATCGATTTTAGTTTTAATTGGTTTTTAATTTTTATTGGGCTAATTTGACTGCTTTAATTGTATTTTAATATTTGTATTCTCTTTTTTTATTGTAAGCCGCCCTGAGTCCCCTGGGAGAGAGGGCGGCCTATAAGTCCAATAAATAATAATAATGATAATAATAATAATATTTATTATTAATAAATAACCCAGTTGGTGATGGAGACTTTGGAAAATCTGAACATCTGAGGGGAGCCAGAATGGCAGCAAAGGGGCACTGAAATGACAGCAGCCACAAATGATGCCAGGGGGGCCACCCCCCTCTCCAGAACCTGCTGATCAAGTGGATGATCAGCAGCAGCAGCCAGGGGCCCAGCAAACCCTGCCCCCTGAGCGACACGCACCCTGGGGCCCATTCCCAACCAGCCCCGAGTCCTGCAACTGGAAAGAAAAACTCCCTCCCTCGGGGTGAAATTTGATGGGGAGCCACAGCAATTGGGATTCTTTGTGGTACATGTCCTCACTTACATGCAGGAATACAGGTGCAATTTCCAGACCAAAGGATCCCGAGTGCGAGTCATTACCGTAGCCCTAGAGGGAGCCACTGCCAGATGGATGGTGACCCTACATAATGCCGATGCATCAGAACTGCAGAACTTCAATTGTTTCATGATGGCCCTACAATGGCGATTCGAGGACTCCCTCACAGATCGCAAAGCATGTGACTGCATTAAAGTCATGAAGCAGGGATGGCAGCCAGTGGCAGAGCATACTGAAGAATTCTGAGACCTCGTGTGTCATGTGAACTGGCCAGAGAATATTCTGGTAAGATGTTTCCAGGATGGACTGAGTGATGACCTCAACAATGCCTGCATGGCCCAAGGTGCATCGAATCACCTACATGAGTGTTATCTCACCGCCAAAGAAGCTGAGATTGATATGGCCAGAAATCAGTATCAGCGGGATGAACATGGAAGAAATCCCCAACCAAATGGAAGCGAGAGCCCTTCAGACCGCAAACCGCATTTTCTCTGAAACCCTCAGCCTGCTTCAAGTGTGGAAAGGAGTGGCACTGAGCTGCAGAATGTCATTCTCAAACACCCACCCAGAAATCAGAATGCCTGTTGGGGGGGAGGAACCTGTGAAACCTGGCCAGCATGGGAAGGAGACCACCCTGAGAAGCAAAGAGACTGTAGAGTTTCCATCCCCTCCCTTCTTTGGGGAGGAAATTCCAGCATCTCAGCAGGAGGAACCAAACTCATTTGGGAGCAATCCAGAGGATGAACGTTGGTAAGCAAACCAATTGAACTGCTTACCTCCCCTTAAGACTGTTTATCCCCAACCGGGACATGGAGAGTGCACTTTATTGGACTGAGGGTACAGCCGCTGTTTAATCAGCCCAACCCTGGTAGGAAAATTGAGGATTAATGTAAGAAAGCTGAAAACCCTCATCACTTTTTGCCAACTAGATGGGTCAGTAGCAACGGGGAGCCAGCTTCTTTTGCCACAAGCCTCTACCAATAGGCATCAGGAGCTATGAAGAAATGCTTACATTTATAGTGGCACCTGGCATGGAATGGCTGCTGGGCTTGGGCCTTGCATGGCTGAAAAAAATGGAACCCCAAAATTAATTGGAAGCAAGGCACCATAAAATTCCAGATGCACATGACTTTTGCCGAGAATCCACATAAAGAAACTGAGGGAATGGAGCACTGAGAAACATCAATGCCTGGTTACACCATGCTGACCCAGGGCATACCCAAAGAATATAAAGACTTGGCACAGGTTTTTAGTGAAAAAGCCCACACCACTCCACTGACTGTGTGATAGAAATCCTACCTGGCACCAAACTCCCTAAACCCAAGATGTATAGCATGTCCCTGAGGGAGCTGGAAGAACTGAGGGCATTCATTGAGGAAAAACCTAGCAAGGGGTTTCATCGAGCCAGCCTGACCAAAAACCACAGCCCCAGTGTTATTTAGAGAAAAAAAGATGGCTTAAAACATTTCTACGTGGATTTTAGAAATTTAAATACAATCATTGTGGAGCAGCAGTCGCCAACCAGTGCACCACAGTCCACTGGTGGTCCATGAGAAAATTTTGGTGGTCCACAGAGAAATGTCACCCCCAGAGCACCCCTCCAAAGCAATTTATCCAGACTGTGCAGAAACACAAGGCTGCGCTGCCCACATGGCCTGCAGGAACCCATCCTGCCCACTCACTCCTTCCTGGCAAACTTGCTTGCTAAGTTGCTATTTTTCCTTTTTCTGACCATCGGTTGTTTTGCTGTGCTGGGAGATTTAGATTAGCTAGAAAGCAGGAAATCATTGGATTTCTTGCTTTCTAGCTAATCTTTAGATCTTCGGCTCTGCTTTTAATCAGAGCTGAACCTCCCTTAGGACTAAAGGTTCTATTATTCAGTTGCAGACTCAGATAGCTAATGGCAGAAACACAGATCTCTCTAACTGAATCTGTGATTCTGTGAGCAACTCAATCTGCCTGCCTGCTTTGCCTGCTTTTGGGTAAAAGTTGCTCTTTTTTAAATAAAAAGTTCAATATTTACATACATGGTGTGTTGTGAGTTAATTTTGTGAGTTTGCTTGCTAGCAAATTTTATGGGTTTGCTTGCAAGCAAATTTTATGTGACAGGCTCAGGTAGCTGATCTCACAGATCTCTGAATGAATCTGTGATTCTGAGAGCAACTCAATCTGCCTGCCTGCTTTGCCTGATTTTGGGTAAAAGTTGCTCTTTTTTAATAAAAAAATTCAATATTTATATAAATATTTATAATATTTACATATGAGCCATGCCCAGGCAGTCACATGACCACCAAGCCACACCCACAAATTAGGTCATGCCCACAGAACTGGTTGTTAAGAAATTTGAATCCCACCCCTGCCTCTATGTGTTTGTGTGTGTGTGTGAGAGAGAGAGAGAAAGGGAGGGAGGGAGGGAGAGAGAGAGGTTAGATCAGATCTCTCTCTCTCCCACCAACATCAGCAAGCCACCATTAACCAAGCCCAGTATCCTGTATCTACAGTATATCTGTGCATTCGATTTTTATTCCTAAATGCAGAACTTGGCATTTATCTTTATTCGGTATCATTCAGTTATTTCCAAAATTTTTGAATTTTTATTTTGTCTTCCATAATGTTAGCTACCAATTCCAGTTCTGGGACATCTAAAACCTGGAAAAGCATTCTCTCCACCTTTTCATTCAAATCATTAGTGCAAGGCTAAGGAGTCTTATTATGGTTTATTATGACTAACATGTTTATTATGAGCAACATATTCAAAATAATTTGTTTTAAGATCTCACCCACTGTAGATATCCAGCTGACAGGACTTTAGTTTAATTAATGAATGTCTTCTTTTTGAAGATGGGAATGACCTTTGTTCCCTTGTAGTCTTCTGTAATCACATTAGTCCTCTAAAGAGATTGCAAAGATTACAGAGGGAAGGGTTTTGCACATACTTCCATTAATTCTTTCAGTATCCTGGGATATAATGTAAAGTAATTGGCCCTCAATATTTAAATTAGCTACATTCCCTTTTACCTTCTCCAGTCTTTACTAATATGAATTCCTGCCCTCCTGGATTGGGGAAGCATAATGATGGCCTCTAGAAGTACATTTCCCTTCTGAGAGAAAAGAGATGCAAAATAAGAGTTAAGAAGTTCTGCTATCCCACCATTGTAGGAAGAAAAATCCATCTTCAGTTCCAAGCTGGGAGTAAAATGGAGGCTGCTTAAGAAAGAAAGTTTAGGCTGTTGGTTTGAGCAACAGCCAGCTAATCAAACAGTCCAAAATCAGACCATGACTCAGAAATATCTGAACTAACAACAGTCAGACTAATTTGCATCTCATAAAAAGGCATTTAAAGACCTGTGTTCTGACAGACTAGCTCAACTCAAAACACACTGACAATGTCTCCTCGAATGGTGTTGAAACATTTGCAACCAAATTGCCAAGCTTGGAGGTCAAACCAACAGCCTAACTACCAACCTGAGCTACTAATACTCAAACACATTTTAACCACCTTTGGGGGTCCAACGCTCAACACCACTCGTTGTTAGGAGACCTTTGCCTGAAGAGAAGTTTCCACATGCGAGCAACTATTTTTCCTTCATGAATGCCTAAGACAGAACATACTTCCTCGAAGCATTAACTACAGATCTCCAATCAATCATCCAGCAGCATGGACAATAGCAAGAGAGAATGGCAAATGTATGATCCGCATGATGATAACAGATGCTCACAACTGTCTCAACAAATACATAAAATGCCTCACTGAGCAAAAGCTCTTATGAAACAATACCATTGGACCACAACTTATGCAAAGTTTGAATGCAGCAATTGAGCACAGAACAACAAATACTAGAGAAAAGAAGCACACTGTCCTGCAAAGCAAGCTATCCAGACTAATGGCCTTAAAATCGAAAGACCTCAGTGAAGAAGCCCAACAACAAATATGTCAGACCATTGTCCGGATACTGAGACCCAAACAAAACTCCAGCATCTTTACAAAACAGGAACAGGCAATGAAGTCCCACAAAACTGATAACAATATTGTCATCCTACCAGCTGAAAAAGGTCGAATGGCTGTCTTACTACACAAGGGTGACTACATACAAAAGGCCAAGCAACTCCTAAGGGATACATCCACCTATAGGTGTATCAACACCAACCCAACTGTGAAGCTGACCAACAAGATCAACAAAACCCTACAAAAGTTGAAAGAATCAAATCAAATCACCAAAGAAGAATATCAGAGAGTGAAAGCAACCAACTCAAACATAGCTTAGTTCTATGGACTTCTGAAAGTGCACAAAGAAAGCACCCCACTCAGACTGATTGACTTACTCCCTAGCACACTTATACTTACAACCTTGTGAAAGAAACTTGGAAATGCCTTGTGAAAGAAATGTGGAAATCACCTAATCAGTGATTCCCAATTCTCCATAAACAACCCCACACAATTCCTCGATGAGCTCAAACATCTACACATTGATGAAGATGAAACAATGATATCATTTGATGTTACCACATTATTCACATTGGTAGATCTGAGACTGGCAATTGACCTAATCAAAGAACTATGGAACAATGCACAGCCACCAAGAGAACCACTCACAACAGAACACTTATACTAACTCCTCCAACTATGCTTGACCACCTACTTCAAATTTGACAGAGAGATCTATGAACAACTGAAGGGCTCACCTGTGGGGTCTCCTATATCCAACCTAGTTGCAGAAGTTATCATGCAAAAGATGGAAGAAATTGTACTTCCACAGATAAATCCCAAGCTAAGGGTATGCTACATTATTGATACCTTTGTGATAATCAAGCACAATCAGGTCAATCAAACCTACCAAATGATCAACAATGTCTTCTTGGATATCTGATTTACAATAGAAACCGAGAATGACAACAAACTATCATTTCTGGATGTCTTTGTAACCAGAACCACCAATGGCCAACTTCTAACATCTGTGTATAGGAAGGCAACACATACAGGACAAATCGTCAACTTCCACAGCAACCACCCAAAATGCCATAAGCAAAGCTGCATCAGAGCACTGTTTGAGAGAGCGGAATCCCATTGTAACACCACGGAGGCTAGATCAGTGGAACAAAAACACCTATACAAAGTCTTTGAGAGAAACATATACCCATGAAATGACATCCAGAGATACCTACATACAAACAATACAAACACTCAAAGCAATACAACAACTACAACAGAAACAATGATGACTAGATGAATCACAATCCTGTATGTACAGAATGTTTCAGAAATAATAGCAAGACTACTACACCAACATGACCTCGTAGTAGCCCACAAACCAACCTCAACTCTCAGACTGACCCTGTCAAAAATGGAAGAGTAGACAGAAACAAACCAAAGATCAGGCAAAGATACCAAATCCAGTGCAGCAACTGCAAAAAGAGCTATGTTGGACAAACAGGAAGAAAGCTATCAACCAAATGGCACCAACCATCCTGGCTATCAAAATACATGCCCAACTATACCTCATGTCAGTCCACAAAGATTCAGAAGGTCACAAATTTGATCTAACCCAAACCAAATTGCCAAACTCAGACCTCAAACCACATAAGTACCAGCCTGAGCTACTAATATTCAAACACATTTCAAGGAAGTTTATTGATGAGTAGAACCACAGCATGTGGTTCCAGGACAGCTGACAAATTAACTTGGTGAGTGCAAGGATGTTTATACTGAAATGCTGCTTGGGGTTGTGTAATGTCTGAAATGCCGCTAGAGGTTTGTGTAATGTAGTGAGCTCTGTGTCTTTTGTTGTGGTAGTGGTCCTTCAAATCATGTCCTGTTCTTAGAATTTGGGTGGAGAAGAATGTAAATTTTAATACCATAGCTGGAGGTGAAGGTGTTTTGTTTCTGAATAGGCTGGGCCAGTCTTTCTTAATGGACACAAAATATCCATTTCTAAAAACTTCAGGCACTTTCTGGAGGCTGTATTACTATGCAGGAAGACTGGGTTTGTCTTTAAAAACATGTTTTTTTCCATTTTTGCTTTGGGGAAATATAATATTCTACCTCTTTTAATATTCCCCCAAATATTTTATTCTCTAGAAGGGCAGGCAGGGGGGGCTTCCCACATCATCATCCTTTATTGGTTAACTACTTCACATTAGGTTTCATCTTCTTTAGCTTTCTTTTTATTTTTACCTTAATTGATTTAATTTTTATTTTATTTTACTATTTGATGTGCAAACTTTTGAATTTCATCTTTAATGAATGTTTTTAAAACAAACTTGGACATTCAACCTTACAATATTGCCATATATATATGATGCTTTTTTCTTATGTACTGTTGTCATGGGCAACATAATGGTATATCCACAGAACAAATATATAAGGGTCCATCAGCCAGCATGGAAGAATGGTACAATGGATTGACATGACACTTAACTGGAATGTTAACAGAACCATTGAAATGTAAGGGTTTTAAAATGCATCCCTGCTTTACTAATTTCTCTATGGGAGTTGCATCTGACAGAAGATCTATGACAATTCGCCACAGCCAATTTGCCATGACCAACTTGCCACAGCCAACTCACCATGGCTAACTTGCTACAGCCAACCTGCCATGGGCAACTTGCTGCAGGACAACTCAGGACAAGAGTTACACTAATATCAAAGAAATGGTGGAATAGAATAATTAAATAATCTTGCCACAGGACACTGCAGGACAAGAGTTACACTAATATCAAAGAAACATTGAAATAGAATAATTAAAGAAAGGATGCAAAAGGAGGGACAGAATAAAATGTTAATGGCAAAGATTAAAATATTTTTATTTATTTTAAATAATTAAATAGAATTGTCCTGTTGCAAGTTGGCCATGGTGAGTTGTCCCACAGCTGTAATGAGTTGGTTGTGGTGAGCTGGCCATGGTAAGTTGGCCACAGCAAGTTTGCTGTAGCAAGTTGTCCCATTCCCCTGACAGAAGCCCCTTAGGACTACAACTACATTTTAAGTTGTGGATGACAAATTGAATATGAGTCAGTTGTGCAATGTGACTACACATACATAAAATAAAAATGACAAATACAGTTTTTGACTTTATCAAGAATACCTTCTAGATCACGGAAAATAATAATTTAATTTTAATTCTAAAGATTATTGTATTTAGTTATGGCAATTACCATTCATTAGGGACTCAAACATACTAAAAGAAAAATAACAAGGATGATCACTGAAACCAAAGCATATGAAGAGACAGTGAAGCAAATAATGTTTAGCTTTGAGAGAACTTATTTATTTATTTATTAGTGGGACTTGTATGCCGCCCCATCTCCGAAGACTCGGGCTGCTCACAATTAAAACAATGACAACAATAAATAATTAAAAAGAATTAAACTAAGCAAGCCCCAAAGAATATAATTACAAAATACAGAAATAAGAACAACCCCACCCAAAGGGTCACAGCCCGGATTGGTTAAACAACCAGGTCTTCAAGTCATGGTGGAAGGTGCGGAGGTCAGGGGCCAGGCGGAGCTCCAAGGGAAGTTGGTTCCAGAGGTCAGGGGCGCGACAGAATAGGCTCGTCATCGGGGACCGCCAACCGGCATTGCCGGCGACGGGACCCCAAGGAGTCCTTGTCTATGTGCTCACACAGGGCGGTTAGTACTCGATGTCGGCAGGAAACGCTCCCTTAAATAATAAGGACCCATGCCATGAAGGACTTTGTATGTTAAAGTTAAAACCTTGAATCTCACCCGAGTGCAACCGGCAACCAATGCAGGCAGTGCAGGAGGGGGGTAACATGGGAGAACCGGGAAACTCCCATCACCACCCGCGCCGCTGCGTTCTGCACCAGCTGCAATTTCCGGATGGTATGCAAGGGCAGTCCTAAATAGAGAGCATTGCAGTAGTCGAGTGGTAACAAGGGCATGAGTGACTGTACGCAGGGCATCTCGGTCCAGAACGGCGGCTGGCGAACCAGCTGGACCTGGGCAAAGGCCCCTGGCGACGGTCCCCACCTGCTCCTCCAGCCAGAGCGTGCATCCAGGAGGACCCCAGGTTCCTTGCCCTATCCACAGGGGCAACACCCTCCCCTATGGTCAACGGTGGACATTCCTGACTGGACCGAGATGCCGGTATGCACAGCCATTCCATCTTGGCCAGGTTGAGCCAAGCATGTTTCCATCCATCCAGATCCGACGCATCCAGACAGCGAGTCATCACGGAGAGGGCATCACTGAACTGTTTTGGGGTGGAGATATATAACTGGGTATCATCAGCATATTGATGATACCTCACCCCAAAACCACGAATGATCTCACCCAGCAGTTTCATGTAGATATTAAATAAAACTGAACTGATGATAGAGATAAGGTACATGAAGTGGTACTGTACAGAAAAAAACCACCTTATTGTTCCCATGTTCAAGCATGGAATTATAATGGTCTTTCATTTAAAGAAAACAGATTCCAGTTGAATGTTTACAAAAAGCCTTTCTCAACATTAAGAACAGTTAAAGAATGGAACCAATTACCAGGAGAAGTGGTGGGCTGCCATTCACTAAATGCATTCAAGCAGAGGCTCAGCTATCTGTCTGGGGTGTTTTAATTTGGAGTCCTGAACTAAGCAGGAGACTGGACTCAATAGCCTCAATGGCCCCTTTCAACCTTATCATTTTATAAATGGGGGAAAAAACACAAATTAGCAGTTGCTGCTGAGAGTGCCATCACACAGACAAACCTTGGTGATAATGAGGTATGATTGGAGCCACAGCAATTGAATTCAAATCTAATTCTTCATTCCTCACAGTCTTACTACCTGTCCAAAAAGACAAGACAAACAAAGACCAAGGCAGGACATGAACCTATTCCCTCCAAATTACTATTTCTTTTTACTATTTTGGAGTATACTGTAGCCTTTCTGAAATCTTGGACCAAAATTGGAGGCTTAACTTTGTAGATAAATTTTGAGACAGAATAAATTGCACAGCCCCTGCCTCCAACTGAATTAGAAACCATCCCAAATCCAAACACAGATATCTAATTCTAATATATGATGTTTTGTTTTTCCTCTCCCAAAATATCTACAATTGGATTTTCTTTTTCTTTTGAACTCGTTCATTTAGGTGTTTTTTAAGTTGATACATGTGTTTGTTTTGCTTGTTTGCTTAGAGTTTGTTGGGGACACTGCTGGCATAACTGAATAATGGTCTGTTTGCTTAACTTTCACAATTCTTGTCTTGTCTGTTTTGGGGTATTTAGATGACCTATCCAATAAATTTTCCCATTCTTACATCGTAACAATCTTGTCTTCAGATCCTGATGTAGGAATTTGTGTTCACTCATGTCTTTCTTTCTACAAAGCAGGAGTGTAAATAAAATAAATTGCAGCAAGTAATTTGATTCTGGAACTACAGAAATAATTGAAATGTGAATAAATTTGATAATCATATGACTAAACAAAAGATGAATCTTTTAGTCATAATGGTGCATTTGGACCTGCCTTGGAAGTTTTTGGAAACTTTACAATAATTTCAAAAACAGCCACTTGAAAGATTACAAATTTTCACAACTGAATAAATATCTATATTAACATTGACCATAAACTATTCCTTATTATGTTTGGTGAGCATGTAAAAAAACTACACACACACACACACTTCGATACAGAAGATCTTAAAGATTAATTCCATGTAGGATTAATGGATAAACAGAAAAATACATGGGAGATTATTTCAATATATGATCATAAAAGCAAGACTATGGTATGCACAGAGATAAAAATATTCTACACTACCCACTATCGGGGAATGGCTGATGAAGTTGACAGGTTTTGTGGAAATGGATAAATACAGAAATATATTAACTATATTCATTGCTGAATGGAAGCTTCTTTTTGTGTAAAAATGAAAAAAAAATGAACCTGTGACTTACAGCTTTGATGATTACACAGGATAGATTATATCATATTATAGTAATGTGATATATCTTTAGAGAGAGAGGTTAAACTATATTTGGACTTATAACTGCTATGAAGTATATCAGAAGCCACTTCTTGATATTTTTGCCTTGCCCCTTCTTTTCCATTTTCCCTTCCTTTTTTAAAATTTTCTTGTACCTTTTGCAAGATTTCTTTCTTCTCATAAACACTACTACGGAATTCATAGGATTATAGAATCATAGGGCTGGAATTTTTCTTTCTTAGCTTCTATTATTTTGTGTTAGCTTTTATCTTCTTGCTTAAATATTTTAATAAAATTATATACAAAAAAGACTATAAGTCATTGCCAAGTGAAAAGAAAATCAAATCTATTCTTTTTTTCCCCTGAAGAACCTTGTCTCTTACAAATTTATCTATAATATTATTGAAATAAATCAGTAAATCTTTCATATTTCATTTAACATCTAAATGATAAAATACAAGACACAAGATCAGAAGTCTGCACAATTTCAGAAGCAGGTCTGGACCCTATAATATTAATGTATTTAACAGGGCCTTGGTGGCTCAGGCTGTTAAATGCCTGCACTTAAGATCCAGCTGTCTACAATTACTGCAGGCTCGAATCCCACCAGGCTCAAGGTTGACTCAGCCTTCCATCCTCTCGGGGTAGGTAAATTGAGGACCCAAGATTGTTGGGGGCAATAAGCTGACTTTGTAAAAATGCCGCTTAGTAATAAGCAGGCATATACAATGGAATGAAGGCTATTGCTGAGCACACTGGGTTGTATCCCAAAAATTGTAAGCCCTGAGTCTTCGGAGAAGGGCGGCATATAAATGTAATTTAAAAAAACAAAAAAACAGCTGAGCCAATTTATTTTTTACAGTGTATTAGACATTCCAGTAAAATTAATACCTTTAAAATCCTGAAAGCACATGGAAACTGTGACAGATATTTGCCTATTAGTAGGAGTTTTGGGGTTTTGTTTTTTAATTTATTTTATTTATTTGTCAAATGTACAGAATAACAAGTGTAGGTATGAACATAAACATGAACAAAGAAAGTAAATAGAGAAATAGGGACAGTAAGACAGGGACGGTAGGCACATTGGTACACTTATGCATGCCCCCTTTAAGGACCTCTTAAGAATGGGGTGAGGTCCTCGGTAGACAGGAGGATTTGAGGCTGTAACCACGGAGTCAGGTAGAACATTCCAGGCATTGACCACTCTTGCTGAAGTCATATTTTCTGCAATCGAATTTGAAGCAGTTTACCTTGAGTTTGTATCGATTGTTTGCCCATGTATTGTTGTGGTTGAAGCTGAAGAAATCGTTGACAGGCAAAACATTGTAGCAGACAATTTTGTGAACTATGCTTAGATCGGACCGCAGGCAGAGTAGTTGTCCAAGCCCAAAATTTCAAGCCTGGAAGCATAGGGAATTCTATTGTGGGTAGAGGAGTAGAGTACTCTTCTTGAGAAATACCTCTGAATCCGCTCAATTGTGTTAATGTCCAATATACAGTGTGGTTTCCAGGTGGACGAGCTGTATTTGAGAATTGGTCTGGCAAAGGTTTTGTATGCCCTAGTTAACAATTCAATGTTACCAGAGAAGAAGCTTCGCAAAATAAGGTTAACAACTCTTAATGCCTCTTTTGGCAATGTTGTTGCAGTGAGTTCTGGGGCTTAGATCGTTTGAGATAAGTATTCCTAGGTCCTTGACAGAGGGTCATCTATGAGATCATTTCCGCCCAACTTGTATTTGGTGTTCTGATTTTTATTGCCAATGTGTAGGACAGAGCATTTATTAGTTGAAATTTGGAGTTGCCAATTATGCAACCATTCTGAGACATAGTCAAGGTCCCTTTGTAGGGCAGCAGCATTGTCAGTGGTGTTAAATATTTTCTAAGTTTCTAGATTTGCAGCCTCCAGGAGGTCTACAAGAAAAAAATGTTACAGCTTTTTGTTTATTTCTTTGCTCATTTGGAATTTTGGGCATTTGCCCAGAAATGTGCAGAACATGAAATAAGTATCAATGGAGAGGGGGAACATGGATCTAATTTATTTCCCTGTTGTGTAAAGTGAGTTTTTGTTTAAATTATTATTTCAGAACCTGTAGTAGCTCATTGTTTTGACATCAAAGACTGAATCATTATTAAACTGCCTTTGGGAATTGAGAGGGGGAAGTAGAGGTAGTATGGAAATGATAGTTTTAATTGGTGATCCTATGGACAAATTTCATGAATATTCTAAACATCTCAGGAAGTCCAGAAAAGAGCTAGGAAATAGGTGATTGAATCCAGTTCCAGTGTTGCAGAGGTTTCCCTTTATTATGATTTCTCTCATTCTTTTGCAGCCTTGTTTGAGGCTGGCTGTTAGCACATTTGGTTTGCTGCATTAAGCAATTTTGATTGCTCTTTCCTCTGTACAATTCTTCTTTATTTGCTTCCATTTTGAAAAAAGATTCAGAGCTATTAATTAGTCTCCATTCAGTCAATTTCTTGTTCCTTTGTTAAATGTAATCTGATTTTTCTTCCACTTGCCAGTTTAAAAACACTTTTATTAAATTTTCTTTATTTAAATCTTATTTATCTCAAACCCTACATTTATATGATATACCTTGATTGCCACTTTCATTTTATTTATTTTGTGAACTCTTTTGAATAATTCCTTTCAATTAGTTCAATCCACATTTATCACTTTCTCACTTATTGTTATGTGGTTATATTATTAAAATACTCTTTTTTCTGTATGTAATTTTACCATGAATTGTTACATCTACTGAGGTTTTTCATTTTCTGTATTACATCTTGTACTATGGTCTCTTAATTATTTTTTATTTGTTGTTAGACAGTTGCACTTCTGCACTGTTATCCACTATTCATATTTTTAGTTTTCTTGTAAGATGCAGTATTTTTCCCTCAGTAGACTCATTCGCAATATTTACAAAGGGTAGAGAGTATAGAGAGGCAAGCTGACTTAGAAAAAGTTCTATTATTTCTGGCTCCAGACTCTATTAAATATGTTGTTACCGCCGCCAGTTATTTTAGCCATTGGAGACGGTGAACCAGCATTTTTGCTTGCACGGTGCCATACGCTTCCATTGGCCATCCTGCACAACAAATACGAAAAGATACCATTTCTGTCCCTGTGACTTTGGAGAGGTAGAGACTATTGGACACATACTCCTTTGTTGTTCTTTTTATAGAGATATTTAAAACAAAGTATCTTCTCAATAAGCGATAGGTATCCTGGCCTTTCTGACACTACTTATCTCCAGTGGCTGCTTAAGGACGAACAGACTGTGATTATAGTGCAGGTGGCTAGATTCGGCGCAGCAGCACTGGGGATTCATCAGAAGCAGGTGATTAATCCATCATAGCTATTTTACACAATTAATGCAGCAAACCCTTTTGCATTGTCATTCTCTTGCATTTTAGTATTTAATGACTACGGGCCTCAAAGTTTAAGGATTGATATTATATTATAATAAGGCCATACTATTTTGCTCATGTGCAACTGACAGATTGGATACCAAATTGTGATTTTAATATAGATTTTACCTGTTATTTATTATTTTATTTTAAAATGTTTAACTGGATATTTCTTGACTATTTTTAACTTGCTCTGATCTTTGACTGTAATAAATATTGACTTGATTTGACTTGTTAGCCATAGACATCACAGCAAACTAATCTCTTCTTATTTTACTATATATGCTTCATAAGTAATTGACCGTAATAAATGTTTGATTTGATTCGCAATAGTTTCCTCCACTTTATTTTGGTGCCCAGGTCTGCTCCCTTTATTACAAAGCCAGAGTGCAATATCCATTCTGAGGTAAGAGGAAACAGCAAGCAATAGCATTTCCAACTGACCTCCTTCCTGCCTAATATTACATTGCCATTGTGGGGAGGTTGTGGGAGCCTTGTATAGGGTAGGGGATTGGACTAGAAGACCTCCATGGTCCCTTCCAGCCCTATGATTCCATGATATGTACAGACTGCCACTATTTCTATTTTCCAGTCCCTCAAAGGCAATTTGAAGGTTATCTATGATTATCGTTTCTTCTGCCAACTTCACAATGTTGAACATAAGGAGAAAAAAATATAATCCAGGCAGCTGCTTCACACAACAGAAGTGAAAGTGTTTCCCAGTCCTCCTCTTTCATCTTGATGTATGCATTTGTCTGCATATATGTGTATACATATCACACACACACACACACACACATTGTAGCAGTAACCCTGAGAGTGAGAGATTAGAGGTCTCTACCATTCTCCTACAGAAAGGGTATGCACAAGGTGTGTAAAAGAGCCTTGGTGGTGCAGGCTGTTAAATGCCTAGCACTTAGTTCCAGCTGCCTACAATTAGTGCAGGCTCGAATCCCACCAGGCTCAAGGTTGACTCAGCCTTCCATCCTCTCGGGGTAGTTAAAGTGAGGACCCAAGATTGTTGGGGGCAATAAGCTGACTTTGTAAAAATGCCGCTTGGGGGGGAAAAGCCCTAGTAATAAGTAGGCATATACAATGGAATGAAGGCTATTGCTGCGCGCATTGGGTTGTGCTCCAAAAATTGTAAGCCGCCCTGAATCTCTGGAGAAGGGCGGCATATAAATATGAATTTTTTAAAAAAAGGCCACTATGGTGTGACTAAACCGCCGCCTGTTTTTTATGTCCATCGCCATCTTGACATTTTCAGTCATACACTGCAGAAACCCCATCCTCAAAATCCTATAGGTTTGACATATCTTGGGCCCACCTTTCTCCCTTGGTACAGAAGAATTACTACTGCAATTACCTATCTTCCAGAGAAAGTTAGACCAAGATCACAAGTTATAATTTTAAAAATCACTTGAGAAAAAAAAATTAAAAATAGAAGGAAAAATTCTTTTTCTGCTTTAAGTAATCATATGGGGAAAAAATCAAGGTGCTACTTAGAGACAGTTTTTTATAGATTGCTACAAAGGAAAAGATAAGTTTTGGGTAGATCACAGGATAGAAGGGATCTTCTAGGAATGTAGGAGAGCCTGGTGCATAAACATGTTATATCTACCCCCCCCCCCGGTGGCACAGTAGTTAGAAAAAGGCAGGATAACTCTGCCCATAGCCAAGTGTTTGATCCTGATGGGTTCAAGGTTGACTCAGTCTTCTTTCCTTCCAAGGTTGGTAAAATGAGGGCCCAGACTGTTGGGGACAATATGCTGACATTGTATACGACCCAGAGAGTGCTGTAAAGCACTATGGGGCGGTGTAGAAGTCTAAATGCTTTGCTATTGCTATACAATAATTGAGCTTGAATAAATAGAATGCAATAAAGATCAATATGATTATAATCTTGACTAGCAAAAGAAAATAAAGAATAAAGTTAGTTCAATGTTAAGTAACCGTTTAAAAACGTAATAAATTTCAATAAAAATTCCTTTGAATCAGAAGTGACTTTGTTTCATTTTTATTTGGTTTTTACTTGGATTTGTAAAAAACAATTATCCTGGCAATTCCAAAGTTAGCATTAAAGTTGGAGGAGAACCTTAACCCTTTCTTGGTCCTTTCTTGTTTTAGTTTTTATGCTCACAAACTTTTTAGACTGCACAAGAAGAGGGCTGAGGGAATGTAACTTTTGTTATGTACCTCCAACCATATCTGTGGATATTTTTTGTTCAAGATACTGGCATATTCGTTATCTGGGAGTGAGAAATTAGTAGGGATCATACTCCCAACAAGTACTAAGGTGAAGACTTTGCATCAACTACAATTTCCTTTAGCACTTAGCTCAAACAGGCTTTTTATGCATATATAACAACTCATAGAAACAGATCTACTCCAATAGTTTGAATGACTTCTCTCAGTGATTTCATGTAGATAATGTAGATACTGCTTAGGTGTCAGAGAATTGTGCAGCCAGTGACCCAAATGAAGTCAGAGACACTGACACTAACTTGTAGTTTTATATAAATAAATATACTTAACATCTATATTTACAGCAGACAGAATGGTCAGGCATATCACTAGATTATGAGGTAAATCATTAGGTAAATCTCAGAACAGCATACAAAACACACAAAAGAAAAAGGTGAAAAAAAAGGAAACTCCCCCTTCACACCCAGCAATCATTCATAACATAGATTACCTCATGCAGGAGCCCGCACTCTCTAACCAATCAACTACCACTGTGTGTTCTAATGCATTATCCACTTTTACTGTTCCAGCTATAACATTAAATATCTTAACAGAAACAGAAGAGATGAGTTTCATCAGCTTACTCCAATAATTTGAATGACTTCTCCCAATTATTTCAGCTAGATACTGGACAGCATAGAGGACAAGATGAAGCCAATATTTGGAATATAGTCTGACAGGAAATACCCCAAACGGTCCTGTAAAATATTATTCCCCAAAACTCAGGTAGTCCAAAAGAAAACCATAGCCCATGGTTTCAAAAGCAGATGAGAGCTCCCAGACAACTATAGTAATACATTTAGATTCCTTCCATGCAGTTTTTGATTCAAGCTATTAATCAGTACAAACAAAGCAGTTTGATCCCACATCCTGGCTGAAAACCCATCTGAAATGGTTCCAAGTGAACAATAACCTCCTGACATGTCTGAAGTTGCAAGACAACCTCCATTCTCAATTAACTCAAGTCAAATATGTCCCAAAGGTGCTTTTTTTTCCTAGAGACAACTGGACTTTCTTGTTTTTCTTTGAAAATGATTCGCTTCTCATCCAAGAAGCTTCTTCAGCTCTGACTGGATGGTGGAGAATGGAAGGATTTATATTCCTAGTAGACAACTAGTCATTTGCATTCTTTTAGAGAGTCGTTGAGGCCATTTAGAGATTTATCTGTGTCCTCAGGGTCACTTGAGTAGGGCAAATTAGTGTGGAGCATTCTTGGAACTGCTGAAAGGACTGTGCTGTTGACTGGAGATAGATGATGTGGACTTTGTTGTCTTCAAAGGAGTAGCCTTTGTCTTTTAAATGAAGATGGACCACTGAATCTTGTCCTGATGGGTTTGTTCTCCCATATCAGGACAAGAATCTTTAATTCTTCATCTTTAATTAGGATGCTTTCTAAGGGCACACCCTCATTAATTACCAAATAGGAGATACAAGAGTTCAGTAAGCAAGTGGTACTCTCACTTCTTAGAATACCCTTGAGAACTGAAACTGAAAATAATATAAAGCAACATACAGTTCCTCTGGCTGTGTGATGTGTTTTTCCCCACTTTAAGTTAAACTTCACTTATGGCAACAGCATAGCTAACAATGTAGTTATTTTTAGAAATATTTGCCATTGTCTTTCTCCTAAGGCTAAGAGAATGATTGGCCCAAAGTCATCTAGCAAGCTTCCCTGATTAAGGCAGAACTAGCATTGAAGTTTCCCCACTTCTAGTCAGTGCCCTAACTGCTAATGGCTTTCATAATCACCCTTGTTTTGTGCCAATATTGGAATCCAATCTGAAACAGATCTAAGCAACTTTATCCATGAAGTATATTACAAATTATTCACAGTAAACAACCATCTGTTTCAGCCACTCTTCCAGCATTTTTGTGGTGGATGTGCTGTTCAATTACACAAAAACACAACTAGTCTATAGTAATCTGTGAAAAGACAATAGAGGTGAGAAGTATGTCATTTTCTCATTGCAACCTCCTATGGAATATTACTTCAGATGGGATTTAATTTGTACTTAATTTTATTCATCTCCATTTCCTCCATTTGCTTCTCTTCCTCCTCATTCTCAATTTCCTCTTAAACCCAGGGACTGCTGACAACTTCCCAAGAGTTGATTGGACAGAAAATTCCTAACTCTCCCAACTACATTATACTTAAATTAGTCACTTTTTAAAACTATAAAATACTCTAGGTTTTCACTTAAAAGAATAAATAGATATTCTCATAGTCTCCTGTCTTTTAATATTTTACAGTCCTTAATAGTTCACTTGACTGTGCATTTTGTTCCTAGCAGTTTTGAAATAATTGTATCAAGTTTTTGTTGAATATCATCTAAGGGGAAAGATTAACAATTAAGAAAGATAAATCTTCCCTCCTCTTAATAGTCCATATCAAAATTCCTCCTCTGAAATTAGTATTTGTTGTTTAGAATTTACACAAGTGCTTAAAAGCTTGTAGATCAGTAGACCAAGTTTACAAAGTGTATGACATTGAAGCTCTTTTTGTTCTGTGCATTCCTAGTCCTATCCCAAAATTTCTGTCCCTATTGCTCAGGTAAATAAATAGGACAAATTTAACACACTATCAGATATGTACACACAGAGTAAATTATCCAGTGGAAACCAGGGTAGCTACTGGGAAGCTCATTAAAAATAATGGGAGCTGAGAAATCCTATTGGCGAGGTTGGGCTCCATAGCAATAAAAATGAGAGAGTTTCTGAAGTTGTTGCTAGGTAACAGAGCTTCTGACTGAGCAGATGCTTCAAAGGACAGGTGCATTACCATAGGCTTAAAATAGACCATAAGTTTGTATTTTTTTAATAAAAGCTACAAATAAAAGCTAGCATATTATTACCAAAGCAAAGCAGACAGTAGGCACTGACATATCATTAGATGCAATTTTCCAAAGGTAAAGTATAGACTGAGAAGCTGGTTGGTCAGTTCTTATCCCAGCAAGGTTATGGAGGAAAGAACTTGTAAAAACCTGTCAATCTGTACTGTCATTCATCAAAAAGCAAACTCCTCTAATATAGCCCATTTGAGAAAGAAGCAATTTTTTTACACCTGAAGATCCCACCCTCAAGCCTTTACTTCTTACAGTCTTGCAGGTATGTATTTGTATCCCACCTTTATTATATTTACAAATAACTCAAGGTGGCAAATACATCCTTTCTCCTGTTATTTCCCTCAAAACAACAACCCTGTGAATGAGTTGGTCTGAGAGAGAAAGACTGGCTCAGGTCATCCAGCTGGCTTTCATGGCTAAAGAGGGAATAGAACTCATAGCCTCTGACTTCCTAGCCTGGTGCCTTAACTACTAGACCAAATTGGCTCTTGGTATCAGTTCAACCAGATCGCAGCCATTTTCTAAGATTACAACACACATGTTCCCCTACCAATTTCCAGTTAGAATGACAAAAATTGATAATTTCCTCTAACCTTACAATAAGGCCATCAGTATCAGCCCAAATGACCGAGTACAGGCGAAAGAAAACTGGCAAGTCAACAGAGACAACTAGTGAGCAAGAAAATGATGCTTAATTCCAAATAGTACCCTACAAATTATAAAAATACAATTTACAGAAAAAATAAACAGAATGACATTTTCCTGAGCAGTAAGAAGAGGGCCTACTTATCACATGAAAGAACAATATTCCATTGGAACTAGTACTAGGATACAAGACAAGAGACAGAAAGATAACATCAATACCGGACACCAAGTTGAGGCATATAACTAAAGTTGGATTTTATTTTGTGTTTGTTTGTTTATTTGTCAAATTTATACCCTATTTCATAAGAAGTGTCTCTGGATGGGATACAACAATCAGGTAAAACAACAAGTATATAAAAACAATCTTTATAAATATAAAGCAATCATTATTAAAGTTAAAATATACAATCCACAAGACAAGGAGAGAATGAACATTAGCTACAGTAGTAGAGCCATCTTAGAACTTCTCTGGGACCCCCATGCAGGGCTGGTGACATATCTAGGTATTGAGGGAATTCTAGAGGCAACTGGGGAGAAGACGCATAATTGCTGCACTGCTGCATTCTGCACCAATTGAAGCTTCTAACTATTCTTCAAGGGCAGCTCCCTGTAAAGCACAGTAGTACAGTAGTACAATCTGAAGGTGACTAGGGCATGAGTGACAAGGAGCAGAGCCACCAATCTAGGAAGGGGCAAAACTGGCACACAATATGAAGTTGAGCAAAGGCTTTCTTAGTCACAACTGTCGCCTATTCTTTGAGCAGGAAATGTGAGCCTAAAAGGACCTCAGATTGTGCAGCACTAAGCCCACTCACATGATACCTCCAAGCCACTTTCACAAGCCAGGACAGGCTAAAGGCAGGTCTGGAGAACTCTACTACCAACTCCAACATGAGTTAAGGAGCTTAGGCAGGGAGCTCAACATGCACCAACTTGTCCCCAGAGTCCAACTTAGTGAACAGGGTCTCACATCTGGTAGTGCAATGCCCCTGCATATTCCCGGATGGCAATCACCACACCCACTCTCCTGCCATGGAGTCTTGGTTGATACCACACCCGAAACTCAGTTAGGCATATCTTTGAAAAAGTTAGCTCCTCCCCTCTTATGAACCCCAACCCTTACTCTGATCCCAGTAATATAGGGCAGGTCGGCCCCCTCATACAGTGATTGCTTTATTAGAATCCGACCTTTAAAAGCAGTAACCAAAACCCATGGCCACAGATGGTGCGCTGCCAGGATACTGGGATTGTGACCAACAAGCTGGAACATGAGACCAAGGGTTAAGTTTAAGATAATGCAAGATGTATGGGAAAGAGGAGGCCTTAAAATGCCCAATCTGAGATTATACTACGACGCAGCTGTGTTATCAACAATCAGTGACTGGTTTAACATGACAGAAGAAAGAATATTGAATATAGAGGGATATGATTTATTATATGGATGGCATGCATATTTATTGTATGATAAAAAGGTGGACAATGCTTTTAAGACTCATATACTAAGGAATGCTCTGTTGCGTGTCTTGAAAAAATATCAATATAAATTAAATTATAAAATACCAATATGGGCAATACCCAGACATGCGATAGAAAATATAAATGTGGAACAGAAGCAAGATGTAATTACCTATAAAGAACTTTTAGTAATGGAAGGGGGTATACTGCGACTAAAATCTATTGATTTATTAAAAGAGGAACAGATAGTTCAGACATGGTTCCAGTATGGACAGTTACAAGCGAGGTGGAAAGAAGATCAGAAAATTGGTATTATGAGAACCGATGAAAATTTAGTAAAGCAAATTAAGGATCAAGGTCAAGCACATATTAAAAAGTTATACAATGCATTGATTGAAATTGACTCAGAAACGGAATTAGTTAAAGACTGTATGATAAAATGGGCACAGAATATTCAGGAGCCAGTAACAATGGATATGTGGGAAAAAATTTGGGTGAGAAATGTGAAATTTACTCAAGCACAAAATTTAAGAGAGAATTTTTATAAAATGGTTTATAGATGGCATTTAGATCCTAAAAAATTAGCATGTATGTACCCAAATCAAAAACCTAAATGCTGGAGATGCGGTAGTGATGATGCAACATATTTTCATATGTGGTGGACATGCAAAAAAGTTAAGGCTTTTTGGATAAAAATATGGTGGACTACCCAGAAGATTTTTAAGAAAAAGATAAGTTTTAAGCCGCAGCTGTTTTTGTTGGGTATTATTACAGATTGTACTGTTTTGGAAACTAAATTAATGTTACACTTAATAACAGCAGCAAGATTGTTAGTGGCGCAACACTGGAAGAAAGAAGATGTACCTACTATAGAAGATTGGATATTAAGAGTATGGAATTTAGCAGAAATGGCAGAGATATCAGCTTACCTGAAAGAACATTCACAAGAAAGATATATTCGGGACTGGAGAAAATGGATTGATTATATTCAAAATAGATATGGGACTAAAAAGTTTCAAATAGCCTATGAATGAAGATTAGAATCTAAGAAGATATGTTAAGAGATATGTTATTATTATTATTTTAGTTTGTATTAAGGGAGTTAAAGTGCAGAAGGGGGTATAAGTGTTTATAGTTTGTTAGCGTATGTTTGAATAAGATTGTCAGATATAACACCCTGTATTTTACTCTGGAAAGTCCGGGGGGGAAGGGTGAGGGAGGGGTGGGGGGGAGGGGGGGCTTATTGTTTAAAAAATGTCCTTTTTGTAAAACTTTTCAATAAAAAAATACATCAATCAACCAATAGGTATGCATTACATACATACGTACGATGCATAGAATAGCCCAAAACACATATTCCAGTAGAGAGAAGTTCCCTGAGGATGGGCTCCAGCACAAGTTCAAAAGTTTAGAAGAGTAAACCTCTTTCCCAGTGACCAATCCAGATTAGAACTTGCAGTATAGGGTCTCCTGCTTCAGCAGGGGGTTGGACTAGGTCAGGGGTCTGCAACCTTAAACACTCAAAGAGCCATTTGGACCCATTTCCCACAGAAAAAAAACACCAGGAGCCACAAAACCTGGGTGGGTGTGGCCAACTCAACATCACTCCTTTGCTGCACTTTGGCTGAGCCCAGCCACTCACTTGAAGAGGGTCTTTCCACTCATGCACACCCTCTCGGCCCTGCCACAGCTGGCCAGGGAGTGGCAAGAGAAGGAGGTGGAGGAGGATCACCTGAAGGGAAGCCTCCACCGTGGCTCGCGTTTGTTCCTCAACCAGCGTGGATTTCCAAAAAGTTGTCAGGGAAGAAAAGGAGTAAAGAGCCCCAAGGAGAGCTCACCGGCTTGGCCCAAGAGAGAGAGAGAGAGAGAGAGAGAGAGAGAGATACACAGAGAGAGAGAGAGAGATAGAGAGAGGGGTAGACTGGCTGACAGGTGAGTGTCTTTGGTGAGGGCACTCCAGCTTTCTCCGAGTCTGACACCCAAGCTGGGCATACGAGGTTCGGCAGGGCCATCCCCCTTTTCCTGCTGCCCTGAGTTTCTTTACTCCTCCAGCGGAGTGGTGCCGCTGGTGGCTTTCATTGAAAAGCATCCTCCAGGCAGTAAAAGTCCCCCATGCATGTTTTAAAACTATGGCTGGGCACTGCAGGCCCATTCCCCCTTTCTGTCATCCCTCCTCCTGGATCCCATTCCCACCCCACCAGCCCTCATGTTAGTGAGGCCGGCATCTGTCGCAGCCAGGTCAGGCCAATGTCTCAGGGTGGAGAGAAGGTTGTGTGTCTCCCCAAGCGACTGAGGCATGCCCAGCACCAACAAGGGCTGGAAGAAGCTCCAGCAAGAGTGAGGCACTGAGTGAAGCTCCAGCTGCTTCTCCATCCCCCCAAGCCTCGGGTGGAGAAGAGGGCAGGAGTCAAAGGCAGAGAGAATGGAGCAGAAGTCCCAGACAGATGGGAGGGAACCAGAGGTGGAGAGGCCAGATCCCATCCCATCTCAACGGCACTGACAGTGGCTAGCCAGCCTCATGATGCGGCTGTTGCAATCCCCTCCTGGGGCCCCAAGCCACATCAGGTCTGCCAAACACAAGGTGCCCCTGAATGACATCCCACCTTCTGGCAGTTGCCACTGAAGATGATGGACCTCCCCCCCAATTCAGAGCAAGTTTTGATGGGAATCCTAACCAGTTACTATTCTTCCTGAGCCAAGTGATTGCACACTTAGACCACTACACCCATGCCTACCCTAACCAGAGGGCAATGGTCAATGCTGTGGCTGCAGACCTAGAAGGAGAGAGCTCTGAGTGGGTGGCCAACCTCCATGAGCTGAGGAATGTTGGCATGTTCCTGGAGGAACTGAGATACTGCTTTGAGGATGTCACACATGCCCAATGAGCTGAGGGAGAACTGCAAGCACTGAAATAGATGGGTCAACCGGTGGAAGAATACATCATGAGTTCTGCCAGATTGTGGGGAAATTGAGGCACTGGCCAGAACAGTTAGTGGTCCATTACTTCAAGGTGGGTCTCGATTGTGAACTGTTGCAGGCCTGCGTCTACCGGGGTCTACTCAACTGGCTCAACAATAGGTACTAGGCAACCACTGAGTTGGATGCAAAGCTGATGAAGTGTAGAGCTAAGAGAGACACTGGCCTGAAGCCATGAAGGGCCTAGGAGAAGCTGCCTATCAAGAAGCCAGCAGAGCCAGCCATCACAGCGAGACCCCCTGTGAGGAGCACCCAGGTACCATTCCAGTGCTTCTGATGTTGCCAGATGGGTCACTGCACCTCCAAGTGTCCAGTGCCCAACCCCAAACTGAAAGCTGGCCCATGATGGCTAAACCATCACCCCTGTCCAACTGACTGTGCTATCGAGATCATACCAGGGGTGAAACTACTGAAGCTACCTAAGATGTACTCCATGTCCCCCAAAGAAATGAAGGAGTTAAGGGAATACATAAATAAGAACTTAGCCCAGGGAATCATCCTGTCGGCGAAGTCTCAAGTGGCAGCTCCGGTCTTATTTAAAGAAAAAAAAAGATGGATTGATGAGATTATGCATGGATAAATGATATCTGCATGGAAAACATGTACCCCCTCCCCCTCATGAAAGACATGCTGTCCCACCTAGCAAAGAGAAAGTGTTCACCAAGCTAGATCTGAGAGAAGTGTACTATAGAGTGAGAATTAAGGAAGGAAACAAATGGAAAACAACCTTCAACTGCCCATTAGTGAGTTTCCAATTCCAAGTGATGCCTTTCGGGCTGCAGGGAGCCCCTGCAGATTTCATGCAGCTAATAAATGACATGCTGCATGAGCACCTGTATAAGAGGTGTACTTAGATGACATTCTACTAGTGTATTTAGATGACATTCTCATCTTCACTGAAAAGATGGACAAGCATGTCAAATTAGTCCGTCAAGTTTTAATGAAACACCTAGCCACAAACCTTTATGTGAAGCTATCTAAGTGCGAATTCCATCAAGAATGGCTAGGCTATCTGGGCTACTGAGTGTCAAGCAAGGGAATAGAAATGAATCCAGTGAATATGAAAGCCATTCTGGAGTGGCAACCCCTTTGAACAGCTTCTTGGGGTTTGTGAACTTCTACCTGCAATTTGTTTGCCAGAGTGATCCTTCCAATCACTAATTTACTGAAAACTGGAACCAAGGGGGGGAACCCTGACCCAATCAACCCTTGCAGTGGACAATGCAGTGGACAGTGCCAACAAGCTTTCGAGACCTTAAAAAGACTATTTGTTGAGGAGCACGTTCTTAAACATCCTGACCTGGACAAGCCCATTCATGATCCAAGCCGATGCCAGCGATGTGGCTGTGGGGGTAGTTTTATTACAGAAGAACAAAAGGAGGGAGCTGCAACAATGCACCTACACCTCCAGTAAACTCACAGATGCTGAACAAAGGTGGGCAGTGTGGGAGGAGGCATTTGCCATTCTTTGGGCACTATTGACTTGGCGGCATTTCTTGGAGGGAAGTAAAGTGCTTTTCAAGGTGTGGACTGATCATAAGAATTTAGAGACCCTCAGGACCTCCCACAAACTCTCACCCAAGCAGGTGTGGTGGACACAGTACTTTAACCAGTTTAATTTCACTCGCAAGTACATCCCAGGGTGGGATTTCTTTGCTAATGATCTCTCTCATCTGCCCCAATTTCCATGGATTTTAGCATAGAATTGCCTGAAAGTGCAGGAAATACTGTCATTTGGACGGTGATGGACTGCTAGGAATTTTTTTCCTTGTATATATTGGAGGGTGAAATTGAATCGCTGAAAGTATCAAGCCCATTGCACTTGCTTGGGAGATAATTTCCTCAGGGTTTTGAGGGCTTCCAGTTTTTTACGGTCAGTCCACACCTGGAATGGAATCCTACTCCCCTCTAGGAAGTGGTGCCAAGTGAGAAGAGCTGAGCGACCACAGAGGCCGCACATCATTGCTCCATGTCTGCCTTTTTTTTAAGGTGTATGTGCAGGGCTGTAATTGGCCCTGTTCGTTTTCCTGGAGTAGGACAGCCCCGACAGCCACATTGCTTGCATCTGCTTGGATGACAAAAGGTTTCCGGGTCTAGCTGCTTTAGCACCAGTTCAATGAAAAAAAAACCTTTTAGTTTCTTGAATGCCACCTGGTACTTCATGGGCCAGTTCAAGGGCTAGCTAGAATTTGGTTTGTCTCCTCTTCTGGTTTTTAGTAAGTTAGTGATGGGGAGCGCGATCTGGGTGAAAGATGGGATGAATTGCCTGTAGAAATTAGCAAAGCCAAGGAAGTTTTGTAGTTGCCTCCTGGTGTGTGGTGGGGCCCACTCGGTTACTACCTGCACCTTATCTGGGTCCATTTCTACTCCCCCTTGGGGGATGCGATCCTAAATAGTCTATTTTCTCTTTGTGATTTTCACATTAGGATAATTTGGTGTAGAGCTTTGAGGCTCCAAGACTGGAGTTCTACTTTTCAGGCAATCTATCACTCAAATGATGGGAGCAATGCCCACTTATAAGGCAGAAAATATGGTCTATCAGTGGAATTCCATTAAAGGATATGAAACCAAAAAAAATCAAATAGACAGTACCTGTATATAACCTTATTTTGTCTACTGACATTCTAACAGAAATGGATGGTTCTGCAAATCCAGACTCTCCTCCATTGGAGAAGTTCTCCTCCATCGTTACATTTAGTTTATTAAAATGTTCTATTTCCATTAGCAGATACTTTAGTTCCAATATCTTAAAAAAAGAAAAATTCCCCTAAATGTTGTAGATTCAAGTCAAACATGTTCTGATAGCTCTGACACTGACTGGATGCTCATATCTCGTAATATCACATTTGAACTTTACCCTTCACTTCTGTACAAAACATCACCACCACTACCACCACCCAATCTGTTGGATTCTGGATCACAAGTAAATCTGATTTTCTTTCAGCAGAATGTAATAAGTTTACAACTTGAATATCATTTGATTCTAAATTTGTTTTCAATTGCTGCAAGTTTATGTGGATTCTTCTGTTACACTTTATCTCATTAACATATGTCTATTCTCTATTATAGCATGTGGAATTAACTCCAGGTGTTACTGTTGACTTTGTTAGTGTAATGCAATAATTAGAGTGACTCATCCTGTGGCACTGTTTTGAACTGGGCAATCTAATAATCATATCTTTAGTTAGATATTACTACAGCTATAGATACAGTATATGAGCAGTCATGAATAGGACCAATTTCCCCTCATTTCACATGAATGGGCTATAACCCAGAACACAGCTGAAATTAAGTTCTGATTACTTATACCTAAGAAGAAACATTTTAGACATTCTCTTATTATGGAATGCCATTAAATTACTCATTCCTGATTTATTACTTTAGTAACCCAACATTCATGACAAAGATCAGAACAACGTATACAGGCTATAATAAAATGGTTCCATTAACTCAATTCGATTTCAGAATAGCGATGGTCATTCAATCAGTTTGATGGCTAAGTAGTAATTCAACTGCTAACAAATGAAGCATTTGAACTCTAAGTTGCTGGGAATCAGGTGACATATAAATTTAATAAATAAATGAGATGGTAAATGGACGGATGGATAGAAATTTCAAAACACAAAACCTTATGAAATAATCACAAAACCCCAAAACCTTGCTACTAATTTATACTTGGTTTTATGTGAGTCCTTCTCATGTTATAACAACCAGTGCTGAGTGGCACATACCAACAGTGCTAGAACTTTGTCTGGTAGCCCTTTGGGAACAGATATGTGCTTGTCTATTTTATGAAGCAGCAATTAAAGGAAGTGTTTTGATTCTTCCTCCAAAATTCAGAATGTTATCCTGAAACTGCTTTATGCATTTTAATGTATCACTTCAGTCAATGGAAACCATAGCTTTTCAGTAGAACTGTGCCTAATTAAAAGATCTCTGTTGCATACACACTCACACAGACACAAACACATAAACTAACCATCCTATTCACCAACCCAACTGCTTTTACTAAAAGTTTTTTTTTAAACTGAGAAATGTTTTGTACAACATATTAATTATCTCATCTAAGAGTTTTTGTTTAGAATAAGGCCATTCATCTTTTTTTTAGAAAGAAACTGTCCTCCAAATATAAGAATCTCCTTTATTTTTCCTAGTTTTTTAGCTCTGTCTGCATACAAGCACCTTGTTTGATGATATTAATGATCAAGATGAGCCAATTGCATTGAAAAGTATGAAAGCAAGCATACACTGGATCCAAACTAGATTTTAGGACCTTTGATTCCCACTTGTTTGGGGATCAGAACAATTCCCATTACAATTATATGAGGTATGTGTGCATGAATGAATGTGTAAGGGGTTGTGTGCCTGCAAGCCTAGTTACTACATTGCAAAATATTTTTTCTAGCACTTTTTTAAAGAGGAGGCCTGGTTCTTCTTGCTGACCTTTCCTTGTTAAATGCAATCTGCTGTGGTGTTCCTATACAATGGAGAACATTCTGCTCTCTCTGTACTTGGCAAATGAAAAAATGGGCTTTTAAAAACCCTCATTGCATGAACCATGAATTATTGACAGGATGTTTGAAGTGACTCCAAGATTTCTTTCTGACTGATCTGTACTTTCTCAAGAGATTTGTCCCCTCCCAGTTTGATGTGAGGAGCTGAAAATATATAACTGAGTAATTCAGCCAAGGCATTTTCTCCTTTCGAAAGTCTTTGGTAGAAATCACTTAATCTTTCTTCAGAGAAAGAAAGAATCCTGAGTCAGTCTTTCTGAGATGAAAGTCATGCCCTCTCCTGAAAAGAACAAAGCTGGCATTCTGCTACTCCAATTGTCTTATAAATGCTTATTAAATTCAACATGGAGAACTACATTATACCCAGAACCAGTAGAACTAACAGAATTTGGATCTTTTCAGAAGTCACCAGATGGGACTATCACCCTTCAGTCAGGAAGCTTATTGTTGTCTCAAGCTCCCTCTAATGGTGGCTTTGTTGACGCAGTTTGAAAGGGTTCAGAGCCTATTTTCAATTTCTCTATCAATCATGGACTTAAAGGGCTTAAAAGGCTAAAGAAAAACCTGGCTGGAATATTGCAGAGGACTAGATCTGAGCTGCAAAAAGGTGAATGACCAGTGGATGGCAACAGAAGAATGCAAAAAGCCCTAACGCTCTCCCACCATCTAGTGGTTGTGCATATTTTTGCAGCTCTAATCTGGTACCCTGATGGCTGCATCAGCAAAACACCCTATTATGAGAGCTGGTTGTGTTTGGATAAGCACTGCAGCATTGATTCTAACAGCTTGCTCCAATAAAAACCCTCTCAACTGTGAAACTTCAGATGAACATTTTCTTCTTTTCTGATATGTATAAGCTTGTAATGTTAAAACAGTTTCATTTGGAGACACTTCAGTGCTTGCTTCTACCCTGTTTCCCTGAAAATAAGACCCAGTCTTATTTTCTTTTGGGCTCTGAAATAAGTACTAGGGCTTACTTTTGGGGATGTCTTATTTCTTTTGAGTGCTGCCGCTGCAAGGCAAGGGAGGTGGAGCTGTCCCACATGTCCTGCACCAGCTTACCTCAGGACCCCAGCAGCTAGGCCATCCATGCCCCAACACCTGCTGCGCCTTGTGGTTATGGCACTGTCCCATCCCTTGGTCTCCTGCTCTGTTGTGGCTGCGAGCAAGCAGAAGTGGACCAGTGGTCATGCGGGGTCTTGCTGGATGGGGCTGTTGGAGCCACCGCTGTGAGGTGAGGCAGTTGTTGGGATATGGATGGCCTGGCTGTGGGGGCCCTATGGTAAGGTGGTGCAGGATACATGAAACAGCTCCACCTTCCCACGCCTCATGGCTGTAGCACTGGTGCATTGCTCAGCCTTCTTCTCCAGTGACATGCCAGTGCTGGAAGAAGTGGGCTGGCAGTAATGTGGGCTCCTGCTGCACATGGCTATTGGTGATGCCACTGTGAGGCAGTTGTCGGGGTTTGGATTGCCTAGCTGAGGGGGCTTAGATAAGCTAGTGTGAGTGTGGGGCTGCTCCACCCTCCCCTTGTCTCATCTCGTGTTGGCAGCACCAAGAGCAACCAGACCAGCACCAAGAGCGCCTGGTTGTGCAGGCACTTAAGTAGGCCTTATTTTGGGGGTAGGGCTTATTTTTGAGAGAACACAGTAAGTGCCAAAATCCGACCAGCATTTGGTATTCCACATATGTGGTTTATCCCACATAGCGCCATAACTAAGGGCACACATGCCTTCTATTCTAGTAACACATCCTTCTTCAGGCTAATCTCCTTCAGATATGTCAATACAGCAATGTTGTTAAGAATAGTGGCTTACTCTATAGAGTCATTTTCATGACTTAATCCTAAATCCATGTAAATCAAGTGTCTGCACTGGCTCTCCCAGTTCTTAATGAAATTTGGAGGTCTGGCGTAGAGAAATATTGGCTCCTGTCTTTTCTTCCTGCAATTTAGTATCAGAAAATAATCATCTGTTGGGTCTGTTCCATCCATCATGTATGACTATACCTCAAGGAAACTTTTACTCTTATTTCAATCCCGAAAGTTGGTTGTTCGGATGATATTTCTTGCTGAAAGATTAACAATTAAAATGCCCTCTCTGAAAATGATTCCTAAAAAAAAGTCTGCCAAAGTGCAAATTCTTCCTTTCCTTGAGAATGTCAAGAGGTTTTTTTTTCCCTCTTCATACTTGGCTGGATTCCCACTCAGATTCCTCCTCTAATCCCAGCTACCTAGTTGTTCTTTGGCTTGGGAAAATTAGAAAAAGGAGATGCAATGTATATTTATCAGATTTTAAGAATATATTTAACTAACAATATAATGAACAAACACTAAAATTGATTAAATGAAGTATTTTATTTTTAAAAAATCATAGCTTGTATTGAAAACACCCTGAATCACACACATCATTATTACCCTTATGGAGACTTTTTTTTAGATAAACCAATTTTAGAACTGTTCTTAGGATTATTTCACTATCAGAAAGATGATCCATGTCGGTTACCCAACTACAGAACTGAGCATTGGAGTTTTAGATCTTGGGGCTTCTGCTATAGAAATCCTTTAGGGCAGCAGTAATGTTATTCCTGTAAATTTCAGGCATTAAAAGAAGCTCTTCTTATTGTTTTGCCAAAGCTATTTTCCCCTTAAAAAAGGTTAGTGGTGAGCTGCTGCTGAAAATCCACTGTCTTATCTGCATTAGAGTTATGAAGAATAGCTTCAATTATTCCTATTACTTTCCACAATCCAAAACTCACACAAAGTCCAAAGAAGTATAGTACTTAAAGTTATGTTTAGTTGCGTGCAAACAGCGGTTACATTTTAACAAAAAGCTCACATTTAAATGCTTTAATATTTTGTGAGTGTGTGTGTATGCTCATATGTGTGTGTGTTTTATCTTCAGGATAATTATATTAAAATGTTCTTTGAGTACTTACATTAACAGCTTTGTAAACTAGAAAAAAAGTATTTATAAAGACTCCATCTATTAGGAGACAGAAAATAAAAGTGGTTGTGATTTTTTTTCACAGAGAATTTTAAAAAAACAATCTTCTAATGCAGGCTATAAAATGAAATTATTTTTTACTGATCTGTGCCCCTTTAGTCTGCAGTTCTAAGTTACTGTTATTGAAAACAGAATGAAAACACCACAATCACCACGCTGCGACTCCTAGTCATAACCATTTGCCACCCTTCCCTCCTGCCTCTGCCTTGAAGTCATAATTTCAGCTTTAATTCTGTGAAGTGGAAAAAGACTTGGCTGATGGCCAGCTGGCATTCTACTGTCACCTTGTGTTGCTTCCATCTCACCTTTTACAGTGGCCAGAGAATATTGGCAGTTCTGGAATCATCTACGGAGATCTAATCAGATGATTTATGCCAAAAGAGATTTGACTGGAAGCCAGGAACTGTTTGTCAAGTGGTCCACTTATTTTGAATATCTCCTCCTTGTTTTTAAATTTAAAAGGCTTCCTTTCTACATATCAGAGTTCCTCTCTGTCCCTGAGGAAATGCAAGCGTCCCAGTGAACTCCAGTGCAGCAGCTTGGCTTGCATCAGCAGGAACAGAGCAAGAGATGTAGTTTTCTCTCTTTGAAACCTCAGTGGGTTGAACAGTACAGGGGACCCCCATCTAAGACTTCAATCCAAGTTGACTCCTCAGATGCTTTGATAGGATTAAAATTAGCTTTAACTTGCTCGTTAACAAAGAGCAGAATGCATATCAAAATGGGTACTACTTAGTTTATTATTGTTTTAAGCAGTAAATTCAGCAAAATGCACGAAGAAGGGAAAACAATGCACATCTCAGTGATCCAACATCTTTTTTAAAGGAATTAGAAAGCTGTTTGTCTTGCACTTCATCACCTTCGGACTTGGTAAGGGAGGGAGAGGGCCTGCCTGCCGCTCTAAACTGCACCCACGATGCACGCTACAGTAGCCAGGAATGTGTATTTCTGCAGATGATTAAATCAATACAATTTTGACAAGACTTGTTGGAACATGCTTCTTTATTTTACGCAATTCCTTCCCCTTCGTCGGGAGCATTTATCACCCTGCCTGCCTGTCAGCTAATGGAGATTGTTCTTAGTCCACACTTGATAGAAGGACGTGGTTATGATGCATGCCCCTAGTTCAGCTCAGATGCCGGGGGTGAGTGGGAGGGCAGGAAGGGCACACAAACTCAAGGATGGAATGGAGCTGAATCCCTGTTGGCTTAGATATAGTTGTAATTTTAAAATAATTGTAATTTAATGCACAATTTTAACAATTATTTTGTTATCAATTATTGCTATCCTTGTTCTCCAGTTAACTGTTCATTGTGAATTGAAAACAGAAGTAAAGCTATAAATGTCACTGAAATTTTTATCATAGGTGTTTTATTCAATAATATGCAATTTTAAATGGATTTGTAATAGGAAATATCCATTGTTTTTCCATTCATATGGTGTAAGAAAAACAGAGATAAGGTCAGAAAATAGTCTGATAACAAAACAATTAACATTTCTCCAGGGAATATCTGACACTGAAGCTATTGTTGTTGACAAGCCAGCCTTCTTGCCTGAATGTTCCTTAATATAGCTAGATAGCCCAGGAAAAATTTTAGGGTCAGCATTTGGTATTAGTTTATTTTGTATGCATCTTTTTGTTTCCATTTTGCACCTTCTTTCACAACTATGCTTTCTTGTGGATAATTAAAACTGCAATTTTTCACTTCTTCCCACAAATAAACCCTCAATTTAAGAAAAAAGGCTTATTTCTTTCATTTCTGGTCAGAGAATTGTTTTCTATGGTTGCCCTTTTGCATCCAGCAGAAGTTGGCCTATGAAATATATTTGCAACATCTTATCTGTTCACCAATAAGTATGAGGCTTTAGGGGTGTACAAATGCCTAAAAGTAACCACAGTCACTGTAAGTTTATGCTATGATGTGGACATGGGGTGGAGCATGTCTTTATTGTTTTTTTTCTTGTCAGCTTTGAATGATTGCTAAGCTATGATTATTATTATTGCGCCAACAGTGGATGTTAATAGTATGCATCCTGGCACAGAAGTAGAACACAAATACATTATTAATGCAAGAGGTGCACAAACCTTTGCTCCTGCCAAAGGAACACAAATTCCTACCTTTCTACTCAAGCATTCAACAAGAAATCTAATTTTTCATCCCATTTCTCATAAAGCAATGATGATGTAGTTTAGAGCAAGTCTGAAAGCAAGAAAGTAGTTCAGAGTTTGTATTTGAGCTTCATGGTAAAACAGCAATTAAAGACAGATATTATCCACCTAAACCTATCCCACTACACTTCACCAAAGCCAATGGCCATAATCAATTGTGATGGGCTAGGGTTCCACATTACAAAGAGTCATCACCATTAACTTCAACTTAATTTAAAGGTAACTAAATGACATAAATATGGTTAGTACTCTTTTCTGTAACAATGAAAATTACAATTTGATCGCATCTTGTGGAGCATCTCTGGGGTCCTCAGGGGTTGCACATTACTTGGGCAGATGGGATTGCTGAGGGAAATGGGTAGTGGGCAACTAAATTTCTAGATACTGTATGTGCAATAAGAAAAACAAAACATCCATGTTATCTGGTGTCTCTATTATTCAATATAATTTGGTGGTTCCTTCAATATAAAATAGTTGTAATATAAAATGCCAACCAAAAGTTTTGGCACTGAGACAGGAGCTGTGTTTGCCTTAGGTGCTATATCTTTTCTCTGGCTTCAGGCTTTCTTCTTAACTTGGTTGGGTAATGACAAGAGTAATGACAAACAAACGTTTTTGTACATGTTCAATGACAGTCTTCCTCTCATCCCTGTGATAAGCAAAGACAGGAAAAGGGCCCATATAAATATGTCAGTTATGGGAACTGGCCCTTCTATAGCTGGGCACTCATTTCCTGTGTTAAAAT